>CM033459.1:10443938-11643938 GCA_019425755.1 Amaranthus cruentus | reverse complement strand
TGCCTTTTTTTTCTTTGTGTTGAGTATAACAGAGTCCAATTCTAATTGACATTTATTCAATCGAATTCCAGAATTTTCATGCTTAAAGACTCCTAATTAAAAAAAAGCATGCAATAAGATCCAAATCAAACTTATTCCAAATATAAGCGCCTGCCCCAGAGCATAGGTTCGGGTCTGTTTGCATAGGTTCGGGTCTGTTTGCACTTAGTAAGTGCGAACAGTAATAAACTGGTAAAAAAAAAATCAAGTGTCTGTTCGCACTTATTAACTGCGAACAGGTCAAACAGGGTCAACATGTTGATTTAAGACAAAAGTTGTTCACACTTATAAGTGCGAACAAACTGAAAACCTAAAACAGCAGCGAACAACCTGTTTCAGTTTTTCAGTCTGTTCGCACTTACTAAGTGCGAACAGCCAGAACCTAAGGTTTGCAGATTACATGCTTAGCTTTGGAATAAGTTTGATTATGATTTTATTGTATGCTTTTTTTGATAAATAATCTTATTTATTTCAAATTTTCTCGAATTCCTACTCATGGCTTTAGAAAATCAAATTGAACTTAACGTTCGCATAATTAAGAATTATGACCCTGCCTTTTTAGACCTAAAGGGCTTCGGCCTCCCTCGATAGTTGTAGTTTCGTACTTCCTCGGGTTTTTATTAGTTGCTACAAATAGTGACATTTCTCTTCACAAGATATCACTATCTATAGCAACTAATAAAAGCAGAGGAAGAATATGTTAAGAAGTCTATGAAACTACCAAACCAAACCAAACCACACAGATCATTACTGGTGGGCGACACTTCACTAACCAGCATGTGTGCCAGCTAAAACACTACATCAGGTGAATCAAAACTGACTTCAAAACCATAAAAACACCATATTTTTACTCAAAACTCAACAAAATCAACTCAAAAGGCCTTCAAAAAGAAGTAAAATTACTGCACAATTGGCAGAAACAATCTTTTTACAATCAGTTTACAAAGCAAAAATCAACAGCTCTGCTGAAAGAAAGGTATATACACAACTATGATCGACAAAGGATAACCGATGTCTCAGGGCCATATGTTCTACACATTAACATGCTTCAAAGAATATTTTTCTGTATGACTACTAACATAGATTCTTGTATCTATACATCAAATATAAACTTATACTCGAATCGTATTTAGTTAAGAAATTTTGCAGCCTTTTATCATCCGATTACAGGGAATAACTATAGGAAGAAAGGAATCGAAATAACCATATCATGATTGTATTTGTCACAGTTTGATCATGGCCAAAAACACAGCATTACCTGTTGCAAAAAAAAAGTAGGGTCTAAAAGCTTTCAGATTACATAGTAGTTACGGTGGGAAACAATACACACGCCAATCAGGGCCGGCCCTATAAGGTGGCAAGAGGGGCATGTGCCCTGGCCCATCCAAAAGATTAGAAAAATGTCGTTTAAATATTTAAATGTTAAGAACCTAAAATACTATACCAATTAGGGGACCATAATTAATGTTTTGCCCCGTGCCTATCAAAATCTCAGGGCCACAACGATCAAAAAACAACGCTATACTAGTAAGAGGATATTTGATGGAGTTTACTTAACATGGTCGGAAGTATGGCTTGTAGCATGAACTGCAGCTGAATGATGAACATCATTTATGTATCTATCCGAATCCTAGAAGCTTTAGAAAATCCAAACCCATCCTGATACTCTTGGGTATTACTAGGAACATCAAGTTTTCAAGATTTCAACTCTGGCACCTACTTCAGGTATTCACAAATTCTTGTATGAGACAGTCTTACAGTGAGCCGCATTCCATACATGGTCTGAATAGCCTAACTAATACAATTATTAGCATATTTACTTCTTGTTTTGAGGTCGTCTCACACTCTCACTGAGAGACGATCTCTCACAAGAGTAGCTATCTGGCATTTCTCTGTTCTATAATATTTTGATTTCACTACCTTACATAGCTATTCATCATCCCATTCTATGCTATATGCATCATTGACTAGGCGCGATTGTTTGAAGATAAGTTGATGAGCAAGTGCTAACAGCAAAAGGTTGTTTTTAAGATAAGTTATAATGGAGAAGATGGTATAACTTCAATTTTAGTCCTAACAATTAATACTTGTCATATTCCCCAAACCTATCACAATTATTAATGGTTTTTGCACTATCTTGGAGTTGGTTTTTCTACATTTAAGAGTTTAAATTTTGTGCATGAATATAGAATATAATGTTGATATCTGTATAAATAAAGGTCATGGTGTTTATTGTATTTGAAATAAAAGTTATGTACTCCTAGCCGGTCTTTGGAGTACTTCCTAGTTACAAAGACAGGCCGTTACAAAATTTTAGCCCGTGTTTATTGTATTTGGAGTAACAGTCATAAACATTGTCACATAATTCACTAATCTCCTTGCGAATTGCGAATCAAAAAAAGCAAATCAAAAAAAGCGAATTAACTGGCAAATTACGTTTCATGCCAGATAGTTCTAGAACAACAAACATGAAAAGCATACCTCCTTGATGCAACCAAGAGAACGCTCGGCTGGAGGCAACGACTTCTTAGTCCTGCACACTGTTATCTCTTCCTGCAATGAGTCAATTTTATCCCTAATCTCCCACAAAACTCTCAACTCTTCTGCAGCTGTTTCAGAATTTGTTACGATACTTCTAGTCACAAATCCCTGATCTTCAAGCTGTTTAAGCCTTCTATTGAACTGCCGAAGTTCAAAGTCAGCAATACCATATGTCGGGTGTTTAAAAAGCGATGATTTACCTGACTTGCCATCCTTTTGTTTAGGTGATTCATTACTTCCACTGGAAGACTGTAACGCCTTCTTTTCCCAACCAATTTTCTCCTTAGCATCATTCGTCTTAGGCGAGCTTTTGTCGCTTTTCGGGGATATCAATCGTTTTTTCTCCCAATCAATGTTCTCCTTGAAATCGGCCTTCCAAATCTCATCCCACACCGAATCAAGCTTCCCATCTCTGCATTCACTTTGTAAGATCAAACTATGGCTAACTTTCTTTATAGCTTTATAATCTTGGTTATTGTCCGAACATGTTGGGACTTCGAAGATATCTTGAACACTTGTCGAACAAGCAGAATCTTCACGTGCTTGTACGCTAAGCACATTCTCCGGTGACTCAAAAAAATCTGATGTAGAAGATTCTTCCGGGGAGGGATTTTGAATTCGAGATGTACTAGCTAAAACAACATTATTTGCATCCTTAGTTGTGGATAAACTACTATAACCCAACTCTTTAACGCGCTCATTCAACTTTCTAATCTCTTCCCAGTACGAATTAACATCTCCCTGCTCTTTCCGCCCCAAAAGTTCTTCACTTTTGACATCTTGCCATGTTTTAGGAGACGAGGTTGAGGACTTTGAACCCTCAGTAGAAACCCGTCTACTAAATGTACTAATTATTGGAGGGGGTGGCAGGGAACTACCCCGTTTGAAAGATCCTCGAGAGCTTGACTCTCCTGAGAGCCTGTTTCTTCTCGACAACATGTTTTCAGGATATTGCATCTCACAGGCACCCAAATCGTCACACCCCATACTTATAAGTTTAAATTTGTATGCCTGTACTTGAAACTCAAGAGAAGCAATCTGCATTTCCTTTTGGTATATCAGTTCTTGGAAAATCTCAAGTGTTTCTTGAGCATGACACATCTTTTCTTCGACGATTCTCTTATATTGGCTGGCCTCCATTTCCATTGCTGCCTTTTCGCCCTGCAGGCGTAATATCATCGACAAAGCTTCATCAGCAGCAACACTTGAAGATTCTCGTTCCACATCCAATTCATTGTATAGTTTCTGCAGAAGTTCTTGCTGAGCATGAAGTGTCTCCTTCAGATAATCGATCTCGTGTGTGGGCAGAGATGTCGTTCGTGCAGCCATTGGTCGTGAACTACAGTTTTAGGTCAAGACTCAAGAGTGTTTCTTTTACAACTGCAAGGATGCAATGACATAGAATGAGCATAACTGGTTTGATACATCATAATTACCGGTGGCGAATCCATGATGCTATCATAAGGTGTGCCAAACAACATCTTTATCATGTTACAGAACCAAATCAACTATTATTTTTCTATGTTATATGTCACACGGATCAATACAAAAGATTTTTTTATCAAATGATCCGGGCCAACATCCTTCAACCACTAGTCACTAACCCTTTATTCGCAATTTACAAGAATATTTTGAATATTTGGAAACAACCATGAGTGAAATTGGTTGGAGATGGTAGCACGTGCAAGGTGCTCGATTGTACATACTTGTAAATATTAGTTTACATAGTTTATATTACTTTTGTTCAACTTCAACTGCAAGTTTTTAGCTTTAAAAAATGTAAAATAAACGGTCTTTAAATATTATTGTGTAATCATGCTTCGTCCGTACCTAATTGTACCCATGATGTAGAGATGAAAATACAATTTATCCAATACAAAATCGAGACACAACAACAACATCAGAACCCTTAATTCCAAAATATTAGGTCAGATAAAAATTCGAGACAATAATAAATAAATAAATAAATAAAATTGGAAAGAAGGATGAATACCTGAGAATGATCAAGTTTAAACCTTTATACAAAATTGCAACTCTCTTTCATGTCATCACAAAATTCAATGACAACAATTTAGATGAAACCCAAACCCATCTCACAATTAAGCAAGTCTAATTAAACCCAAACTCAATTTTTGTTAATTTTTTACCAAAATGAACAAAATTTGTAAATGGTATTTAATTTAATATCGAATAATTTAAAAAATAAATATTTGAAATTTCAGTTACAATAAGAGCAAATTAGAATTCCAGGTACATTAAAACAATAAATCCATTTTTATAAATGGTTTCATATGAGAAATAATGGGGTCAGAATTCTCACGAAATGATTATATTATACTAACCAGCTTTTTTTTCTATTTGCTTTTTCCAACGGCCATTTCCAACGGTATCGTTTGGATTTTCCTTGCATATTTTCCTTCCATTGGCAATAAATCTTTAATTTCAGAAAATAAATAATTAAAGGTGTAAACTTTATTTGAAATAATAAGGATTGGTTTCATGAGCACTAATTTGTTTGTTTGTTGATATTAGGTATGTAAGACAAAACTTATATTTGAGTATTTGACTATGTAAATGTTATTTCTATTTTTTTTATTTTATGTTATTAGCTTACGTTGTGTCTACCGCTGGTAAATGGTAACGGATTATTCATTTTCATTCGTAGGTCATTATAAGAACAGGTTGAGATGGTTTGGGCATTTGCAGTGAATGACCCATAACGCCCTAGTAAGAAGGATCGAATGCATCATAGTGGAGGGCAAGAGAAGTCGAGGAAGACCTAGGAGGACGTGGGAAGAACAGATTAAAAGTGACCTGCACGAATTGCACTTCTCTAAGGATTTGAGTAGGGATAGGGCCAGTTGGCGGCGCCTTATCCACGTCTTAGATTACTAAACCTGTACCTTTTACCCATCGTCTGTTATCGTTCCTTGCCTTTAATTATCGCTATTCCTCCTTTACTTTTATTTTTTAAGTTATTTGTATGTATTCCTTTTATTTTATGTGTAGTTGTAGGATTCTCTCTCTTTGAAAACCTTTCTCGAGCCAGGGGACTCTTTGATCGCACTCTCCTTTATGGGTATGAAATGTCGTCTTTTTCCCTCCCAAACCCTGACCATAGTTTTCTATGAGCGTGTGATGATAATGATATTGGCGACAATCTTATTTCTTTTGATTAGAGTACATTTTGTCCTCGTTTAATCTTCTCTAGACCTAAAGGTGTTCATTCGAATAATCAGGATCGATTTCGAATTATGCTTTTTGGTTTAAAATTGGAATTTGTTTCCACTTTGATTTTTTTGAATAAATAGCAATCTTCTTTTAGAATCAAAGCGTCATGCTCGAATACATATTGAATAAATATTAAATTGTGAAAAAGAGTGTGTTTGAAACAACTAATACCTTCCATTATGGTGTTATTTAACTTGAATTTTAAAACCTTATCATGTGTGCTTTTAAAAGTTCTTGTGACCTTCCTAACTAACAAATCCTCTAACTTTTTACTTTAAATTTCTATTCTAGTATAAGTAAAAAAGCCTTTAAAATTAAATTTTCACTTGCACAATATAAATGCAAGCAATTTGCTCATTACCGCTTAACTCCACCAACAATCCCAATGTCTTAGGAAAATTGAGAATGGGCCTCTAGACCAATACATCAGATTATCACCAAGAAAAAACACGGTATCCCGATGTAGAGCAACGATTTATCACCAAAATAATTATTGAAAATAGCAATTACCATGGTTTCCTTGGGAACTTACCTTCAATTATGCTCGACAAGGTTTTGATTTTCGCCTATCTCTATTTGCATCACCAAGGCAAAATATGTAGCTACTTTTGAGCAATAAACGCAAGCTAAAGAATAGAGAAAAATGCAGAGGGGAAACAGCAAGCTTTTAAAATACATCTCTAGTCTAGGGAAGTAAAATGAGTAGCAGCCATTATATATCATTGGAGGTCTAAGTTGACAAATCAAAATAACGAGTGGACTAGCAAAAGTAACTTAGTTCAATAAAGCTAGAAATTTGATATTGAAGTCTTACATAACATTCTAAAACAAAATTACTCTCCAGCACGTACTCCACACAGTCGAGCACGATGCAATTACTCATCTTCCTGACTACGCAACCTCGCGAGCTTGTTGGTAACAACTATGTCTAGTTGTGCAGCACGCTCAACAATGTCCTTTCTCTTCTTAGTTGAAACATTGTGTGCAATCTCAGCGCAGTATGTCCTGTAAAATAATGATGAACAGTTATTAGTCAGGTACACAAAACAGAATGAGGACCGCGTGATGAAGGGTAAGATGAAAACTAAAGGAGGCAAGGGGAAAATTAGCTACCTATTATGCATCATCAAAAGCTCCAGCTCCTTAACATTGTGAACAACGAACTTCTTGAAGCCATTGGGAAGATAGTGACGAGTCTTCTTGTCTGACCCGTAACCAATGTTTGGCATCAGAGTGCATCCCTTAAACTTTCTTCTTACACGGGAATCAATACCCTTGGGCCTACGCCAGTTGGTCTGCAAGAGACAAACATCTGATCAATGAATTAAATCAAGTAAAAGCGTTTCCAATTTGGATAGTATACCTCAGTATTTTACCTTCCAAAAGTGCTAACCAACTTTATCGGAAAAAAAATTCAGTATACTTGAAGCCTTAAAGAAACAAAAAAGGTTAATAGGGTTTTTAACGAAATCAAATGCACTACCCATTAGTACCCAGTCCCCTTCAAGAATCAGAGAATTGGGGATGACATAGGATCAGGAAGGTTCTTACCTTGCAGGGGGACGTTAATTGACCTTACTGGCTAGAAAAATCGGATAGCTACTATCATTAGGTAGTCAACCATACAATGACATTTTTTTATTGGTCTATACAATTAGGTGCATGTTTAGAGACAGAAATTACGTAGAATATTAAAAGAACTACATATCAGTCAGTGGCACTGATGAGGTTAAATTCCTAAAGCAAATGACAACAGTGAATAAATAACTGAACCTCCCAAAGCTAAAAGAACAACATGCATTAAAGTATCAAAAAAAAAAGCCTTCCAATGTAAGTAACATACATCATTCCGTGCAAATGCAGTATATCACAACTTTCTACAACACTAATCAAACAACTGAACAATTCATCAATCACTTATGCATTCAACTGTGACAGAAACACAAATTAGTGCTTCATACCCAATATGTATCAAGTCCCAACTACCACTAGTGGAGCTAGGGGGGATGCCGGGGTCAGCCACGGCCTCCACTCAATTTTGAATCGCCCCTTTATGATGATACCTATAACAAACTTTTATTAATGCTGGCCCCTTGAAGTCGAACTATTGTCACATCTTTGTGTTCACGCTACGCGAATGCCAACAACACGACCAAATTCCTAATCCAAGTCCCAATTATCATATATATATTTTCCTCATCCATTCATTCTTACCTATTGTCATATGTTCATAACTTCATGCTTTGAAATCGCTACAGCACAAAAAAATAAATGTAACGTTACAGCATCGTCATATCTTAGCCACTCATTACATTACAACCTCATCCACCAAATCAATTAACTAGTCACTCAAAATCGAACATTGAGCTATCAAAAAAAGGCAAATCAGTAATATTTAACAGCACAACTTCGAAAAAATTGACCATCTCATCATATCCAAAACAACAATTCATTGGAACCATCTCAGATCCATCATTAATATTCAAAACTATCCCTACTTCACATCGTACTGCGATAAAACAATAACATCCAACATAAAAAGGGAGAAATATGAAATATTAAATTGAAGAGTAAGGACAATTCGTCAAATTCATAAAAGTAGAGAAAGTGAATCTAGTAAAAGAGGTACCTTGACGGAGATATAACGGTCACTTTGAGGCCTCTTGAACTGCTTAACACGCTTCTTCACGATCTTCTTGGTCAGCAGAGGAACGGCCATGGCTGCTTTCTACAAATTACAAAATAAATCGAAAAGTTATATAGCAAGAATGCCTGATGAAATCAAATAAAGTCACTCCATTTCTATATAATTAATAGCAGATTACGAAGATTGAGTGAGAAAGAGAGAAACCTCGACGATTATTCAAGTTGTGCGGCTCCGGGCTCCTGGATGCTGCTAGGGTTTTTGTTCCTGATTCCCAAATTATTTCACAGGGTTGCCTTATATATACCCTGTAAAGTCTAATTGGACCGATACCCAAACCTAATGACCCGATCCGTAAAGGCCTTTTTGCAATCTAAAAACACAAAAACTAGCGTAATCTATCTATCTATCTATGCTATATACTAAAACCGTTATTCAGTAAGGACACTTGTCAATCTCATGTTAATTATTTTTCCACCAAAATGACAAATGGGTATTTATAGAAAATTTCTTTATTTAGCTAAATTAGGTAATTAGAATCATTCTTTATTCTTTATGTTATAATATATACATTTCATATTCCAGTTGGTATATACTATCATTCTATTCTATAAAAATTGGACAATATATGGTGAATAGAAATAGAATATAAAATATAAAATCTATCTATACTGCATACTAAAACCGTTATTCAGTAAGGACACGTGTCACTCTCATGTTAATTATTTTTCCTCCAAAATGACAAATGGGTATTTTTAGAAAATTTCTTTATCTAGCTAAATTAGGTAATTAGAATCATTTTTTATTCTTTATGTTATAATATATACATTTCATATTCCAGTTGGTTTATACTATCATTCTATTCTATAAAAATTGGACAATATATGGTGAATAGGAATAAAATAAAAATAAATAATAAATAATAAAATACTATATACTAAAACTGTTATTCAGTAAGGACACGTGTCACTCTCACGTTCATTGTTTTCCCTCCAAAATGACAAATGTGTATTTTTAGAAAATTTCTTCATTTAGCTAAATTGGGTAATTAGAATCACTCTTTATTCTTTATGTTATAATATATACGTTTCATATTCCAGTTGGTTTATACTATCATTCTATTCTATAAAGATTGGACAATATATGGACAATATATGGTGAATAGGAATAAAAATGGCAATAAAAAAATACCATCTATATTTTCACTAATATACTAAAAGAGTAGCTAATTAGGTAAGGAAATAATAGAAAAATATTAAAGCTTGACTTGCATATATTGAAAAATTGTAGCTAATAAGATAAGGAAAAATATCATGTTAATTAATTTATATCTGCGAGAGGTGTTGAATGTTGAAAAATAGTAGCTAATAAGATAAGGAAAAATATCATGGTTTTAAATTTAGGAAGAATATTAAAGCTTGACTTGCATATTTTAAAAAAAATCAGCTAATAAGTTAATGAAAAATATCATGTTTATTTAGGATAATAACGTGCCATATAATCAATTCTAATCTATTTAATAAATTCACTTGAAATTTCTTTTAAGAGTTTATCATTTGTCATTTTCCAAATCTTTTATTAAAATTGTATGATACGTGATTTAAATAAAAAAACATGTCTGTTCATTTAAAAAAATGTTGAATGTTGTTACGCTATATATAATGTCATATTGAATAATTTACCTCTTCAAAAGGTGTAAGAATTCTAAATCAACAAAACTTTCAAACACTACTACATCTATTGAAATTTTCCTACCTACACTACACCTAATTGATTAGGTTATAATAGTCCATTGATACATTTAATTTAATTACTCGATCAACAAAATTTTACTACAATACTACATCTATTGAAAATATCATTTATGAAATATCTTCCCTTATGTTATCAAAAATACACAAAAGTACTAATGAGTTTAAAAAATTAAAATATTATATATTATATATTTATATAATATATAAAAAACTACACATAGAAGTAGATATTCAAAATATTAAATTATGATTACTATAATACTCGATATTACATGCATAAGAAGATATAAAGTGACACGTTTAATTTCTCTTACACGTCAAATAGTATTTTCTCTATATTTATTATAATTAACAAATAACAAATTAATACATGTAAACTAATTTTGTTTATATTTAAGAAATTATTTAAAAATTTTCCGTGCTTGGCACGGGATTCAAGTTAGTAGAGTCCTATTCTAAGACCACAATTGGACCAGCTCATTGCACGTGCGTGTTCTAAAGGCGCGCCTATTTCCCTCCAGAATTTTATTTTTTTTGTTTTTTTTCATTTTTTGGGCATTTTTATATTTGGACCTTAAAGATATCAATTTGGACCTTAAAAATATCAATTTCAACGTAAAGTAGTACTTAAACATATCAATTAAAGTAAATTTCAATTTGAACCTATAAGTGATCAATTGTGGTGTTAAACTGATCAATTTCAACCTAAATTGAAATCTTTAAGGTCAAAATTGATACATTTAAGAGTAAAACTGAAAAATGTCCAGAACATGAAAAAGAAGAGAAAAGCATATAAGGAGCGCGAATTGGGTCAACCCACTCTTGTCTCAATTTGAGACTGTCTCGCCCAAGACCAGCTGATCTAAAAAATTCCTTTTGCAATCTAAAAAATTCAGCTCGTCTTGTATGAATCCATCTTATTATGAGACGGGTTCATATATAAGCTCATTTTTTTAATTGATTACTTTAAGATCGTAAATGATCATTTTAAGGTTATAAGTATTACTCAAAAACTAAAAAAAATTAAATTATAAGTGATCACTCTAACATTAAATAAGCTCCAAAGGTACTTAATTTTAAAGGAAAAATTACCTAGAATAATCCAAACTATTTATGATCTTCCTACAATAATCTCACCTATTGATTAACCATGAATAATCTCAACTTGAGGAGCATTTTCCTAGAGTAAACCCGGTAACTGGATGATGACTTGCTATAGCAAGTTTTTATTTTTTTTGAAAAAAAGATAAATTAAAATAAAATGTCGAAAAAATGTTAAAAAAAATATTCATAAAAAATTTATGATTTTTTTATTATTTAGAATTTTTTATGTAAATTTTCAAAAATATTTTTTAATTTTAAATTACTATTTAATTTATTTTTTTGGTGAATTAACTACTATAGCAGGTCATCGGGTTACCCAGGTTTACTCTGGGAAAATACCCCTCAAAGTTGGGATTATTCATGGTTAATCAATAGGTGTGATTATTGTATGAAAATCATGAATAGTTTGATTATTTTAAGTAATTTTTCCAATTTTAAATATCAACGCCTTTAGCCCAAATCCAAAGGTACTTAATTTGTTAACCAAGCTTTGTTCGCAGTTATAACTGCGAATAAGATCAAGTCTAATTACAGCAATTGGCTTCTTCTTCTTTATTTGCCCAAATTCAAAACCCTTAAAAAATCGACATTCTTCACTCAAAAATCCCCCATTGAAGTACCTTTAATCCTTCAATTTTACATTCCTCATTTATTTTAGCACTTTAAATTTCTTATGGGATACGCTAAGTTATTCAAAGGTAAATGCTTATTCAATTTTTGACATTTATTTTGAAATTTAGGGTTTTGACAAACTTTTTTTTTCAAATGTTGGTCACAAATTCTAAAATCAAGGTTAGCTTATGAGAAAATTTTTAGGAGGCACCTAACGATGAGACTCGTAACGCCCTAGTAAGGTGAATCGAATGCATCATAGTGGAGGACAAAAGAAGTCAAGGAAGACCTAGGAGAACATGGGAGGAACTAATCAAAAGCGACATGCAAGAACTACACCTTTCTAAAGACCTGACCAAGGATAGGGCCAGTTGGCAGCGCCTTATCCACATTTTAGATTTCTAGACATACCCCTCTTAACCACCATTTGTTACTGCTATTTATCTCTACTTATCCCCTTTATCACCTCTCGTACCAATATCGTTTTTAAGGTATTTGTATGTATTTTATTTGTTGAGTATATTTAGTTAGTTGATTACTGTGATATCCCAGATTTAGCTTGAAAAAGGATTGATAGACTACTCATATCAACAAGATGTATCTTCTTTTCTAACGAGCCTACTTGTTAAGAATTCTACAGTTAAGCGTGCTTGGTGGAGAGCAATCTTAGGATGAATGACCTCCTGGGAAATTTTCCTGGGTGCGCACGAGTGAGGCCAAAGTGCGCTGGAAACACTTGTGTTGGTCTGTGGGGCTAGTCTACAGTCTCCCTGAATAGTCACCGGCGGTGTAAGGGGCTGGGGTGTTACAATTACTATTTTTGGTTAGCGCGGGTTTAAGTTGCAGGCTTTCGGATAGTTGTAGTTGTCTCTCTCTTTGAAGACCCTTCTTGAGCCGGGAGACTCTTTGACCACACTCTTCTATATGGGTATGAGTTGTCGTCTATCTTCCCTCCCCAAACCCTGACCAGAGTTTGTCTATATGAGCGAAATACACTAGGTATGATGATGATGATGCACCTTACGATGATGGTAATGAGGGTAATAAGTTAGTTGATGATCCTTCTATGAATGATGTAGATGTGGATGTGGATGTCTTAGCCACTGACATTACCCTAAGTAACATTCCTACAATCGTTGCTCCTACACCTTATGCCCTAGTTCCACCTCTACATGAACATGTGGATGAAAACTCTTGGAGGACTTGGGCTTATGATACCACTTACAATGAAGAAGGGGAGTTTAAAAAGGGTATGATGTTTTATAGTAAAAAAATCTTTGTTGGAAGCTATTAGAGTGTATCATATTAGTAGAAATATAAATTATAAAATTGAGCTTCTAACCAAACTGTCCTCCTTGAAGTGTAAGAGGGGTTGTTCTTCGAAACTAAGGGCTAGGTTTGATTCTTATTCATTTTCATGGGATATTGTTACATACCATGGAAAACATGAGTCTCGTGTATTTGGTAGTGACACTATGTCGATTGGACGCATTCACTTGACAACTTTTGTGATTAACAATATGATTGGAAATTGTGTTGCACAAGACTCATCAACCAAGGTCTCTGTCATGTGGTAGCTGGTCAAAGATCGATTTGGTATAGATGTGAATTATAAACGGCTTGGTGTGCTAAGCAACAAGTCTTGTTGTCCATCTATGATACTTGGGAAGATTCTTATTCTCGCCTTCCACTTCTTAAAAGCTTTACAACATTCTAACCCGGGCCTAGTGGTTGAGTGGTTCTTCAGGGAAGACAACCACACATGTGTGTATATATGACCTAATATTAGAACCTTTCAACGTGTCTTTTGGGCTTTTAGACCTAGCATTGAGAGCATCAATCATTGTAAACCTCTTATCGAAACCGCTCCAATCATGATCGTGTTCATCATGGAAAAGTGGACAAGCAACATATTGACAATCAGGATCAAAATCAGTCTAATCACGATTGTATTCAACTTAATGACAACAATGACAATGCTCTTCCATTGAATGAATCTTTGAGATATACTAATGAAATAACATAATAACATTAATTAAAAATTACTAAACACTTTAGGGAAATTATCAATGATACCCCTGTGTTATTGCACTTTATCAATAGTACCCTTGTGTTTTTTTAATTCCAATCCAATGGTAGCCCTACCTTTTTGAGCTAATTACAAACGTGACACTGTTCACCTTTTTTCCGTTAAGTTGACGTTAAATGTCATTTAAAAACAAGAGAAATTATCAATGGTACCCCTGTGTTATAGCACTTTATAATTGGTACCCCTATGTTATAGCACTTTTAAATAACATTTAATGTCAACTTAACGGAAAAAAGGTGAACAGTGTCACGTTTGTAATTAGCTCAAAAAGGTAGAGGAACCATTGGAATTAAAAAAAACACAGGGGTATTATTGATAAAGTGCTATAACACAAGGGTATCATTGATAATTTCCCAATACTTTAATATAAACCTTAAAAAATGAACATAAAATATAAAGCTAAAACAAAATACCTTAACTTCAAAATAGTTAAAATATACTTTATCTTAACTTAAAAATCAATTTGATGGAGTTTGGATAGAATGGAACAAAGTTGGTGTATTTATAGAACATTGATCAACGACTATCTATTCCAAATTTACAAGGCTATTTTGACATAAAAACACAAGAAAAAGTTGTGCCTTTTGTTCTCAGTTGTTAGTAACTATGAGCTAAAGAGACCTGGTCAAATAAGGTTAAAATTAATATTATTGATATTTGCATTGAAACAAAATTAAACTATATTCAGCTTAACTGTATGAATCTATAACTATTATCAAAACAAAACAGAAAAAGTTTTTCATCAAAAATTGATTTATGATGTCATTGTTATTACTCCTATAAATTATCTTTCATATTTTTGGCTTACTAGAATCTAATTATTATTTTTTACATTCTACTAGGTCACATCATTTAATGCATTAGATTATTATATATTTTATTTTATTATTTCAATTATGTATAAAATATTTTCAATTTTATTTATTAAATGAGTATTATTTGATATATTGGATATTTTGAGATGGTTAAAGTATAATATATAATATACTTTTTGTCTTTTATTATGATTTATTTGTCGTAAACTAATTTTCACAATCAAATGCGCGCACGATACAAAATATTGTACAATGTACGTAATATATATAACGGTTTAGAGTGAAAGGAAATGTAACTATAATATAAATTTTGTTTCTTAAAATTTTAATTTTTTAATTTATACAACTTTGTCAGAAATTTTAAAAAGTCGTGCATCACACGGGGTTATCTGGTTATAGATCAAAATAAAAATACAAGTTAAGAATAAACAACCTAAAGTTAAACAAGATTAAATATCTTTGGGGAGTATTTCCTCCGTTCCATATTACTTTATACTGATTGTGACATTTTCTACCCAGTGTGACATGTTGTGTGGTAAAATGTCACAATCAATAGAAGTATTATGGAACGGAGAAAGTATATCCCTAACACATATTCTTACTTGAGACCGTCTATACAATATACGTTTCAAGTTTTGGGCTGACCCAATTTATAAATTTTAAAAAAATACTTATTGATAATTTTGTAAGTTAAAAGGGAGATATGAGCTGGGCTATTGAGAGATGTTTATACGATAGACACTCTTTCAAGAGAGTAGTGTGTCCCTAATTCAATCCCTACAAATAGTGGGAATGCTATTGATGAAGCAATAGTCTTGTCTAAGCTAACCATGTCCATTATCTGGAGCTCTATCACTTATCATCACTCTATCTCCCCAAACCCAAAACTAAACCCTTTCAATTCAAAGCCATTTTCTCTATTTTCTTCACCCAAACATACCTTAATTCAATGCGCTAAAAGGACTCAAAGAACAGGGAAGTTAAGATACCCATCAGAAAAGAAAAAACTCAAGCAATTACACAAACAGAAACTTGATGCTAAGAACAAATGTCAAGGTATTTGGAGGCTTTCTAGACTTGCTGTTGAAGTTGATCAAGACCCTGGAAAAGATTTTCTTCATGTTTCTGATGCTCTTCTTCAACAAATTGCTAAACTTCTTAAATTCCCGGTATTGTTTCTTTCTTATTTTCACTGATTTGCTTCAATTGTTGTTTGTAAGAGCATTTTAGACTTTGAATTATTCTGGGTTTTCTATGTATGCTGTTAGTTCTTACATTTTAGTCTTCGAATTATTCTGGGTTTTGTATGTATGTAATTAGTTGAGACAAAATTGTTACTTTTAGCGCCCCCATTTGGTTGTGTGTATTAAAAAGTAGAATCAATGATTGTCTAATGTGTTATAGGACAAACAGGAGAGCTCGCCTACAAGACTAACCTATTAGGTGAGAGAGCCCATTACCACACCAATAAACCCCACACCAACTGTATGTATGCTGTTAGTTCATACAAAATTCTTACTTTAGTGCACCCGTTTGGTCGTCCAGATTAAATAGTAGAATCAATGATAATCTAATGGTTCAATTGTTGTTTGTTAGAGCATTTTAGTCTTTGAATTATTCTGGGTTTTGTGTGTATGTTGTTAGTTGAGACAAAATTGTTATTTAAGCTCAACCGTTTGGTTGTCTGTATTAAATAGTAGAATCAATGATAATCTAATGGCTAATTGTTGTTTGTTAGAGCATTTTAGTCTTTGAATTATTCTGGGTTTTGTATGTATGCTGTTGGTTCAGACAAAATTCTTACTTTCCTGTTTGGTTGTTTGTATTAAATAATAGAATCAATGGTAATCTAATGGTTATGCTTGTTCTATTTCGGTATCTAATTTTATTCAAAATATTCATTGCGTTACCATTTGGAGATGTATTGTTTATATGTCCTGAAGCTTATCCTATCTATCCTTGATTGCAGGTTGCTTCTTTGCTTCCAGCAGATGCTTTCACCGTGGTTAGAAAATCATTCGACGCTCGAAAGGTATTTAGTGTTCTTTTGATCAGTTGGGTATTAATTTGGATGTTTTGATTGGGTGAGATTTTGAAGTTGAGGTTCAGTAATTGTGTCTTGCAATGCACGTTTGCAACCAGTATGAGATGCTGGATGCTTTACTCTTGCAACTGAAACAACCATTCTTTCACACACACATGTACATGTCACATGCACAAATGTCTGCTCACTAACTTGAGATTTTGCTTGCTCAACAATGTGAAAACTTGCACATCGTATGTCAACAACCGATCTTTATGTAGAAGTATCTTACATTTTGGTGAATAGGGATAGTAGAGATCATGGGAAAATATGGAGGTTTATCAATGGCACACCCACTCTCATGTATACTTGATAGTTGATACTACAAGTTGGGGAGGGTAAATCTACCAACCATAGTCATTCCACACAGTATCGTATCGTTAATGTTTTCATATTTATCGAACCGGTATTACCCACATCATCAAGGTGTAAAAATACCGCGTTTTATGTTCCAAGCGATATTTCATGGTTTAGGCCAATATATGTTGGTACATCATCCCTGTTACCGCATCATCGTGTATGTTACTACAACCGTGACTGTTACCACATTTTTGCACTATGATGATGACAATATACGAGCTTTTTTTTTATGGGAGGAAGGGCTTCGAGGAAGCATTTTGACAATTTACATGTTTATATATTTTATGATGATCCTGATTTGTGACAAGTTATACATGTTTCGGTTTTTTGTTTTGATTAATCGCGCAAGTTTTGTGCTGGGGCACTATGCTCCTTTTGAATGTTTCCCCCTGGTATTGAAAATAGAAAACTGGAATAGGCCATTTTATTAAATTTTTGGTAGTTAAGTCCTTGAGAATCAAACCAAGACAATCATGGACATATGGTAGATTGTTCCTCCCTACGTTCTTTAATGTTCTTCCCATTTGGAATATTACACCTTAAGGAGAGAGAAATTTGATTAATGATTTTGACACATATATAGAAGATAAAATATATCCAGGTGAAATCTCGTTAGATTCGTCTTAATGTATACTTTTTTATTATGTATTTTTTATATTTATTATATATATATTTAGAGATATTGAGGTTTAAATTTTATTTTGAAAACTGTTCAAAAAGTAAACGAGAAGAACAAAAAAACGGAGGGAGTATACTTTAGCTCACAGTAAATGTGGTACCGTGGTAGAACTTGCTAAAATTTTAACATGAGTTGTAAAGTTCTAATAAGGTGTTCTCAGCAATCAATTGAGGATATGAGGTTCGAATATCGAATTAGATTTTATTTTTATTTTGAAACTATCGAATTAGATTTTAAAACATTCTATAATATGAAGTATTATTTGAATTTATTGGGAAGTTTTACTACTTCTAGTTTTTATAATTGTCTTATCATGTTATTCGATGTTTTTTTCTTCAGTCATTGAAGGCACCTAAGTTTGTCTACACTGTGGACATGGATGTTGACAAGCTTTTAAGTTTTGAACCTCGGCTATGGGACTTCATCTCTGAGATGGAGCCTAAGGTGGGGCTTGTAGAGCACATGCCCCAAGAAAAAAAAGTTGGTGATTTATTTAGTTTACTAAATGACTCGAAGAAGGATATCGAAGGTGCAGTGGGAGGGTTATCTAATAGTTACTTTGATAGCTCATCTCACAAACCAAGGGTTGCTGTTATTGGTAGTGGTCCAGCGGGTCTATTTGCTACTCTAGTACTAGGAGAGCTTGGTGCAAATGTTACCTTGATTGAACGCGGTCAACCTGTGGAACAAAGGGGGCGTGACATAGGTGCATTGGTAGTTCGCCGGATAATACAAACAGAAAGCAACTTTTGCTTTGGCGAGGTAACTTTCTCTAACAATATTTGCTATCTATGGTGTTTCTTACTGCCTATAAACCCTGTTGTGGCATGCTATTTCCCCTTAAAATCAACTCCATTTGCTACTCCAACTATACATCTATTACAATTTTGCAATTACCAGTTGGTATTTTTTTATGTAGAAGACTCATTTATTAGTGTGAGACCTTTTATCTCATTAACGAGGCAATCGTCAAGAACAAAATCAATCAACTATATACAAGGTCATCTACTTTCTCACAAAGTCCCCATAAATGTGAAACATTAGCAAACGTTATAGCTGTTGCTGTTTATAAGGATTTGTTTTTCTAATGGATAGGTAATTAATACTCCCTCCTATTCTTCTTATTAGTCTCATTTCCAAATAAGGTTTAATCACCCTATTAGTCCCATTTCTATTTATAGTATGTGTTTTTAACCTTATTACCATTAGTCAAATTACTTTACTACAATTAATTTAACAAAAAACATTAACAATTTACTTATTACCCTTTCTCTCTCCTTTCTAAGTAGTCTCATTTGACCCACCTAAAAATTGGTGAAAAGTCAAATGGGACTAATTAGAAGAATAGGAGGGAGTATATTGTTTTCTTAGTTTTCAAGATTGCAAAGGTACTAATCAATACCTTGCTTATTTCACTAATTCTATAATACAAATGTGGTAAATTATGCAAGCAGAAAATAGGTGGGTCATGATTTCACTCATAAATGGAACTTTGTATAATTGTACTTATAATGGATATATATATACATATTTTGGAATAAATTATAATGGATATTAAAACCATTTGTTTCTTATTTATCATCCACCCATGGACTTGGTAGCTTAGTTGGTTTCAAGCATATACATTGTTCTTGCACTTGTGGTGGATATGCTATAAAAGGTATTTTGTGGCTGGCTGGTATTGCTATTGCATTTTTTGAGTTTAATTTTCAAAAAGATTTCACGGGCCGTTTGGTTAGTGGTATTAAATGGTGGTAATTGGAATGATTTATAGTGTAAAATTTCATTTAAAGCTTCATATCATTCCCATGGTAATGAAACTTTGATCAAAAAATAAGTTTTTTTGTTTACAAATTTCCATTACCACCTAATACCAACTCTCCCAATGGTAATGAACTGAAATGAATTTTATGAAGAAAATGATATGATTGAAGTTGGACAAACATGCCATCAAGGTAACCAAGAGATTTTTCGACCAAAATTACACTAGTTTTTCATTTCCATTACTGTTTATTACCACCTACCAAACGGGTCGTCAGAGGTACAATCAATAGCTTGCTTTGGTTACTTTGTAAACAAATTGCAAAACTTTAGAATATTTAATTTCGTTGATTTTTTTTTTGTAGTATTAAATAGCCTTGTGAATATGCATTGGTTAATTTTGAGCCATTTGAGGTACTTATGTGTGGCAGGGTGGTGCAGGTACGTGGAGTGATGGCAAGCTTGTAACTAGGATTGGGAAAAACAGTGATGGTGTCCAAGCGGTGAGAAAAACTACCCTATTGAAGCATATGAATCATGAATAATTTTTTGAGCAATATAATGCATTATAGTTGATCACTTGTTCTTACTCGCCACCATAGTTGGAGCTTAGCGTTTGCATTTCTTTCAAGTATGTTTGATGTATACTAACATAAATAATAAACTCTTTTATCTTTATTAATGTCTTTTAATGCTCGAGTGTATTTTAGTTTGAGTCAGGTGAATGTAGCTTAACTTGTTATCCATCAGAGCTTACACGACCATATTAGTCTTTATTTAATTTATTTTAATTTATTATCCCTTATATGAACTTTCATAGCTGTGAATTGCACTTGAGGTCTCATATTTGAATTTATTGATCATCACTTATAAAACTTGTTAGATCTTGTCTGAAGTTATATTTAAGTTGCTTGTTTCTGAAACTCATTTCTTTAGATGAAAAGAAAAAGCCTAAAGATGTATTTTCTTATCAATAAGAATCATAACGCCTTGCATTTACACTATCACAATGACAACATTGTTTGTCCTCGTTGATGAAGCGTAGCAGCATAGAAATAGAACGGAATGTTGTTTATGGTGAGGATGAAAGTTGGCCATCGTAAATTTGCTTCTAGGCACTTATTGTTTTCTTTTTATATCCTCCCCTTTTTGTGGGGTTCCCCTCATTTATGCCCCATGCTTGAATCAAGTTATGGATTGCTTTTGCATAGAAAATCATTCTTTGTGTCATCCTTTGCTTATTGGAGTATATGACATGCGCTTCCCTTTGACAATGAGGACCCTTTGTTTTTTAAAGCTATTAATGAAACAGAAAGAAAAATTATGCCTTCAAGTAAACAAATGGCATCACAAACAATCAGTTGCATCTGTCAATGCCAGTGTACATTTTTTCTAAGTCTTTTATCGTTTAAGCTATGTGGTTAATAATCAAGTAAAATCTAAGCTGACTGACAAACTTGCTTGTAAAACCATGAAATGTTTCCAATTCATGAAGACTACATGCTTACAGCTTCGCATCAGCTGTAAGAAGAGAGTCAAAGTACCTGTAGCATCTCGTTTCAATGTATACTTAATGTAGGGAAGGATGAAGACATGCTTTGCTTTTTGTATGTTTGCTATGGCATTCTGGAATCCGGGCATATGCCTTTTTTGTTTTATAGTAATTGAGCAAGTTATCTTACTATATTTCAGGTCTTGAGGACACTGGTTCACTTTGGAGCTCCAAAGAGTATTCTGGTTAATGGAAAGCCTCACTTAGGGACGGATAGGCTGGTTCCACTGCTTCGCAATTTTAGGCAACATTTGCAGGCCCTTGGTGTAAGTCACATAACTGGGATTGAACTTGGCGCTTATATATTTCATTCAATTTAGTTTTTTTCCTGCTCGTGTCTTCTGCTTTGTTGCTTTTTCTTTCTCATTTTTTTCACTTCTTAAATATCATTAGGTCTCTATCAAATTCGGAACAAGGGTTGATGATCTTCTTGTGGAGGGTACGGCTATCAAAGGGGTGAAAGTTTCAGATGTAACAAAAAATTCACCAATTCACAGCGAAGACTTGAAATATGATGCAGTTGTTTTGGCAGTTGGGCATTCTGCAAGAGATGTATACCAGATGCTTCTATCACACAATGTGGAGTTGGTCCCTAAGGACTTTGCTGTAAGTTTCTGCTGCGTCAATTTGTTGTTTCTTAGATAAATATTTGACAGTGTGTTTTGCTTATACACAAAAGGGAATTCCCGCTTTGAGTTTTTGTGACTATCCTAACAGAAGCATAGCAAGCAATAGTTCTGTAGGGAAGGGAGAAAAGGTGGAAGTACGGGTGACAATGAGCTGAACCTTCTTTTGAGCTTTTTGAGCTCGCTGAGCTTGATTCCAAAAGCATCTAAAATAGGCTCAAAGATATGGGTCAAATACAAAAGTTCTCGAGTTTTGACTCAGGAGTTATAAATTTTGCTTGATGAAGTGTGAGAATCACAAAAATTTTATATAGATGTTTGAAATTAGGATATCATAACGTGAAATGTATTTCCTGGGCTAGTAACAAGCTTGTTACTTGACTTAATTTGAGCCAATCTGAGCCAAGTTTTAATTTGGCTCAAAATGGGGCGATCTACGTGGACCTCAACCCTAACCTCAAGCTCAGCTTGACTTAGTTTGTTGTTCATCTTTTTTTGCTTCTTAGTGAAAGCATTAGTTTTTTCATCTTTGTAAAAGCACTAGTTTGTTCATCGTTATCTTTTGGCATTGCCTTGAACTGATTAATGGTATCCTTCTCTAGATCGGCCTGCGGATTGAGCATCCCCAGCAACTTATAAATAGCATACAGGTAGGTTCTTCCTAATTTGTTTTACTTATTTCACAAAGTATCTAAGTCTTTTCTTATATTGAATGTTAATATTTAAATCAATAAAAAAAAGGAAAAGAAAAACTACTTCATTTTTTCATTTAGTTCATGTTATGTAGTGCACTTATATGATCTTATTTTGACCAAAATCTTTAGGTAATGACCTTCAGAAACTATGTATTATTTATCGATTCAAATTTGCAATTCCTTAAAAATGAAGCTTTTCTTCGTTAAACGACTTCATGTACGGGTCTCATAGAAATAATCAACTAGTAGATTGTTAACACCCGGAAGCTTTTGATGTTGGCGAGAAATACACTCACTACAACGAATACTAGTTCCACACGAAGATTATCGCTCAATACATTTCCTTCTCAACTCACTTAGATGTAATACTCACACCTTATAGTAGGACAAGAACCCGCTACGCTTCATTTGCCTAAAGAACTATTGGTTTTCTTGGAACAATGGCTTTATTCACCAAAGAACCAAAAAAGTTTTTTTTTTTTTTTTGAATAATTGTGCTTGTTTAATGAATTCTGAAATCTGATTTGATTATAAGGTCGTTGCTGATTATAGAATTTCAGTTTATGTTTTCATGTTCTTATTCTTATATGAATGTTTAGTATGCTGGATTGGCGGCTGAAGTTCAAGGTGGACGTGGAAAGGTACCAGTTGCAGATTATAAGATTGCGAACTATCTCAATGGAGAGGATTCAGTATCGGATTATGCATCTGCCGGCCGTGGCTGCTATTCTTTTTGCATGTGTCCTGGAGGACAGGTACGTCTATGTGCTAAATTCTATTTCCATATTTGTCGGCTATATCTATTCAAGATTAATCAAATTTTTACTTTTGATATCAATCAATTATAAAAGTGTTCATTTTGAGGGTTCATTTGCTTGAAAATCTCACGAGTTCATCCATGCTTTCCATACCTATAAAATAACACAAATTCTTAACGAGACGGTCTCGTGGTGATAACATCTCTATAGGGTTGACCCATGTACATTCAGTGTGTCAATCTGATCACTTACAATTTTAAAGTGATCAATCACAAAAATGGGTCATCTCATGGTGATACAGTCTCATACAAGACGAGCCGATAAAATAGTTAATATGTTTGTTACCTTAGCAATTTAGCATGATTCCAGGTAATTTTCAATGCAATGGTGAAACAAACTATACTGCATTAGCCATAGAAATCTTGTCGGTTTTGTGGAGTTAATGCTTTAGTAAGTGTAGGAGATGTCTTTAAAAAAAGACACATTTCAAACAATGAATGTCAAATTCATACGATACATGGAACTCTATCGATGTTTTCATTTTCGGGTCAATCACATATAAAGTAAATGTTAGATCTTTAGCTTTGCATGACTATTCGAGATTCAATGCAACGAGGAAATACAGATAACTACATTGGCCATTGAAATTATGTTGCATTTTTGGAATTAATGCTTTCCCAAGTATCCTAGTTGAAGCGATGTACATCGAGTTCATATGATTATAATAGCTAAGAAAATACGACATTTTCTTGTGTTTGGATTGCTGAAGTTCCATTGTAGGATGTCAATACTTACTTTTCCCGGGTTAAACAAAATAATTGAAAATGGTATTTCAGGTTGTTCTCACTAGTACTAATCCGTCAGAGCTCTGCATAAATGGAATGTCGTTTTCTCGGCGTTCATCTAAATGGGCCAATGCTGCTCTTGTTGTTACAGTCTCAACGAAGGATTTTGAGAGTTTAAATTTTCATGGAGCCCTTGCTGGTGTTGCCTTTCAGGTAAGCTGCTTCTTGTCATGTGTTCTCACTTTTGGGATTGGTCATATCAATATTGAATGTTATGACAACGTTTATAATTCCTTGTAATCTCTTTGTTCCTTAAAATAGTTTTCATAAGGAATGTTCACGAGAATTAAGAAAAATAGAATCTTTTAGATGATGAATATATTATTTTATTGATTAATTATTAAATTTGATTGAGGAAAAATGATTTCAAACATTTAAAAAATATTAAAATTAAGTTAGTGGAAAGAATATGGAGACCACAACTATTAAAAAAATATTTTACTGATTTCAGTGGAAAATAATATGAAGACACCATAAACAGTATTAAAACATTAAAATGAGAATGAACAATGTTAATTATGTCTAAAATTTTTGATATAAATAGAAAGATTCTTAATGAGAACAACAAATAGATCAACCCAAAATGGCAAATGAGAACAACTTAACAGAAGGAGTATAAGATAGGGAGGTCTATGAGTTATCTTGCACTTCTCCATGTCTAAATGCAAACTTCTACTTTTATATTTTAGAGGGAATTCGAGCAAAGGGCAGCTCTCATGGGAGGTGGTAATTTTGTGGTTCCCGCACAAATAGTCCCAGACTTTCTCGATGGTCGGACATCAGGTAATGAAAATCATCAAATTTATGATACTTTTTTTCTCGTGTAACCTTTGTAGTTGAATATCATTAAACTCGTTATATCTCCAGCGATGTGTTTGCCACAATCGAGCTATCGTTTAGGAGTGAAGGCTGCAAATCTACACGAGTTGTTCCCTACTCACATAACAAAGGCTCTACAAGATTCCATATTGATGTTTGAGAAAGAGGTTTGCTTCGAGTTCCGATTATGAGAGTTTTGTAATTTATTGTGCACGTATGCAAGGATGTTTGACAAAGTTATCTATTTCAGCTCCCGGGATTTATCTCCAAAGAGGCCCTTCTACACGGTGTTGAGGTATTAACATTTTCTCGAGTTTTACGACATAAATTACGGTTTTTTATCCCTCGACAATAAACATGGTTGTTCGTCATGATCAAACAATCTTACTTCATGTTTTGTTCAACCTAAAATTACACTCTCACCGTCCCCATGAGTTTCACTCTGTAGGAGTAGTTTTCAATTTGTAGTAGGACTAATCCTAAAATAGAAATGACTCGAAACAATAGGGATGGACCAAATGGAAATTATGTAGAACTCATGAGAACGGATTTGAAATAGATTATCGTTGAGTAATAATCTTTTGCTTGGCTTCTTTTGTTTCTAATACATTTCAATTACTCTATTTAGACGAGAACGAGCGCTCCGATCCAAATTCCACGCAACAATGCCACATTCGAGTGTACAACCTTAAAGGGACTTTATCCAATAGGAGAAGGAGCGGGCTTTGCCGGTGGAATAGTTAGCGCAGCAGTCGATGGTTTGTATGCTGGTTTTGCCGTGGCCAAACATTTAGGGCTGATAACCGCGGAAATTGATTCTTTTATAGGCAAATCACAAACTTCCGGGTTCGCCAAGTATTGACAATTATAGGCAAATCACAAGCCTGGAAGTGTTATTTTTGAAGATTAGGTAATTTTGCAATGATAAATATAGGTTAGAAGGAAATTGTCTGATCAATGTTTTATGTAAAATGTATTACGAAAAAACTCGGTTTTGTAACTACTAACTTGAGGTTCTCGGGATTGAGATTCTACTGATCACGGGGTAGGACCAAAATGATAGAATGATTTGTTAGGTTTTACATTTGTTATTTAAATATGTAATATGTTGAAATAAATGGTATTTTCATTGTTGAAGTTGTGAAATAGTAAAATGAAAATTTCTTCAACTTTTTTCAAGATGTGAGAGGTGAATGTACAAGTACAAGTAAACTTCAAATTGCCTATGATAAACTTGAATAAGCATGATTTGATTTGACTTTAAAATAATTAATTTTAATTAAAATAGTATTGATTAATTATAATTATTTTTACAAAAATTAAAGTTAGAGATGATGAAAAATATTATTTAAATTTCAATTGCATTTAATGAGGTTATTTGGCAAATGATTGTTGGGTGTTGGTTATATTAATTGATTTATTTGACCATTTGAAAGTGTTGTATGTTTTTGTTGGTTTTTAAGTTAGCTGAATAAGCTAAATTTTTGGAAGATGTTTGGTTTAATTAGGTATTGATCATTTTGTTTGGCTTTTAAGCTATTTAAGAAGATGTTTGGTCAAATTTAGTGTTGACTGTTAACTGTTTATTAGACACAAAATGAGTTTACAAGTCAAAATCCATTAAAAAAACTAATAAATCTAGTTTTTCATTTTGGTTTAAAACTAGATAGTGCCCGTGTGATTCATGACTATCAAATTTTCTGATATATTTGTATAAATTAAGAAATCAAATTCTAAAAATAAATTGTATATTATAGTTATTACTTATTTATCAAACACTTTTTAAGATTTTTTGACCAATCAACAAATTAAAAGTCAAAAATAAGCTTAAGAATTACTTATTTATTAAAAACGATCGTGAAGTTTGAGGCTTTTAAAAATTACAAGTGGAATTTTTTTCCCAAATTATAGCCATGAAAATAAAAATGTAATTGCTTTGATCGGAGATAACTTGTTTGACTTGGATTTTCCCATTGACTAAGCATAAGTGAGCTTTAATCCAATTTTTTTTGTATTTTTTTTTAAATCAATTTCTTAATTATTTTAAATTTATATACTAATTTTTTTTTTGAGAATCACAAAGTGCTAGTATTAAGATAAATCAAGATCTGCCAAGGTTTGAATACCCAACTGGAAGGGGTTCATACATATCTTTTCATGAGCGTTACCTGTATCTCTCTAGCCACTAGGTGAGCAACCATATTGCCTTTCCTACTAACATGAGTACATTCAAAGCTAATAACGTTTAAATTTAAAGACAGAATATGATCCAAGAGCAGGAACATTGACGTTAATTTATATACTAATTTATTTTAATATTAATTTATTTTAATGTTTTAAAATTAATTTTAAATTACTTATTTTTGTAAAGTGGTTACAATGATTAAATACAAAGTTAATTATTGTTCCCGTGAATATATATAGCTAGGTCTCAACTGCGCTAGAACCTTGAACCATTGCTTCGTCAAAGAAAATATCGCACAATACTTGCTACATTTTGTTTTTGGACACTATTTATCGTAATACTTGCTATATTTTGTTTTTGGACACTATTCACCGTTTAAGCTTATTTTATATATTGCGGCTAATATGTAAGTAATAATATAGTCAAAGTGGGATCTTGTTTGAATCGTCTAATCGCATACTTTCATAATATAAGCTTTTTATAATTTTTAAATGTATATAATTCGACATATAAATAAACAAAATAGTATATTGAATTGCGTAAAAAAATTAAATTTAACAAGTATTATGAAACGGAGGAAGTATGTTTCTAAATAAAATCACCTTCTCCTTTCTTATTGTAAAAAAAAACTTGCGTTTTTCAACTCGACAAACTATTGTTGAATCTTAATATCATTTTTGGTCATAATCCCTTTGGTGTATTCTTGATGGGTATCTTTTGAGCAACAATACCACATTATGCTTCCGCTACAATTGGCATATCTTATAGGAAAAATTACGTAAAATAATCTTAATTATTCATGATTTTCCTACAATAATCCTATTTATTGATTAATCATGAATAATCCAAATTTTGAGGGGCATTTTTTTTGAGTAAACCCGGTGACCGGATGACTTGCTATAGCAAGTTTTTATTTTTTAAAAAAAGATAAATTAAAATAAAATGTCGAAAAAAATGTTAAAAAAATATTCATAAAAAATTTATGATTTTTTTATTATTTAGAATTTTTATGTAAATTTTCAAAATATTTTCTAATTTTAAATTACTATTTAATTTATTTTTTTGGTGAATTACCTACAATAGTAGGTCACCAGGTTACCCAAGTTTACTCTAGGAAAATACCTCTCAAAGTTGGGATTATTTATGGTTAAACAATAGGTGGGATTATTGTAGGAAAATCATGAATATTTTAGATTATTCTAGGTAATTTTTCCTATCTTATATTATGCACATTGGTACACTTCACTAATCAATTCCTCAAATGAAAAATGATTGATAGACTACTCATATTAATAAGGTACATCTTCTTTTTATGAGAGTCCATTTGCTAAGAACTCCGCAGTTAAGTGTGCTTGGTGGGGAGCAATCTTAGGATGGGTGACTGTTGTGAATGGGCTAAAGGTTTGATGAAGAAACAAGAACAAAATCTAGTGCAAAGAAGAATGCAAAAACAGAGCACAACAAAAGAAGAACACACACAACAATCTTTAATATAAACCACAATACATTAATGACTCACCTTCAAGCTTTAAGAACACCCTCTTAAAGCAAAGATTGAAGCTTTACTTCAAACTCTCTCAAAATACATAAACAAGGAAGAAGAACTCTTTTAGTGTAAAACCCTAGCTCTCAATCTTGAATATGCCTCACACTATATTCTAATAATGTTTAGAGACTCTATATATAGTCCTAATACATATTAGAATAACCTAGGACAAATGGGACAAAAGCCCACAAACCGCAAAGGAGAAAACAGAAACCCGCAATATGCACCTACTGCACGTGGCTCGACCGAGCGACTTATGCTCGACCACCTGAGTGAAGTTGCTGCCCCTACTGGAATGATCGAGCAGCTTTGCTCGAGCTGCTGCTTGGCTTGCTCTTCTCAGCTCGTATGGTCGAGCCTTCTTCAAGGGTGCTCCCTCCATCAATCTTGGCTTCATTGAGCCACTTCATGGCATCACCATCATCAACCACTTCATGGATTGACCCGAAACGCAAGCTCTCGTACCTCCTTGCACTTGCTACCTCGTTCTCAAACGTGCAAGCCAAGGCGTACGCCACGAGGTGATCGGACTCACCTCCATCACGGTGAGATTTTGAGCTTGACTCAACAGTGACCTCCTAGGAAGTTTTCCCGAGTGCGCACAAGTGAGGCCAAAGTGCGCCAGAAAAGACTTATGTTGGTCTGTGAGACCAGTCTACAATCTCCATGAGTAGTCACCAGGTATTCGAGGGGTCGGAGTATTACAAACCAAATCTTTGTTCGAGAGCCACCTAAGAACCACATCATTAAGCCTATCACATGCCCTTCAATAAGCAATGTTGCTGGATAATCTCTTCAAAGAACCATAAAAATCCCATTTTATTCTTGCTTGATAGAGCAATGATAACATATCTCTTAAACAATAGCTGTAGAATGCCATATGGTCTATGTTGAACCTTCACTTTTATCTATCATTATATCCCCCCCATTTGACTAGGCACTAGGGGTGCACACGGTCCGGTTTGGTCTGATTTGACACTAAAATCAAACCAAATCAAAAATTTCGGTCTGAAAAATTTCCAGACCGGACCGGACCAAACCATTCTACAGCGGTTTGGTCTGATCTGGTTTACGGTTTTTTATTTTTATAGTTTTTCCCCAAATTAATATATATCTATGAGAATATTTTGCACTTACAAACACTAAATAAATATAATTTATAATTAGTTGATTGCATCACCATTATTTAAGTATATATTACTATATAAAAATAATAATATCTCAAAATATCTAGATAGAAACCCGTTTTTTATTTAAAAAATCATGATTTTTGGTCAAAGTACGGTTTACGGTCTGGTTTGAATTTTAAAAACCAGGACCAGACCATAAACCGTAAATTTTTTTGAAAAAAAACCAAACCAGACCATTTAGACCGTAGATCAGACCAAATACTCAAATTACGATTTGGTTTACGGTTTAGATCAAACTTTGTTCAGCCCAGGCACTATTTTTTAGGTGGTTCAAATGGGACCCTATGATAAGGAGAGAGAATGGAAATTAATAAGTTGTTAATGGTCTAACCTTAGATTAATGATTCCCTTCAAAAAAAATTAGTTTTCCTCCCAAATTCTGGAAAATGTTTCAAAATCTAAAAATTAGTCCAATAATCTGGAAAATTTGAAAATTGTCCCAACTTATACATTTATGAACTAATACATTACATAATCACCGACTAAAGTTCATAAATACATATACATTACATTTAATTGTTCCAAATACAATTACATAGACCCATCATCATCAAGAACCTTATCAGTTTCATCAAACGAACTCAGATCTTCAACAAACAAAGGGAAAAAAAATCAACAAACTTTGAAGAACAACCCCACAGAATCTGCAACAAACAAAGTAAAAAAAAACCATTAAAAATGATGCTAACCATCAAACCCAGATTTGCAAAATCAAACAAAAAAACATAAACAAAATCAAACCCACGAATCTGCAACGACTTTGAAGAACATAAACCCACCAGAATCAAGATCTACAAAGAACATAAACAAAAAAACAAACAAAGAACATAAACCCACCAAAATCAAGATCTACAAAGAACATTAACAAAAAAAAAACAAAAAAAGAATATAAACCCACCAAAATCAAGATCTACAAAGAACATAAACAAAAAAAATCAAGATCTACAAAAAACATAAACAAAGAACATAAACCCACCAAAATTACTCAAGAACAAAAAGACAAGAACGAAATCAGAAAAAACAAACCAAAAAATCGAACAAAAATAGCATGCACATGGAGAAAACAGTAAAAACAAACCCAGATGTGATTTCAAAGAACAAAGCCACAAATCGAAGAATTTTCTGTCAAAAATCGAAGAAGCAACCAGCAAAATGGACGAACAAACCCATAAAATCGAAGAACAAGAAGAAGAATTAGGGTTTCAAGAAGAAGAAGAATTATGGGCGAACAAACCCACAAAATGAATGAACAAAAGGAAGTTTCATGAAGAAGAGAAAAGTGCCTTAAGAACAAGAGTGACTTTTTTAGAACAAGAAAAATTAGGGTTTTGTTTATAAAAAGGGAGGGAAGGGTTAATTATGGGTGGGTAGGTTAATGTTAGTAATGATTTTTATTAAGATTAGTAAGGGTTATTTGATAGAGTTTAATGAGGATATTCTTGTAAAATAAAAATGTGGGTAATGGTAAAAAGTAAAAAATACTTGCTAAAAGTGGAAATGAGACTAATAGGGTGACTTGATGCTATTTGAAAATGAGACTAATGGATTGAATAGGAGGGAGTATTATTTATAGTCCATAATATTCAATTTCGATTCAACAAAATAGTTTACTATCAAGTGAATGTTATTTGTTAATTGGTACTTTTCAACAAATAAACATGTAATTTTATTTAATTTTTGAGAATTTTTTTATTATAATGAACTATTGATAACCGTGATTTGATAATTTTTGACAATTTGTAGTTACCAAAGAAACATGTATCGTTCGATTCTCACTTAGTTCCTCCAGATTTTTTTATAGGTATAAGCTAACGAACGCTCCTAGGGCGTTTGTTAATAAGAATAATAATTAATTTAAAAGAGTAAATCAGGAAACTAAATTAACGATAGATATAATATAATATATATTGACGCAATATTTGTATAATTAAAAGTTTAAAATATAGGATAAATTACCTAGAATAATCCAACCTATTCGTGATTTTCCTGCAATAATCCTACCTATTGATTAACCATGAATAATCCCGATTTTAAAGGGTATTTTCGTAGATTAAACCCCGTCACTGGATGACTTTTTTTTTGAATAATACCTGATTCATTAATAAAGAGTCATACGACATCTACAGCAGAGATATAAATTAGCAAGTACGTAGCAACTAAAACCAAATATAATTCAAAAATAACAAAACTACGATCGTTGTGTATGAGATCTGACAATTTTGAATATTCTCTTCCACATCGCTGTTTGATACAGCCTTATACGAGGGGGTCTTTCGATCTGTTGTAGTCTTGAGATAGAATTGAATTTGATGTAGTCGATGATAATTGCAATTTTGGTGTCTGCTGCATCGTCGCATTAATCTCTACCAACAAATCAACTAAAGACCAAAATTCATAACTCCAAACTCTCACAAATAGAGACTTCAAAACCCAATATATGGGTAGAATCAACCCAATGAATGGGTAGAACAACTCTCTTACAGGGAGAGCACAAAAATTTATTCTAATCATAATAAAAAAACACTTAAAAGAGAGAAATTAGGGGCTTACCATTAATCTTTAAAGATTGATGATAGCCCCAAACTAACTATAGATATTAGGGTTTTTTTTAAAGAGAGAAGAGAGAAAATTTGGGGCGGCTAGGGTTACTGATTCAAGACTTAGTTTTTTTTCGTCACTGGATGACTTGCTATAGCAAATTTTTTTTTTTAAAAATAAATTAAAATAAAATATTGAAAAAAATGTAAGAATGTTCAAAAAAAATTTATGATTTTTTTTACTATTTAGAATTTTTTATGTTTAAATTTTTCTCTAATTTTAAATTAAATTTCAGTTTTTTTTGATAAATTATCTATTATAACAGGTCATCGGGTTACCCAAGTGTACTCTAAGCAAGTAGCCATTAAAATTGAGATTATTCATGATTAATTAATAAGTAAGATTATTATAGTTTAATTACGAATAAATTGAATTATTCTCGGTAATTTTTCTAAAAATATATTCTAATTTAGCATATAAAATTGATTTTATCCTTAGTTCTTTGCTAACGGACGGGCGTCCGTTAGCAAGATTTTTTTAAAATTATTTTGTTAAAAGAAAAAAAAAATAGAAAAATAGAAAAATCCAGATCGTCCCTCTAATTGACATTTTTGATATGTGTGTGGACTCGCAGTTTCTCTCCTCTATTGGGTTCTTCCCTTCTCTCCCTCATCAGACCTCAACCCTGAAGCTACCAACTCCACCCCTAGCTTCTCTCTAAATAATCCTATCATTTTGCTTAATCTTCCAGATCTAATTACTATATTTGATTAATTTTGTTATCTTTGGCCTACAAATTATCAACAATTACGCCAATTTTTTCATCAGTTCAAGAATCAATCTTCCAGACCTCAAAAGTTTTGAATCCGAATAAGTTGAATTGCAAATTTTTGTTGAATTCGACAAGTTTTATTATATGGTGATCAACTAATCAAGGTATTTTTATTCGTTATTGGATTAATTTTGGCTGTTCATGTTTTTGTTTGACATCTAATTCATGTTAACTAGTAATTCAGTTATGTATGTTAAGTAGTTAAATGACGAACATTTAGAATGTAATTCATGCTTTATTGGTTCTGTAGCATAAATGAAAAACACGCCGGTTACGCGTGTTGGAGCTCGGGGTGGATTGTGTGGTGGATGGTAGCGGCATGACAGAAGATGATCTGTGTGGTCATGGAAAGTTTTGAGTAAATTAAAGTAATGTGTGATTATGAGAGTTGAGAATAACTGAAGAGTGAATTGAAAAGAAAAGAGACTTGATAGAGTAATGTATTTTGGAATTGAGAATATGTAAGTACGAACGAGTGAAAGTGTGAAGAGGAGAGGTTTTACTTTGTAGAATTTTGTAAGGAATGGGGGCGTTTATTGAGTATTTTTTGGGGCAAGGAATTATGAATTTTGAGCTTTACACTTTGTTTGGTAGCAATATTGGAGGGAAAGAAAGGGAGGGAATTGGAGGTATGGGGAGGGAAAGGAAGGGGGAGTTGAAGTGTAGAACAAATATTTTGGTTGCGGAAATTGGCTTGTCAGTGTGTGTGCGTTGATATTTAGCTGTTGTTGATGTTGAATTGAGACCGTTGGAGATGAAGGATGCAAAAGGCTGGTGTTTTGGTTCAGTAATGGTAGCATTAAGCGATATGCAACTCAGTGAAAGAATACTAGACAAAATAGGGGGGTTTACGGCCGGTTTAGGGCATTCATTTGCTAGGACATTTTTGAACTGGTTCTGTTCAGGTTTGAGCTAGTTCTGGACATTCCGTTGAGCACCTCTATCACATAGTGTTTGGAATCAGAGGTTTAGATTTACGTTTTATAATTGCAAGTTTGCAACTAATTGAATTCGTAGTTTCTAAACACTAACTTAGAAGAATAGGAGGTCTACAGTGGCTTTGCATCTATTGTTGTGCTTGGTGGGCTGGGGGAGGGTGTGTGTGTGTGTACAAAACTTAATGCAATGGTTTTGCAAATTGACTTGCACTGGGAATTTTTTTTATCAAACTCATGCATTATATCTCAATAGCATGCATAATTCCAGCTGCTTCGCTATACTCATTGTCTTTGAGCAGCCATTGCTGATGACTATATTTTTAGTTCATTTCATTGTGATTTCGCACTTTATGATTGCTCCTATCATTTATCAAACCACATGTTGAGTATGTATTTAAATGGTAGGCCAAATTGCATTTTTGTTTGATATCTTTGGTGTTTGCCTTTCAGTATAGGCATAATGGAGGTCTCATTGTGGAGGGCTATACTTCATAGTATATCATCTTTTTTAAGTTTATCATCACATGATGGCTTTGACTCAAAACCAGTACGAAAAAGTTACCAAAATGTTGAAGAAATAGTGAAGCTGTTAAAACCAATAGTTGATGCAACTTTGGATACTGAAGTAGCCTCAGATGACCTACTCAACAAGGCACTAGAAGAACTTGGACAGTCAATTGACGAATTGCGAGACGCCTTTGAAAGCTGGCATCCTTTGTTAAGCAGAGTTGATCTGGTGTGTTTTTATACTAGTTTATTTGGATTTCTTAGTCGCCATTTTTTCACTTACATATAATTTTAGTTAATACAATAAAAATCGCCCTCATCTTTCAAATTTTAGCTAAAAGTAACAGGAAAAATGAGGTTTGATTAAAGATATTTGCATATGAGTTTGTCTTAGTATTTAATTGTTTAGAATATACTTTGACCCAACTTTTTTTTTTTGAATTTATACTTTAACCCAATTAGTGATCAAAAATGTCTGAATTTGTAAAATCTAGACTTAAGCTATTTTTCAGTTTTTGAAATACAGTTTTCTCACATCATTTTCTCTTCAAATCCTTTCTTTTAATTAAGTTTTATATGTGCCAATATCCAAAAGTTGTATGGCACCCTTTGAAGTAACAAGCCAATGAGAATAGAATAATTGGGCACAGGCAATTATGAAAGAGATAACAAGACCTATTTAAGAAACATTCATGGGTGCATATTTGCTAATGATATTGTTCATAAACTAGAGATGAGATTAATGCTAAGTTAGAGATGTGGAGGCAAATGTTAGAATTCAAAGCAATTTTACACAAAAAGAATTCTATTGGATAAGAGAAACAAAACGAAAAACAAAAAAGTTAGTGTTTCGGAAACTTCAGAATGAAATTTGATCCAATCGAGGCTGAGATAGGGTCATGGTGTTATCCAACATCCAAATACATTGATCGTAAGCAGTAAATATAACCATAACACTAATCATGAATCATAAGTCTTGTATCACAAAAGTAGAGCAAAATATAAAATTAACAGTAAAAGCAAAACAAAACAACTTGTTGTGGAGATGGGTAATATGTTTTGAACTTTTGATTTTATTTTTTGTGAAGTGTTGTAGGGGAATTTGTAAAGGAAACATAGTTTATTGTGGAGACATGTCCGCGTGGAGTAGAGTAGTTAAGAACATGTAGGAGTGTGTTAACCCTAAATTGTTACCCTATACAAGGAGACTTCAACTAATACAGATTTTGTTGGCTGGGCTGAAGATTTTTCTTGCTCCCTAAGAAGCTTATCAAGAAAATAGAGGGTGTGTGTACAACCTATCCATGGACTAGCTAGGCAGAATTATCTAATAGAATCTTATTGGCATGGAATCAAGTGTGTTTGCCAAGACAGCCGTTAATTAGCTTGGCATGTATCTTTTCATCTAAATTATAAACGAAGATCAAATTAGAATATGTTTTATAGTATTTGGGATAAAAACACAATAGGCCGCGTGTTTGGACTAGAGCCTAGAGGGGCCAAGCCTCCCATGTAACTTCGCCTATGTGTGATAGGGTTCTTTCTATTTATCTAACTCCCTTTCATTCTACCCTTTTATTCTTATTACATATTGATTATACCTATGAAAATCTTGTATCACCCTATTAAGACCATTAATATGGGTGCTTAATCGGCGTACCCTAACAACGGTCTTATGTAGGAGGAAGTATTCTATGAAGGAGAGGCTCCTAAATATAACCAATTAAGAGACAACCCTAAAAACTAAGGCAAGCTAGATCATTTAAACAAGACCTTAGAAGTGAAATTTATCTTATCGACATAAATTTGCAATTGTTTACGAAGTAATTACAAGCGGCGAAAATCGATAAAAAAGACATGATTGTGAATGAATAAATGATTTATATAACAGAGAGGCTAAGGAGTGTGGGTGCATCCTAAACATCAATGGTCAATCTTAAATGAAGAATTCCTGCAAGATCCATGGCTATGGCATGTTCTGTAGGTGGACATCTACACACAGCAACTACGTCTATTAGACAATAAGACGAGCCTTAAGAGCCATTGCTTGCTTCTGACACAATTCACATAAGTCAGTTGTTACGTGACTGGGGGTTATGAGATCCTTTCACTCCCACTGGAAAATGAAAAGTCATCAAACCCAATGGAAACCAGTGTCTCCAACAAGTTAACAAACAATGGCTTCAAGGACATGACAATTTGAATGAAAATTACTGCAGATTCAAGCAATGATAAAGGCAAAGGCAGTAGTGGGATGCGGATTTGAAATAGCACAATAGTGGAGGGCTTTTCTTTGTTTTTGAGAGGATAGTTAGACCGCTAAAAATCTTGGTGGAGGTTTAGAAAAAAGATTGTGGGATGCAAGGGTGGTTGTTGGTGAGAGAACTCATTTGGGGGTGGCATTGAGGATTCTTGTCTAGGACTCTTTCCAATCAGGTTCCTTTGATTCTTTATGCATAGTGGGCACTCTCTAGAAAGAAACTCAAAGGCACAGATTCTGCAGCGCTCAACACTGCAATTGAGTGACCCCTTATATCAATGAACACAGTTATTTGAGTTGAAGCCAGATTTAATTGTGGCTTGATTGATCTCATACTCCTACGATCTCATTGTGTGTTGATACCTTTATGTATATTGAAGCTTCTTTTCTTATTTTTCTTTCTTTTGGGGGAGGGGAGGGGTGATGGGATGATAAGCATGATATCATTCAATGAATTTGTTAAAGCTCATAGAAAATGTCATTTACATTTGCAACGTGACTCTTAATATATCTGCACATTACACATCATTTTAGTTGTTTACGAGTCAATGTCTTATCTTTTTGATTGCTTTACCATGTGTACATATTCTTTGTTCTACTGAAATTTTCGTAACACAGCTTGTTTGCGCCTTGCTTTTAGCTTTTTGTGGTTTCTCTTATCATTTTAGACTCATGATCGTAATTAATCTATGCCAAATGTATTAGTTAGCTTAGGAAAAGTTAGTAGTGGAAAGTAGTATATATAGAGGAGGAAAAGAGAAATTATCAGAAAATTTGGCAAGCATTTTGGATGAGTTTTTACTCATTTTTGTAGAGCCACAGCCTTTTGAATGCCTGTAATCATTGTCTTTAGCTTGTTGTAATCATTTAGGTTACAATTAATACAAATCAACGTTTACATTCTACAACAATATTACGCCATTTCACAATCTACATTCAGTATTACTGCTTTTATGACAATACACCATTTTTACACTAAACTACTGCATTTTCTCGTCAATATGCAGCCATGCTTTTCCAGTTCACAGTTTCACACAAAGTTTCAATGCTAGGTTGGAAACTATTAAAAATAGTAGTTTAAAAATCTTTATAAGATGAATGGACGACAAACTTTGAAGGATAAAATTTGATACAAAGATATAAGTAAAGGTTTAGACATGCCAGATTTTGAGGATAAGATGAAAGATAATCATTTAAGGGATTGTGGCATGCGCAATGACCTAGGATTGGCAAACTGGTAAAAAGAAGTATAAAGCTAAAAATGGGGAATTGAAAAGAAGGCGAGTAAGATCGAAGATGACCAAGAGGGTAAGAGCGAAAAAACGATATGAAAAATCTATTTACTGGTTGAGATGGTGGATAATTGAAATGAATGGAGAAGTAGCATTCATGTGGATGTGGACCATTGCTATTAATGTGTTGATTCATGTAGTTGACCCCAATATTTTTTGAGATCAAGGCTTTGGCATTTTTACTGTAGGTATCACTCTACATATATTAATTAAAATTCCAATTGAATGCATTTACCTATAGAAGATGTGGTTCTTCCTTCCGGTTTGTATTTTTTGAAGTAGCTTCGTGACATGTTGGCTTTTGGAATTTTTTCCTTATGACTATAACTTATTTTACAGGTACTTCAAGCTGAGTTGTTGACAGCTCGAATCCAGAACTATGTTTTGGAATTCTTTTGGCTGCTGAAAGATTCACAGCAGTCCTTACCTGTGGAATTGGGCTCATCATCTCTTGAGGTGCTTATGGTTTTCTTGCTGATTGATTTGTCTCTAAATGATGAAAAAACATGTATTTGTTATGTGATTATTACCTATCAGTTTAAAATCATGTGGCTCTATGTTGCTTGTAAATTCTATCATGTCTTCTCCTGGTAAGTTTTTGCAATCAATCGCTAAAATATTGAGACACAATCTTTGTTGGCAGCACTGCATTCATAAGGTTAAGAACATTGGATGTGTTTCTACATCTACAATCATTGATGATGCTATGAAGGATCAAGCCGGGGGCCATGGGCCTAGCCCAGAACAGCTTGTAAAAATTGCTGATTGTCTGGGCTTAAAGTCAAATCAAGAAATCCTCATTGAGGCTGTGGCTCTTGAAAAGTTGAAGGAGAATGCTGAGCAGGCTGAAAAGAATGCTGAGGTGGATTACTTTGAACAGCTGATATCTATTGTTACTCGCATGCATGACCGCCTTGTTTCGCTGAAACAGTCCCAGGGCAATACACCTGTTCCTATACCAGCTGATTTTTGCTGTCCTCTTTCCCTTGAACTTATGACAGACCCTGTCATTGTATCCTCAGGTCAAACTTATGAACGTGCTTTCATCAGAAAATGGCTTGACCTTGGTCTTAATGTATGTCCTAAGACAAGACAGTCATTAGCTCACACCAATCTAATACCTAACTATACGGTTAAAGCACTTATTGCAAACTGGTGTGAGATTAATAATGTGAAGATTCCTGACCCTTTGAAGTCTATCAACGAAGATCAGCCATTGGCGCTCCTTTCACAAAATGATTCTGGTTCTGTAAGGGATACTCACGTAAGGTCTCATTCTAGAGGTAACCTACCTGTATCACCAGAAAAAACATGCTTTGTAGTTTCAGAGGGCAAAAATTTGAGTTATTCAGGGGATCTTTATCGAGAAGGGGCTTCCCCTTCACATCCACGTTCTTCTTCAGATAGCTCCACGTTTCGCATGAGTGAGAAAGAGCATGGATTGGATATTGGGAAGACATCTCTAGAAGACAGACTGAGCAATTCCGAGGGAAAAGGTGTGGATTCAAATGGCAGGTATTCTGTTTCTCCAGGACGTAGAGAATTTGCTAATTCTGTTGGTTCTCGTGAGCAGTCGTCTGAAAGGCGTAATGGAACATCTTTAAACGGCAACCGGATCTCAGAGAATCTGGCTCATCGATCATCTCAAGATGATGATCAGATTTCACAGAGTCCAGGTGATAGCCGTGATGCTTCTGGAGAACTATCTGAGGAACCACCTGCTACTGCCCCTGAGAGCACTTCCCAGAGGGAACCTGAATTTCCAACTAGACTAATGGATAATAGATCACGTAGTCAAAATATGTGGCGCCGACCAGCTGATAGGCTTGTAGCACGGATGGTATCTTCTCCGACCATGGAAACAAGACCTGATCTCTTAGAGACTGAAGCGGAAGTTAAGAAGTTGGTGGAGGATTTGAAAAGTGACTCGGTAGAAATTCAAAGAGAAGCGACTGCTCAACTGCGGTTGCTTGCAAAACACAACATGGATAACCGAATTGTGATAGCCGGTTGTGGGGCTATTAGATTGTTGGTTGATCTACTTCAATCAACAGACTCGAAGACACAGGAAAATGCTGTAACTGCTCTTCTTAATTTATCAATAAATGATAACAACAAACTCGCAATTGCGAATGCAGATGCAATTGAACCCCTGATCCATGCCCTTCAGACAGGCACCTCAGAGGCTCGGGAAAACTCTGCTGCCACACTTTTTAGCCTCTCTGTAATAGAGGAAAATAAATCCAAAATAGGCAGGTCTGGGGCTATTGGTCCTTTGGTTGAACTGTTAGGAAACGGGACACCTCGGGGAAAGAAAGATGCTGCCACAGCTTTGTTTAATTTGTCTATATATCATGAAAACAAGATTAGAATTGTGCAGGCTGGTGCTGTAAGGCATCTAGTTGAGCTGATGGATCCCGCTGCAGGTATGGTTGATAAAGCTGTAGCTGTTTTGGCAAATCTTGCTACCATTCCCGAGGGAAGGACTGCCATTGGCCAGGCAGGAGGTATTCCTGTCCTTGTAGAGGTTGTTGAATTGGGTTCTGCTAGAGGAAAAGAAAATGCAGCTGCTGCACTTCTACAACTTTGTACTTTCAGCGCCAGATTTTGCAATATAGTGCTCCAGGAAGGAGCTGTACCACCATTGGTAGCTTTGTCACAGTCCGGGACTGCTAGAGCCAGAGAGAAGGTATTGTTTTAATTCACCTATTTGAATTAAAGTCATGCATACAAATTTGGAATGAACATAGTAGTATCTAATAGTAGTCACGGATCTTAAAATTTACTCCGTTCAAAATGCAACGTTGTGTCAACTTCATCTATAAACTCACTCTTCATCTCTTCATGTCTTCCATACATTTCTCTTAAGCAGTTGTCTTTTGTTTCATTTACCCAATAACTACCAATAACTAGTCTGAAACCCACCAAAACAATAATGTAGCAAAATCAAAGAACAAAGTAGATGAAATTATGGTTAGATGCCCCACATACTGTGCTAATGAGACGATGGAAATGACCCGTATTCATGAATTGCAAATTGCAGTGCTTATGTTTGTGAAATCATGATGGATGGTGAATCATTGGCTGTAGGAACTTGATATTTGTTTTGTTATATACTTCGATGGTAACATTTTTTCTTTGTTTACTGCAGGCACAAAGTCTTCTAAGTTACTTCAGAAGCCAACGTCATGCTAATTCGAGGGGTTAGTTTTCTCAACCAAAACTTTTGAAGGGTCTATAAATTGTTTGTAAGTTCTGTACAATGTAAATTCGACTTGCAAATAATGCTTATGAAAATTTTGCACGACTTATTGTTGGCATTGTTTGCTGAGTGCAAGTAAGAAGATCATTATCTTCCCTGAAAGTGTTTTTTTGTCACTTCTGTGTACTCATGATGATTGAGTACTATGAAGTTAAAAGAATGGCTAATTTGCCCTCTTTTCATTTGAAAGATTATTGTAATTTATTAATGCCATTATCTTCTTTTATTACTATTTTCTTTGTTCTGAAATACTTGCTACATTATAGTTATTGATACTATTTAGTATTTATTGTTCAAACTTATTTTATATATTGCGGTTAATGTGTAAGAAAAAATGTAATTAAGTAGGATCTTGTTTAAATTGTCTAATCACATAGTTTTATGATATTAACTTTTTATAATTTTTAGTTATGCATAATTCAATTTATAAATGACCAAACTAACGCAATGAGTTGCGTAAAAGGTTAAATATAACAAGTATAATGAAACAGAGAAAGTATATTCAAAGTTGTACATATTCTTAAAGTAGTTGTATTGTCGTCATCATCATATCCAGTGTATCCCGTTCATAGAAAACCATGGTCAAGGTCTGGGTGGGAAGAACGGTGGCAGCTCATACCCATAGAGGAGAGTTTGGTCAAAAAGTCCCTCGGCTCGAGAAAGATCTTTAAAGAGAGAGAAACTTACAACTTACAAATATAATAAATAGAATACTTACAAATTGAACGACGACAGCTGATTACCGAGTATTGTAAGGCTATAATTTGGTTAATCGGTTTTAAGTTGGATCCTTTTAGGTCAAGTTATGTCAATTTTGACCTTTATTTGGTCAACTTAGTTTTGGTGTTTTTGTGGTCATAAATCTTTATTTGATAGGCTAAAATGACTAAAGAAAGCAACTCGTGAACACTGTTGGATGCGTTGCTTTGGTCTTTGCTAGCAGCCGCAGGGATGAGAAAGTCATATTATTGCATATTAGATCATCATGGGGGGCGATCTTCTTTCATCAATAGTCTCGTGCTTTGTTTGCCTGGCCGATCCTAAATAAAGGGCAAGACGTGCCTACTTTCAGAGCCCGCCAAAAATTTTAGTTTTCAATTAGTGTTAAGGTTCGAATTTTTCTATGTATATATTAGTTTAGAAACCCATAAATAATCTTTCGCTTGTGCCTCTAAAAACCTATTGCCGGCCCTATATTTGGCCGTATTATTATTCTCTTGTGAGAGAGCGTCTTTCGGTGCGGTGATATGATCATAAATCAAAGAGTTTATATTCTTATAATTTGTATTGATTGAGTAATTTAATTTATGTATGAAGCGAATTTCACAGTAAGACTGCCTCACTCAACAACTTGTAATCAAGTGGATAACTAATGTATATTTAATAACTAAAACTATAACCGTACGGCTAAGGTCCTAAGGTCAACTATAACTATAACCGTACAACTATAACTACTTAGACAGCTAACAATTAACAAACTTTTAATAAAAAATCTTATTATAATAGTACCTTTTTAACTAAACTATTGCTACTTTGAATCATATATTCATATCTAATTGGGTGGCATGCATTGTTGTGAGTGGATCAACTAAACAAAACCTTTGCGTACAAACTACAAACATTTTGAGGAATTTAAGGCAAGGTCAAAACAAGATAATGATGATGATAAATGACAATAACATCCAAATTTTAAAATTGTTGGTTTTGTATTAATTATTCTCATCACTAAGCAAAGTACTATCCATCTATATAGTAGTTTATACTTATACGTTTCATTTTATAGTAATTATATATTATATATACTTCTATACATTGACGTTCCTTCTAAAAACAAATGAAAAATCGTCCATTAATTTTTTTTATCTTTATTTCTTGGGTGTAGTCGTTTAGAACAATGAGATAAAAAATAATGATGCATTTTAAGTTTACCGTTAGTAATTTAAAATCATCATACAATATACTAATTTACAAACATTGTATGCCATGTGTCACTATAACAATACATTTTACAATGAAGTGTTTAATTAATTTGAAGTGTTTGTAATTGTAAATATATAATAATAATAACGATTAGTGATGACATAAACTCTACAAATTCATACTAATATTAAGATATGAATATTAAGCTAACCCACACATTCATGTAAGACTAATTAATATAAGGTAATTATTTTTTAACCCCTCTCTTCATATTCCCAAATGCAATGCACTATAAAGTGGGAGTTTACTAAAGAAGGTGACAATTTTAAAAAATAAAGTTAAGAGTAGTTTATGTATTTTTTATCAAATCTTATCTTATATATTATAAATTCTCAACAAAAGAGTCATTCAAGATATCCATAGTATATAATATGCAAACAAAACACACATGTAGCAACATTGTATGGTACGATTAAATATTTTTCAATTACTACTACTTTCAATCGTTATCAAGAACATACTATGTTATACCAACATCATTATTATCATCATACCTGTTTCTCGCTCATAGGAACTATAATTGGGGTATTGGGAGGGTTGGAAGGCGGCAACTCATACTCATAAAGGAGAGTGCAGCTAAAAAGTTCCTCGACAATTTGAGTATACCCTTCCAAGTTCCGACTATAATAACTAATCATAATATCTTTTCAAGTGTATCACTATAATAACATCATAAGCTTTTTATATATTATGCTTACATTTAGTATAAAATTGCTAATGCTTAAGCCTTAATCGATAATTATAATTCATGTATATCTAAGAAGTGGTAAAAGGTGTTATATGAGGACTTTGCTAAATTTTGTCAAATGCCCTCCATGTTATGAACCCAAACAATCTATTAAAAAACAAAAGTAAACCTCCACCATGCATAGCACGGGTATAATCCTAGTAATAGAGTAAGTTTCTAAATATTTAGGGTTGTTTGGCTTCCTGTGCTTGTTGTTGGATGTTGATTTGTTTAATTCAATAGAAGTATTGATGATTTTTAAGGGCTTTTAAATTTGGTAAGAAATCAATGGTTTAAGAGATGCTTGATAAAATTTAGTATTAACAGTCAATAAAAGAAATGGATGATAGAACAAAAGCTAATGAAAAATGCCAACTAGAGCAAATTTCAAATTGCCTTAAAAAAACAGCTTATTCAGCTACCTAAAAAAACCATTTGTCAATCATTTTTTACCTTTTTAACCAAATAAAAAGTCTAAAGTCAAAAGCATAAACTTCATTCATTAAACGCCCCCGTAGTCTTTTTTAAATATTAGTTTAGAAGGTCTATATGTTCTAAAAACATGAATTACTATGATAAAATGAATATTTTTTAGTTAACAATTCACATTACGATATCTACGAAGGGAGTCATATCACCTCAATATGTCAATCCACAACATTATGAATTTATGATGGTATTGCAATCTCGATACCAAACGCCGTTTATTTCTGTGCTGTAGAGATTGTCGAAAGTCAATGAATGTCCTATGAGACGACTCTCTCTTTTCGTAAATTTAGCTCCATTAATTGAAAAAATTATTTTTAAAATATTTTTTTGGAGTATTTTAAGAATCAGTATTTTAAGCTATGAAATTGACAACTTTAAATCCTTAGAGGAGACATTTTAAGTCTTAGAATAGTCATTTTAATCATTAGCTAAAATTAAGGCTTGAAGTTGGAACTTTATATCTTGAAGTTGAGATTTTAAGCCTTTGAATAAATATTTTAGCGGTTGAAGTAGGTAGATAAATAATAGTAAAATTAAGTCGTTAAAAAAAGAAGATTAAAACTTGGAAGGAGCTTAAGAGTTGGAATTAGCATTTTAAGTCTTGTAATAAGTTTTTTAAGGGGTGAAGTAGGTAGTTCAAATAAAGTTTAGTCTTTGAGAAGAAAAATTAATACTTAAAGTAGGGTTTTTAAGTGTTGAAATTGACATTATAAGCCTTATAATAACTATTTCAAGGCTTGAAATTAATAGGTGAAAAAATAATTTTTAATTTTTTGGAAAATGATATATACAGACATACAATCCTTATAAGAAAGAATTTTGTATTTAAGTTAATTATATTATTATTTATTATTTTTGTATTTTAATAATATTTTTGTTTTGAAAACATAAGCAGTTAATTATATTTTATTATATTATTATTTATTATTTCTTGGAAAATTAAAATTAATATATAAAATATTAATTTATTTTTCAAATTCTAAAATGAATTTCCTTGAAAATTTAAAATTATTAAATTGGTTAGTATCCCCTACATTGACGTTATCGTAATAGCATAATTAAAATTTTTTGACCCCAAGCTCAATACCACATTAATTTTTTGACGTTATCGTAATACCTAGAGTTTTAAAGTGTTCAACTATTGGACATTTATTCGAAATTGTAATTGTACTTGACTATAAAAATCAATTTTACAATATTGGTTTTTACATAATTACGAATACATTTTGAAATCGGGTCAAATTAGGTTTGATTACAAGGTTAGATTAATGTTAAATCGTCGAATCTGTTTTAAACATCTCTAACTTCACCTACAATACATTTTAAAGTATCCACTCACACACTCGATCTTCTGTAAATTCCAGAAGCAATCTAAAAGGGACATAAGACTATAAGTCTATAAGTTTTCTTAAAATTGAAATTCTCAAATGTTAGAGTATATAAAAACCACAAATTTAGCTTTTAATTGAGTTTGTTTCTTGACATGGTATTAGAGGTCGGCGTGACAAAGACCACATATTCGAATATTCTGCGTTAGGCATAAAGAGAGTATGTGTTGCATCCACACTTCTTGTCCAAAGGACTCTTATATGAGAAAACGTGTTAAGAGTACATAACATATCATAAAACCTCAAAGACAAGATTAAACTTTTGGTTACGTTCGTTCCTTGAAAGCAAATTTATATTTACCTAGTAACCCAATCTCATGGACACCTCAAGCTCAATAAATTTTCTTGACAATAATTTGATGTGGGTGTCCACTCATAATTAATCACCATTATCAAACCATAGAATTAATTAATCAGTCACTTTATGACAATTAACATTCATTAATTTTGTTTTGCCTTGAAGAAACCTTAAAGTGATATAGATTTGTATTCTCAATTACCCACCAATCTTTTAGTCATGTTAACAATGATACTTCATATAATATTATGACCAACTAGCTTATCTATCTTGTAAATTCAAATATCGACTTGATGTATGCTATTTTTATCGTGCACTTTTCTTTAATTTTTTTATTTATAAGCGTATTCTTATCCTTTACTCCATTTAGTCACAATAATTAACTCACACTCTTTAAAATTTAATTTGATTATTACTTTTTTTTATGTGGAGTAAGTTCATACAATACCTACTCATTTATAGTAATATTTTCGTCATCATTTCTATTATTTTGTCTTAATTTTGTAACAATATTTCTTTTATAAAAATTTCAAAAAAAAATTCAAATAATAAGCTTAATAGATGCATGCACCTATGTAATTCAAATATAAATTTTTTAATCCGTTGTAATATATAATTATTATAACTAAAATTAACATTAAAGTATTTATTTTTAATTCGTGGTAATTGCATAATCAAAATCGTATCTTATCTTATTTTTTAGTAATAGAAAACATTAATTTTGAATGTTAAAAGGCGTACCGATTTATAAATTAAAAACAAGCAAAATAACATTAAAGTAAGCATTTTCCAAAAAAAAAAAAAAAACCATTAAAGTAAGCTCAACCTCAAAAATCCTCTTAATATTTGGTCAAAAAATTGAGTTAGTGTTACAAATCATTGAACTATATTAGCTTACATGTAATTGATGAAAAATATTGATTAGTTATTTTTTAAGAGAATATCGTCTCTCAATGAGATGATCTCAAAATAGAAAGCTCTTACGTTGATTTTTAATTTTATATTGGTAAGCGCTATTTAGCCATATATAAAGCGTGTGAGATGACCTCATACAACAATTTATGATATTAATAAACTGTATTAGTAACCGTGAAATATTTCCCTATATTTTTTGCACAAATAAGAAAAATATGTTCTGAATCTACCCTTTTAGTTTATAAAAAATGTTGTGAATTAAATTTATGGATTCATTGTTTTATCTTATTATTGTATTGTGATTTTTTCCTAGTCCTACGTTAAAGAATGTAAAAAGAAATGATACAATCTCATCCTAAATTATTCGTCTCAATCTAAAATTAAGGAAAAATTATATTAAACCACCTTTTCTATACACTTGTTTTTAAAAAACCACCTTATATAAATTTTTTTTCAAAAAACCACCTTATATATACAATTTTTTGCAAAAAACAACCAATTAGCAAATTTCGTTAGTTGACCGTGTGTTTTAACCGTTGACCCTCTAATCAGCAATCACGTGCCTCTCACGTGTTATTAATGAAAACCCAATTCATTTTCTCCTTCCTCAGTAACCCCTTTGATTTACTCCTTCTTCTCATTCAATTACTACTGTCTCTCACTCATCTTCAACTGTCCTTCTTCTCATTCGAACTGTTCTTGCATCTTGGTTATTCATCTTGGTATGTACTTCTTCTCAATTTTTTTTGCTTTTCTTATATTTTTCGTTTTTTAAGATAAAATTCTGAAATTGTGGAGCATACATTCTGATTTGTATATACTGATTTGCATATACTGATTTGTATATCAGTGTGCAGCATACATTCTGATTTGCACAAGCAATATTCTGCTTTGTATATCAGATGCTGCTGTTCAATCAGTGTGCAAATCAGTGTGCAAATCACAATACCAGCGACTACAATGTAATTCACATATAGCAACTACACAAAATACACAAAATCAAGAACAAAATGATTGAATACACAAAATGAAACACATTTCATTGATGATAATCAAATTACAAAAGCTAACATCCTTCCAATTCATACCCAAATGGAGATCGAAAATAGCAGAGTAAGGAGATGTGGTTGTTGAAGAAGGGGAAAGCATTAGTAAGCAATTGAAAGAGATATATCTTGAATGAATTGAAGAATTTTGATGAAAGATGTGGAATTTGATATTAGGGTTTACTTGTTGTAGAGAGAAGAATGAATTAGGGATAAGCAGCAATGGAGATCGAAAATAGCAGAGTAAGGAGATGGGTTTATAATTTAAGTCACGTGAGAGGCACATGACACCATTTAAATGTGGTCAACCGTTAAAACACACGGTCAACTAACGAAATTTGCTAATTGGTTGTTTTTTGCAAAAAATTGTATATATAAGGTGGTTTTTTGAAAAAAAATTTATATAAGGTGGTTTTTTAAAAACAAGTGTATAGAAAAGGTAGTTTAATATAATTTTTCCTAAAATTAATTTATCTCCCTCTTATATTAATTAAAATAGTTTTTTTTAATTAATACTACTCCAAATGAGTAATAAATAAAGGTGAATTGAAGAAAAATGGATGAGAAAGGGAGGGAAAAACAGAAAGGATTGAAGCGTAGAGGCCTGAACGCTTAAAAATTAAAATGGAAGTAGGAAATTCTATTATAACAAAACATTGTGATTGAATATAAAACATATGATAAGTTATCAGAAGTGAATGTGACAAAATGTTATGGGTTCAAATATCAATCACACCTTATTAAGGAAAAATTACCTAGAATAATCCAACCTATTTGTAATTTTCCTACAATCATTCCTATTTGAGGGTTGTTTTATTTTTTAAAAAAAATAAATTTAAATAGAATGTCGAAAAAAATATTCAAAAAATGTTCAAAAAAATTATGATTTTTTATTATTTATAATTTTTTATGTAAAACATTAAAAAATTTCTCTAATTTTAAATTAATTTTCAGTTTAATTTTTTGGTGAATTACCAACTATAGCAGGTCATTGAGTTACCGAAGTTTACTCTTGACAAATACCCCATAAAGTAGGATTATTCATAATTAATCAATAGGTGGGATTATTGTAGAAAAATCACGAATAAATTGAATTATTCCAGGTTAATGTTCCCCTTATTAAAAAATGAAATGTTCCACGATACGTTACTAAACTTTTTGTGATTATAATTCTCGAAGGCTAATCATCATGAAGAGATTAATAATCTTTCTAATACCAAAGATTGATTGTACATATTAAAACTATAATTTTGGTTGTTTAATTATAACCTAACATGCATCTACAAACATATAAAGATCATAAAAATAATACTAACACATTTATAAGCCATATTTAATTATACAAACTCTAATATATTTGAAATGGATTTATCCCCTAACCCCTAGATAAATGTAGCCTTACATGGATGTATGAAAATACATAAATTCAAATAGGCTAAGCATGATTGAAGAAAAATTATAGACAATGAACTTCCTTAATAATATTTGAAATGGATTTATCCCCACTTAATTTGCATCTTTTCATATTTTTGGACTATGGCCCACCACTTTCTTTTAATTCCATCCATACATTTTAACTCTATTTTAATTTCAACCACACAATTCATTCTCTCTCTTCATTTATTACCATTATCTATATTTTTCTTAAAAAATAATAATTTTCTTTTTACCTCAAACTATATGACAAGGAGGGAGTGTCTTTTACGTATAATGTTTCCTAAAATCTAGGTTAAAATTCAAAATGACAAACAACACCTAAAACGATTAAGTATTGAAATATCAAATCAAAGCCATCATGAGATACCCTTTTAGTTTTACATGCATGCATCCAAATGCAAATGTTATGCAATTGAATTTGACATATATATTATAAATTAGGAGTAATACCCTTTTGATTTTACATGCATGCATGCCTATATAAATTGAAAGCAACTTGGAGTAATATTATAAGCAATCACAAGTGATATTATTATTATTATTATTATAATTAAAATTTACATTTATATGATTATTTTTTATTTCAGTGTAAATTCATTCTCAAAATCTAACCTTACCTTTTACAGTAAAAGATAATATACATTTATATAAGAGGCAACACCAGTATATTTTACAAGCTGTATATCTGTAAACAAAACCCTAGATTAAAAAACCCTCTTTATATTTCTTCATAAATTTTCTCCACAGAAACAAAGAAGAAATCAAAGCAGCGGCGCTGAACCTCCAGAGTTAAAGTTACAGACCATTAGAATAGAAGTTACAAGATATTGATCAAAAATATTAATAAGCATTTTGAGGTATCAATCTTTCTCTGAGTTTTTTTTACTCAAATAAGCAAAAGATTTTTAGAATCTAAAGTCGCTTTTATCGAGCAAAATTCAAGCTTTGATCCATCAAAATTCAAAACCCCAATTTAGTTCTTAGAGAATATGTTAATTTGGAATTTATGGCCGGATTCATTCTTTTTAGATCTCTTTATGAAAAATTACTCTATTATATGTTTATAGGTTAAAGAATGTAAAGAGAAAATCAAACTGGGAATTTATTTCATTCACTTTGTTAATATGTGCAAAAATACTTGTTCGGAAAAATTGAATGTAAAAGTTTTATTTGAATACATATAATCTCATTATTTTTTATTTTGTAAACGTTTTATCTTATATTTTAACGTGTCATCATTATCTAATGAGGTAAAAACATTACAAAAAAAAGGTTTTTTATTGTCTTTTATTTTGGGTTGTTTTTTTATCTTTTTTAAAAATTTAATATTTTTTAATTTATTTTTAACCATTAATTTTAAAAATATTTATTCAACAATTTGAGTCGTTAATAAAAAAAATCATCACACCAAAACTAGTTTCGACTTATATCCCGTATATCGTTGCCACAACAAAAGTGAAACTTATTTAAAATTAGAGAGCATAAAGTTGGATCAAACCAAAATAAATTTTTTTATATTTTTGTCATATTCCTGATTTATAGATTTCATAAAAAATTAAATCGATGAGAAAAAAACTAAAAAGTAAAAATTTAAATGCTTCCTCCGGCCAATAGCTAGCCACCGGTCCCAATACCCTCCGGCCAATAATGAATCCTCATGATTGTTCATGCTCTAAGACCTTCTCGTTGAGGCCTAGGTTAACCCACCTCATCCAAAAAAGCGTCCATTGTCCATACCTAAAAACTCAACTAAATCTTAAGAAGCAACCCTAAAGTCAAAACTTCCATTAGGATATAGGCACAAATTCTTGGTAGTGAAACATCCATAAAAATTCTCATTTTATGATTTTTTTTTATCATTAAAAATATCATTTATATCCCACTCGTAATAAAAAAAAACTCACAATTATGTGAATTTATAGAGTAGGAAATTTTTTTAAAAGTTTTATATAAATTAAAAAACAGAATTTAAATTTCGTGGAATTCACTTTTCAAGTGGAAAACTTACCGATGATAAACATTTGGTGAGCATTTTAGTTATCATCGACATAACTCTTATAGAAGTCTAGCTGCTACGTGTACTTCAAACTCATGAAAAAATTCATATCAGCATATCTATACTATTAAGGGAAATTATCAAAGATAATCCAAAGTTTTTTTTATCCTTAATAATTCCCCGTATATTATTCAATTTTTTCAACTATGACCTTATTTTTTTTGTAAAAATATTTATTATTTTAATATTTCCATTATTTTCTAAACTAAAAAACTACAAACTAAAAAAACTAACTCATACATAGAAGTTTTCATTGGGGCAGGTCGACCCAATTGGTCAAGGGTCGAGTCAATTTAACGGGTCATTAACGGGGCGAGTCATTAATGGGTCGGGTTAACTTTGGGCATTACTATAACGGATCAATAAAGGATCATTAAAGGCTCATAATAGGGTCGCGTAATAAAAAAATATAATAATCAATAATACAAAAATTCTATTATCCGACCCTTTTTAGTTTTTAACTTGGATCGTTTCTTTTTTGTTGCAAGAAAATCTTTTTCTAAAGATTAATTATCCGAGGATTTTTCTCGAGTCGGATGACTCTTTAGCTGCATATTTCTTTATGGGTATGAGTTTCCGTCTTCTTATTCTTTTTCCAGTAATAATTTCCTATGAGCGGGAATATGGTTATCAAAATCGCGATCAAGATCGTAGGATATTACGATGCTACGACCCAGATCGATGCCAACGACTAGAATCGTGTATAGGATCGGAATCAGTCAGGATCGTGCATAGAATCGGTAGGATCGGTGGTGGGATCGGTCAGAATCGTGTAGGATCGTGGGCAAGATCGTTAGGATCAACTAGGATCGTTAGTAGGATCGGTCAAAACTACTAATTAATTTTTTTTTGCTAGTATCTTTGTTCTTTTTTGCTTACTATGGTTTATTATTATATCCTTGTGTGTATGTTGGTGGGATCGGTAGAATCGTGTAGGATCTGTATATCTTTTATATATATATATATATATATATATATATATATATATATATATATATATATATATATATATATATATATATATTATATATATATATATATATATATATATATATATATATATATATATATATATATATATATATATATATATATATATATATATATATATATATAGGTTTAGGATCAAATAAGAAGGGTGTGAAAATAGGAAGGATAAGAAGGAATTTCATCCATTAGATCTTAGATCAATGGTCCATCTTGCACGCGTTTGAGAACGAGGAAGGATATGGGTGTGATGCTTTCTTAATTATTATGTGATACTTTCTGTATAAACATGTGTCACTTGAAAGTGTGATGTTTTAAATTAATGTGATGCTTTCCATAAATATGTGTTACTAGATCTCAGCTATGACAAATGTTTTTCGATCGTAGATCTTCATCAATCAACGTAGTTACCCTTCCTCGTCCTTCCTATTTTCACACCCTTCTCATTGGATCCTCCCTATATATATATATATATATATATATATATATATATATATATATATATATATATATATATATATATATATATATATATATATTGTGATTTCATTAAGAATAGAGAAAAAAACGGTATTAAAGAAGTAAGATATGTATGTATTTTAAAATTAAAGAAAAATCTTAAGAAAATGTATGGGTTTTAAGAAAATTAAGGCTAAATAATAAACACAGACATAATATAACTTGATATTTCTGTAAGTTTGTAGGATCGTCCGATCCTACGATCCAAGCCTACGATCCGATCTCACAAGTTGATTTCGATCCTACGTAGAATCCCGATCCTGACAACCTTGAGCGGATACACCGAGTATAAATGATCATAATAAAGTGTTAATATTAAAAGGATGACTACTTTTCAAAAATTTTGTTTGCCTCATTTGATTGAATTTTTTTTCATGCCTACTCTAGTTGGAACATGGGTGGATTAAATTTTTTTAATAAAAACATTAATTAAATAGCTATAAAAGACTAATAGCATTTATTTTTATCTAACTATTAAGTACACCCTCAAATTTGGGGAATCGATAAGCAATGTATTTTTAATTGAAAGCAACACACTAAAAAAAAATGAGAAAGCGACGCTTCTATTAATAAAATGAGCAACAAGTTCTTAGAACGATTCAAAAATAAATTTATATTACATTAATAAAGTAATAGAAGTAGTAGTCTAATATTGAGTCACAATTCAAAATTAGAAAGACGGTTTCTTTAAGAGACCGTCGTTCCATTAAGAAAATATAGAATAAAAATAGTCATTTAACTACAATAGACTAGGTCTAAGAGGCGTCTCTTAAAAAGACGGTCTATTAAGAGAATAACTCTTTTTTTATGTAACATTAGAAACCAATTAAAAAAACAATAGTATATATGGATGATGATCCCACTAGTAAAAACAATAGTATATATATATATATATATATATATATATATATATATATATATATATATATATATATATATATATATATATATATATATATATATATATATATATATATATATATATATATATATATATATATATATATATATTCAAAAGTATAGTACGAGAATCATTATTATTATATACTATCTTTGTGTTTTTTTCATCCACATTACTTGTTGCACGTATTTTATAGTAAATTTTGAGCCTTCATATCTCTTAGTACGCATAATAAAAATAGTAAAAATTATATATTAAATTTTTTTGCATTAAGACGAATCTAACAAGATTAAATTTAAATTTCTCTCTAAAATTAGAAAAACTAAAAATGTACACAAAAAAAGGAACAGAGGGAGTATATTGTTTAATAAATTTTTTGTTTTATTACTACTCTCCTAAAATATTTTTATTTTGCACAAATTTTTGTGAAAAACGTTCTCTCCGAGAGACGCATTATATATATGGGCTAAATAACTCAATTAATACAAATTCTACTCTTCTAAAATATATTTTTTGCACAAATTTTTATGAGAGACGTTCTCTCCGAGAAACGCCAAGTCGCAGTGTTTGCCTCTTTCCTTTTATCTATTCCTAATTTACGAAAAAAAAGAAAAAAAAAGAAAAAAATATATGGCTGGGCTAAATAGCTCAATTAATACAAATTAAAGAGAAAATAAAAATATAGGCTTTTTGTTTTTAGGTTGTCTCTTTAAGAGACGATTTCTCACATAAATAACTATTTATTTTGTCTTATTATACATGGATGAATAATAATAATATACTCAGTAGTCAGCACAAGCGTCTTATTTGCAACTTGCAAGAGTTTCATATTAATCTAATGGCGATGATAAAAAAAAATTAATTTTAATTTCTGCATAAATCGATTCATTTTTTCTTTAATTTGTGTAAAAGTGGAGGAGCCTCCGTCTCATTTTTGTAAAGAGTGAAAAGGATGAACTGTATTTCATTAGTATTATATACACCTATGTTGTTGCAACTAATGTTATCTTAATTAGGATTGAAATCAGTGCAATGTACAGATTTTTAAATACGATAATATTTTAATGAAATTTTAGATCGGAAATCATACTTTATATTTTTTTTGAAATTCAAAATTGTAATTATGATAGGCTAACAATATAAATAACTAATTTTAATGATCAAATAATTGAATTTTATGTCATTTTATTTTTAAATAACAATTGATGGGAAAAGAAGCTATTATATATACTTCAAGTAATTTCCTAAATTGCTGCATTTTTATAAACAGTGTGATTTTGCTGTATAATTTTCTAATTTGTGTAATTTCAATTACACTTAAATAAATGTAATTTCTTCTGTGGTTTAGATTTTCTATGCGGTGTAATTTTCCATTATAATTTTTTAAACAATGCATTTATATACAACTTTGTAATTGAAATAATTGTGATTTATTGCATCCATTAATATATGAGTTTTTCCAAAAATATAAATTTGTAAATATGGTAAATGTAAAAAATGCAAATCAGTCAAATTTCATTAATACTAACTAATAAAAAAAAATATATGACATGCTCACAATCAAACTTCCTTTTTGCAATTATACAGTAAAACTTATAAAATATATGATTGAGAGTTTTTTGAGAGGGAGATAAATCTCTTAATGATTTTAAATTACTTTTCATTTAATTCAATTTAATGTTCTATTGATTTTAAAGTCTTTTCTTTTTTAGGATGGTCTCACTCTCATTTTTTTCATCTAATCCAAAAACTTATACTCTTTTTTGGGTATGATAGCCACTCATTTTTATCATTCACTATTTTTTTGTCTCATTTTCTAATCAATTTTCATTTTCACTAAATTCCATCCATTTTGCACGAACTATAAAACACAAATTATGAGTCCTTCTCTACTAAAAAATTATGACTCCCACTCCTTATCATGATGAAACAATCTAATACAAAACAAACTGAAGTGTAAAATAAAAAAGACCAAGAAACTTAAAACATAATCAGGTGAGATTTTGTTTGATTTATCTAAACACAAGAATTACTTATTTTAACTTTTTATAATTTTTAGCTATATACCATTAAAGATATAAATTCTTTAATACTTGCATCGACAAATATGCTCAAACCAAATAGGTAAAGTCACTAAGATAAAGGGAGTATAATACAGTGGTTTGTGACAATATTCATCATACAAAAATATTTCAAAATATGATTATAATTTTATTTAGGGAAAATTACATTAAAAACTCCCAACTATTCGCGATTTAAATATAAAACTCCCAATAATTGATTATTATTTAAAACCCCCAACTTTAGGCCCATTTTATATTTAAAGTCCAAGATGACTTATGACCGGATAAATTGGTTTTAATTGAGAAGTTGTGGGACCCAATTGTATTTATTAATTACCTCACTTCCTTTGACCTTTCACCATCCTTCACGTACCCTCTCATTTCAACAAAAGATAACCTGTTAAAACAGGTTATAAAATGTATCGGTGCTTTATATTTAAGATGGGCCTATAATTAGTAGTTTTAAATAATAATCAATAAGTGAGAATTTTATATTTAAACCGTAAATAGTTAGGAGTTTTAAAAGTAATTTTCACTTCTATTTAAAATAGAAGTTTCACGATTATAGAAAGTAAACATGAAGGTGGCGCGAAATTAACGACCAATTCCTATTTCAACGGCCCCCTTTTTTCTCTTTACAAAATGAAAATTTTCCGTTTTTTTTAATTTTCTTTATCGATCTTCGTCTTTTCATTCTCAACTATTCTTCATCTTGCTCTCTTTTATCCGTTTAAACCCTCTGTTTTTCCAATTCTTTTCCAAATTAAATCCTCTATTTTCCAATTTAGTAATCAATTCCAATTTCCAATGCAAAGTTTGATTAATTTCTTTACTAATCGAGGAAATTCCTGCCTTAATTAACTCAATTAATCGAACAAGTTTTGCGCCGAATCTCTGATTTCTGATCAGGTAAGTCTCTTGGATTCTTTCAAACTTGTTTAATAATTAGGGTTTTTGATGTTATGCGACTGAATTTTTAGTGATTTGATCAGAAATTAAGTTAATTAAGTAGCGGATTTGGTGTTTATGTTGGGAGAGAAAGTGGTTTGTTGTCTCGATGTTTTGGCGTTTTTCTCCCTCCTCAAATGTGAGGCAATTTTTGTGTCGCTCTAGCGAGGAACATTAATCAGCCAAATGCATGATAGATTTTAATTGAATATTATTATTTCACGGAGAAAAAGCCAGTATAAGGAATTATAAAATATTGAGGAAAATTTGTTCTTATTTGGCGCAAAATCAGAGTGTAAATGCATTGAATTCTGCTCCAAAATCTGGAAATCACAAGTTGAGAAGGTCAAAACTAAATGATTTTTTAGTGTCCATTTTCTTTTCAAATTGTCAGAATCACATAACTTTGAGAACTCAAATTACTAGTATTAGTTTATCCTCAAAAAAAAAATTAAAAAAATTACTAGTATTAGTTTTACAGTAACTTAATTACTCTCCCCGTAACATTAATTCAGGATTATGTTAAAAAGAGCGAGTAACTTAATTACTCTCCCCGTAACTTAATTACTCTCCCCGTAACATTGAACAGTAACTTAATCACATAACATTAATTACTAGTATTGACCAGCTGATTTTTAACCGCAGTCCGCAGCTATAAGTAGCTTGTTCAAAAACAGCTTATTCGTATTAATAAGCTGTTTCAACCGGCCAATTCACCAAACACCAGCATTAGCTGATTTAAACCCAACCTTTTATTTATATCAAAATAAGCTAAAATTGCTCACTAAACTAATTTGCCAAACACCCTATTGACTAATTAACATTCATCTTTAAACATGTACAAACCATTTCAAATATATTTATATCTTCATCTTTTTCTCAATTTTACTATATCCTTTCCTATATATATCTTATCCCTTTGATAGTTTTTTACTATTCCTAGTTTTTGACCTAGTAGTAGTCAATTTTAATTGTTTTTTTGTTCGAATGATTATTCTTAATTTTTTTCGTTAATTGTGGGTTTTGGTTGATTAAGTTCTTGTATAGTGAGTCTTATTGATCGACAATGATCTCTGATACACGTGGATATTCATCTATGTCTCCATCTTCCACAACCCCATACAATTAATGATAGGAGTATAGTTCATTTTTTTTAACTTGCAAAAACAGTTAGTTTGTGATTAATCTAAAGATATTCACTGCTAATCCCAATATCGCCTTGCAAATTGAGAAATTTCCCACTTTCTAAACAATTTATTAAGTAATAGTTTTTCCTCTTTTAAAATGTAATATTATGTCCATAAAAATCATGATGAATAATATATCTTTCAATTCTTTTATAATAATTTTTGTTGTCCAGGATGATAACAAAAAATATGAAAATAAATTGTTTTGTTTTTAAAGAAAACACGATAATAAATGAAGAAAGAAAATAAATTGTGGGAATAATATTAAAAAAGAACTGTATATATGGATGAGATTAAAAAGGTGAGTTTATTGTCCAAAAATAAAAATAATATTAAATACAAGGGACTCATAAAATAAAAATAATACTAAATGAAATAATAAAGGAATTACTGACTATTAATTAACTATGAATAATACTAACTAATAAACATATTTTCTTCGGGCATTCAAAATTACCTATTACATGTTAAACGGGCCATTTAATCCAAAAAAAATAAATCAAGTTTTAAAATTTCTTAGTCTTTGTGTCATCTCTCCTTAATGACAAACTCAAATGACTTGGAGTATTTATTAGCTTTAGTTTAGTGAATTGACTAATATTCACTCCGTTCTCAAATGTTCTTCCTATTTAGAATATTTTATTTTAAAACAAGATAAATTTAATTAATATTTTTGACACATATTTAGAAGTAAAATTTATCTATGTGAAATCTCGTTAGATTCGTCTTAATGTATACATTTTTATTATGTATTTTTTTAATTCTTTATTATGTGTATTTAGAGATATTAAGGTTTAAATATATCTTAAAAACTTTAATCAAATTTCTCTCTACTTAAGATTAAATTTTTTTGACGGGAAGAATGAGGGAAAAACTTTTTAATCCCATTCTTTATTTTATGTATATTAGAAAAAAGTTTTCTAGTACCAAATCTAGTGGAGTTTTTATCCTCAAAAAAAAAATCTAGTGGATTTTTACCAGAAAGTGTAGGAGTGATTAATGATGATCATTCCATTGGGCGTTGGCATCCTTTATTATCATTGATATTCTCTAGAAAGACAACAACTTTAACCCAACAAATCCATGATTACAAGCTGTAATTGCTGCATTTAGAAGTTTAATTTGGATTTTAATTATCTTTCATAAATTTAGAAGGAAGGAAGACAAGAAGAGGACAGGGTAGATTTGTAAGTTGCAGCAAAGCAACAGAAAAAGAGAAGCATGAATCCTAAATAGGCCAGCCTTACTACCCTACCATGGCACTCCCGTGAGAATGACAGAAGCCTTTGCCCCCCTTCAACACTTACCATTTACTTTTTTTTTAGAACACACTTACCATTTACTTTGATCTATTCAAAATTGACCTGATTAATAAAAATTAAATGGGATTCGATTTATTGCAAATAAAAATCAAATTAAATTATCAAGTGAAATTTGAAATTAACCCAACAGAAAAATTCATACCCAAACCCGCTCAAACACGAGAATGTATACTCTAGACTTACCCAACCCCTAGACTTAGCCATTCATCACAATTCACAGGAATAAAATAAAGAGAGCTAAAAGAACACTTGTTTATCCTGCGCCACCTGCCCTGTTATCTTACACTAGGTCAAGTTTCAGTCATCACTTGTTCTTGTTCTTGTTCTTTCCATTTGCTTATGGTCCCCTTTAACCCCCACCATCTCCACCTTGTCCCACCACCCTTTTCTCTCTCCTAATTATCCAAGGAGAGTCCTCTAATTTGAAGGGTACCCCTTACTCATGACCGTTAACGCGCAATTTCTCTACTTTTTTCTCTTTTTTCCCTCTAATTTTAAGACCTCTTTATGCTTCCCGGGTTGTTCTTTGATCATTCTTCCTCACATGGCTTGATCTGTATGATTTAGGAACCCAATTCCTTTAAATAATCAAATCATAATCAATCAGATCTGGGTTATGCTGATAACTCATAAAGATGTAATCTTTTTTTAACATTATTATAAATACTTTGCTTTTCTTTTATATCTCTCATATCTGTTAGCATCTTACCTTTTTTTTATCTGGGTTCTGAATTAATGGCAGATTTTTGACACCTCAAAAATAAAAGAAAGGATCTTCATTTTGAGCTGTGTATTACTTTTGGTGGGAAGGTGAATGTAGTATCATATATATGAAAGCCTGTAAAATATGCACATTTGATAAAAAGTCCACCAATGTCGTTTAATTTGGGTTGTTTGAATGGATGTATTTGAAGTCCTACAAGTATTACATAAAGAATCAGCTGTGGATACCAAACGAAGACTAGAGAAAAATAATGGAATCACCACAACACGCAGGTCCCGGACCAGGGAAGTTAGTTCAAGATATAAATCACCTACGCCTACAAATTCAAGGCGATTTCCTTCACCAAACCTTACCAGAAATCCTAACTCTTCATTGCCATTATCAGTTTCAAAGAGGGCTTTATCAGCAGAGAGGAAAAGGCCTTCAACACCTCCATCACCTCAACCATCGACTCCGGTTTCAGATACATCAGTAGAATCACAGTTATCAGCCAAAAAGATGATATCCAGTAGGTTACCTGAGGTATTATGGCCTTCTACAATGCGTAGTCTTAGTGTTTCATTCCAATCTGATAACATTTCTATTCCTGTTAGTAAAAAAGAGAAAGAAAAACCAATAACACATGCCCTTTCAGATCGGACTTTAAAGTCATCTTCCAATGTAGCTCAAAAACAGGCTGAAAAGACTGCTTCTCCTAGAAAACCAACCCCTGAGAGGAAAAGGAGCCCTTTAAAAGGGAAGAATTCATCTCATTTATCAGAGAATTCTAGACCTGTTGATACTTCACAAGCAAAGTTGATTGATCAACATCGATGGCCTAGTCGAACAGGTGGGAAATTATCTGCAAATTGTATGACTAGAAGTGTTGATCTTACTGACAGAATTGGTAAAGTTCCCAGTTCTTCAGTGCATAGTAATGGGACAGGAGCACCCTCACTGAGAAGAATGTCAGCTGAAGGTATTCCTAGGCCTTTACACAAAACTTCCAGCAATGCTTCTGATCAATCAGAATTTGATGATCATATTGGGAAATTGGGGTTGAGGATGAAATCAGTAGATGATAGTTTATTGAAGATTTATGCGCAGTCCAGAGCAGTCAATGGTCCAATTTCTTCAGAAAGATCTGGGTCAAGGTTTCCTTCACCAAGTAGGGTTTCTGTTTCTAAAGTTACTCCTAGTCCTTCGAAAACGAGACCGTCTACTCCTACGCAATCTAGAGGGACAAGTCCTTCAAGGATTAGGCCATCTAGCCCAACCAGACAATCTAGTAACGCAACTTCAGTGCTTAGTTTTATTGCTGATATTAAGAAAGGCAAGAAGACTAACCAGTTAGAAGAGGTTCATCAACTACGCTTGTTGTATAATAGACATTTGCAATGGAGATTTGCTAATGCTCGAGCTGAAGCTGCTCTATATATCCAAAAAATTACTGCAGAGGTAGACAATCTTCCATTATCTGGTTTGTAATGGTTCTTTGCACTTTATGAGATAATAAAGTATATAACATACTTGCTGTTATAACCATCAAATTAAGCTTAAAATTGAATATTATATTGTTGTCTAATAAGAATTTTAGAACAATGTAGTCATAAATCTTGTTAAAAATTGCTTCACATTGCAAATTTCAAACCCAAAGTTATGCCTGAGGATATTTTGGTGGTTAATGCTGTTATAAGTAGGATATTTGTGGAGAATCATGGGTTAAGCCAGTGGTTGAAGGCTTCCCTTTGATTCTTGTGACAAGGGTCAATTCTAACCACCTAAAGGAAGGATTAGTTTTCCCCTTCCTTTGTCTATAGTGTACAGGACTCCCAGGCCTTACCCCAATCAAAAAAAGTAGGATATTTGTGGTTGGAGCTAGAATTTTTATTGTGGTTAGTATTGCATTTGCATTCCATATCTTTGAATTGTAAGCTCCCATTACTTATTTCCTGAAAGTCAAGAGCAATGTATTTGATGTTTGTTGTGCTTGCATTTTGTTTACATGGAGGTAAATTTATTTTTTGGCAATGCAGCAAACACTGTATAATGTTTGGGAAGCTAATTTAGAGCTGTGGGATTCCGTGATAAAGAAGCGCATTGATCTGCAACAGCTGAATCTTGAGCTGAAGCTAAATTCAGTGTTGAGTGAGCAAGTAAGTCGTGAAGCCTTAAGACCGACTGATCTATTTCATGTATAAATTTTATTCACATGCATTTTTCAGCTAGATTTTACTTCTCATTGTTGTTTATGAGGATGTGTTTCATATCAGTTAACTTATTCTGGAGAAAATTTGAAATAATCTTTGAAAACAATTTGAAAGATTCTTATGAAACTTTATTCTTCAAAAGAATCTCTTCACGTGAACCTGGCATCTAAAGTTTTTACCTGATACTATACCTTTTCTGTTTGAAATCTTAGATATGTGAGCAAGGTAAACAGATAAGGAATTATGAGCATGTCATGTTTTGGTTTATGTTTAATGAATGTATGTCTAGACATCAAATAGTAATAAACCAACAGATTTACACCCCTTAAAAGAAAAACCAAGACAGTTTCAAAATCTCCTTGAAAGCATTGTATAGTGCATAATCTAGGAGAATGGTGTTCTTGCATTTAGATTTGTTCCTTCTATGTGAAATGTTAATTACTATAACCATACTTCATATCGAGCTTTTTAGATCTGACAAGCAAGCATTTATTCTACTCACTCGTTATGCCACTTCCCTCCTTTCCATTTATTGACGATACTAATTCTCAGATGGCATATCTAGAGGATTGGGCTTCACTTGAGAGAGACCATTCTTTTTCTTTGAATGGAGCTATCAAAGATCTCGAGGCTTGCACTCTTCGGCTACCAGTTACTGGAGGCGCAAAAGTACGGCAGATATGGACTTTCTAATATTATCAATAAAAACTATTTACTCTAATTTTTTTTGTCTTAATTTACATTTGGAGGAATAAATTATCTGTATATTTTTTAGGTTGATATAGACTCTTTGAAGTCTACAATCAGCTCTGCTGTTGATGTGATGCAAGCAATGGGTTCTTCCGTCTGTTCAGTGCTATCAAAGGTAAGGTTAAAAACCAGTTTGTGTTTTCTTATTCTGCTCTGAATGCCTTCAGTTACTTGCATGAGAAGTTGATATATTCGATATTGCTCATCTAAAAAAACATATTTGTATCCAATTTTCTTTTTTTTTTGTGATCGGCTCTAATGTCAATGTTGCTGAGAAGTACTGTAGGCTGTAGTATTTTTTAAAAAAGTTTTCATTAAATTCAAATAAGTCTGTTGTAATTTTTGTGAACTTGATTCCTTACTTTCTGAATCTTTACTGCCCTTTTCAAGTGTGTTTCTCAATTCTTCATTATTCCCATGTGTTTGCCTCCTATGTCTTACTTGTTTGTGTGAATGTCAAATCCAGTACTTGCAATTCCCAGGGAGGGCATGAAGTTTTTTTTTGTTCACTTAGTGCACTAGACCTGGATATATTTGTTCTGCTTCTCACATTCAACACGTATGCAAATACCCCTTTTCTCGTCAAAACAATACTTCCTTCAAGCTAACACTTTCGTTTGAGCTCAGCTTCATTCTTTTACTGCTTACATGATGTTGGAATTGAATCGAATCTCCTTAGCTTGTTATATTGTGTTTTAAGGGATCATTTTTGGTTACAGTAGTTTATGTAACCCTTTTCTTACCTTGCTTACCTCTACATGTGCAAATTCTGGCAATGTCTTGTTCCCTACTAAGCAATGGGAGTGTCACTTCCTATTTATTTTTCTCCTTCACTAAGCCTGAATTGACTGATTCAAACAAAAATAGTAACTTATGTTAAATTGGTCGTTCCTACTATTTATGTGGATGTTAACTTGGCTACATCGGTGGATTCTTCCAGCCTGTTTGATGGATTCCTGACTAGCTGCTTTGCTTCTCATACAATGTATAGGTTGAAGGAATGAGCGGCTTGGTGTCTGAGCTCTCTGAACTAGCAGGACGGGAGAGGGCCATGCTTAATGAGTGTGAGGCTTTATTGAGTTCAAGATCTGCGATACAGGTGATGATAGCACAAAAAATTTAACACTTGTTTATAATTTGCAGCTTGTTACTTTAAACCTTCCTTATCTTATTTAGAGAATAAATAATGTTGCAAATCATATTTTGCTCACATGCTTGCAATAATGCATTAGGACATGCAGGAAACTTCAGCATGTCTTATTCATTACCAGTTTATCTGCTTCCAGATTCATGTAGCTTTACTGTTCATAGTCTAGTTTTTATCTTGCGTAGTGTATATTAAAAAGCAAGACCGCATCGCATCGCATCAGTCGCGCTGTTAAAAAAAAACAATTTTTAAATATATTTTCTGTGTTTTAAAGATGTAAAAAAACCCGCATTTTTGATTGTTTCAAGGGACATCTCATGCTTTCAGCCAATATCTGACATTATGATAACCTCATCACTGAGTTATTACGGCAATCATGAAAGTTACCGATGACGGCAGTTACTGCATTTCAGAATCTATAGGCCTGATGTTTGTTGATATTAAGGTTATTAAGTGATAATAACTGCTTGGCTTTTTCTTTATAGTACGTTTTAGGCAGTACTTTAGGTAATAAGTGCATGGTCTCTCTTAGGAAACTAACAATAGCTTGTTCAACAAACAAACTGCTTTTTTACCAGTTCACTAACCTATCAATGATAAGGACAAAGGAAGATGCACATCCTGCCACCTAACATACCTATATAAAGCTCTCTGATTTGAGACTGGAATCTTTTTAAGCAAGTCTGTCAAAGACCTACTTAACCTTCATTTACTGTGGAGATAGTTCACCTACTTTACTGTGTTTTCTTGTACCCTTCTGCTTCCTTAGTTCTGTTACACTTTCTCTTTTGAGCCCTTTATTTGATTTTGCTATATTTTTATCTCTTAATCTCGTCCAAAAACTTATCGTCTTTGTGTATTTCTTTGATATTCTATATGTTCCATTTAATTTGCTATTTTTGCTATAAAAACTCACATTGAAGATGCAAAAGTGGCAAAATTCAATGTGACGTACTCCCTCTGTCCTCTTTGATTTGCATTAAAGAGAAATAGGATAGTTTTTAAGGATGTGGTGATAAATAAAGAGAGAGAATGAATTGTGTAGATGCGATTAAAAGAGAGTTAAAATGTAGGGATGATATTAAAAGAAAGTGGTGTGTCATCATCCAAAAATAGAAATGATGCAAATTAAGTGGGACGGACTAAAATGGAAATTGCTTCAAATTCAATGAGACGGAAGGAGTAGTAATTTTTATTAGACCGTGACAATTCGTCACATAATCTCACCATGGCCCACTCGTGTGGACACGGGAAACCCATGGGGTCAGGCCCACAAACCCACGGGTGAAGAGCGTTGACTTGCACATACACTTGGTGAGGTTCATTGCTTCCCAAAACCATATGGTAGTAGGAAGAGTAGCTCACCAATTATATATGCAAGTCAACAACCCACTATTTTATCAATGTGGGATCTTATCTGAAGTATTTCCAACAATTTTCTTCAATCCACTCAATTTTTGTCTTGTTTTCCCATTATAACTTGATAAGAAAGCAAGCTCTAGTTTTGTACAAAATCTATTTGGCTTATAGGCAAAACATAACCTTCTAACCTCTGTACTTGAAATTAGTCATCTATTTTTGGTGTTTGCCATACAAAAAATCTCCAACTTTGCATTTTCTTTTACTATTGACTCATTAAATCATATACATTGCTTATTTATATGAAATATGAAGTTTCGTATGATGTTTGCTACCAATAGTCAATTGAAAACAATTTTTTTATTATCACTAACAAGGGTAAGGGACATACATCTGACCCTTCTAAGTCTCCAACCCCGTTCTAAGAATCTAGGTAGAAGTCACTTTATGGTGTTAGAATAATAATAAAACGTTGTACGTAATGCCTCACTGTAAACATTATCCTCAACTCAGCCTTAGTGTACCAAGTACCAACTAACAACTTTAAAATAATCCACTGCATGTGCTCTGCTCTTATTTTACTAAACTAATACATTACAGGACAATTAAGGAAAATGGTTAATAATCAAAAGTCACCGAAAGAAGTCGAAAAAGGGTCATACACACTTTCCCTACTGTTGATTAGCTTTGATGATTAAGGTCTAATCTAGTCTAATCTAGTCTAATCTATGTTGCAACTTTTATATCCATTTAATCATATTTGTTGCAATACCAGTTTTTAATTACCATTTTCTGCATATTATTTCTCTTTTAATGATGAAATGTTGATTAAAATTGTGCAAATTATAGGTCAAAGAATACAGTCTGAGGACGCAGTTTATACAATCACAACAAGATCTAAACAAGACAAGACATCCCTTATTATGGGCAACCTAATTACAACTTCCCAACTCCTTGTGGTGCTCAACATGGTGCAAAATTGCGATTTCAATCATCGTCGCAATAACGGTCTCAAAACAGATTTTGCCAACATTTTGATGGTGTTTATGGTTGGCTCGGTCTATAATTTGGCCGCGGTAAGCTCAAAAACCATTATGCAGGCGATATTTTGCACTCTATTGCTGAAGCTAACCGCTATTCTCACTCGCAACAAAAAATTGATTCTCACCGCCAACAAAAAGGATTAAATTACCTTAGGAAGTTCTCCGGCCTTACCCGAAAAAAGAATGTAAATGTTCACTCCTCTGCTCTCCATTTCTTTCTCTATTAGGTTTTTTTATTTCTTTTTCTTATTTATGTAGTGGGAATCATAGTTTTTTTATTAGCTCTCTTTTCACCCTGCATGTAATTTTTGTATCTCTCAAAAGGGAAAAAAATTTATATGAAAGGAATATAGAAAAGTACATGCAAAGCGTGATTTTGATGCAAGAGAAATGGAGCATATACGAGGGTGTTTGGCAAATAGTTGATAGCTGATAGCTGGTAGCTGATAGCTGATTATAGTGGCTGATTTGACCAGCTGATTTTAAACCCGCTGCTATAAGCAGCTTGTTCAAAAACAGCTTTTCCGTATCAATAAGCTGTTTCAACCAGTTAATTCACCAAACACTATCTTTAGCTGATTTGACCACGCAACCCTCTATTTATATCCAAATCAGCTAAAATTGCTCAATAAGCTAATTTGCCAAACACCCCTTATATATTTTCTCAAGAGCTGAAGTGTATATTTTACTGATCTCTATAAACATTCTTCCCTTTTATTCAATTTTACTTTTAAATTATGTCTTCCTATGATAATTAAATGTATTTTATATTTATAATTCGTCTCATTTATATATATTAGATATATAGTAAATATAATTGATTGAAAGACACTTATTTCTTTCATGACAAATCAGTGGCGAATTTAAGGTTCGGAGTCCTCTGGGTACCAACAAATAGACGAAATTTTGACATAGTTTCGTTTGTAAAATTAATAACTATTTTACCCTTATTTGCTAAGATTTTAAATACAACATACCATAAAAAGAAATTGAACAAAATAAATCAATTGATCAAATAAATAAATAAGACAAAATAAATAAATAAAACAAAATTACTAAAATGAGGGAGTATTTATCATCAAAAGACTATAGTATTAATTCTACACTTTTACTCTTACCAATAAAAAAATCTACTTTAATTTATTTTTTTTAAAAAAAGGCCTAAAAACACGTGATCCCGTAGACTTCATTGTACGTCCTCTTTGTCATGTACTACTCCCACTTTAGTAAAGAATTAACATTGTTTTAGTTTATCCTATTAAATTTGTCATATTTTATATTTAGTTATAATTTACACTTTTTAAATTCTTTTCTACACATCAACTTATATTTTCATCTTATTTACATATATTATTCAATTTTCCGTAAAATATTCGCCTTTTTGTCATACACTCTATTTTCTCTAAGTATGCTTTTACCATTTTACCACTTTTATTCTAACTTAATTTTAATCTCATTTATACTTAACATTATCTCTATATTATGTTCAAATATGATACTTAAGTGTACCCGTTTTGAATTGGAATTTTGGTTAGTTTACCAGAGCATAGTCTCGACAATCGGCATTTATGTTTTCGTCGATTTCAGGATTATTTTTGTTAAACACAAAAACTTGTGTAAGACCGTTTAATTGTACTTTTTTTTTTACCAATTTCACAAATTAAAATGTCAATTCAAGAGCTAAAAGACCAATTTTAAGACTTAAAAGACTAATTTCAAGAATTTGAAATTGACATTTTAAGACATGCAATTTGACATTTTTAAGACTTAAAAGGTCCATTTTAATACTTAAAAAGCTAATTTTAAGACTAAAAAGATCAATTGCAGGCATTAAATTCTTATTTCAACTTTATATATTAAAAACATTGAAATTGACCTTTTAAGTCTTAAAATAGGATTTTTTAAGTTTTAAAATTGTCCTTTTAAGTCTTGAAATTAGTATGTCAGATTATTTTTAAAAAGTTATTGGGTCTGGGCTAGTTGCACGGTTAAGGCCGTCTCGTAGAAGAGTTACAGTTTGTTAAAATGACAAAATATGGTGTCCTTCAACTACCAAATATATTGTGCACAGATTTTTTTTTTTTTTTGAGGAATATTGTGCACAGATTTAGTGTTCTATTTTCTGTCGAATAGTAATAATATTTCGTTTTTTGGCCGTCTATTTCTCATTTGTATTTGCAGAGAATAGAGATGTTAATTCATAAATTATTTATTCGTTAAAAATTCATAAAAAAGTTTTAGGGTCTTTCTTGAGTGACCGTCTTTTGTAAAGACGACTTTCAAAAGTCCAATCCAAATCTATATTTAGAGTTGTAACAATATAAATTTAGAATTGGACTGGGCTTTTGAAAGCCGTCTTTACAAAAGACGGTCTCAAGTAAGAATTTGTGAAAAAGTTTATCAATATAAAATATGCGTTTAGATGGATTAAACAAGATCCTACTAAACTAAGTTTTAACTTATTGATTAAGAATAGGGTTTTTTATGAAAAACAGCCTCAAAGTTAACCCTTTTTATGAATTACAGCCTCAAAGTTTTTTTTTTATGAATTACAGCCTCAAACTTTTTAAAGTGACCAGTATTACGGCCAAGTGACCGTTGACCAACATGTCCACCGTTGACCAAGCCTTTTCCCAGTCACTAACCAAAGGCTGGTTAGTCTTTTAACCCAACCCAACCTTTTCAAACTCATCTTTCAATCATAACTCTGCAACTCCCTCTCTGCAACTCCATTTATTTCCATTTGGGTAATTGTCACTCTCACCATCTCCATTGCTGTCACTTCATCTTCCATTGAGGCTCGCCATTGAAACTGCAATGTGTTAAAGGTTAGTTCTTCTCTCTTCTTATTTACTTTATTGAGTAAAGTTTTTGTTTTTTTTGTTGATTTGGGTTTGAATTTCGACATCTTCATCTCAATTTCGACAGTTAGGGTTTACAAATTTCTTGTAAAATGCTCGTGTTAGATTTTTAGGGTTTATGTGTTGGTTCTGTGATGTTGAAAGATGTTTGGGGTGCATGTGTTGGTTGTTTATTGAATGCTCTTTGATTTTTACATACAGATGACAATCTCAAACGAGTTTCTACAAGTTGCTTTATATCATGGGGGTAATTTTTACATCTCAGATGATGTTGTTCAATACCTGTTTGGGTCTGTCAAAACTTTCATAATGCTTTATGAAACGTATGACTTTGAGACTTTATATATGATGGTGAAGAGAAGACTTAGTTTGACTAGTCCTTTTAAATTGTATTATGTTAAAGAGGGTCAAACTATGAAAGAGGGGCTTAGATTAATAATAGATGAGGATGAGGCTCTTGGATGTTTGGATACTTTAGATACTAATTCTGGATTTGTCACTGTCTACATGGTCATGGATGAAGGGAGCCCACCTGAGGGGACCACCCAAAAAGAGAATCTTAGTAGAAGCCCAAGAAACATGTTTCCATCCTCTAGTAATAACCCTCCTGATATTGAGGTTTTGGAGGTATTAAATATTCCCCCACTTACTTCTCAACCACCACCTACCAATAAACCTTCAAAGCTCCCCATTAGGAAAGGCAAAACTGGCATACCTCTTTCTACACCATCACCCCCTCCACAAAGATTATCAAAATCAACCCCTAGAGTTAAGCATGTTGCAAGGAGATCTGTTACTCCTAGAATCAAGAAACGTGTGAGTAAACCAAGTGTAGATCCACAACAATCTGTAGATCCAGCTCCTCCACCTTCTGTTAGTAAACCCAGGGCACCCAAAGATAAAGCCAAAGAACCTCCACCTTCTGTCACTAAACCCAAGAAAAGCAAGGGCAAGCAAAAGTCCAATGCAAAGCCCAAAGCTAGAAAGTTAGTCTTTGAGGATGAGTCAACTGATAATAGTGACATAGATCTTGAGGAGGATGATTTTGATGACATTCAAGATGCAGATTTGTTTTCAGAGAAGGTTGGAGAGTCCATTATAGATGACATTAATAGGGCAACTGCTAAGTGTTGGTCTGGAAAAGCTGAGAAGGGTAGTCTTTCTGATAATGAGGAGCAAGATAATGCCTCAGATGAGTTAGTTTCAGAGGAAATAGAGGAAGGTGGGACAAGGTATCCAGTGTTTAACCCTGACACTGATTTTGGTAGGAAGATTAATTTGAGAGTTGGTTTAATTTTCCCAAATGTTGAGGTGCTAAGGACAGCAGTACAGCAGCATGCTGTGGAGAACAAGTATGATTTTTTCTCTCTTCACAACAATAAGCAAAGATTTGATGCCTTTTGTATTGATAGGTGTGACAAGTGTCCATGGAACAAGAAACGTTCTGTGAGGAGTAAGTGTTTATGTGATAAGAAAAATTGCAATTTTTACATTCATGCTAGCAAGTTGAAACAGGAGGACACAATGCAAATTAAGACTTGCAGGTTGGAACACAAGTGTTGGAGTAAGCACACAACAAGGAAGCTTACTAGTAAGTTCTTAGCAATTAGATACCTTGAAGTTTGGAGAAGGTATCCTGAGTGGGACTTAGTTAAAGGCCTTCAAAATAAGGTTAAGGAAGATTATGGTATTATGGTGAGTTATACAAAATGCTGGTATGCTAGAGCAAGAGCAAAGATTATGCTCTATGGGGATGGTGCAGCCCAGTATAAGAAGGTTTATGATTATGCAACTACTGTGTTGAAATATAATCCTGGTAGCATAGCTTTAGTTAGAGTAATGACAGGGCTTGAGACCCCTGTGTTTCAAAAATTCTTTATGTGTTTGAAACCTGTGTTGGATGGTTTTTTAGCTGGATGTAGACCAATAATAGGGCTAGATGGTTGTCATTTAACTGGTGCTCACCCTGGAATATGTTTAACTGCTGTGGGTAAGGATGGAAATAACAATGTATATCCACTAGCATGGGCTGTGGTTGATGTTGAAGAGTATCAAAGTTGGGCCTGGTTCTTGACACATTTGAAAGATGCGTTGGGATCCAACACAGGGAATGGATTTACATTCATGTCTGATAGACAAAAAGGCCTCATCAAGGCCTTGGAACACATTGTACCAGATGCATCATCAAGATATTGCTGGAGACATCTTTGGAGTAATTTCAAGCAAAAATGGAATGGAGAGGCTTACAAATTTGTGTTATGGGCTGCTGCAAAGGCAACAACACAGGTTCTTTTTGGCTTGAATTTAATTACATTTATATTTGTTTGCTTTTGTTTACATTTTTGACTCCTTCTTTTTTTTTAGAATAAATTTAAAGAGAAGATGAATGAGTTGAAGGGACTAAGTACTGAAGCACATGAGTACATGGCAGCCATACCTCCCAGTGCATGGAGCAGACATGCTTTTGATACTGTTTGCAAATCAAACATGTTGTTAAACAACATGTGTGAATCATTTAATGCTGTTATGAAGCCAGCAAGGGATAAGCCAATACTCACACTCATGGAGTGGATGAGAAGGTACATTATGCAGAGGCATCACAACAAGAGGGAAGGGCTTTTAGCTTTGGAGGATGGATTGTTGCCATATGTTAAGAAACAGTTTGATTGGGCCAAGGAGGCTTACAAAGGATGTGTAGTGAGGGTTGCTAGCAGCACCCTTTTTGAGGTGGACTATAAAGAGCAGACATGCCTAGTTGACTTGGCTGAGAAGACTTGCACCTGTTACAGGTGGCAATTAACTGGAATTCCATGTCATCATGCTTATGCCACAATCATGGAGAGTAGGGGTAATGTTGAAGAGTTTGTCCATGACTACTACAGCAGAGCTTCATATGCAAAAGCCTATGCTCCAATTATTAGGCCCATGCCTGGACCATCTGATTGGGAGACAACACAACACACTCAACCTGATCCACCACCATTTAGGAAGCTTCCTGGAAGACCATCAAAAAAGAAGAGAAGGCTTGAGCCTGATGAGAAAAAGTCCAAAAAGAAGAAGAAAATTGGGGGAGAAAAGTTAGACAGGGAGGTTGGAAAAAAGAGTAGATGCTCTGTGTGTAATCAATTGGGTCACAATAAGAGAAAATGCACATCATCTAAGCCAAGTGAAGTCTCTGAGACCAAGGGAAAAGGGGGAAGGCCATTGCAGGATGACCCTTTTGTTGAATTGCATAGGGCTAAACGGCTAAAGTCTCAAAACGTCAACCTTTCTCAGGCATCAGCTGCTAATTTGTCTCAAGCATCAGCTGCTAACCTATCTCAAGCATCAACTGTTGTCAATGATGCTGAGTACCCAGACAGTCCTGCTCCTGCTTGTGTTTAAGAATTGTTTTAACTTGTTTAAGTTGTTTATGTATTAGTTTGATGTATGTATGAACATTAAGTAGATGTAATTTTGGGTTGGAGTTGTTTTGAACAATGCTGGAATGAACAATATGTGTTCATGTATGTATGACCATTAATATGCAAGCATCATTCTAATTTTTCCATTCCAGAAAGACTTTTGAATTACAAAAGAACTTGCATAAGCCATATCCGATTACAAAACAGAGCATAACTAAAAGTACTACATAATGTCTCTACATAAGGTAACTAAGAATTAGAATAAGAACAAGAAATACAACTAAACAGTTCATTAACAATCCACATCTCCAAACCCTTTGTGGGTAAAGCATCTTCATCATAATTCTTTCAGTGGTTGTTCTTTGAATCTTCTTGTTAGCCAATTGTAATTTCCTTTGAAAATATTCAACATCCCTTTGCAGCTTGGTTCTTTCTTCCATTAACTTCAAAATGACATCTTTTTGCCAATCAGTTTGCTCATTATCCACCCACTGGAAGAAATTGCAACCCCTTGAATTACTGTGAACATCATAATCAGGGCAAGCAACAAACCTTCGACCTGGGTTTTTGGTAGTCCATCCCCTTTGAACAGTAACATCATACCCACAGTAGCACTCCTTTGATTTATCATTGATGAAGAAATTAACAGGCATCTGAAATTGCAAATTAAAATTAGGGTTCGAATTTTAATTAGGGTTCTACTTATAAAATTAGGGTTTCAAACTTACAAAAAAAGCAAAGAAATTTAAATGAACAAAGAAAAGGGACGATTTTTACCTTCTTCAGCTATGGAGATCGAAAAAATGGAGTTCTTAAGGAGAGAGAGAGAGAGCAAATGGGTCAAGGAAGAAGATGAAAGGGGATTTTAAAGAAGGAGTTAGTTGGGTAGTTAAGGGGTTGGGTTAAAAGACTAACCAGCCTTTGGTTAGTGACTGGGAAAAGGCTTGGTCAACGGTGGACATGTTGGTCAACGGTCACTTGGCCGTAATACTGGTCACTTTAAAAAGTTTGAGGCTGTAATTCATAAAAAAAAAACTTTGAGGCTGTAATTCATAAAAAGGGTTAACTTTGAGGCTGTTTTTCATAAAAAACCCTTAAGAATAATAAGTCATGCAACTAGCCTCAAACCTACCGTATCGATAACATTGATAAAAACTTACCGTAGAATGACTTTACTTTTGCTTATAAGATGCACGAGTGAAATGAAAATCAATAGTAATGGCTCTCGCTCGCCGGTTCACCCAAGCATCTACTGATTCATATTGTCTATTTGTGATACATCTCGTTGAATAATCTACTTTGTCATCACCAAAATCTTCTGATCTATACTGTATATATTTAAAAATCATTTTAAATTACAAAGAAAAACATTTTTCAAAAAAACTGCAAATCGCACAGATTATACAACTTGACCTAGTTGCAACAAAATTTTCAAAAAATTTACCAAATTTAGGAAAAAAAAAACATGAAATCATTGCTTATGTCAATATTTTCAGGGTTGAATTCACTGTCCATATTATTTTAATATTAAAATTAAGTTGACTGAGCTTATTTTAGAGAGAAGTTAAGAATAATGCAGAGATCAAATAAGTTAGAGGTAATTTCAGAAAATCAATTTATAAAAAATATCCGCATAATAAAAAATTACGTCAAAAATCAAAGTTTTTAATTAATTTGGGTATTAGTGTAATAAATTAAATAAATTATTAAGACAAACTTAAATACTCAAGTCTCAATAGTCAAAATAAAAAATAATTACTATTCTGTCCTCTTTGAATTGCATCAAAGAGGAATTGATATTTTTAAGAAAATGGTAATAAATAAGGAGAGAGAATGAATTGTGGGGATGAAATTAAAAGAAAGTTAAAATATATGAATGAGATTAAAAGAAAGTGATTGGTCATTGTCCAAAAATAGAAATGATGCGAATTAAATAGAACGAATTAAAATGAAAAATGATGCAAATTTAATGTAACGGTGGGAGTACTTCATGTATGCAATTTTCATTTTCAATTTCAGCACCAGTCCTCTTCTCGCATACCTCAAACCTTGTTAGTACAATTTTTTGCGCAAAATTGGTATATTCAAGCTTCGATTCGCGACTTATATATGCCATTGTGTGTTTCTTTTGATAAATTTTGTCATTGATTGATATTTGCTAGAGTAAATTATAATGCGCATCAACTGTTTGTTAAAGTTCTTGACTGACATCTGTAAAAATACTTGCTCTTTCTCATGACTTAGATTGAATTAAGATGTTCAGTTCCTGCTGAATTGGGTTCTGTTTTGTTTGTTGAAATTTTTTGGAGAAATCTTGTATGAAAGCTAAAATTTCTGGATCACAACATCTTAAACCAGATGTTGAACAAAGCTTTATTCTCTGTACTATCATCACCATTACGTGACAGAAACTTTTTCCTCAATTTGATCACTAAATCAACAACGTTCACAAATCTTGAGCAAATTCATGCCCAACTTTACATCAATAGTTTGAATTCTGATGTTATAACTGTCACTAAGTTCACTCAAAAGCTTTGTGACATTGGAGCTATACAGTATGCTAATCTTCTTGTTTCCACAACATCAAATCCTGATCTTTTCCTGTACAATGTCCTTATTCGTGGGTTTTCTGCTAATCATTTATTCTCCTCTTCGGTTTCAGTCTATTCCCAATTGCGTCGAAACACAGCACTTAAGCCTGATCATTTTACTTACGCTTTCGTCATTTCAGCTTCTGAATCAATTGGGCATGAAAGGATTGGTATGTTACTTCATGCTCACTCGATCATTGATGGGTTTGGTTCTGATATGTTTGTTGGGTCTGCAGTTATTGACATGTATCTTAGTTGTTCCAAAATTGGATTTGCATACAAAGTGTTTGATACTGTGCGTCAAAGAGATACAGTTTTGTGGAATACTATGATATCTGGTTTGGTGAAGAATTGCTGTTATGTTGAATCTATTCTTTTATTTCGTGATATGGTTGGTAGTGTTACTCGATTTAATTCCTCCACTTTGTCTGTCATTCTTCCTGCCGTTGCGGAGTTGCATGATTTGAAGATGGGGAAGGGAATGCAATGTTTAGCTATTAAAGCAGGGTTGAATTCTCATGTTTATGTTCAAACCGGTCTTGTTTCTCTTTATTCAAAATGTGGGGATGTATCCACTTCTAGATTGCTGTTTGAACAGATGACGAAACCAGATTTGGCGTGCTTTAACGCATTGATTTCCGGGTATACATGTAATGGAAAAACTCTGTCCTCAGTTAATCTTTTTAAAGAACTGATGCTTTCAAGAGAGAAGGTGAACTGTAGTACAATTGTTGGACTTATTCCAGTTGGTTCACCTTTTGGCCATCTAAATTTGACGTCGACCATCCATTCTTTTTGTGTCAAAAATGGAATTATAGGAAAATCGTCTGTTTCAACCGCAATAACCACAGTATATAGTAGGTTAAATGAGATTGAAAGGGCTAGAAAACTTTTTGATGAGTCACCTCAAAGACCCTTGGAAGCTTGGAATGCTATGATATCAGGTTATACTCAGAATGGCTTGCCTGAAATGGCAATATCACTTTTTCAGCAAATGAAAAAAGGCGATCTTTGTCCAAATTCTGTTACATTTACAAGTATCCTATCAGCATGTGCACAACTTGGAGCACTTAGTCTGGGAAAGTGGGTTCATGAACTGATAAACAAGGAGAGATTAGAGTCTTGTGTATACATTTCAACTGCTTTAATTGACATGTATGCAAAGTGTGGAAGTATAACCAAGGCTCGGGAATTGTTTGATGACATGCCAGAGAAAAATGTGGTGTCATGGAATGCTATGATTACGGGTTATGGCCATCATGGGCTTGGAAATGAGGCAGTGAGCCTTTTCAACAAGATGTTGGAGTCAGGAATTTCTCCAAGTACAGTGACATTTCTTTGTGTTCTATATTCTTGTAGTCATGCTGGCTTAGTTAGTGAAGGAAATGCTATTTTTCATTCTATGGTTCAAGATTATCATTTGGAGCCAGTAGCTCAGCACTATGCCTGCATGGTTGATCTCTTTGGCCGGGCAGGACAACTAGATAAGGCTTTGAAGTTTATCGAGAATATGCCAGTCAAACCCAGTTCAGTCGAATGGGGAGCATTACTTGGTGCTTGCATGGTTCACAAAGATACAAACATGGCACGCATGGCTTCCGACAAGTTGCTTGAGTTAGACCCAGAAAATGTGGGGTACTATGTGTTGCTTTCCAACATTTATTCAGCTGATCGCCACTACGAAAACGCTGCTTCTGTTCGACAAGTAGCCAAGAAGAGAAGGCTAACAAAGATACCCGGGTGCACTTTAATAGAAGTAGGTGACACTCCGTACGTCTTTAAATGTGGTGATCGCTCTCATCCACAAACAGCTGCAATATATGCAAAGCTGGAGAAGTTAATGGCAAAAATGAGGGAGGCTGGGTATCAGCCCGAGACTCTGACTGCGTTGCATGATGTTGAGGAGGAAGAGAAAGAATTCATGGTGAATGTACACAGTGAGAAGTTAGCTATAGCTTTCGGCCTTATTTGTACAGAGCCAGGAACTGAAATCAGGATCTTCAAGAACCTAAGGGTTTGTTTGGATTGTCATACGGCAACCAAATTCATCTCTAAGATCACCGAAAGAACAATTATTGTTAGAGACGCCAATAGGTTCCACCATTTCAAAGACGGAAACTGTTCTTGCGGAGACTATTGGTGATTCAATATGACTGTTCGGTTAACTTAGGTGGCATGCTCTAAAGTCGGTGCGACACTTCTCTTTATGTTTCTTTCCAGGATCATCTGCCTGCATACTTGAGTTATGAAGATTTGAGGGTTTTATTTTTGTTTTGAACAGCTTTACTTTTATGCGAGCTTTTTCAACAGCTTAAAGTACTGCCCATCCTGTGAGGTGTGCATCCATTGTTGCAGTATTTAGTCTTTTGAACATTATTAGGGCAATTAGACATGTCCAAGTGTCTGATACGTCTAAATATTCAATTTTATACCTAAAAAGAAGTGTCTAAGTATCATACCAATGTCCGAGCATCAAAGATCGGATACGAGTACGTAAAGCAAAATGAAGAGTCTGAGTAACATCATATGATAACAATGGTCGGAGTCCTATTTTGCCGCCTGATGAGACCTTTAAGGAATGATTAAAGATGGACAATCACCTTAAACAAGCAAAGAGCAGCTTTACAAAGAGAGGTCTCCATGATTCATAGCCATTATTTATGGAATCAGAGATTCCAGTTACAACTCCTACTAAGTTGCTACGATAACAATAGAAGGGAAGTTGCTAGTTAGTTTATTCAATAATTATTTATCGTGTGTTAGTTTAATGGTTGAAACTTGAAAGTTTTCTCTTTTACCCTTTTGTAGCTTATAGAAATTCTCTAACCTACTCTTAATAAAAAATGTATTATTTTCAGGAATTTTATGCATTCAATGATTGTAATTCCAGGAATTGTTAGTATTTCATATTTTCATTTAGATAGAGACTAGATTGTAACAAATTTTAAATGAACATGTGCGTTTGCATGAGATGCAAAGTATGGTTTCTTGATAACTCACTTCCATTGCTTTGTTTATGTTTCACTCATAGAATTGTATTTACATCAAATTTATGTATATGTTTCATCTCAACCTCATCTTGAATGGAATACACACTCACCTTGAGTCATCAACTACAACACAACCCTTGTCAGTAATAACGATAAAGTTTTCGATTGATTCTTAATAACAAATATCATCTGCAGCTTTAAATTAATATACCAAAAGGATAACATTAACATATCATACAAAATTTGCACGAAACGTCTTGTGTTTCATTGATCAAGAAAACAAAAGCGAGACAAGTAAAAGTCGTGTTTAAAATTACAACATTGAATGTACTACCTTAAGCTTGAACACACACTTGCGTATCGGTTAATCCATCAAAACTCAGCTTCTTGTATACTTGAAAGTTAAAATAGAATCTACATCAAAATTTTGATATGCCTAATAGCCATTGAAAATGATATCATAACTTTCATATTGGTTGCCTTTTTTGATATTTTCTCCTTCTCAAAGTAAAGAAAAAATATTTTCATGAAAACTTAACAAGAACATATTCCTAACAGCAATTTGAAGGTTATTTCAACAAACTCGATATCATTAACGCTATACATAAGCTGTCAATTGCTATCAAACCTGGAAACAACAGCCATTACCAGCCTCCTATTTGTCACCTACGAATTGCATTCCAAGGATCACACACCAGCTGAGACTTCATTGGGAGCAGCTGAACTGCGCTTCTTTGGTGCTTCCGGGGCCTTTTGCACAACATTTTTGTTTGGTACAAGAATCATAAATATAAATCTCTCGGTTATCTCATCTCTCTTCCGACGAGCAAAATTGTTGTGCTCCTCTGTTGCAAGCTGTACATAACATAACATATCGATGATTTACAATCAGACAGCCAATAATTCAAAGTCAGCCCAGGTAGGGATGGGAAGATGATACTCCTATGCAATGAACAAGAGTTTAAATGCTCATGAGCATTGGAATGAGGAGGCTGATTGATAGAGAGCCAAAAATGGTCAAGCTAAAAATGGAGAATAAATAGCTCAAAATATGCAACAAGATAAGAAGCTCAATGGACCACAACTTATGAAACAGGAGATAAATATAAACTAGAACACATATAACATATCATATCATGCATTTGGCATGGAATCGAGTGATTACCTCACCAATGTCGTTTTGGAACTTTCTGATGAGCTCAACTGCCTTCTCTAGAAAGGTATTCCCACGTCCTTTCAAATTTACTATAACCTTCACCTGTAAACAGGAAATAACATGCTCAAAAAAGTGAGCATCACCTGCCTGAAATCGGACAACGGTGCACACATGAAAGCATGATAGCCAATAGCTAGGTGAGAAAACTTACTTTGTCACCATCTTTTAGGAACTTCTGTGCAGCTCTAAGGCGCACAGAATAATCATGGACATCAATGTTGTACCTAAAAGAAGTGCAGAATTAGATTGGTTAGCCAAGGGAAGGAAGCTTTTGCACAGAGATTTCCTTTCCAGTTATGAAAAAAGAAAGATAAAAGAAATCAACAACAGGATTCTCCATACCCCATCTTGAGTTCTTTTAAGTCCATACGACTTGCTAAAATTCAAAAAGCAGAATTGTGTTAGTATCTTCGGCAATGCATACATGAATTTAGCAATTTGAAATGCTAGATAGAAAAGTCATTCACCGGCACTTTTTTTTTGCTGTTCTCTTTTCTTCTTCTGCTGTTCATATCTATATTTACTGAAACAAGCAAACAGAGATATTAACAAAAACAAAAACAGAAGCACTAGAAAGTTCGTCTAACACACATCTTCCAGAAGAGAGGGAGAGGAGTTAATCTTTACGAACAGACAAAATCACAACCATAAAATAAGTCATAATAAACTAATTAATTAAAAATTATCAAATCACAACCCATTTAAAACTAACAACTCACATGGGTTTACACGGAGCAATAAATGTCATTACAATGAGAGAAAATGGAATAGTAAAATAACGTACTCATAGTTCATTATTCTGACAACAGGAGGATCTGCATCAGGTGAAACCACCACCTACAGAGAAAAGAATCATTGTCAAACACACTTAACACTCATCAATCTCCAACAAAAACAAAAAAAATCCTGCCTTTACTTCAGCAATAGTGGAAGGAGTGTAAATGTGCAAGTTTTTCATTTGTCCTATTCCAAAAATCCATATTAGTTTGAGACTGAACACGAGCAAGGAACCAACTCCAAAGTCAAGAAACAGTAGTTTTTGACACCAGAACTTTTTAAACAAGGAAGAATCCATTGGAGTTGCACATAATATTAAGTTGAGCATACACAGGCTTCAGTATAAAGAAAAAAGCCAAACGATACCTTTTATATTGAGTTTTGTCACTTGTAGACTTACGAATATTTTTTGTTTTTCCCAAATTCCAAGCTTTTGAAATCCAATTACATTTATATAGCTACCTTTTAGCTAATATATGTTGGCTCAGATTCTGATTTAATCTGACCACTTAGATTCTAGAATAACTAAATATGTATAGACTACAGAATTGATGCAACTACAAGTTGGATTGCAAATTCGGCACTGAGACCTAGTTAAGGTTAGCAAAATTCATGAAAATGAGCTTTAAAAAATTTGAAAGGAATAAAGTCAAAATTATTTATTTGTTTTGAGCGACAATGCACTGTATTTCAAAAATTGAAACTAGTAACTGACAATTCGTACCTAAAAATACCATGATTTTTAGATCAAATTGATTATGTAATTATAATTATTCTACCAGGCTAAACTAAAACTAAATTACTTTCAAAACAAGAAACTGTAAAAGCATAACTATAAGGATAACAACAAATTGCCAAATGCAAAGGATCTGCAACATCTTTCTCACTTACTAAGTTACTAAGTTCCAAGCTTTCACCCAACCAGTTTTCCCCTTCACCTCCATCTTGTTTTCTCAATACCCTTAAACCTACACTTTATCATACTGCCTTGTTAAGTAATCATTAATATCCTCATCATCAGCAATAAATCATCCTAAACTAGAAGCCAATAGAATAACAGAAATAGTTCTTATTAATTCTTATTAGAAACAGGTGCAAGGCACACAGCGGCACAGGGGCTGTGCCATGCCATGCCTGGGCTTGTGCAATCAAAACAGTAGGTGCAAAGACATATTTATATGGTTTTCTAAACCATGTAGAGACTCACCTGCTCCAATTCACCCAATTCATGTGTGCCTAGGGGAATCGCTTCACCTCACTTCTGGCTAGGTATCTAGCAAAATCTTATGCCTATGGCATGCTTTCTAAAATTAACTTACCAGCACAGTCACCATTTATATCATCTATTTTAGATGTTAAATGGATGGACAGATGGAGTAACCCTCCATATAATATAGGTACAAAATATATAGCCCAAGTAAATTATGAAAGCCCTAGCTTAGCTTTAGGAACAATTTATCTCTAAGGGGTCGATACAAGACATCTAATAGGCACAAGTTATGCACCTATATTACTCTGGTTTTTCAATTAAGTATCCTTGTCAAATAATCATCACTCTTGCATAAGTATTGACAATGATTTAATTTGGGCTAAAATCTCGAAATGCTTTAAAGTGTAGTCAAGTCAAACATACACTCAAGTCTGACACAAGAATCCAAGGTATCCTACCTACCTACAATGATATTTAGTTATTTACGGACAGCCACATATATTAACCAATGTAGTGTGCTTGTATAAATACCAGTACATAGAAGTTTTTCTCTATTCTTAGTGGCACACCTTGTACACATAATAACAATTCAGTCACAACTCTTTATTCAAGCCACGCACACCGAGTCATATGCTTAACATATTGATTAATATCTCCATGTTAATAATTGAGCTAAGATACTCAAAACACTACTTAAAAAATCTCTTTCAAATCGAACTTGTACCTCTATTATGATCCTCACTTCCAAAATGACATTCCATATAATCTTTCTTACTTCAAATGATAGATCTTAACTATGAAATAGCCACATTGGTTAGTTTTTTTCAATGTGTGGTTATGGCCATCCAAGTCAAGTCAAAGACGTACAAGCATACATGGAAGATAAAATTACTAGTGACGAAACAACTACAATGTTAAGTAGTTTTGATTTGAAGTATTCTTTGTTTTGTATTTCTATTGTTAGTAGTCCTAATTTGAGTAGGGTTTGAGTATTCCTGATTGGAGAAGATGTATTGGATCAAGACTCAAAGCATTGGATCAAAAATTTAAAATTCATATTTCTTTCATACATCAAGTCATCAGCACACTTTGTAGATTTGAATTTGCAAAATTAACTTCAATTGGAGGAGATAGAGGACTCGAAAAGCTTTCCAACGTGTAATGAAGAAGTTATTGCTAAAACAATTTAATTGAAATCTGTTGTCTGAAAATACAAATGTCCACGTGATGTTTTCTTCATATCTTATTTTTTAGTATTATATCTTATCTTTCAGAGGCTTTAGTAGATTATATTTGTTATTAAATAAAATTTCTTCCTTAATCAAAGTAGGATTTTTTTATAAATAAGGCCTTTATGAGCCAAAAGAATTCACACTTCAAATTATGTTCAATAAAATTTTTACTTTGCAAAAGTGCATTTTTTTTGTTCTTATTCATGAGTAAAGCAAGTGAGAGTCCTGCAACAAATATGGGAAGATCAAATGAGTGAAGCTTGGTTGGAACGTGAAATGAGGTCTTCTGGTGAGTAAAGAAGGCAATCTCATAAAGATTGAACTTTCAAAAGATTGAAAAAACCTAGTTGCATTGCGTTCTTGTGTAACTACTTATCCTACTATATGCCTAACTTAGTCTTTTGGCCATATTTGGTGCACCAAATTAATTTGTACCATTTCGATTCTAATGCCTACTACTACATCTGTAACCTAAAGTTGATCACATCTCAAGTTTTGACCACTAACATGATGCCAATAGTTGTTTTAGTACATCTTTCACCCCATTGAATGAAAATTTCAAGTGTTCGGGAAAGAATTCTCATCAATTGCTAAAGCCCTTGACTACTACAGGGTTTTGCATTTGCAACCTATCACCATACATTTATCAGACAGTTGAGCTAACTTTAGTGATAACAATAGTGCTTCTTTCGAAAGTTAAATGTTTTTGCTCCTACAACCAACAACCACTCCCCTCATCTCTCCACCATAACCACCCTTTCTTTTCTACACCCATTTCTTCTGGCAACAATTTCCTTGTCACTTTTCTATGTAATCATTAAATCTTCCTCATCTCCAACTACTCGATCTTTCTCTAAACCTACAACCCAAACCATCCCACCCATTCTTGTCCTCTTCTTTTAATTGGTATTTAATTGAATGATGAGGACCCAAAAGAAGAAAAAATGGGGGGTTAAAGAAAAAATGGGGGACAATGGCGAATGATATTGGGTAAAAGAGGATGGGGTTTGTTAAACGAGAAGGGACAGAGGAGTGTCAAGGGGGAGGCTGTGTAGGGAAAGGGAAGGCTGGACATGGAAAGGGCTGAGTGGGGGAATGGCTGGCGAAGGTGGATGGACAGGGAGGTTCTTGGCAAGGGAGGTGGTTGGGTGGGGGAAGGCTCCGTTTTTCTTTTATCAGTTGCAAGGTTAAGATCATGGGCCTTAGGAATCAATGAGGGGTGGTTAAGAGTAAAAATGCAGTGATGAATAAGGTTTCTATTGTTAGTTGCTCTTCAGCTGCTTCTGAGTTTAGAGATTTAGAAAGAGGGGTCAGATTAAATATGTTCTACCACACACAAGAAATGAACTCAATATACATATACTGATGTACAATACAACACATACTCCTAGTTGTTTGAATAACCTAAAACAGGAAATCCAATTGAAAAAAATTGCTGACCAGTAACAACAACAAACAAAAATACATACATACCAAATCAAGCTCTAAATCCTCAGCTCTTCGAATAGCATCACTTTTGGATACAACTCCAACCTGATTTAAATCAATTCAATTCTACTCAAAACATGTCTATACTATTAATCATTAATACATAAAATACAATACTTTTAAAAAAAAACGAAATCAGCAAAAACAAACCATATTTTGCTGCTCGTCGATTAGCCTGACTTTATCCGACCTGTTTCAAATTGAAAACAACAGAATTCAGGCAAAATGAAAATAAACTACAAAGCGCAAAATCAACTAGAAATAGAGAAAAACCTAACGGAAGATAAGTCAAGAGCATCATCATCGTCGGATTTATTTCTGGAAAAGCGTGCAGAAACGGAAAGACGATATTGAGAAAGAGGAAAAGAATGAAAATTAAAAGAAGAAATGGATAGGCGAAGGCCAAAGAGATTGTTAGAATGAAAGGAAGATAGAGGAAGAAGAGAAGTAGTTGGTTTGAGCTTGAGACGAGATGACAATGGCGGATTAAAGATGTTGCTGGTAGCAGTAGTAGCAGCAACACCAGCCATTATTAGGTGTTGTGTTGGTGTTGGTGTTGGTTTGTGGTTTGTCGCGCCTTTTCTTTAACCTTCTATCTGCCTTATCCACATACTCTTACACAATCGCACATAATAATTACTCCCTCGGTCACCCGGAATTTATTGAAAATATTATTAAAATGGAAGATAAATCCTACTCATTCACCGTGATTTGCAAATAACTATAAAAGATAAAAAATATTATTAAAATAAATAAAATCTAGAAAGTCAATTAAAATCACAAAATTACTCTCTATCAAGTACTACCACGTTAAGGTGATTTGTTAACTTCACAAATCACCGTTATTTAGTAAGACCTCAGCGAGTTTATTACAGATAAATTATCCAAAATAAGTTAATTTTTACTCGATCCGTTAAAAAAATAAGAATTATTGATTATTTAATATCAATAATTCAAATAAATGTACATATTATGTATGATTGTTGAAAATAAAATCAATTTTTATTTATTCTTATTTACTTGATTACAAAGAAATTTTGAAGATGGTTTTTAAACAATAGGTGGATTATTTTTTAGCAAATGTATCTAATAGGGGGATTTATTTAAAAATAAACAATATATAGTGCTCTTTCAGTGAATCATTCAATTGTTGGTTTATTATCGACAATACCCTTTTTATATCCTATGAATCCACTTCTATTCTATGACTATACATTGAGCTTATATTATCATCTCATTTTACATTTGTCTCATTTCCTAGTAAAGTATAGCTTTTTAGTATTTACTTTATTTTTATTGAGTTGCACAACAATTGTAGTACTTCTGGGAAACCTAATGGGATAAAGTGAGTTTTTCGTTTTTGTTCTAAAGTATGACCTATTTACGTGTGCGTGAAGTACTATGTACAATATAATATTTATAATATATTGTTTCAGCCTTTTAGGAATCATAGTTTAATATAGTGGTTGAAAATTTTTTTCTATTACTTTTGTAACAGTTTAAAAAATATTTACCCTCTTGCACGTAGATGATCATCTAGCCTTACCTTTATATCTATATGTTAACTCTATTTTTAAATGAATATTATTTGACGTTTATACTATTCATAAATTTTGACATTCGTTTGTGAACTTCCAATAAATATAGTGGTATAAAATCTTATTAATTTTGTCTTTAATATATATTTTCAATAAATTTACTTTTAAATTGTAAATTGGCTTGTGTATTTTTAAAGTGTATCCTTCAAATACAATAGAGGATAGTGAATATCTAACTAAATCATGCATATTGTCACCTATATTAAATCCTAATTAAATAGGTAATGTTAGTTGTGGAAGTCTTTGTGCTGTTTATTTGAAAAATAAATTGATTAACTAATTCTATCAACATGATAGAAAATGTTTTGTATTGAGAAATATGTAAAAGTTTAAAATTTAAACTTTAAAATCTTTGGAAGATTAATTCAAGTGCTAAGTCATACTCCCTTCTGTTCTTTATTATTGTCCATTTTGGGTTGGACACACATATTAAAAAAGTGGTAGTTGGGGTATTTTAAATTATTATAATAATTGTAAAGGTGGTAGTTGGGGTATTTAAGTGATTATAATAATTGTAAAGGTGGTAGTTGGGGTATTTTAAATAATATAAGTGTGAGTATTATGGTCTTTACTTGTGTGAACATAGGGTATTTAGGTAAAAAATCTTTGCTAAAAATAAAAAGTGGACAATTTGAGTGAACTAACCAAATAAGAAAAGTGGACAATAAAAAAAACGGAGGGAGTATAATTTAAAACACTAGTGATTTGTGATGTTGGGTTAAAAAAAATGACAAAATAACGAGCTCAAAAATTTTAAATCTTCAATTCTTATCTTCTTCAAGTTCATAAAAGTTGTTTAATCTTTTTTATGAAAGATTTTTGTTTTAAAGATATGCAAACAAGCATAAAAATGCAATACGTCTTTGAAGTGTTGTTATTGATATTAATAATATTTATTTGAGACGAAGTAAATTAGATCGAAAATGCAATACAATTTAATAGTAGTTGATGAATAATGTCAAAAAGTCAAATAAGACAATTATACAGCATATAAGATAGTACAAATATTTTCAATATATACTAAAAAGTTTAATATTTGAACATAGTTTGAGTCAAAAATCGAATAAATTGATAATCGAAGTCCAAGTCGAGTCTGATTATGAAAATTTCGGAACGGAGGAAGTAACTCATAAGTCATAACCCTAAACAATGGGGTGGGCGAGGCGTTCACTATTTTACCCCCAAAATGTTTAAACCCTAAATACGCAGTCTCTCACAACAGACGCCCTCGTCTCTCCTAATTCCCATTAACAAAACCTTAAAACCCTCTTCCTTCTTCTCCCTTTCCTGCTCTTATTCCTCCATAGCCAATATCCATGGCAGATCTTCAAACCTTTCCTACAAAACCTCGTCTAAAACCCACCTCCAAACAACCCAATAAATCCCCTGAATCCAAGTATTGGAAATCTTTCAAAACCCACCAAATTTCTGGCCTTGTTTCTTCAATTACCTCCATTGATTTCTCCCCTATTTCTCCACACCATTTCGCAGCTACCTATGGTGCTGCTCTCTCTTTTTTCAACCCACATCACCCTTTCACCCCTACTGAACCTCTTTCCACTATCCACTCCTTCAAAGACACCTCGTTTTCTGCATCATTTCGTTCCGATGGCAAACTCCTTGCTGCAGGTTGTCAATCTGGAACCATCCACGTTTTTGAGGCTAGAACCCGAAATAATCTTCGACAATTGAAAGGACATACTCGTCCTGTAAGGTTAGTTCAATACCCACGATATGATCATTTGCATTTATATTCTGGTTCTGATGATTCTATAGTTAAGTACTGGGATGTTGCTACTGAAACTTCTTTGAATAATTTATTGGGTCACAAAGATTATGTTAGAAGTGGATCCCCTTCTCCCGTTGATGATAATTTTTTTGTTACTGGGTCATATGATCATACTGTAAGGGTTTGGGATATTAGGGGTTCGGGTTCAGGTTCAAATTCATCAGCCATGGTGATAAGCCATGGAAAACCTGTGGAAGACGTTCAATATTTACCCTCTGGTGGGTTAATTGCCACTGCTGGAGGGAATGTGGTGAAGATTTGGGATGTAATTGGAGGTGGCAAATGTCTGTATACTTTGGAAACTCATAATAAGACTGTTACATCAATTTGTGTTGGTAAAATGGGGAAGGATAGTGGGGATGAATCTGATCAATACCGTCTTTTGAGTGTTTCTTTAGATGGGTATTTCAAAGTTTTTGATTATTCAAAGCTAAAAGTTACATTTTCAATGAGGTTTCCTGCACCTTTGTTATCAGTAGGGTTTTCCCCAGATTGTTCGACACGAGTAATTGGAACCTCGAATGGGATTATATACATGGGGAAAAGGAAGGTGAAAATCGACGAAAAACCTAGGATTGATCAAGGGCTTTTAGGATTTCAGTACAGGGATGAACCTAAGAGGGTTTTAAAGCCATCATTCTTTAGGTATTTCCATCGCGGGCAGAGTGAAAAACCAAAAGGGGGCGAGTATTTGATACTAAGACCAAAGAAAGCTAAGTTAGCTGAGCATGATAAGCTATTAAAGAAGTTTAGGCACAAAGATGCTTTTGTAGCTGTTCTTCAGAGGAAGAACCCGGAAAACGTGGTTGCTGTAATGGAAGAATTGATAGCGAGGAAGAAATTGCTCAAATGTGTGTCGAATTTGGATGTCGGGGAGCTTCAGATGTTGTTAGGGTTCTTGCAAAAGTATACTACTCTTCCTAGGTATGCTGGATTGTTGATGCCATTTGCTAGTAAGGTTATTCTAATGCGAGCTGAGGAAATTCGATCCGATGATAAACTTAAGTCCCAAATTAGGAACTTGAAACGATCGATTCAGGAAGAGTTGAGGCTACAACAATCATTGCTGGAAATACAGGGAATAATTTCTCCCTTGATGAGAATTGCAGGGAGGAGATAGAACAACCTGTTGCAATGGCCTTTTTTGCTCCCTATCAGATAAATGTAGTTCTAGTCTAGGATAGACTTAAGCACAAGTTTGCTTCTTTTTTGCTCTCTACTATAAGACTATAACTAGGAATTGAGGCTATACTTTATATTCAAGGTATCATCTTTTGCTCCTTTTACTTTTTGATTTTCAACATTAAGAAAAAATATTTGTTTGTAGTTGAAGTGTGTTTATTGAGCTGTTAAATATTAAGGCTTTGGCAATGTTTTTGTTTGGGAGACATTGTTTGTATTTTGGTTGCTATGAGAGGAACATCTTTTGAGTTCTTGTTGAAATTGGATTATTAGTGTAAAAATAAGGCCGCATCGCATAGGTCGCATTGTAAATGTTTTCAAGATATACAAAATGATATTCCCATGCGTTGTAAAGGTATAAAAAATCGTGTTTTAAATCGTATCAAGGGATATCTTTACGGTTCCGACCGATATTTATTCGTTAATATTTATTCGTTACAATAACTGCATCAATTTTGCTACTACATCACCGTTCTGTTACTACGATCGTGATTGTTATTGTCTTTTTACACCATGATTGGAGTATTGGTTTTGCATAGAATTAATTGGTGATATTAAAAAGGAGCAAATTTGGTTAGAAAGATTTAGAAGTTAGATTGATTTTATAAGAATGCTGTAGATTTCTTTGAATTTGGGGATGGGGTGATGGGCATTAGCTGTAATGTTTTTTGTGAATGATGCTAGAATAACAAAGAAATTTCTAGGTCTAAAATAAGTGGTGGCAATGTTATTAGCTTATGCCCAGAAGTTCCACTCGCTACTAACATGGTTCTAGTCATTTCTTAGATTTGGTTCTTTCTCTCTATCGCTCCTAATTGTTGAGAAATTGTGGCTTAAATCGTGCTCCTTGTAATAGTCTCCGAGCTTATGGTTTTTGAATTCTAGACCATGATTAGACCTCATGTGAACGAGTTGGTTTCGAAAAGATTTTTAGACTCTATAGGTAAGGATAGATCTCATCAAACATCTCATCCTTGGTTCTTAGAACATGATCCATGACACCATGTGTATCTTATGAAATGATCTGCTATCACCATGGAGTAGCACCTTACTATTAATGGAAGTTAATTGAAATTCCTTGCATCATATCTATGCAATCATTATCAGACTTTGTTGACCTTTTTAATTATAAGGTTGGCTGAGAGAAGACCTTACTTGGAGAAAAAAAAAGATACTCGTTCTAACTGAGACAAGACTTGATTTTGAGACAAGACTTGATTTTCAATTTTGTTGACTCTTACTACTCAAAAAAATGTATTAAACCTCACCATAGACGAAGCTACACCGGGGGCCGGCGGAGGCCCGGTCCCCCTTGCTGAAAACGTGATCCTTTGTAATTTTCTCTTTGGCCCCCCTTAATAATATATTATATAATTTAAAGAATGCTTAATTGTAATAAAAATTACTATAGGTCAATGGTAGAGATAACATATTTGTAGCTTAAGGTTAATTGATCAAACCCAAATTTGAACTATTCTTTCTTTTTATTTTTTAGTACGTATGTTTACATCTTTGCTATCTTGATTTTAATAGTGTATTTTTTAGACTTAGAAGGCAAATATATTGAGGTAAAACACTTAGTTGTTTTTTTCAAGATGGGTAATTATAGGATGCTTCAACTCTATTTGTAAGTACAATTTTTGCTATTGTTCAAGTTCATTTCAGTATATTTGATTTTAGAATTTTCATAATTTAGCTAGTTTTTATATAACTAAATAATTTTCTAGTATATCGACAAGTCGAAATCCTGGTTTCGCCCTTGAACCTCACCCCCACCATATACAAGAGGCTACTAGGATGACTCTATTTGAAGAAAGAAGGTTGAAACATATTTTTCTAATTAATTACCGTTATTTATAAATCACCACAAAAAAAAGAATAATAAAATAAATAAAATAAAAGAACTAAATTAGTCAAATATTTTCATTTTTATTAAATCCTTTCACATAAGCATGATATGTTAACTTTATAAATTATCATTATTTACTAATACTTCGATTGAAAAGTGGTGAGAAGAGTAAAACCAAAGCCAAAAATAAAAACAGATGGTTAATGTGCAAGCAATTAAGACACTAAAAAGGTTAAAGGCTTGTGAAAATGAGAAGGTCTTAGTAAATAACGGTAATTTGTAAAATTTACAAATCACCCTTATATGATATAGGGCGAGAATTTTGTAATTTATTAATTTTTTTTTTTGTGATTTTGTTTAATTTATTATTATTTTCTTTGTCTTTTTTTGTAGTGATTTACAAATTACGGTTATTGATTAGGAATTATTGTGTGACAATAGGTGTAACAGGAGCGGAGTCTCGATACGTAATTAACGTTAATAAAAAATTTTTAAAAAAATGCGGAAGTTTAAAAATGTCGATCTGCTAAAAGCCTTTAAAATAAAAAAAATGTTTACTAGAAATGATAAATATTACATAAAGTAGGAAAATAAAAATACATACCGTTCGTTTCAAAAATAAAAAATAATTAAAATTAAATACGTGAAAATCATCAAACATGAAGTATAAAAAAAAATTGCTGCTAAGTCCTAGATAGTATAAATTAATTTTTAGTTGCGGCCTGAATTGGAACCTGAAACTAATTCCTGCAACATACTTTCATCCATAATATGAATGATAGCCGATTGAATCGGTCAGCGCTTAACGCCGAGCATAACTCCCTATCCAGCTCAAAATACGGAAATAATACACTACAAGTACAAAATAATAATTAAAGTACGAACTTATTATTAATAGACATCACTGTATACTTTTACCATATTCTTTCACTGTTCTATACTTTTAAATCATTAAGATACCATTTTCAACCCTGGCAGAAGTACGTTACTGGCCTTACTGCCACTTATACAATTCGGTAATCTTAATACTTAAGCAAGTTCAGTTGGTTAATAATCATAACCGTACCATGTCTCATACCATCAACAATGTTCAAGTTTATCACTGATCAACAAGCACAACAATATGACACCTGATATATGTAAGGGTCTGGCTAGATTAGAGCCAAAGCCCTATATCTAATTGTGGTGGGGGTCGTCACCCCGCCAATGTTTATGCTCGAGTTTCCATAGGATAGGTAGCTAACCCCCTGTCTAACACCACATTTTACGTACAGGCCAACACGGGCGCCGGGATTTTACATGCTGGTCCATGGTTCGACATTTTCTTACTATGAGGGTCATTCAATCAATACACATAATTTCACACAAACACATCACATTTTTACTACTATAAGTTGACTTTGACTTTGACTTTGACCAACTTAGATGTTAACTTCCTTATTTAATAATATTCTACCTATATACCCTTTTATGTTCACCACTAAGGTTTTGAACATTAAACATTATTTATAACTTTATTTTTAATAGTTTATTGATTAAAAAAATTTAGACCAATACTTTAATATTCTGTTAATGGTCTCCAAATTAATATTTTTCACAAGTAGCTACCAATTTTTATTTCTCTTGCAATAAGTTTCAATAATGAACATTTTTAACAAAAAAAAAAATTTCTTTTCACTAAAACAAATATTCTAACTATGAATCAAATTAAACTATGTTCTATGGATAAACTATCAACATTCAACAAACTCACCAAAAATCAATATTTCATGTTGAAAAACAAGTAAAACTTATTAAGTTCACAAAAATTAATATTCTAATTATAAAACAAATACAACTAATATTATTTTACGAAATCAATATTTCTAGTTATAAAACAAGTAACACTTTATAAGTTCACAAAAGTCAATACTTCTAGTTATACAATAAGTAAAACTTATATAACCACACAATCCATAATTTTTGTTATAAAACAAGTAAAAACTTTATTCTTTTAATATCAAAATTTCACACATAACTTTAAAAAGACAACTTTATTAAAGGTATTTTTATATCTTTTTACATAAATTTTGGTCAAATAGTCAACTAAAGAATTATTTTGTACTAACTAGTAGCTATTTAATATCACAAAAGTTACTTTTTATTATAAAATCTCATGTATTTAAGAAAACACTTTAATAATAACTTACAAAAAAATTTTTCAAATATATCTTTTTGTTAACTTGTTATTTTTATTATTATCACAAAAATAGCTTGTAAAAATTTTAAATCGTAAATAACATTTTTTTGGTAGACCAAATGACCTATGAGTATTTGTTGACCATTTCACTTAAAACAACTTAATTTAATTAATTTAACATAGTAAATTCTAATTTTATAAAAACTAAAATCTTTTACACAATATCTTAAATATTTAAGATAACTTTAAGGAAAAGCTCTAATATAAAAGATAAAGTATAATGAGAACATCCTAAGCATAACCATACTGAATAAAAAAATATGTTCATGAAATAACACACAACTTTATAAACTAACTTAAGGGCTTACATAAAAATATTACTATTACCATAAACATTCTTAATATAATAACATTCCTAAATAAGTCATAAACATAGTAACACTAGTTTATAACATAAATAAAACTTAATACATATCACTAGTATACTCCCTTCGAATCATTTTAGATGTCCCATTTGAGTTTTCACGGTTATTAATGGTGGTGTAGGGTCCATTAAAAAGGTGGTAGTTGGGTATTTTAATTGATTAAATTAATTGTAAAGGTGGTAGTTGGGTATCGGGAGTAGTAAAAGTGAGGGTATTTAGGTAAAAAAAAATTGACAAAAAACGAAATTGGACAATTGATATGAATTTGCCAAATAAGAAAATGGGACAACTAAAAAGATTCGGAGGGAGTATGATAGTTCACTCAACTTCCTAACACATGTCCAAATATTATTAATTAACATACTAAAAATATTTTTAGCAGAACTACACTAAATTTAATATTAATCATAATTTTCTTAAACCAATTTTCTACTTAAACATACTCAATATATATCATACTTTGCATATTATAAAGTAAATACAATGTAAAATTCCACATAAAGAGCTGGGTAAAAAATTATACCATATTCACCAAAAATTAGTATAAAGTACTAATTAGGAAATATAAGAAAGATCCTCCAAGTAGTAATGCTCCAATGAAATACTCTTAGCTCCAAGTGATCTCCCATAGAATACCCAAAATTATACGTAACTCCAAAATGATGATATTCTAATTACCAAAAATAATCACCCAACAATGCTCTAAAATAGTGATGATTTAAGCTAGAAAAGTGATGGTTATGCTCCATCATCCTGATTTTGTTCAACCAAAAAAAAATATTAGAAACATTGTAAGAGATAATGTGAATTGAATTTAAGAAAAAGGAAGAAGAAAACATGGATGATGTATACTTGAAGTGCATGTTTTGGGATGTGGTTTTGATGAGTTTTTGTTCAATTTTTTTTTTTGCAAGGTAAAATCATTGGATAATGTAACACCCCGCCTCCTCGGACCGTCGGTGACTACTCATGGAGACTATAGACTGGCTCCACAGACCAACATAAGTCTTTCCAGCGCACTTTGTCCTCACTCATGCGCACCCGAGAAAATTTCCCAAGAGATCACCCATCCTAAGACTGCTCCCCACCAAGTACGTTTAACTGTAGAGTTCTTAGCAAATGGGCTCCCATGAAAAGACGATGCACCTTGTTGATATGAGTAGTTTATCAATCCCTTTTCAAACTAAATTTGGGGTATCACACTCACCCCCACTTAGCAATACAACGTCCTCGTTGGACCGTAGTTTCCGTAGTTTCCAAATCTTCCCCCTGCTAGGTGCACTGATAGCACAATCAACCACGGTCGCAGGGTTGCTCTGATACCATTTGTAACACCTCCCTCCTCGGATCGCTGGTGACTACTCATGGAGACTGTAGACTAGCCCCACAGACTAACACAAGTCTTTCCAACGCACTTTGTCCCCATTCATGCGCACCCGAGAAAACTTCCCAGGAGGTGGGAGTAATCTTAGGATGGATGACCTCCTAGAAGTTTTCTCGGGTACGCACGAGTGAGGACAAAGTGCGCTGGAAAGACTTGTGTTGGTCTGTGGGACCAGTCAACAGTCTCCATAAGTAGTTACCGGCGGTCCGAGGAGGCGGGGTGTTACATATAATAAGTAAAATATAAAGAGATATTTGAGAGGACAAAATCTTATAGATCTAAGCCCATATGTAAGTAAACTAGCTTAAAATATTATGGTAGGTTTTGACATAGATATTTGAATAAAAATTTTTAGAAATCATACTCTAAATCTAAGCCCATATCCTTCCAACATGATGGTAAGGAGGATATTTATTTTCTTTTCAAACTCATTTTACTTATGTAAGTAAACTAGCTTAAAATATTATGGTAGGTTTTGACTAAATAGCTTTTAGATGATTAAAAAAATTAGTTTAGGTATTAAACTAGCTTGAAAACTTAATTAAAGTTATAAAAATATACAAGTTTAAAATAGTTTAAATAAAGTGTTAAAATAATTAAAATAATCACTAACGAATTAATTAATAGATAAGAATTTTAAACATAAAGTTTTAGTAAATCGTAATCTAATAAAGCGATTTTATTTTAAAAAATATTTGTAATGTATATTAATAATCAAAAAGTTTGGGATCATAAAAATAATATTTAGAAACAATAAAAAAGATTTAAAGTTTCATGTTTGAAATAGTTCAAGAAATAATTGGCCAAGTATTAGGAATTTATAAGAATTAAATAAGTAAAGAACTTTAAAATCAAGTTGGACACTAAATAAGAAATTAAATCAAGAAATAAAAATATGATTAGTTGGAATATGAGATTTTAAATAAAGTTGGAGCTTAATATAATCAAAGATTAAAAATTAAATTGAATGAATTACAAATCAATCGGAAATGATTAAAATTAGAAATTTTGAGTCTGTTACAATAGGACTTGTGATTTTTTTTTATATGATTTCAATTGTCATGCTCTCGAGTCGAGGGACTCTTTGATCGCAATCTCCTTTATGGGTATGAGCTGTCGTCGTTTTTTCCTCCCCATATCCTGATTATAGTTTTCTATGAGCGGAATACACTTAATATGATGATGATGATTAAAGGCTTTCACATAACTATTTTTCTTCAATTGTAAGTTATTGAAAACCAATCTTTGTCAAACCAATTATCAGCTTAAGCATATACTCGAGCATCACAATTAATCTAATAGTCCACCATTAGTTGGTTGCTAGGTCTTAAGGGAAAATAAGTGACAATTAATTGGATGTAATTTTTTGGAAGAAACATACTCTCTTGAATTCTATTTAGATGTCCCATTTGCTTGGGCACGGTTATTAAGGGTGGTGTGGGGTCCATTAAAAAGTGAGTAGTTGGAGTATTTTAAAGGAAAATTTGATTCTAAAGGTGTGAACTTTGCCTGATTTGCTTCTAAAGGTTCGAACTTTCGTTTATCTTATAAAGGTTCGAACTTTGGGGGTCATCCGCTTTTAAAGGTTCGAATGACCTGTAACCGGATGAAAAGGTCATCTTCATCTTCTTTACTTTTTCATCTTCATCTTCTTCCACCTTCTTCTTTACTTCTTCATCTTCATCTTCATCATCTTCATCATCATCTTCTTTATTTCTTCATCTTCATCATCATCTTCTTTATTTCTTCATCTTTATCTTCTTCCACTATTTTCTTTACTTCTTCATCTTCATCATCTTTATCTTCTTCCACCTTTAGAATCAAATTTTGCAGTGTATAGTAATCAAGATTACTGAAATTTTGATGTTTCCCTCCATCTGCAGAAATTGGCCAATGATAAACACTTTCGGAAAGCATTCTCCTACTTCGACAAAGATAGAAATGGTTATATCGAACCTGAAGATGATAATAATCTAAGTGGGTCAATTATTCCAATTGAATCTGGCAGGAAGTATACCAAATTAAATGGGTCAATTATCCCAATGAATCTGTTGTATCTGAATAATAATAGTCTAAGTGGGTCGATTCCTTCTTTGATTAGCCAACTTGATTCATTGCAATTTTTTAGGGTTTATAACAATAAGATTAATGGGGTTTATAACAATAATTCAAAAACCTAATTTTTGGAAATTAGGGATTTTAAAAAAGAAGTGATTTTAATTTATGGAAGAAGTCATGAGTAGAATTGGAGAAGAATTGATTAAAATTGGAGTTGAATTGGAGATTTTTGTAGTAAGATTGAAGAAGAGGTTGAAGAAGCCATTGATGAAAAGGTTGAAGAAGCCATTAATGGAGGTGTTTAAGGAGAATCTTTTCCCTAATTAATGCAAATTATAAAAATATTTCCGACTTTACGTTGGTCAATAAAATAATTCCCATATGTCCACGTAGGACAGTTGGAGATAAGTTTTTTTTCTTTTTTCTAATAAAACCGCTTACTCAAACAGCGGTTTGTATATCATCTCAAATGAAACCGCTAGTTTAATTAACGCTTTTGCAATACATGAAATTTTTTAAAAGAAATATATATTAAGGAGTAAACCGCCATTTGATTTGGCGGTTTGTTCGTGTACAAAATATCCCTTCCTGCTGCTGTTTCTAATTTGTCTTTGTTCTTCCTCCTTCGACCTGCTGCTGGTTCGTGTACAAAATATCCCTTCACACAACTAATTCATATCCTTGATTCCTCTCACTCAACTACATCAATCAACTATATTGCTATCTTCTCTTTGATTACTTACTTGTTTATTCTCAACCTCATTTAAGGTATGAATCTCATCCTAGTTTTTTGTTCATGATTGTGATTATGAAAATGTTGAGATTATGAGGATTTGATGAACAAAAGAGTAATATGTTGAGATTATGAAAATGAAGCAGTAGCCTATGGGTCTCAAGACAAGTATGGAATAAAGAATTCAGCATAAACAACAAGTGTGCATCATCATGATTTCATTATGCTGCAGTACCATACATGTATTATGCTCCAGCAAAGCACGTATGCGGCTTATGTCTTCATAGTAAGCAGCAGTGTGATCCGTGTGCCTTCATCTACGGTTATACCTGAAAACCAAACTACCAAAACCGCCATGTAAGGTGGCGGTTTGATCTACCTCCCAAGCCAAGATAATGTTGCTCCTTAAACCGTTACCTTAAGTGACGTTTTGTTCCTCTCACATAAACCGCTACATGAGGCAGCGGTTTACTATCAGTCTAAAATTTAAAAAAAAAAGGCGTCCTACGTGGACGGTATTCTTGGAATTACTTTTGCCTGCTACGTAAGATGGGAAATATTGTGCAAGTTAGCTATATTCATGGAAAAGACTCGTTTAAGGATGAAGTTGTTGAGGAAGAAGATGGTAACTTGATATTCCAGGTTACCAAAACCGGTTGAACCTTTAAAAGGGGATGACCCCCAAAGTTCGAACCTTTATAAGATAAACGAAAGTTCGGACCTTTAGAAGCAAATTAGGCAAAGTTCATACCTTTAAAATCAAATTTTCCTATTTTAAATGATTATATTAATTTTAAAGGTGGTAGTGGAAGTATTGTAAGTAGTAAAAATGGGGGTATTTTTGACATTACTTGTGTGAACATGGGATATTTAGATAAACAAAAGATTGACAAAAAAGGAAATATGATAATTGATATGAATTTGCCAAATAAGAAAATGTGACAACTTAATAGAATCGGAGGGAGTATTAGTTTTTGATGAACAATTATGGCTAGGCTATATTTGTCATATTTAATTTAACCAAGCATTAACACTTATTAAAAGAAATTGGAATATTGGATATATGAACAAGCAACAAATACCTTCACAACTTGAATTAGGATATCACCATTATTAGTCATTAGCACAACACCATTATTAGTATTACATTCCTCACATACCATACTGAAGGCCTGATGGGTATGGATATAAAAAAAAAAATTTTGTCACGAGTAATGTGAAGGTGGTGGATAAAAATGTTCAATGGATCGTGTCGGGTCAAAATTTAAATGGGGCGGGTCATGTCGAATGTTAAACGGGTCGGGTCTTGTCAAACCCATTTAAAAACGACCCACTTTGACCCGTTTTCTAAAAGTTCAGAAAATATTTTTTTATTATAGTTTATGGTTCGTTAGGTCAATTCAACTATTAATATAACAATATCGTATAAATATAATTATATAAATATATAAAAAAAAAGTGGTAAAATATTTTTTACAACCAATTCCTATAATTATTTGGCACGACCCTTTACACAAAGGCCCGTTAATGACCCGACCCGTTAACGACCCGACCAACTAAAATTTGACCCGATCCTTGACCCAGTGGATCAACCCGCCCCGTTGAACACCTCTAGTGGTGGATATGAAGTTTTACCCACCCTACCTCATACCCACTCAACCCACTTTATAGTTTATACCCACTCATACCAGTAAAAATTTATATCCATACTTACTTCAACTAAAACAGATGTGTGGTGCGAAATTCGTAATAATTTATAAACCCGTAACATGTACTTATCGTAATTTTAAAATTCCGCGGCCTTTTGTCTTATGAGTTTGCCAATATTTTTATTACTAGATAATCTCCGTGCGATGCACGGTTTTTTTCTTTTTATTGTTTTTTTATAATATTTTAAAAATAAAGAAAATGAATTATAAATTATAAATTATTTATTTTCAATGAATTAATAATTGCATATAATAGCTTATATTTGATTCAATTTTAATTTTACAAATAATATTTTATAAGTTTTGTACGATGTTAAATAAGTTATTTTGATATTATATTAATATTTAATATTTACTAAGTAAGCATAACAATGTATGTTTAAAATAAATTTAATATTTAAAATTTTATTGAAAGGTAGATTACATAACCAATTTAATGCATTTACATATATTGGTTATATAAACCAATTTCCAATGTATTATAAATTATGATAATATATTCATAAGGTTTAATCAATATATTAGGATGACATCATCATTCTTCATTGGAGGGAAAATTTTTATCCACAAGATGACACTTCAATAGTTTGGGGCATGATGATGTAAACGTGTTTTATTTTAGTTATAGGTATAGATAGATTGTCATTCATCAGCCTCTTTTACTTTGAAACATTTCTATCTTAGGAATGTCATTAGTTTTTTTTTTTTTTTAATTCTTATTTACGGATATTTTCTTTTTTTTTCACTTTTAATCTTATTAAGGGGTGGAAAGAGCAAAATGTCATTGTTCAGTAAAGTAGTAGTTTAAGTAATACTCCCTCCGAACCAATTTAGTTGTCCCATTTGCTTGGGCACACTTGTTGAGGTAACATTTTGACTTTTAATATCTCTAATTATGCTTAAATAAAAATTATGAAAAATTGATAAGAATAATACTTGCATTGAGCCGAATCAAATAAGATCTCACATGACTATGTTTTAACTTATGGATTAAGAATAAAATACAAATTAAACGGAATTGATGAATAGTGTGAAAAAGCAAATGAGACAACTAATTGGTTCGGAGGGAGTATTTAGTAGTGAAAATAGGTGTTTCAAAACCTAACTTGTTCCATTTTAGTCTTACATTCTGTATTGAACATGTTGGTAATTGATATCACTTCTTTAACACCAATTGATATTGGAATACCTAATTGATGTAGTTAAATACAATTATAAAGCGTAAATGTTTGACAACGGAATAGGCAATTGATATTTAATAATAATAATAATAATAATAATAATAATAATAATAATAATAATAATAATATTAGTAATAAATAATGATGTTATGTTATGATTTAATTACTCTGGTTTGATCTGATTTGAAACATTCTGATCTTATATGAATAGTTTAGATATGAGCTTAATTGGTTTGGTCTGATTGGATATGATTCCAATAAGAATAAATGATAAGTAAATAAAAAAGTTGAAGAGAACGTGCTCTTAAACAACTTACAACTATCCATATAACTACCTTATGTCAACCTTATCCTAATACTTCCTCCTATTTAGCCTACTAGCTCTCTTTATCTTTTTTTTTTTTTCACATTTTGAGGCAATATTTTAACCCTAATATACCTAACTAGTATAAAACCTCGTGCAATGCACATATCTTTTAAATTCAATGCAAGTACGTATTATCTTTTTATTCAAATATTTCCATTCAAATATAATTATCACTATAATAATATTATAACAATTATTAATTAAATTAAATATTGCTAAAAATGAACTGAGTAATAAGAGAATTATTAACTTTAGAAAATAAATATGCATTATAGGTTACACAAATGGTGGGTATACACTAAGGGTGTTCAAAATCGGATACCAGATTCAGAAATCCGGATGTATGATTTTGTAAATATATATTTGACAAAATATATTGTTTGTTTCTTAAAATTAATTATATAATCAAAATTAATTATAGATAGTTCAATCGATTTCAATCAGTCAATCTTAAATTCTCCAATCAAAAAATGATACTTAAAAGAGGCTTTATAATTGTGACACTTGTTATTTTACACTTTTTAATAAATGTTATGATGATTATGATTATGATTGTGGATAATAAAAATGGAAAAACTACCCTATTATTTTACAGTTTGTCTTGTATGAGACCGTCTCATTCTGAGGCAATTATGAGACAGATTCATACAAACAATCAAATTTACGTTTTTTTAATAATTAATTAAGTAAATTAAAAAAAGTTATTTTATATTTTTTAAATTAAATATTAAATCAGCTCATATTCAACCTGTCTTACAACGATATTGTCTTAATGAAGAATTTGTCAATAGTTTGTAGAAAAACTGTCGGAGTCACACAAGCAGTTTTATACGTTGTTGAGCACCCATCAGGGTTTTTGTAGTCCATAATATAAATAGCCCCTTTTCTCCTCTTTTGCATCCTCTCTTGCACTCTCTCCTCCCAAAAGAGAGAGAAAGTATCCAAACCCTTTTTTTTTTTTAATTTCTTTTTGGAATTCTCTCTATTTATCCTTCTCTTATCTTTAGATTCGTTGTTTATCGAATCGCCATTAAAATCCCCCATACTTACGTCTCAATCGCGTTTTGAGAAAGCTATCCGAGTTATGCAGGCTGAACAAACCCTAATTAGTCTAAGACCTGGTGGTGGAGCTAATCGAGGCCATCGATTTGTCGGACCACGATTTGATTCTTCTTCTGCTTCTTCTACTACTTCTGATAATCCTTTTCTTCGTCCTCATGGCGGCGTATCTTCGTCTTTCTCTCTTAAGGTCTAGATCTTTGCTTTTTCATTGTTTTTCATGTTTTTTTGATATTCGTTTTGTTTACGATCTAGATTTTTTGTGTTTTTATCTGGATTGTTTGGAATTTGTAAATGTGGAGCGTATTTCGTGTATAAAGGTGTATTTTATGCGTTTGATTGCTGGACTTCTTGATATTTTGGTTCTGCTTTTATCGGGAAGATATAATTGCCGCCTTTGATTATTGGTTGTTCGCTAGAGTATTGTTTGGAAATCATATAAGTATACGTAAGAAAAATTAAAATGTCACTTAATAGAGTTGTGTTTCATTAGTTTAATGAGTTTAATGTAGCTGAAGTGAACGTCCTAATTCTTGGCTGGGCACTTAAGATGTGTTCCTTGCAGTAAATATGGACGGAAAGTTATTTGTAAGTTTTTAGGTGAGCTTTGAATTAGTTTTATCTAGCTCATAAAGACACTTACAAACAATTATACCTACCCAATTATACCAATCCTTTGAGTATCTTTGTTTGCTAAATTGCGTTGTTGCTGTACCAATTGAGCAATGCTTGTGGTCAATGGTGGATATATTAAGTGCATTCTAAAAAGATAAAATCAAAGCCATCTTTATTTAATGTTAATGTTACATTTTTCATAAACTAAAATTTTCATTATGTTTATCAAACAACGTAAAACAACCTAACAACCCAATGAAATCAAATAATAACAATGAACGTTTGAATAATAACAAACTATGAAGCTCTTTAATTTTTTGACTATCAGTGGTGAAAGCCCAACTTTATCATTGTATTTAATAAAAGATGATTGAGGTAATCATCAAAAAAAAAAAACGATGATTGAGGTATAAAAGACGACCGAGGTATCTAGGTCTTTGCAAAGAAGCGTTGGTGCAGATACTTTTTATATAATAAATAGTTAATTTTTTTCAAATATCTTAAATACTACTCCCTCCGTTCCTTTTTGTTTTTCCACCTTACTAAAACGGGTAGTTCCATAAGTTTTTCCACTTTAGAATACTTTCCATTTTTGGAAAGTTTTCATCCCACTTATACCCCTTAAAACCCCACTTTTCTTACTCCACACTGCTATTTAATTATTTTCTCTTTCATACTTCCAATACAATCATTACATTACACTATTATTTAATTATTTTTTCTATAATACTTTCAATACAATCATTATTTCCCACTATTATATAATTAAAATAATACCCACTACCATCAAAGATTCCATTTTTCTTAATCTTGGTGAAAAACCCAAATAGAAACATAAAAAAGGAACGGAGAGAGTACCAATAATTTAAATAGTGACACACCAATCATTTTACCTTTTGTTATTTTCTGAGTAGAAAAATTCAAAAACTATCTTTATGCCTTTATCCCTATGTGTAAGTGTACTAGTACAATTTCGTGATTTTTTCTAACATATGATGGAAAATTTTTAAAAGTTGAACGGGATCAAATATTCCATTTATTTTGTACTAATTGCATCTGCCAGTGCCTTTTGCATTGATGAGCCTGTTTTCTTATGTGTGTGTAAGAGTATATGTGACTAATTAATTATAAAATGATGTTTTTTTCCAACAATATCTTTAATTTGGGTGTTCTCCTTATTGTAGTTTGGGGATGCTCGGTTCGAGAACCGTGAACGTGTTTACTACACTCGGGACCAGCTGTTGCACCTCAGAGAGGTAATTGTTAGTTTTATTTTCTTGTTTACATGTACTTATACTTATGTCTGTTTATGGTATAGCTAAGATTAGGAATTATCATTATTTATGAAAAACTATCTCAGTTGATGATTATTGGGAAGAGTTTGGTAATACTAATGATTATTTGAATATTCATTTAGATTTTATTAAAGGTAGATTTACTTTGCTGTGGATGTTCTTATTAGTAGAACTTTTGGGATGTGACGAAGGTGAATATTATATTATTGAACAATTGTGATTTTCTTATTCATCATCTCATGAACACTTTTGGTAATTTTACAAAGGTGGCTGTGGTCCCAGAGGATATTCTAAAAGTGAAATTGGACATAAATTCCGAATTACTTCCTGAGGAGCAAAGTTGGAGTCGGGCTGAAACCAATGTAAGTGTTAGCTGTGCTGTGTACTTGGGAGTTCACGGTCCTTGCTTACTTTATTTATGTTTCTAATTTGTTTGGTACTGATCATCATTTGCTTATAATGTGTGATCGAACATCAGACTGAGCATATTAGTGTTCTTCTCATGTTGATTTAATGATTACCTACTTTTCAGCCTTCAAGTCAGCCACAAGGTCGCTATTCTGAGTCTGATCATCGGGATTGGCATAGCCGCTCTGCCCAGGTCTCTGCACCTTCTGAGGAGAGATCTTGGGAGTCTATTAAAGACAGAGAGTTTGTCAATAGGGGCCAGGAATCTAGTCGCCAGGACCAACTGAGCTCACAACTGTCAAGGGCACAAATTTCTCTAAATCAAGGGGTAACTTCTCTAATAAACACTCCCTTCGTTCTTTTTTTATCTTCTCATATGGAATTTGGGAAGAAATCAAGATAAATTATAATTATAGAATAGATACTATGAGAGTTGAGTAAAATAATATAAAAAATAAAAATTCTATTGATTAAAGTGTAAGTGTAATAATATCATTAAATTTCGTTGAGTGTATGTAAAGTAAATGCATTGGGAATTAACATGTAAATTAATTTTTATAGATTAGAGTGTAAGTGTAATAATTTTCTTGAATTCTATTGGTTACTTAAATAGAAAGATTCTAAATGTGAAGAACTTTTAAAAATTTTCAAATGGAAAAAGTGAGAATAACATATGAAAATGGAGTTAGTATATTTTTTTTCTAGTTGACTTTTAAACATTAAGTCTTTTTAGATGTTTTTTGCCTTCAATTGATTTTGTTTACTTGCTTTTCCTTCGGTCTTTCATTTTGCACCAATTTTTAATCTTAATTTGTTCCATTGGTTTTACACCATATTCTTATTTTTAGCAATTGTCCCACTCTCCTTGTAAGCTCATCCATACTCTCTTTTCATCTTATCTATTCATTTCTATCATCCATTTTTTTTGTCTTATTCTCCAACCTAATTTATCTTTTCAAAATTTCACCCATTTTGCACCAACAAATTGAGAGGGAAGGGACGGAGTGAGTATTTCTTTTAACCAATTTATTTCCAATAAAATTTTCTCTTATATTAGTATTATTATGTTGGGGTTTGGCTTAATTAAGTAACTATAGGGCCTTATATCATGTGAATAGTGGATTTTTTTGGGGTAACCTATCACGGTGGGGGCATTGCGGTTTATGTTTCCCATTCATTCTTGAAGAAAGTTATATCCGCCTTCTCTAGGTGCTTTTTAAAATTCAATCACCGGCTATTTGGTGACTATACTATTTATATCTTGGATGTTGCACATTCCATTGCCCACTTTGAGCATGATTAACTGTTTATATAGTATGTGCTAAACTAGTAGAGTCAGTACTTGGAACATGAGTATTTGTAATTTGAATCAATTTGTTGTGAGTCCAATAAAATAGAACCAACTGTCTTTTCTTGTTGAATCTTGCTCAATAACGAATTTATATTTAAAACCCATGAACATTGGGCTACATTTGGCTTTGAAGAGTTTGATCCTTACTTTTGGAGCATCTCAAGTTTTTCTGTTTTGGAAATTCTAATTTACTTGGTATGTTACTTTACATGCTGATAGTTTTAGATTTTGCATTTGGGTTGCATTAGTGGTCAGTGACACTAAATGCTGTATGACTAATGGTAGATATTTATCTTAACTATTCAGTTTTTCTACTGATGGATAAGATGTAAATAGGATTAGTTTGTTTGTTTTGAAATTCAAAAAAGTAATTTCACTCTGGCTTTTGTAGTGTTACTTATGGTTTCTTTTATATGTAGGGTCCTACTCCTTCTCTGATTAAAGCTGAGGTGCCATGGTCAGCTAGAAGAGGCAGTCTCTCTGAGAATGATCGTGTGCTGAAGACTGTGAAAGGGTAATTTATCTTTTTGTCCAATCTTCGTGGGAGACTTACTTAAAATTGTAACTGTAGGGCTTCTAAACTTCTGGTTTAGTATTTATTGTTGGTGAGGACATGTGATTCTGAAAGTGTTTGAATCAACTGATAACTAAGGAAAAGTAAACACAAATAATTTGCTTGCAAAAGCTTTTTGTAATTGCATCCGTATGCTGTTTATGTTATCCTTTGAATGCATAGATTAGTTTAAAAATAATGGTTACAGGAGATCATTAATGTAAGTTTTCTGCTGTGTTTTTCTGTTATTAGCCACTGGCAAGAGACGGAGAAATGTGACACATTTTATCCTGGATTTCTGTGTATTAATTTTGATTTGTTTTCACATGCAGTATTCTCAATAAGCTCACACCTGAGAAGTATGAACTTCTCAAGGGTCAACTAATTGACTCTGGTATCACATCAGCTGAGATCCTAAAGGTTGTTTACTCTCTTTGTGTCAAGTGAGTTTGGTTTTGGGCCTTTCTTGCTCACTGAAATATGTTCTTTTGCCTTTCCAGGGTGTTATCTCTTTGATTTTTGACAAAGCTGTCCTTGAACCTACGTTCTGCCCTATGTATGCCCAGTTATGTTCTGATTTGAATGATAAACTTCCTCCTTTCCCAGCAGAAGAAGCTGGAGGTAAAGAAATCACTTTCAAGCGTGTTCTTCTGAACAATTCTCAAGAAGCATTTGAAGGTGCTGAAAAACTTAGAGCTGAATTAAGGCAGATGACAAGCCTTGATCAAGAAGCTGAACGCCGTGATAAAGAAAGGATGCTTAAGTTACGTACTCTTGGGAACATGAAGCTCATTGGTGAACTTTTGAAGCAAAAAATGGTACCTGAAAAAATAGTCCATCATATTGTACAGGTAATACAATCTGGCTGGTATCCCTTGCCGTCCAAAGTGCTGATACTTTGAGCGTTACTCTGATGCTACATCGGTCACTATGCAGGAGCTATTAGGTTCTGACAGTAAAAGCTGCCCTGAAGAGGAGAATGTTGAGGCCATTTGTCAGTTCTTCAACACTATTGGTAAGCAGCTTGATGAAAACCCAAGATCACGCCATATAAATGATGCTTACATGAGTCGGTTGAAAGAATGGAGCTCAAACAATCAACTTGCCCCTCGTGTACGGTTCATGGTTCGCAATGTACTTGATATGCGGACCAACAAATGGGTTCCTAGGCGTGAAGAGGTTTGACTTTTGCCATTTTAACTTTTTGGTGAGCTATTTGGATGATGATTCATTATTATGTGCTCCTAATTTGTTTTCTGCTGTAATCATTTAGGTTAAAGCCAAAACCATTACTGAAATTCACACTGAGGCAGAGAAACTTTTAGGTTTGCGTCCTGGTGCAACAGCAAGCATTAGGAATTCTCGTGGTATACTTTCCACACAAGGGAACTTGAGTCCTGGAGGATTTCCCGGTAATCGTCCTGGCACTGGGGGTATGATGCCTGGGATGCCTGGTTCGCGTAAGATGCCTGGAATGCCGGGAATGGACAATGACAATTGGGAAGTTTCTAGAAGCAGGTCAATGCCAAAGGGGGTTGATGTGAATGCTGCCGCTGCGGGAGAACGCTTTCAGTCATCATATGTTGGCATAGCAGCACAGGTCAACTCAAAGCTCTTACCTCAGGGGAGGGGTGGTATTATTAGTGGTAAGACTAGTGCACTTCTACAAGGAAGTGGGCCACCCGCTCGTCAATCAAGCTTCGGATCAGGTATGGAGCCCATAGCGCAAATTCTGAAGGCCAATCCAATTTCAACTCCTCAATCGGTGGCCCCCATTGAGAGATCTGCCCCTGCTGCTACTACTACTAATATAAAGCCCGAAGAACTTAAGAGAAAGACACACTCTCTCCTCGAGGAATACTTTAACGTCAGGATGTTAGACGAAGCATTGCAATGTGTTGAGGATCTGAAATCACCTTCTTATTACAGCGAAATCGTGAGAGAAGCTATTAATCTGGGGTTGGAAAAAAACCCGCCGTGTTTAGAGCCAGTTGCGAACCTCTTAGAGTACATGTTCTCGAAAAAGGTTTTCACTACCAGAGATATAAGCTCTGGTTGCTTGCTCTATGGTGAAATGATTGATGATATTGCTATTGACCTTCCCAAGGCTCCCAATAACTTCGGTGAGATATTGGGCAAGCTAATTTTGTGGGGGGGATTGAATTTCAATGTGGTGAAGGAAGTCCTGCAAAAGGTTGAAGATAAAATGTTCAGGAAACCTATATTTGATAATGCAGTAAAGGTGATCGGACCACAAGTTTTGGAATCCGAGTCTGCGGATGTCGAAGCCTGCAAGGCACTTCTCTGAAGGTCTGTTAGTCCTTTCTCCTTTACAGTTAGTACTTGAAATTCAACGTAGTCAGTATCCTAATGATCATCGGACTTTTACCTTATGCTTTGTCTTTCCACACTTCTGCTGTCGAAGGCAGCTTTCTTGTACTACTATAAACTGAATTGGAGCTGTGAGGATCAGGTTGAGCTTTTTTGTAATCGATTTTGTATATTTTGCTCCAAAGGACCAACGTCATACATTTAGGATTTATCTTTTCTTGATCTTTTAACTTTAATTTTGGGCAGTATTTTTGTGAATTAAATGCTTAAAACATAATGCCATGGATTTTGATGTCAGGCATGGCTGGCTAACTGTATTGTTTGCTTTTTGGATGATTCTCCATTGGTTAAGGACTTTGCGTAGTTTTTTGTAACGAAATAATAACTTTCGGAATGATATACCATCTTTGTATGAGCAAAGCTACCATACCTCTTTATGGCTCGAGCAGGCCTATTTGTGCATAGAAACTTTTTATGTTCTAATAACTTTATGACCGATTTAGTTAGTGGTATTATATGGTGATGTTGGAAATTATTTATAATGTAAATTTTCATTAAAAGTTTAATATCATTCTCATGGTAATTGAACTTTGATCACAAAAAAATCTTTTGTTAACAAATTTTCATTACCACATTTCCCAATGATAATGCATTGGAATGAATTTTATGAATAAAATAAGATGATTGAATTGCACAAGCATGTCCATCAAAATAACCAATAGATTTTTCAACCAAAATAAGACTAATTTTTCATTTCTATTACCATCGTTTATTATTACATACCAAACAGACCGTTAATATTAGATAGATTTTTGTTTATCCTAGCAATTACATCTCTTGAAACTCTTAGCATGACATGTGGTTTAAATTTCTAGTTAAATAATTTATCCTTTAAATCTGTAATGGTGATGGTGATATCTTATTAGTTTTATTATTGTTATTGTTTATATCAATAGTTGGACGATCGAAATCGATACATGCCTATCTATAGTAGGCACGATGAGTAATCTACAAATCGGAGGAATAAAAAAATTCAGCAACTACGATCATGCTAACAATTCCTCTAGTGCTCTGCATCCCCATTGTTTGAAATCCAAATTTTATTTTCTGCTTTTTTTTTCCTTTTTTCCATCCTTCTCCATATTTTCTTCAAAATCTTGTAGTCTTCAAAATTTATATCATTACATTGTAATTGTTGTAGTGTGGGTTTCATTTGTGCATTTTAAGTTTTCTTCAAGTGTTTAAGCATTTTGGATTCCTTCGTTGTAGGAATTTATCACCCACCATTAGTAAGCTTTTGACATCTTTCTTGCAAATTTTATGTTTAGTGTGTATATTTGACCTTTTGAAAGTTGGAATTTTATGTAATTTAATCTCTAAAGACACGTTGGAACTCTATTGTAAATAACACTATTTTGGAAAGGTGTTTTTTCAATGTAATTTAATCTCTAGACACATTGGAAGAATAACAATCATTCATGGACATTAATCAGCAAAAAGAAACAAGAAAACACAAAAGAGCATGCGGGGTCGTTCCTGAGCATAGGCAAGGTAGGCATTTGCCTAGGGCCCAGAGTCAAAAAGGGCCTTATATTAGAAAATATGTGTTACGTCTACAATTTTAATGCTAATTATAATATATAGGGTCATCTTGGTTATTTTTTCAAATATCCGTTTAAGTTTAGAACAACCCTTTATTAGAGGGCCTTCTTTTTACAGTTTGCCTAGGGCCCATACTTGCCAGGAACGGCACTGAGAGCATGCCCGTTGCGAAGTTGCACCCGTGCAAATACGCACTGTTCATGACCAAGCTTTTGCCCACAAGTTTTGTTCATGGGGATGTTTAACAATTGGTCGTTGGCTGTTGGCGGTTGGCTTTTTAGTTGGCTTGTTTGGCCAGCTAAAAATGCTGGTTGTTTTTGTTCTCTTTTAAGCTAGCTGTTTGTGGAGATGTTTGGTAAATTTGAATAATGATTGTTGGCTGTTCATTAGAGAAAAAGTGGGCCAACAAGCCAAAAGTCAATCCAAAAAGGTAGCTGGAGCAGCTTTTCATTTTGGCTTAAAAGCCAGCTTTTCAGTTGCTTTAAAAGTCATTTATCAAACATTTTTTCGGCTGTTTGACCAACCAACAAGCCGAAAGCCAAAAATCAACCAAAAAACTAAGCCAAAAGCCAATTGCCATACATGGCCTTTGCGTTTTTTTCACACCTTGTGCACATTTGCATACCTTCTAACTTCTTTGCTTTTCTATGTTCGTGAAAGTTGACATCATAGTATGAGATAGTTTCCTACGTGTCATCTACATAATAGTTTCCAGGAAAATGTCATGCTTAGGCGGGTTATTGTGAGAGAATGCTTTGTCCGATCAACTTGAATTTTTTTAAAGGTTTTTTATTGTTCACTTTAAATTGCTATTGTCTAGTAAAATCTATTTTGAGTAATTTTTTTTCCTTATGTATGTTGATTTGTCAATTTTCCAAAATTTTTCTTTTATCTAATGGCTATGTTTGCTTTATTACTTTCACTAAGTGACTATTATTATTTATAAAATTCAAAAGACATTTGCAATATAAAAACATAAATTTTTATATAAATCTAAAATCATCTTTTTAACAAAAATATCTACATCTAGAAAATAACTTAGTCAAAGAAGAAATTAAACGGCATAATCAAAGACAAATCGAATATTACACCCAAACCCCACCTATTATACATTTAACTCAATTTTCTTTGACATAAGTAACCCCGTACTTGACGACTGTCTTAGTCAATTTGCTATTTTTTTATTTTGGAATGTCCTAACTAATTTACCCTGATTCTATTATTTTTTACTCATTAAATACTTTACTATTTTAACTTATTATACTCAATTTTTTATTCTTAACGCCAAATATAAATAAAATAAGATGAATCTTCACACAAATTGAAGGAATGAGTAACATAGATCGAGAAATAAAACACACATTCTATAATAAAAAAGTATATATGTATCTTTACATAAATTTTGTGTCAATATCAAAGATGTAAAGTTTCAATATCAATCAATAAATGTTAAAAATAGAAAGTGTTGCATACCTACTTGACTTTTGTACCTAAATATAGTATATATATGCAGGTGCGGATTTAGACCATATCAATGCTATTACTTGACAATATTTGGTCTTGGCAGAGTTGGTTATATAGCTTATCTTTCACCCAGTTGACCAGTGTTTGAACCCTTTATAGTGCGAAGATTTTTTTAACTTGAATTCATTGACATCATTTGATTTTTTTTCTGGATTCGCCACTGTTAATATATGTATCCCCCATTCAAATAACATTTACATCATTTTTGATAGAAAAATGTAAAGGTGGTTCAATTGTAAGAGAAGCACTTATACGCATATCTTCCTTTTCAAGGTGCCAACAATAGCTTTGAAATTCCGGAGAACTAACCATCACTTCAAAATCCAACAAGAACAGTAATTCCAACTCCAATCTATTTAGTTCTGAGTTACTTACACCACCAACTTTTGCATAAAATGCATTGTTGAATTGCCTGTTATCGAGGGCAAAGTCAGAAAATAAAAGTTTAGAGACCCGGGAAAATATAAAGCAATACTAGCAATATATAAACACAGAATTGAAACTGTCTCACATGGTGAGACTATCTCTATTGGGTTAACACAACGTACACTTACTATCTTAAAGTGATCACATATAACCTTAAAGTGATCACTTATAATTTAAATGTTGATCACTTTTTATAGTTTTAGAGTGATTACTTATAACCGTTAAGCGATCACTTATAATCTTACTTATAGTTATCATTTTGAAAAATGGCCTAAACGATCTCTGTTAGAGTATATAACTTATCTTGAGACTTCAACCATTAGTTTAAACTTTTTGTTAAGTTAATTCCTTGATATAGCATTAGAAGTCAGTGTGACACGAAATCACAATTTCGAATCTCAACCACCCATCATATTCAAAGTGGAATATTCAGCGTCAGGTATAAAAAAGGTCTATGTTGCATCACACTTTTATCGTAAAGATCCTTGAGCTCTAACCATTAGCTTAAGTTTTTGCTTAAGTTGGTTCTTTAATAGTTTCAATACAAGACTTGCTGATATACAGATATAATATTTGCGGCGCTAAATTAAAAAAGGCCTTAAAACTAACAACGCTGTTGCAATCTCTTAGAGACACAAAACAAGCATAAAACATAAAATTTTGAGATAGAGAGGGAAAACTTACACATCATCAAGCATCTTAGAGGCAACCAAAAGACTTGTAAGTAGAAGCCTATGCACATTAATTTTGACAAGAAGCAACTCAGGATGTCTATGCACCAACCTATCAATATAAACATATCCTACTACAAAACAAGAAGGACTACACTTTGTATATTTATATAATCTTTCCAAATACTTAACTATACTTATATTTGGGGCTCTAACTCCATTAAAAACCTTTAAATTAGTCCCTAATTCTCCTATTTGTCTAGGACCAATCACTTCTTTTAACATCTCATTTTGTACAATTGCATCATTTCTAGCCACTAAACGTTCCAAAATGGAAGCCAATATGAGTAGTACCCTTGGTGTTTGTGCTTCCGATGGTTCCGCCGACTCCGAATGGCGGCGAGAAACCCTTTTTTCCGATGGACTTAGATTAGTACCCAACATTGGTTTGTGAACAAAAAAAGATTGGAACTTTTTTTTCTTTTTTCTTTTTTTTTTTGGGTGTGTTTTGGTTTTGGGTAATTGGGTCCCTTTTAATGTTGTTTTTAGTCAAGGGGCTTTGTTATTTGGTGGCTAAGGATTCTCTGTTGGGATTTTGTTATCCTTAATATGATCAAGTTATTTTGTGACATGTGTACTTTAATTTTTAGTGTCTTTATAAAAGTGGATAACAAGTACTAGGACTATGTTGACTTGAATTGTTGGTGACTTGGCAATCCTTCCTCTTTGGAGTTCCACGTGTATTCGTGTGCTGGACCGCTCACGTGTCGTGACTCGTAACAATCGTGTCTTGTATCAAATTATAGTGTAAAGTCGTTGAGTCGTGCTGCGGACAGTACCGTAAATAATGTTGTGACATATAGTATATGGCCACCCGACAAACGAGATCTAAGAATAAAAATTTGGTTATACCGGATCGCCATGTCATATCTATCGTGCTTTGTGTCAAGCTGTAACATTAACAGTATTGCATCGTGTCTTGCCTTAGATAAGTTGTACGTGCATACACAGCTCGCGTGATAGCCGGACCTACTTCAATCTTTGGAAAATATAAGAATTGACCTTTCAACAAGGTCAATGTTTATTTTGTATGTGTTCTAGACTTCTAGTGCAACTTTCTTTTTTGTTGAAGCGAGTGTAAAGTGTTAAGAATGGTAGTTTTCAGAATAAGATATGAAGAGCAAAAGTTTCATGTGGACTACTTTAAATAATTGTCTTTGGAATATCAAGTCTTAAACAAGCTTTACATCCTACTAAAAGAGATGTATTTTGCATGCGTCATCAGAGTATCTACATGCTTTTCTGCACATTTTAATTTGCCTGACTTTTCGATTTTAGTTGGTCCGTTTCGATTTTAGTTGGTCCTAAGAAATTCCACGTGGTAACCTTGAGGTTTTGGGTTTTGCACGTGGTAACCAAAACTATTAAAAAATCCACGCGGTAACTCTGAAGTTTACCAAATTGTTTCACTATGACCTTTTTGCACATAGAACGTTAGCAAAACGTTAACAAATGTTAAGTTCAAAGCTTAAAGGTTGTTGTAAACCTATTTATGCGACTCACTATTTCAAATGCCATCAGTTTCAACATTTCTCCAAAATATACACCCTAGCCCTACCACATTTGGATTTGGGGAAAAAATATGATTTGGATGAAAGATGGTAGAGTTGGAGTCTACGTTTTAGGGAAAAATGTTGAAACTGATGACATTTAAAATGTCGAGTCACATCAATAGGTGCACAACAACCTTAAAGCTTTGAAATTAACATTTGCTAACGTTTTTATGTGTAAAAAGTTCACGGTGGAACAATTACTTAAACCTCGAAGTTTCCACGTGAAAAACCCAAAATCTCAGGGTACCACGTGGAATTTCCCATAAATTTATCTTACTATTTTTAAATATGACCGATTACTTTTACTCTATATTCTATCTTTCAATTCTAAATATCTTTCTACTTTAATTAAATATATTGATCAAAAGTAGTTATTTAGTTGGGACAAAGAGTAAAACATTAGAACAGCTACAATCCATATCTTGTAATTTTTGTTTGATTTGTCAAATTATACTATAGATTCCCACATTGTTGTTGTCTTGTTGCAAACTTGCAATTGAATGAAGAGAGGTTTTTTACTTTTGAACAGAACGGTTTTTAACTGCATAAGATCTCTTAAATAATGGATTTTATATGGTAATTATGATAGAAGTAATTGGTTGAAATTTTACTACTTCTATAAGTTATCAAAAGTCCGAAATTCAAGTCTCTTTAAATCCAAATTTTGGAAAAATAAAGGGGTGATTTTTTGGTCTATGATATTCTCATGTGTCCCAACAAGTTATTTTCGATTTTTATACACAGTAGCTATTTTTCTTTTTTTTTATTAGTTTGCAACAATCCTAACTTGAAATGTCCTTTTTACTTTATAATATTTTTATTTTAAATGGTATTTTCAACCGTTTCTTTAAATCCTCATTATCGACACATTTTCACTTTTTCTCTCACTTTTTAATTTATCCACACAATTAAATTGTCAAAATTTATGTTTTCAAATTTAATATGATACTAGGTAATCCCCATGCGATGTACGGCTTTATTAAATTTATATTGATATATTTTTTAAGAAATTAAAATTTTAAGATAAATTTTACATTATAGTTGTATCTCATCTCGCTCTGAATAGTTATATATATAGTTGTATCTCATTTCGTTCTGAATAATTGTATATATTACATACATTGTTTGATTTGTACCATACTTTGCATTGTGCGTAGATGATTGTGAAAATTTAGTTATAGATTTAACATAAATATTTATGTAAAATTATGTTATAAAATGTTTAAAAAAATTTATTTGTCATAAAAAATATAAGTGACTTGCATAAGAGTAGTCACAACCTAAATCATATTAGACTTATGCATTGCATTTAAGTAACCAATTTCATTAGTATAAATAAAAAAAATTCTCATAAAAGTATATTATCTTTTAACAAACTTAAAATATCCAATACACTTAAATAATACTCATTTAATAAATAAAATTGATAAGATTTTATAAATAATTGAAAAAATGTATAACATCAACATGAATAACATTATAGTCATAATTAGAAAGTAATTAAGTCAAAGATATTAATTAGTACTGATGTCATCATTGAGTTTTGGAGGGAAATTTTTTGTTGAAGTTGTGACACGTAAGCAATATTAATTAGTGATGATGTCAGCGTGTTTTATTTTAGTAACAGTTATAGATAGATGATACGATGCTTTTTCATTTTTTTTCCTTTACACCTCCACTTTGTTTTCCCATAATCAATCGATGATTTTATTTATCCACACTTTTTAATTTAAAATAAACCAAAAGGTTAACGAATTATCATCTGGCTAATTGGTTTCTATTTGGAATTATAGTATGATGATTGATGATAAGCACTATATGAATAACAAGAAGCAATTTAACTACCACCTTCAAGTTAACTGCTACTCAGCTAGTGCTATCAATTATCATATATAAGATTGCTACACAAATGATAAAACAATATCACATCCCCAATTCCCAAACTCTTTGCAAATAGTTCTACCAAAAAAGATGCAAATTCAACACGAAAGTCCATAAATAAACAATTCTGTAAAGCTGAAAGAACAGAGAAAGTCCATAAATAATGATCTAGATTAGAACAACAAAACTTCCACCAAAAATCAATACAATTATCAATTAATTTGAAACCGTGAATCAAAGAGAAAAAACAATAGATAACTAATACAACAATTCAATAATCACCTTTCAATAAAAATACAATTCAATTATCAGAAACCAGATCTGGATAAGTGAGATTCGGGATTTACAATCAACAATCGATTTACTACGACAGACGATAATAGTAACAGCCATCTCGGTACCATCGATCGCGATCGACCACGACAATTGCATAGATAGCATAAATCATTCCAGGAATGTACCCTAGCATCGTCAACAGCAAGCATATCAAGAATTCACACTGCAAATCGTTGATAAATTTGTGAGCAATTGAAATTTCTGATGAAACTAATTTTGAATTTTAAAAGTTAGATTAATAATTAAAACAGAAACAGAGAAAAGAGCTTACAGTGCAGCAACCATGGCGTAAGCAGACACCGAGAGGAGGAAGTAAAATGGCGATTAAGATTTCGCAGAAGATTTCGCACCTTGTTGCCATTGTTAATAGGTGTGAGAAATAGTTGTGGAGGTGATGAAATGAGGGTTTATAAAGTGTGGAAACTTTTTCTACTCCTTAATGACGAAGAGTCATAAGAGCAGGTCGGGTATTGATTGGATATGATCATGTGAATACGTGATCTTTAATAGTCATTACTCGCTATACCAAATAAAATAGCGAACATTCCTACCAAGTGCATTGTTACACATTAATCTTCTAAAAGATACTCCTTACGCTCTCATTTAATTTGCAGTATTTTTTATATTGGTATGTCTTATTTAAATTGCATTATTTATATTTTTGGACTATAATCCACCACTTTCTTTTAATCTCATCCATATATTTTAACTCTCTTTTAATTTCAACCACATAATTCATTCTCTTTCTTCATTTATTATTCATTATCTACCTTTTTCTTAAAAAACAACAATTTTCTCTTTGCTTCAAACTATATAGGACGGAGGGGGTAAATCGCTATTTCACATCATCATCATTGCTCTAATGACTTGTTTGGCAAGTTATATTAAATGGTGTTAGAATGAAAATTAGTATAACTTTTATCAAAAAATCTATTGCTACCTTAATGTTCATGTTTGTCCAACTCCAATCATCTTTTTTTTTTCATAAATTTCATTCCAATGTAATTACATTGGGAGATGTGGTATTAGGTGGTAATGAATATTTGTGAACAAAAAAACTTTTTTATTATCAAAGTTTCATTAGCATGAAAATGACACGGAATTTTTGATGAATTTTTGATGAAATTTTATACTATAAATCATTTCTATTACCACCATTTAGTACCACTAACCAAATAAGACGTGTATTTGGTTCATAATACTCAGTGTACTCCGCTCATTGGAATTATGATTAAAGTCTGGACCAAAAAGAAGACGACAACTCATACCCGCGACCAAAATTAATGTGAAATTAAAGATTAAAGTTAAAGCTCTAGCTCCATGGACCATGACAAAAGTGCACCACACTTGTACATACGGTTTACTTTCCGAATAAAGTCTCTAAATGGAGCAACGATTTTACATGCACACCAAATCTTGTCTAATTGTAGTAGACTAGTAGACTAGTAAGAGCCAGCATCAAAGGTTCATGACTAGCTCGATTGATTGCCTCAGACCAAAAATCCCCGGCTAGCAAAGGTCTAATTGAACACCCACGCGCGATCGACGCGAAAGCGATGGCTCTACGACCCAACAATAGTCGGACACCTATTTGCTACAACTACACTAGTCATATAAACAAGTAACAAATTAAAACTAACACGTAACTCATAAAAATGCCTCGAATAATTTACCAATACTCATCTAAAGGTAGTCGCTTCATGGATTTATCATGTACAACCTCGAGATGCATTGACACCAAGCCATATTTTCATGGTAATTTTTTCATTGGCTTTCTACATGCTTTTTCGTTTAAAAATAGTCAATTGGTAACAAATAAATTATTAAAATACTTAAACAATAAGCTTATTGGCCAATAATATGAACAGGTCAAATTAATTGATCTTTTCAGCTAACCACGATTAGCCAAACAGGACCATTATTATAAAAGTTGGCATACTTTTTTTACTAATTCATTATTGAGGGTACAACTTTAATTGAGACAACCCAAATCTATAATAATAGGGAGTTGTTATAAAACGCCACCCTTTTCATTTTAACACACCCTTTATATTGAATTTAATTTATACTTATCTTATTCTTTCAATTTACTGAAAAAGCAAAAAGTGTATTTTGATTGGTGGTACTCCTAAATGCAAATGCTAGCAGATCTTTTGTTATCTGTCTAAAAAACCCTAAAAAAATCTCTGAAGTAAAAGAACTTAAAATTTACAATCGAACAACAATGGCGAACCAAAACGATCATGAGAACGACTCTGTAAGTTATTAATTGTTTATAATTTTTTCAAAAAAAACAAAAGGGCCCACACGCACGAATTAGGTCTGGTGACCATGGTACCACTGACCTAAAATGCGCGTGGGTACCATGGCACAACTTACCTAAACTGTGCGTGGGTACCATGGCACAAATTACCTAAACTGTGCGTGGGAACCATGGTTCAAAGACCTGAAATGCGCGTGTGTACCATGGTTGGACTGACCTAATTTGCGCGCGTGAACCATGGTTCACATGACCTAATTTGTGCGAGTTGCAAATTTTTTTTTTTTTTTATATTTATTAATATTAATAATTGTTAATATGTTATTATTAATTAAAATATTTATTTAATTTATGTGTTTTAAATTATTTACTTATTTGTTTTGTATTAATTAATTATTTGTAGTTAAGATAGCAATAGAAATTGGTTTTAAATTTGCACGTACTTCTTATAAACGTAAGGAAGGACGCACAAGAGTTAGTGTATACTTACGGTGTCATAGACATGGTAGACTTAGGGGTGATGTGAGTATGCTAGATAATGCTGCTAGACCCGGTTCTAGAAGTAGTGCGTGTGGGTGCAAATTTATGATTGTAGGAACTAGCCGTAATCCTGAAGAAAGACCTTGGACGATAAGAGTCTGTCCAGGCGAAAAAGGCAGACATATCCACCAGTTTTTTGTATATAGAGAAGGTCAAGTAAGAACAACTAGGATGAACGTAGATATTAGACAACATATACACGATCTAACTTCAACGGCATGAAACCGAGCCTTCATTATGCGCCAATTCGAAGGAACTTCCCTGATTTTTATCCTAGTATGAGTCAAATTTATAATACAAGACAGGCATTGAGGAGGGAAGAGATGGATGGTCGGACTCCTCTTCAACACTGTCTCTATTTGGCCACAGAAAATAATTATGTTGTTTGGACAGATTTGGATGGTGAGGGACAGTTGTGTAGGTTATTAATTGCAAACCCTATATCCATTCAAATGATACGTACGTGGCCCCATGTTGTGCTGATAGACACAACATATAAGACGAATAAGCCTAAGTGGCCTCTATGTGAAATAATAGGAATGACGCCAACCAATCACAACTTCTTGGTTGCGTTCTGCTTGATGCGAGATGAGGCGGCCATTTCTTATTCTTGGGTGTTGGAGAGACTAAGGGATATATTTGGTACAGTACAGGTGCCTAATGTTATTGTAACCGACAGGGATGAGGGTTTGTCCGCAGCTATTCTTGATATCTATCCAGGTAAACTTCTACATATTGAAATGTTAATGTCGATTGATTTACTTATCATATATATATTAATTTTAATCTTTTGTATAATGTATACGTCATTTACTATGCGTATGGCATATTGGAAATGATGTAGAGAACATGGTAGACAAATTATGCGGTGGGAAGAAAAACCAACAGGGACAGGTTTTCAGACAAACGAAGTGGAATCCTTTGGTTAACAGTTTGACCTTTGATGAATTCGAGAAAAGATGGTCTGCGATTGAATCTACTTCGTCAACACGGAACAAAAGGGTCGTGCGGTATTTAGTTCGGACATAGATTCCCCTTAGACATAAATTTGTTCGTGCGTGGACGAATGACTGTATGCACTTTGGTAACCACACTACCAGTAGAGTTGAAAGTCAACACTCTTCATTCAAGTACTATCTCGGTAGTGGCAACAGTTCATTTGATACGCTATTCAAAAGGGCACACGAACAGATAACAAATCAGCAGACCAGGATACGACAGGCTTTGCAGGAATCCTTGTCATCAGTTCCAAGGAACAGTCGACTTCGTACTTATAAACTGCTATATCGTAAAGTTTCCATTCATGCGTTAGAAATGTTGACGATTGAGCGCAACCGGATGTTGGATTTAGGGGAATATGTAATCAACAGATGCGGTTGTGTTCTTCAAAACACTCATGGTCTACCATGCGCATGTTATCAGTTTTATGCAGAGAAGTCACACGGCGGGTTGTACTTGGACGACATACATTACTTTTGGAGAACATTGCAGTACGCAGAGGCCGACGAATACCCAAACGAACAAGTTCGCCAGGCAGTCCATCATGACAAAGATTACTTTCAATCCTTGGTGGATGAAGTATTAAACGCTGATCCGGCGGTTATTAGACGCATGTCTCAGGTACTAGAAGACGAATTGCATCCCGATGGTACTGATATACCTGAGCCTCAAGCAAGTCCACCAAGGAAGGGAAGACCAGCGACAAGCAGAACCCTAAAGAGAAACAAAAGCGCATTTGAATATAGCAGATCATCCTCAAGGGGTCGCGGTTCTTCATCTTCATCACGAGGGAGATCTAGCGAAAGATCAAGTGGTAGAACAACTCAATCATCAGCTGGAATCAACTTTAGTTTCAACCTATCCGGTAAATGTCCTATACTTCCTTTATTTTTATGTTAGTCTTATTCCTCTGAATGCTAATGAATTTGTTTCTTTCAGATGGTGCAGGAGGTCGTGCTTTTTCTATGTTTCCATGGCCACAGTCCATTCCTTACATTCTTCCTCCGTACCTGTTTGATTGGATTGATGTTCTAGGTGACGGTAATTGTGGTTTTAGAGCGCTTACCGTTACAGAGATGGGGGGCGAGGATGCTTGGCCTCTTTTACGACGATCAATGGCGCTTGAAATGCAACAACACAGACAGCAATACACACGCCTCTATTTGTCACCGGAATCGTGCGAGGATGCTATACACAGGATTGGTGGACATGCACATGGACCAGCTAGTTTCGATCATTGGATGGACACTATAAATATGTATGCTGCAGCAACGTTTCTCAATATCGCCATTGCTTATTATGGTGCTGCCGACTGTAATACTTATAGGAATTGGTTAATTCTTCCACTTAGAAGAACAGGGGGAGCTCATGGCGTACACAAACTTGTACATATTCTTTGGGTGAACAACAATCATTATGTTCAACTATTAATGAACGATGATACATCTCCACTTCCGCCAGTTCAGGAAAATTGGAGAGATGCAGCTGAACCCACATGTAGAGATTTCGAACGACAGTATCGCAGTAGAATTGCACATTGGCAGAGACTAGTAGGTGTACAAGTACAACGTAATAATAATCCAGACGATGCAGTCAACTTAGATAGTCCATAGTCGTTCATTTGTACCATTACATTTATTTATGTAGTATAAATTGTATATAATATGTTCATTTGTACCATTATATTTATTTATTTAGTGTAAATTGTGTTCATTTAATTAATAGAAGGACTTAGGGTTTAGGGTTTAGGGTTTAGGGTTTAGGGTTTAGATGATTAAATACATAGGCGTGTAGATGATTAAAAATATAGCACAATAATAAAACAAGTTAATTCAAATACATAGCAACATAAAAAAACTGTTTAAAAATTCAGATACATCAATACGCCCCATCCTTAAAAGCTTGCCATTCGGCAAATAATTCCCTAAGATCATCCAACATCCCCTCAACATTCTGTCTATCTCGGGGCTGCCATTGCTCCACAGGTCCCATCCTTAACAATGGCTAGGCGGCCGGAGAATCGTTTGCAACGGAATCAAAGCGAAATCATAACTATTAGACAACCAAATATATTAATGTAAACAGATTTGAAAATTTACTTGCACTTACGTAATCCGATTTGCTATCCGCTGAAGCAAAGCCACGGGGTCCGTCACCAGGGATGACACATGCATGGGTACACGATCTAAACCAGTCGATGTACTCGAGAGCGACCTCGATGGAAAATCCAAAGAGCGCGCTCTTGATCACCAATTTCGGGTACAATAAGGGAACCTACTCCATGTCAGCGAGTAAGAACTAGTACCAAGGCGTGAGTAGACCCCTTAGCGTCGGTGAGCCTCAGAGGGTACCAAAGGAGGGACGGGGATAGACTGGACGTAACCAAGCTGTCTAACTGTCCGCTCAGGCAAGTACACCTCGACGATATCAAAAGCGGTGATGTGACCGATGAACGCGGTGCGTGGGTGCTCACTTAATAAAACCCTGGGAGAATTATTCTACGGAGTCCACTCTACCTGCTTAACAAAAAAACAACATAAACAACATAATATAATACTACTATAACCATATGTTAATATGTGTTAGGATATTTACAAAACACTGTGTCTCCGACATGGAGTCCAGTATACTCCTACAATCTCCTGTTAAGCTCCGTGGCTTCCCGGAGACCACATCTACGCCCTAGTCTTGTTACGCATCCTGTCGAGGATCGGGGCGAAAACAGGAAGTACTGTAAATCCATATGCGTAGATTAATGCGACATCCCTATATCCGGCTAGGCCTACGGCCTAATACCTCAGCCGATGAAACGCAAGCGTCCCGGCACCCGGAGATCTCATCCGTCGATCAGCGAATATAATAGGTGCGTGCATCCCAACTCGGACTTATCGACCACCGCGAGCCCACAATAGCCATGTAGTAGAGCGTATCTGCGTCTCCAAGGCACGAAGCGGTGTACCTGTAACATGTCACTAACGTTAATGCTACCGTCTTTAAAATACCCCTTTCTTCGAAGCTCGGCGACCGGCTCCCCAAACAAACCGGCGAGGGCCATCTTCCACTCCCCATCGCGAGGATCGCGAGCAAAGCACCATTTAGACCAAGACCTAAAATCGTTGCGCGCGTGCAACATAATAGTCATCTGCCCCAAGGCATGTGGAAGGTGTTGTGATCGGTCGCCACGCCACAAAGGCCGAATCGAGCACTGCCAATGTCTTTCGGTGCATAATGTCGACGGCCTAGGGAACTCGCGAGTAAAACCGGTATAGCTCATCGGACATTCTGCCGTCGATGATCGCATCCACCGTCCTCTTCCTAGCCAGACACTCCAAAGCGGAGAGTGCGCTCTAATCCCTCATAAATAACCCTCGCAATGTGCCCGTAGTGGGTATCAAGCGGGTATCGATCGGGCCCCGTCGCGGTGATGTGATAATCCGGTCGCATCGTAGATGCGGCCTCGCTGCGTGAGTCGCATCCTCCACTGGCGCCTCGCTGATCGAGAGCGCCGAGCTATAAGCTTTCGCTTAAGCGACCGCCCCATGTAAAGCCCAATCAACAGGCTCTCCAACCGACTCTCCATCACCTAAAGACTCGTCGTACTCGGTATCATCATCCCCTGAGCCAAACGTATCACTACACAAGCTCGTCTGATGCTCAAATCGAGTACGCACTTGTTCCAACGTGTTCGAACGAGCGGCCTGACTATATCTGGCCGCCTCTTCCTGCCGAGCTCTCCTAGCAGAACGTTACCCTCTCTCGGGGTCCCCTAAATAAAGTCGTCAGAGCTCGCTCAATAGGCCTCTAAAAAAACCCTTACCTTTACCCTGGTTTCCAGCCATTTACTACAATTTTCATAATTAATAAATTATTACAAACAATATAAAATAATTAAACATTAAGAACTAAAATAACATAACTACATTTATATAAAATATTAACAACAATTATTAATAATAATAAATAAATTAAAAAATTAAAAAAAAAATAAAAAAAAAAAGGAAAACCCACGCACAAAGCAGTTTGGGCACCATGGTTCCCACTGACGTTTGTGCGTGGAACCATGGTGCCGACTTTTTTGCTAGTACATATCATTAGAGATAGTAGCGTGTAAGCCTTCCATTTTTTTTATTTAAAACGAGTTAAGTTTAGAAAATACCTCAGTTTATGGTAATGATTTGAATGTCAATCCTCTAGCAAGTAAAATTTTTTGAGTGATTTTAGTGAGTTTTAGAGTGATAAAAGTGTTATGGAGTGAATTGGAGGTGTTTTATTACTTTTAAGTCCAAGGGCATTTTCGTCATTTTATATATTAATTTTAAAATAGGGGTGGCGTTAAAATGAAAAGGGTGGCGTTTTATAAAGATTGGGTAATAATACTCCCTCCTATTCATCTTAAGTGTCTCATTTACTTTATGCACTCTATTCAATGCACTTGTTCGATCCTTAATATATCGAGTTATATATAATTAAAAATTATAAAAAGTTGATATTAATAATCTTTACATCAAAACGAATCAAATAAAAAAAATAAGAACAAACGAATCTGATGTAAGAGTGACAGATGAATAGTGTCCCAAAAGTAAATGGGACACCTAAGGTGAATAGGAGGGAGTAATAAACTATAAGAAGAGCCGAAGACTTGTTCACTATTCACAATTGCTATGTGAATAGTGAAAATACTGTTCATCATACTTATATTCACTTTTCTTCTTTAGCCTACTTTTCTTCTTCATACTTATTTCATCTGATTCTCCTTCCCTTTTCTATTTCCTTACCCACTCTATTTCCTCATATTTTTCCTTCTTTGATCCTCTTTTGTAACTCCATTACTCAATTGATCTTCTGTCGCGTAGTTTACAATTTCGTTACTCAGATTTTGATTTCGATCGTTTTTGAAAACCCTAGGATTAGGCAGCAGTGATGATGAAAGTTTGGAGGTTTTTGAGGTAGAGATAGTTACCAATGAGATTAAAAATGGAGATTTTGAGCTTGATTGATTTGTAGGTGCGAATCAATGGCTGAGTTGTCCTTGGAAGGCGTAAATGGCGATGTAGAAGTAGATCTGAGAAGTGAGAAGTGCTCCCAGGGAATTACAGCAATCTTGATATTATTATTATTCCTGCCATAATTTCTCACACTTCATTCCCTGGGATTCAAAAGGAAGGAAGGAATTGGTATGATTAATCGCTCTCCTTTTTTTTTTATTGAATGATGAAATTGTTCCCTTCTTTGTTTTGTGAATTTATGAAAAAATAAATTTTGAAGCTTGTAAGTTTGTGAAAATAATTTCGCATAAGTTTATTCTTTGATTTCATTTTGAAAAGTTAGTTCATTTCCTTTTTAAAAAAATCAGATATTTGTTGTGAAAATCAGGTATGTGTCGATCAAGTTCAAGTTCACATGTTGTTACTCTCTATTTGTCAGCTTTTTCTACACATTTGCAGTGAGGGCTCGTGTGCTCAAACTTTCGATTTTGATCGTCGTTACGGGAACGATAATCTATACATTCATATTTGGATGCAATTGGTGATTTTTTTTACTACATTTAGTAGTTGTTGGTTATATATTTGGGTTTTTGATTGATTTTAGGGTTAATGTGACAGATGGATTATATGGATGAGCAAATACCTTGCTGAGTTTGGATATCATGCGGCTAAAGATGGAACTGTCACAGAAAGCTATTGGGAACAAATGGATGATGAAGAAGATGAACAAATCACCATCAAAAATGGATATCATGCTCGGGTTTTTCTACGGGTGGTCTTTTGCATATTACTCGCTCTTGCAAGTAATATTTCTTCACATCTTTAGCATTTCTTCTGTTAATTGTTCATGCTATTAGTTTGCAAATTAATATATGTTATTGAATTTGATTTTTACATTGATTCAGTATTAATGAATAATTGAGAATTGAGGATAAGATATTGGATTTTGACTTATCTTTGTAGTTCAAAATTGTAATAGGAGTAGTAATTATGTTGTATAATTCTTCATTTAGTATTAAAAATTGTAAGGTAATTTTTTATGCGAAATAAAAGATGGAAATGAGTTTTTGATTTGATGTTTTTTTGCTCTAATTCTATCACTTTTATTCCTCCTTCATTTATACGAACATGGCTTCAAGGATTGATTGCTAATGGTATTTTTTACTCGCTTTGCTTGTCATCATTGTTGTATTTGATTGACTATTGATTTGTTTCTTAATGATGAAAAAGTAAGGTTTAATCATGTAGATTGCTTAGCTTTATTTTGGATTTAATCTTACATTTTTGTTGTCTTGGTGTAGAATTTTCGACATTAGTACAATCAAGAACTTCAGATTATCACAACTGGCTAAAAAAAGTAAAAATCAGGCAAAGTAATCTATGCGCTTTGCCCATTGTTTTCTAATTTGAGTTTCTGATTTAACTTTGATTTTGTTATTTCCTTGTTTCTATATAGAAGAATGACTTATTGATTTTTTAGCATATATAGTGTTGTAATCTTGTAATTAGGGTATTAAATTATATTTTTTAGCATTGCTATTGTCATTTTCCATGTAATTAATTTTTTCCACAAGCTGACTTTGATATAGGCTTTATCTCATCGTTGCCATTTTGGCAGAGGGTGCTATGACTGCTTTAAGCCTTTCAGGTACTATGCTTGAATTTTTTTCCTATCAGAGTGCTGCCTTCTAAAACTGCTATTGCTTCCGTCAATCCTACTTTCTTGCCAAAGGTTGGTTCTATAGTGACTCATTGACTGTAGTTCATAATCTCTCCCTTGTACGAGTATTTTTAGTGCTGGAATCCAACTTCAATTTTGGTACAATGATCATTATGGTTAAACATTAGTATTATTAGTGAGTCTCTTAAGAAAAGAAAAAGTGTCACACATCGCAACTAATGACTTCTATTCTGCAGTCTGAAGACGAAAGAGAAATGTGTGCAAGAACTGTCTATTGCACTAACATTGATAAGAAGGTATTCTTTTGTCAATCGTTCAGCACTTCTATTAATGTTTGGTTTTTTCATTTGATTATCCTCTATATTGCATCTTTGAATTTCTATGTGGATTTGTCTTCTATTTTATGCCAGGTTACACAAGCTGATGTCAAACAGTTTTTGAAATAAACTGTGGAGAGGTATGCGATTCATCACATCTTATCTTGGTCAATGCTTTATAATTTTATATAAATGTGTACAACTTATTGAGGATCTTTTTTCTTTCTAGGTACAACGCCTGAGGTTGCTTGGAAACTATCATCATTCAACTCGCATTGCTTTTGTGGAGTTTGCTGTGGTAATTCCCCCATCTCTTTGCTATATCTTTTGACTGGCTTATGGTTGAAAGTTTCTGAGTTCTCATTTTCAGAATTCTCTGTTCCTCTCCCTCATTTGTTGTTGCTATCTATTTCAACCTGAATGTTGTGAATTAATTTATATTCTCTAATATAATCATTCTATAGTCTTGTGGCTCCTGCTTTTTATGTTGCCCTCTGTAGTGATTTTTGTGCATCTTTATGAACATTGAATGCTCTATTTATGATATCCTGGCCGTTATATGCCTATTATGAAGATATCACTTTCCTCCGTCAACTTTATCACTATCTATAAGTTAAATTGTAAATTCATTCATGGTTCATTCCTGCTGTTTGAGGTTGTGGCTTTGAGCTCCAGTGACTTGAGTTGATGATGCATTATGTTATTTAAGTAAGACTTCGATTTTCTTGGTTGTATTTTAATTAACAGCTATTTGTGGAAACTGCTTCCTTGTTTCTATCTAGAATTCAATGTTTTGGAATCATTTGATGAATATAGAGGTTTGGGATTGAATTTATGAAGCTAAAATTTGTGTCCTAGATTAAGATTCTGAAACATAATGTGGTATTGAATGTAGATGCATTAGTGAGATACCTATTGAAGATTTGATCCTTTCTATTAAGATAACTTAGGTGGTTTTGAAAGTAATTTTTAAGAAATTAGGGTTTTATTCCTTTATATTCAAAAGGTAATATTATAAACTCAATCTTAAATCTTGTTAATCTTATTTAAATCATACTGCATATTTAGCATAGTCACCTAAGAAAAAGGTTAGAAGTAGTTGAGCATTTCGGTTGTGTATAACAAACTCTCTTTTTTAAGATCATGTATATGCTTCTGAATTATGTCGAATTTTAGGTGTGGCAAATGAGGATAGAACAAAAATTGTTCAAGTGCTTCCATCAGATGCGGAGAAGTTTCAAATTATGATATTGTCTGTTGAATCTTTATTAAATATTGTTTGTTGAATTTTATTAAATACTTAAAGGTGTTTGGAATTATGATATTCTTTATGACATCAAAAACTAGGAGTGCGACCATTAATTATTGATGTACATAGTTTTATTAGAGTCGATTTTTCACTAAAATAAGCAGACCAATAAAATGTTGTTGAATGTAAGCTTCAGATGTTTCTGTTGACATTTTCAATATAATACCCAATGCTTCAGGGGTTTTGTTGCTATTGTTTGGAACTTAGAACAAAATTGTTGGCTTTGTAGTAGTGCTTTTTGTTGTAAAGGGATGCTTAATAGTCCCTTCTTATTTTAGCACCACCAATGATTATCCAAGCCCACCTACATCCAACACAAACATTTTTCATACGATTTGCTTTTCAAGAGTTTGTAACATGTTTTCATAAAATCCGATAGTGTATCTTGAGGGATTGCGTTCGCACGCGACCCCACAACTAGTTATTTAAAAAAGATTGCTTCTTGGTGTAAATGTAGAATTTATTGTTTTTTTAAAAATTTTTTTAATAATGAACCTTTTATATAGACTTATTTTACATTTCACAGTGAGACAATCTTATAAGTACTTTCGTTTTTTTAGTCGCACCTAACATTATTTCTCCACTTTCTTATTTTACATTTTGCGGCTAGTAAATGAAAAAAATATAGCATGTGAGATCTTATTTTATTCGTCTCGACTCTCGACAAATGTTTTCATAATATCAAATTGTTATAATTTTCAGTTCTATATAACCCAAGTCTCGAGCTATAATCAATTGAAAAAAAAAGTAAAAAAGTAGTACTCCCTCAAATTCACAACAATTGTCTCATTTAGTTTTAGCACACCATTTAATGCACTAATTCAATCTTAAATATATCTAATTGTGCATAATTAAAAATTATAAAAATTTGATATTAATAAAAATTACATTGAGACGAATCAAACAAGATTCCACCTGACTATATTTTGACGTCTAGATTAAGAATAAAATACAAATTAATGTAGTGTTTGGAAACTAGTATTTCATTTCAAATGATGGATTTCAATTATGAAATCATAAATGGAGAATTTGAAAAATGACAAGGATTGTGTTCTCATTTTCAAATTCAAGATATAAACTACTTTAAAAACGATGGTGAAATTTGATCCAAATTCAAAGTTGAAAATTTTTGATTTGCCAAACATTATATTTGAGTCAATAAACATGGCATAAAAGTAATTGATGAATAGTGTAAAAAAATTAAATAGGAAATTAGTTCTGAATTGGAGGGAGTATTTGGGAAAAAAGTACAATAATTGCTCTACTTTTTAGGAATTTGTTTTTATTCCCCTCATAAAAATTCAGGCCCCCAGATGAAAGGTATCCTTTGAATACTTTTGGTTGTGTTGCCGAATCCTGATTTTGTGGCTTTTCAAGTTTCAAGTTCCCTTTCACTTCGCTCACTCTCAGTTCACTCACTCAATTACTCTTTCCTTTTTTGCTCAATTATTCTTGAATTCTGTAAAACCTAATTTTCAATTCAGTTTGCAACAATGAATTTCGAATTTCGTTCAACCCTAAAAAAATCTTCGACATCCGATTATCATTCACCTCCCTCAAGTAGTTTTCTTAACCCTAACAACGTCTCTTTCTACAATCACCAAGCAATTCGAGGTACTTTTGATCTTCTTTCGTTGAATGTTCTTCATTCATCCTATTTATTTATTATGCTTGAATATTGATGATTTTATTTATTTTTTTTTTGATTTGTGTAGCTGGGTTTACAAATGCGGACATAATCGCTCGAGAAGTTGAAGGAAACCCTAATGATATGCGGAAATATCAGAGGGAACTTGAGAAGGAGAGAATTCGGGCTGAAATAATCGCCGAAGAGGTTTATAGGAGGAAAATTTTGGAAGATGAAGTTAGAAGAGAATTGATGCTTGAGAGAGAACTTGCGTTCAGACGAGGACTTGGTTCGTCGGCAATGCCGTTTCAATCTCGGATTCCATTGATGATGAATTTTGATGACCAAATAGGTGGTGGAGCTAGGTTTCCAGGGTCCCAATTGATGCCATTTCAGAGGGATCCTGTTGTTGCTGGGAATGGGAATGAACTACCTTTGGGTGTGAAATTGAAGGAGATTAAGGCTGTAAGAAGACCTGCTTCTGCTCTAGAAGGGATTAAGGATAACATTATTCTCTTGGTCAGTATTTTTAATTTCTTTCATTGTTTTTCTAATTGAAATGATCTTTCGTTCATGGGATGTAGAGCCTGCTCTACCTCATGAGCAGCATGAGGGATGGCTGAACTTTACAAGACCGACATTGGTGAATTGAAAAAAACATGAGTGTTGCTTGCATTCTTGATAGTAGAACTCTTTACAAGACTAGGTTACATTTTCAAATCTTTCACATGACTTTTGATGGGTAAAGCTAGTCTTGACTCTTGAGTATAAGGTTAAAGTGTAAAAGCTAAAAATAGTCTTTTACGAGTCTAAATCTAAATAATAAGAAGTGTTAAAAGTTAGCAGAAATCTAGTCACGTACTCTGAAAATTGGGGTGTGGGTATGTGGATATTCATACCTTGAGTGAAGCACTATTGTGGTTTTGATTTAATGTGTTCAGGGTGTTCCACAAAATAGCCTTCTAATTTAGATACAAATAGATGGTTCAACTATCAAACTAGAATAAAACTGGAGGAACAATTACAACCTGAAATGATCTCTGATATTCTTTGATGGATACAGACTAAGAATCTATGATAAATTATGAGGGAGGCACACTCCACAGAAGTCCACACACCAAGGAGAGATTAAGCATTATGTTTATATTGTGGAAATGTTATTTTTTTTTTACCTCCGGTGGGAGAGATGTGACAAATTGGAGGATTGGTTACTTTGAAGCGAAATAAATAATCTCTTGCTACGTTACGTAACGACCGTTGTGCAACCTGCCTGAGTGTTGCCGCAACGTTAAATCCTATTATAATTATAAAACGGTACATGAATTTTCACGGTCAAAACAACGCGTTGACCGTTATGTAATGTGTATCATATGTTATTTCATCGTTACAACGTTCTTTGTCTGCCGTTAAAAAATTCATTAAAACCTATTAACTCTGGTTATTAAGATCACTTAAATTACATTTACTCATAATTTTAGTCGTTTAACAAAATAACTAACTAATAAGTTAATTGATTGTACACTAAAGTACCTTATGGCTCATATAGTGCAATTATCACAGCTATGGACATATTATTGCATAATAATAGTTCATCAAAAAAATGCAATTATAAGTTCAAAACTCCTTATGTGATTTTTTTCTTCCAAAATTCACATTGCATTGGCCAAAAATTCGTCTTATGAATCCATTATCTGCATCTATTTCCGCAAATGCATCCACAATTGCAAATTGTTTCACGCTTTGAACTAAAGGAAACATTAATTAATTTGATCAATTAAGGACTTGTTCGATATTATAATTTTTGTGTGTTGTTAATCACGGCTATAACGGAGAAATAACACTAATCGCGGCCGATGCAGTGTGATTTTTAGAAAAAAAATCACATAAAGGGTTTTGAACTTATAATTGCATTTTTGTTGTTGAACTACTATCATTATGCAATAATATGCAACTAGATTATAATTGCAATATTTGATTCTTTTAGTGTATTAATTAACTTGTTAGTTATTAGTTAATTATTTTGTTTATCAACTAAATATATAAGTAACTATAAATTAAGTAATCGTATTAATTAAATTAATGGGTATTAATAAAACATTAACGGGAAGGCAAATAATGTTGTAACGGTGAAATATCGTTTATAACGGTAAATAACGGGCATTACACGTTATATAAAGGTCAATGTGGCGTTTTGACCATGAAATTTCGTGAACCGTTATATAACGGGATTTAACGTCGCGACAACTTTCATACAGATTATATAACGGGCGTTACGTAACGTAACGAGGAATTTTTTATTCCATGCGTTGTTTGGTTTTTTGATTGTACTTCCTCCTATTCTCTTGTCCAATTTGGTTTGGCACATTTGCCGGTGCACGTTTTTAATCATAAATATTTCTAACTGCTTGAGTAAAAATTATAAAAAGTTGATATTAATAAAATTTACAATAAGACGAATCAAACAAGATCCCACATGACTATGTTGTAACTTAAAGATTAAGAACAAATCACATAATAAGAGTGATTGATGAATAATGTTGAAAAACCAAATGGGATAAGTAAAGGGAAAAGGAGGGAGTATGATATATGTCCATAATGAATAAAAAGTTGGACAAATTTATTGGGAACATGATGATTTTGAAAATTGACAACATAAAAGTGATTTTTTTTCCTAATATCCTTTATTGGTTTTTAGCTTTCAAATAAACCCAAACCCGAAAACAAAAAGTAACAAACAAGTTCTAAACAATCAAAAGTGCACAAGTGTTTTATAATATTAGTTTTTTTAGAATAATTGGATATTGATAATTGAGAACATATAGTACAAAAATACGAAAACAATCGCGGTAATGGAACAGTGATGCAGTATTAAAACTGATGCGGTTATCTTAACGCCTAAATATTAATCAAATCATAAGATATCTACATGTACGACCAAAAAACGTGATTTTATTACACTTTACTACATGAGAAATATCGATTCGCTTGTTTTGAAAACCTTTACGATGCGGCAGATGTAATGCGATGCAACCTTGTTTTTACACTATGGTGAGTGCAACAAGGTTGCATTGTGATATATAGGGTGAATTGTAAAGGATTTCAAATCTACCGAATTGATACTACATGTATCGTGAAGTTGTGAATAAAAACACGTTTAAGGTTGGTTCAATGGATATCTCATGATTTCGACTGATATTTGACGGTGCAATTGTGTTACCCTGGTTATGCATCACCCCCATTGCCATGACTGTTACAGCATCAATCACCATTGATACCACACATTTGCACTATGATCATACCACATCAACCACACCACACTACTGAATCTTACCCGAAATTCCTTGTTAATGAACTCCATCCCTAAACACTTTGTTTTCATCATGAAATTCAAGTTCCATTTAATGCCGCTTTTCAAGTTGTAATGAATTATTTGGAACTTTATTTAGAAGAAGTTTTGAAGGTAGGCATGTATTAGCATGGACATCGTCACTTGGTGCGAAAAATACACAATTCCACTCTTTAGTACCATATCATCTTACCTAGTAAATTTCGTAGCAGGGTCCGAGGGTAAAAGCAAACATGCTATACCCATAACCTTTCCAAAGAGAGGGTTGAATGAATGTTGTCAAAGAGCTCCAAATAAAGGGAGTCCTGCACCGATAGCGCTAATTTGTGCCGAGTACGCAAAGGGAAAAACCTTTAGAAACCAACACAAGCTAAGTAGTCCCTTTTAATGTAGTATGGGTATTGTATTAAAACTAATTTCGATAATCCTATTCTTGCCAGTTATATACTATTCTCCATATTTTCCCAAACGCTGTAGTCCCTTTTAAAGTCATTGTTAAGCCGAGAAAACTGTTTTGTTTGTCTGAAAAAAGGGTGGGGGCAATTAAGTTAGTGGGCTATAATATATTTAGTTGTAGTTGGGACAGGAATATCACTAATAAGTATTCAATAAATGGGCGGTTTATGTACCCTGGTGAACATTCAATTTAAAACTCTTATCACTCTCTTAATAGAGTAGTGATCAATTGGTATATGCTTGTTTAATCCTATGCTAGTTTGCACTTTTCATATTGTCCAAGTATTTTGAAGGAATAGAGCATTACCACAGTAGACAGTGTGGATATCGGTGCATTCTGCATGGGCTTTGCTTGTTTCTGTACATTTATTTTCTTATCTGTAACAAAGTAGTAATGTCTTGTAGCCTGTAGGGTTCACATTGGGCATGTTCTTAGTAACTTGTTACTTCTCAATGAAATTAATTACAGAGGTTCCCTTTTCTATCTTGGTTTTAGTTTTTTACTTGAATTTGTCTTTCCTGCCCTAATATTTGCTTGTAGAACCAATTAGAAGTCTGGAACTCCCTTGTGCCATGACCATGGCAGTGCTGTTAAGCTGTCATCATTTACTCTCTCTGTATTCTCTAAGCACAATGCGTGTTCTGAGCATCAATGCAGGCTAAGCCCGATGTATCTGACTTGAAGCGTAAAGCTGGTACAGTCACAACTGTATCTCCTGCTGACCAATCTGCTGAGCCAAAGAAGCTGAAAACCAAAGAAGAGTGGAGCTGTGCTTTATGTCGTGTAACTGCAACAAGTGAGCGAGCGTTGAATGATCATCTTCAGGGGAAGAAACACAAGGCACGAGAGAGTGGGTTAAATTCTCAGAGAACAGGCTTTGGCACTGGCCCGTTACCGATGACAAATAGTACTACTAGTACTAATAAGCCCATCATAGTTCTTGGCATTAGTAATTCAAGCTCTAAGGAGAAAGACAATATACAAGATGGTGAATCGTCATTGGGGCCAGTAGACAACATATCAACACAAGAAATCTCAGACACCGAGGCTAACAAATCATATGAGAATGGAAAAATTGGTGAAACAGATATTCCTCAAAAAACAAATGCAGATGCCAAACTGAAAAATTTTAAATTTGTGTGTGAAATATGTCGAATTGGAACTCACTCACCGAAGGTACTGAACGCCCATAAGAAGGGAAAACGACATCTGGCCAAAGTTATGGAGGCTAATAAAACCACCGAAATCTCAGCTCAGAAAGTCGAAGTTGAGACAGAAGAAAAGAAGGAAGTGGATATAAAAAGTGTAGCAGTGGGAGTACCAGAAGAAGGTCCTTTTCGTAAGTTTAGCGTTGAAAAGGATTATGTTAATTTGCTTGACACTGTCGAGGTCGTTTCAATTGTAGCAGAAAATGAATGACAATAGTCGGGTGATTACTAGTCAAGTCGGTTAGATTGATGATCAACTAACTATTGTGTAAAATAAACGAGATACAGTAAAGAAGCAAGCTAGACGGTGAGGGTAAAACTTTCATCGAAATTCAATTTCACAAGCTAAACTGTAGTTAAGCACGGTTATTGGTAAATTATTAGGATCTTGTTAGAAGGGGCATCCTGACTCCTGAGCATAAATCTGCTTGGTTTTCTAGTCGGGAATTTGTAACTAAATTTAACAGACATATTATTTGAAAATTATTAATTCTCAAGATTTGTGGTGACATTTAACTATAGACTCGATAACGGCAAGGGGTGCGCTTGGTTTGAGGAAAATTACGGTGTGATTTGTCTAACTGGAGTTGCAAAATTTTTTTAAAAAATTATTTTGGTGTTTTCTAAAATTTAATTTAATTCTCAATTTAGTGTTCATTTAATTAAATAGTTTTACTAAGTTATTGTGATATCCTAGATTCAGCTTGAAAAAAGATTAATAGACTACTTATATCAATAAGGTGCATTTTTTTTTTCATGGGTGCTCATTGGCTAAGAATTTCATAGTTAAGCGTGTTTGGTGGGGAGCAATTTTAGAATATGTGACCTCCTAGGAAGTTTTCCTAGGTGCGCACGAGTGAGGACAAAGTGCGCTGGAAAGACTTGTGTTGGTCTGTGGAGTCAGTCTACAGTCTTTTTAAGTAGTCACTAGTGGTCTGTTGGACCTGGGTGTACAGTTATAATTTCAAAATAGTTTTTTTTTTGAAGATAATTTCAAAATAGTTTCGACAAACATTAAATAGCATTCATATAATTTGTTTTGTCAAGCAAATATATACGTTAAACAAATTGAAAAAAATCTCACAAATCTTACGTGAGAGCCAAATATCCAAAAATACTTTATATACAACTAAAAATCTCAATCAAGTCCATCAGTCAAAATTAATAGAATGTTTGTCGAAACTAATATCATTGATTTAGTGGGAAAGAACGAGGAAGTGTATCCAGACCCAAAATAATGTTATATATTAAAATTCTCATATTAATGTCCACCTAAGAAATACTCCCTCCGAATCAGTTTAGATGTCCCATTTGGGATTTCACGGATTTTAAGGGTTGAGTGGGGTCCATTAAAAAGGTGGTAGTTGGGTATTTTAATTGATTAAATTAATTGTAAAGATGGTAGTTGGGTATTGGGAATTGGAAAAGTGGGGTATTTAGGTAACAAAAGGATAGACAAAAAAGGAAATGAGACAATTGGTATGGTTTTGCCAAATAAGGAAATGAGACATCTAAACTGATTCGGAGGGAGTATTATTTTTTACCAAACAATTTACCATTATCTAGGGGTGTTCATTAGCGGACACTCCGCAGTCCGAGTACCCAGAAAGTTGGATACCTAATAAGTCGGGTACCTGTTTTGACAGTCCGTGTTCCGGCCCAATTTATGTGGGTACTGGAAATCGGGTGTGGGTACTCGAAATCGGGTCGGAACACCGAGTTCCCAGTTTTATTTATGGTATTTTGGGCAGAATTTATTGGGTACTACAAGCACAATACTCCTTCTATTTCTTTTTGTTTGTCCACTTTACCTTTTGCACGCATTTTTTTAGCGAATTTTAAACTTTAATATCTCTAAGTACGCATCATAAAAAATTATAAAAATTATATATTAAGAAACTTTACATCAAGACAAATCCAACAAGATCTCACAAGAATATATTTTATTTTTATACTTCAAAAATCTAATTTAAATTTCTCTCTCTTAAAGTGGACAAACTTAATGTGAAAAAACAAAAAGGGACGACAGGTACTTCAAAAACAAGATATAGTAGTAGAATGCAAGTAGAGGATGATGATATAGTACACGATTACAACATATTTCATATTCCTAAATTTAACAAGCTAGCAAAGAGAATGATGATGATATAATACACAATTACAACGAATTTTCCCTTACTTATTAATCTAAATCATAACATATACTAAAAAGAAAGTAAAATGACACATGTCTTCATGCCATGTGGAATTATTTGATTGGATATCATTGTTTAAAATGATAATTATTAAGGAAATTTTTTGATTGAATATTAATATTTGAATGTATGATATCAATATTTGAAAATTTCACATGTCTAATGCATTAAATTATTACCACTTAGCTTATTTAAGAAGAATATGAAAATTATTCAAAAACACTTTAACTATATCTGAAAATTTAATTATTATTATAGTGATAACTATATATATCTGAATGATAATATTTGAATAAGATAAAGATCATATGTAATTGAACCATAATTAATATTTTTTAAATTTAATTGCTATTAAAAAAATCGTGCATTGCACGAGGTTTTATACTAGTAATGCACGGCTTTATTAAATTTACTGACATATCATTTAAGAAATTAAAATTTTAAGATAAATTTTACATCATAGTTGTATCTCATTTCGCTCTGAATAGTTGTATATATAGTTGTATCTCATTTCGCTCTGAATAGTTGTATATATTACATACATTGTTTGATTTGTACCATACTTTGTATTGTGCGTAGATGATTGTGAAAATTTAGTTATAGATTTAACATAAATATTTATGTAAAATTATTTTATAAAATTTTTAAAAACATTTGTTGGTCATAAAAAATATAAGTAACTTGCATAAGGGTATTCACAACCTAAATCATATTAGACTTATGTATTGCATTTAAGTAACCAATTTCATTCGTTTAAATAAAAAATACTCATAAAAGTATATTATCTTTTAACCAACTTAAAATATCCAATACACTTAAATAATACTCATTTAATAAATAAAATTGATAAGATTTTATAAATAATTGAAAAAATAAAATAAAATATATAGATTTCTAATATATTAAATGAGGTGACCTAAAAAGTATAACATCAACATGGATAACATTATAGTCATAGTTAGAAAGTGATTAAGTCAAAGATATTAATTAGTGATGATGTAATCATTGAGTTTTGGAGGTAAATTTTTTGTTGAGGTTGTGACATGTAAGCAATATTAATTAGTGATATTGTCAGCGTGTTTTGTTTTAGTAATAGTTATAGATAGATAATTTCATTATGACAAATTAGTCATTTTAAACAAATTTTAAGTCCCAACTTCAATATCCTCCCCAAGAACATGGAAAAGTGAGACTTGAAAGCAATGGGAGTCAAAGTCTCATATCCTTTCGCCGCAACCAAACAAGAGATATTATAGTCTCATCAAAAAAATTCTCGGTCCCATCCTCAATTCCCACTAAACAAACACCCATTAATTTAGATGACCCACAAAATCATTTCCGATAATCGATAAAGGTATTACTTCATCAATCATCATATTACCGACGCATTGGCGCGATCAAACTCGCCGGTGACGGAAATATGAAGCCCGAGCCACCACCATTCCAGGAGGCTAATCGTTGCGACGTCTGCAAATGTAGTTTCAATACTTTTCGTCGCCGGGTATTTCTTTTTGTTTTCCTTTCCAGATTCTTTTATTTCCCGTTAATCGTATATCTTTGATTAAATTCTACATCAAACTCATCAAAAAGTACTCTACTTAAAATTAACACATGAAAGGATTTTGTTGTTTCTATGTTTGTTTGATTTTTAAATCAAAGGATAATTTTACAGCTGCTCATATGAGTCAATTTTTAATTTTAATGTTATCCTTTTAGCTATTTTGTTGAAATTGTTTGGGTGATTCTACAATTTTAGGTCTGATCTGATCTAATTTTGATTTTTTCAGTGTTAGTATGATGTTTTATTATGAAAAGTAAATGTTCTTTTCTCAGCGTTTGAAAATGTTTGGGGTTGAGTGAATTGATTCAAGGGTTCAAACAGGAATTGAACTGCGAGTGATGTTATTGCGTAAGTTCAAGGATGGCTTTTTCGTGAATTTTGATTTATAGTGGAGTAAAATTGAATAACCTGTCAAAGCGTTTGTGTTGCTTAGATGTTTTGAAGTTGGTGATGATCATTGGGTTTATGTTTATAAGTTTGATGGAAATAAAATTGCAGTGTTGAATTGAATAAAAGTTTAGGGCATGTGTTTATGGGTGTTATAGGCTATTAGGCTTATTGATGGTAGAAGTTTTATTTGATTAAGTGAAAAGGGGAGATTGACTATGTTGTTGAAGACTTGTGATTTTTTATGAAATGTGTCTTGGTTATTTTTCTTTGGTTTTCTCATGCGTTCTTTTTATTGCAGCATCATTGTCGGTGTTGTGGGAGGACCTTATGTAATGAACATTCATCTGATCAAATGGTAAGGACCTTATATTGTTTGTGCTCCTAGTTGATTATCTGTTTTTTCACTTCTTTGTTGTCGATTGATTTAGTTTTCTTTCGTTTTTTGTCGATAATCACTCCATTTTTCAGCACTTGCCACAATTTGGCATCCACACTAATGTTAGAGTTTGTTCCGATTGTTTCAACAACTTTTCCAAGTAAGTCTTTTTCCATCTTTATATTTGACTTTTGCGAGTGATTTTTTCCTATCACGGGGTTGTGAAAGAGGAACTCAATCTTCTATAATCTATTTCCTAGTAGGAATGTGTGACATAATAGTTGATAACCTTCAGCTCTCCTCATTTATCCAATCAATCGCTACGTGTACTTTATTTATTTATAAGGAGTGCTCCTTCATTTCAGTTATCCAATCAATCGCTCCGTGTACTTTATTTATTTATAAGGAGTGCTCCTTCATTTCAGTTATACTTTAAAACTTGAATTTTCATAGGGTCTGTGTTTATAAGATCTTGGATTTGTTTTATATTTAAGGTCTGTTTAACACTATTATGTGTGACATAATAGTTGATAACCTTTAGCTCTCCTCATTTATCCAATCAATCGCTACGTGTACTTTATTTATTTATAAGGAGTGCTCCTTCATTTCAGTTATACTTTAAAACTTGAATTTTCATAGGGTCTGTGTTTATAAGATCTTGGATTTGTTTTATATTTAAGGTCTGTTTAACACTCTTCATGGATCATGCACATGCCTTACGATAACATTCAAGACTGCTTATTTGAGGGGTTTATAGATCAATAGGGCTCTTTCACTTACTAGACTAGTATTTTGGAACGAGTTCTGTTTGATGTATAACATTTGCCAACTGGAGTGGTGGCCTACGGAGTAATGGCCTAGCCCCTAGGTTAAGCCACCTGCCACCCGTCACCAATTTGGCTAACATAGCCGTGAAGAAAGAAGTCATTGTGCCTTATGGGGGGTCAAATGTAATGGATTTGAGTCCACTACGAGTCACTAGACTTCTTTCACATCTGTTGTGTGGGAAATTGACGAGGGGTTATAGATTTAATGAGCACTTTCACCTATTGGACTAGTTTATTGGGATGAGTTCTCCCATTTGATCTGTAGTTGATGTAAATCTAGTTTTGGGTGGTTGATCCCCGACAGGTCCAATTTGAATTGCTTCCTCATCTGAGTGCAATCCCCACTAAATTTTTATTGTTTGATCAACATCTCCATGATCCATTCATTTGACTTTGGATTGCCGTTATTCTGTATTGTTTCTTGAGCTTTCGAGAAATATTTAATATTATTTGGTGTAGATCAGTGGACGACAAACTGGGTCCTTCGGCGGATAGAATCAAATCTATCTCAGAAGCAGTTACAAGATTAGATGTGAATGGGGATTTAGATCACAACACTAAGTCGACATCTCTACAACCACCTGTACCAACGATGCCTGAATGCAAATGTGGTATGCCTTTGTGTATTTGTGAAGTTTCACTTCCACCCACTCCAGCAGCTTCTGTGCAGGTTCTGCAACATTTTATGATTTTGCACTTGCTTTTTGTTCATTATAATTTCCTTGCCAAAATTTGTTATTTTGCTTTCCATGTGTTGTAAAGCAGACTGCTGGCAGTTCAGTAGCATCGGATTCGAGAACAAAGAAGACAGATGGCAATTCAAGACCAAGACGTTCTACTCAAGATATCAGACAAGGGTATGGTATACACCTGACTTCACGTGGAGCTCACAAGTTATTTTTGCTTTGGAAAATTAGATAAAATAATCTGAACCATTGACTATCTTATCTAAATATTTCCAACTGACAGTTGATCCATCACAATGTTGACTTTTGGGTATCCAGTATCCTTCACGAAATAATGTTACATTCTTTTAACCTGCTGAATGTGCGTTAACTGAACACACGTTATTTGCTAATTGGACAAAATTTTGTTTCTCTCTCCCTTTCTCTCTTTCCAATCTTTTGTGATTAGGACTTTGGGATTGTTGTTTCCTCTTCTCTGTCTCCCAACACCCCTCTTACTCGTCCTTTTCTACCACTCTAATTAGATAAAAAAACATAATGTATCTAGGTTAAGCAACAACCTTTTTTTCTTCCTTAATCCTTAATTCTTCAATAACTTGTGTTATTGAACTAAAGATGGAATTCCCATTTGTAAATGCACTAGCCTGATGGTAGAATGCAGCAAATAAATGATTGATTTGTTTACACTACACATTTATGCAGCTGGTCAATCATCCATGTATCAATAGTCATATACTATAAAAAATACAATATCAACAGAAGTGTGAAAGGAGTCCCAAGTCCCAACTGCTAAAGGACGAAACACCGGCTTAGAGTTTAGATAGCTAGCAAACTGCTAAAACTTTTGCTAACCTAGCACGTTTAGCTAACTAGTGCCTGAAGAGCATTGACGTGACGAGAGAAAGCTTCTTTTTTGTTTTTTTTCAATTTTTAATCTAATTGTAATTTTGTAATTTTGTAAGGTAGTTAATGAAACACACCATCTAAAATGATTACGAGAACTTTTCTTAGTATCATTCTTCGTGTGATTGAGTAATGTTTGACTGTCCTTAGTGACTGAATGATCAAACTGTCTTTTCATGTGATTGTTTTTTCTTTGGAATGGAGAGAACCTGATACTTGAACTGTATCCCTTCACTGCACAATCTACATTAACCTTCTCAACTTGCTTCATCTTTTCCTCTCCGCATTTCTCTTCAAATCAAGGTTGATGAATGATGGAAACAGTTCACTTGTAACCACATAATGTTGAATGTTTGCTGTTCAAATGTCAGTGTTGGTCCATCAGCTAGCGGTTCGGACAAACCTTTGGCAAACTATGAAGTGAATGGGGAGGTAAACATCTATTTTTTGGGTGATGAACGCACAAGTTTGTACTGAAGCTGACATTTTTTTCTTAATGTGGCTTAAACCGGGTTTTACTATGCACTTATTTGTTGTCAGGGCTTGAGAGAAGCTATTAAAAATGGTGATCTTGCTGGAGTCGAAGATCTTCTAAAAAAGGTTATAATTTGCTTACTTAGCTCCCCTATTACTTTGTTGTGTTGGTTTCAACTGAATAAATTCTACTTTTCTGCAGGGCGTAGACTCAAACTACTGTGACAAGCAAGGGTTATCACTATTGCACCTGGTAAACTCTCTTGGGATACTGTCTCATCCAATTGAAAGCATTTTTCATATCGAAACTGGCTAGTAGTGATTCTTTTTTATATTTAACTTTCTGATATCAATTTTTTTCATACAGGCTGCAGTGTTCAACCAAACAGATATAGTTTTTACCCTCATGGATCATGGTGCAAGATTGGACTGCAAGAATTCTCTGGGTAATCCTTCTTGTTATATGAATGGTTCTGTTGCATTCTAATAATACTTATAATCTGGAATATCTTGTTGAATGGTGTGGGATATCCTCTCGGATGGTCTTGAAAAATTTATAAAAGTTAAGTTGTGTCCGATCTTTGCATATCTACCTACCAGCTTAAAAAATCTATATCTAGTTTACTTGTTCAAGCTACCTTATTTTTACTTTTGTGGTGTAGATCAAAAGCTTTAAAGTTTTGGAGAATAATTTTAGATTTTATTAGTTACCGACATTAAAATATGTTTTGTTTTTCCTTAACGATTTTAGGCCGTGTTTGGATCATGAGAATTTTTTTTGAGTAAAGTCAACAGACATCAGGTTCACAGTTTCGCGCATACATTTGTTTGGCTCTTTGCAAGAACAGTCAAAGAGAAGGAAAATAGCAAATGGATGGGATGACTAGGGAAAGTTTGACACTGTCTTTAAAACTAGAAAATAGTTTCCATTTTGGGATATCTGTATCCCCTGCGAAACACGCTCAAGTAAAAAGGAGAACTAGTTTTCATGGATAGGGATTTACATGTAGAAGTAATATCAACGAGCAATAAACATTTAAACTATGTTTGGATAGCAAATTTATATTAGACGAGAATGAAAAAAAGGGAAGGAAGGGAAAGGAAGGGGAGAGGTAAGGATGGAGAGTGCACCTTGTTTGTTTAGAAGGGAAAAGAAGAGAAAAGGAAGGAAATGAATGTTTTCTCTTCAAATCTTTCCACTTAAGGAGATATTGTATTCTTAACAAAATTTGTCCATGTTTTCTCTCCAAACCCCTCCCCTTTATATCTCTCCCTTCCCTTTTTGTTATCCAATCAAGGGATACTCAATCCTTCTGAATCTCTCCTCTTTCTTTCCCTCCTGTTCTCTCTATTCAAACACAATGTTAATCAGCTGAAAAGAAAGTTATAATATGTTGCAGGAGAGACGCCATTGGACTGTGCCCCAGTAACATTGCAGTACAAAATGAAGAAAAGGATAGAGGATGGATCGGCGTGACGGATACACTGGGATCTGAGTTTTGCCACTTAAAAATTGCTGTATTTCAAACCTATGCTGTTATTATGAACTACTTCTAATGAACAGAAATCAATGTTGGGTAGAGTTTTGGACACTCAACAAAATCAGAATAATGCTTCATCTGTTACCCAACTTTTCTGTAGTAGTGTACTTCTGTATGGTAGTCTACAAGGTTGTGTTTTGTTAATATGCAGCTTACTGTGGAATTTATGTACCGTTGTACTTTAATTTTCATTTTGTTTGCTTTACATTTCTGCTTCTACGATCTCTATTTTACTTGTGTTAGCTTTCTAATATTGTATCTTCCTTCATTAATGGTATAATGTGACACTCCCTTGAGAATTTGGTCATACCCGTATCAGCTCGAGCGTATACCGCTTTTCTTAAAAGGAATCTGTTAGGATTATTGGTGACTTGAGTTACCAAGTAATCAAAACAATGATTAGGTTAATTAATCATATTAGTTAGTGTAGGTGAAGAGGACACAAGTACATGAGTGTGATTGGATGATTGGGTATCTTGCAAGTACCATAGTACATTGTACTAATGATAGTAGGAACTTGGATGAGTGTATATTTGTTGGATGCAAGTCTTGGGCTCCAAGACTACCATTTTCAGAGATGGTACAAAGTATTGGGGACCAAAGGGACAGGTGGCATGCTTATGAAAAAGGAAGGACGAAAACAGAAGGCTGGAAACCCCCCCTGCTGGTCGCTCGACTGACCCACTCGACCGAGCAGGGGGTCGAGCAAACTCACTGCTCCCTTTTTTGCGTATGCTGCCTCAGCTATTGTCTTGCATATGTTGCTGCCTATTTACTACCACTCTTATGCCCTACATTCTCCTATATATACCCACATGTATACTAAGCTAGTGGTGCACCAAAGTCTCATACTTAGAGCATTCCTTCTTGCTTTAGTTTTCTCCCTCATTTAGCTCCTCTCTTCTACACATAACCTCTATTTGTAATTCCTTCAAATCTTGTATTTTCTCCTTTAAACACATTAATATAAATCCTAGGCTAGATGGTGGATGTAGCCAAATTGGTGAACCACCTTAAAAATCTGTCTTGTTTATTTGTTTATTTAGCCATTCATTATTACTTGCATTATTATTTTTGCTCCTAAACTATTGACACAACACAAACACACATTAAACTTCATCTTGTGATCCTTAAGTGAGGTTAAGCCTCTCCTTTCAGAATCTGAGTTTGATTCTCGTTGTTATCCTTCCCTCCTTTTGTGCCACAATACTTATTTGCAATTTTATGTATTACCATCTGAAGAAGTGGTAGTATTTACGGTAATAAAAAATTGTGAATAAAAATTACTTATTTCATCAGCAAAACTTTTTTCCAACAAGAATAACACTCTTTTTAAATTCATTTTAAGTGTCCTATTTACTTTAGTATTTTATCTGATGCACTTATTTGAATACTTAATATATTTAATTATGTATAATAAAAAATCATAAAAAAGTTAGATATTAATAAATTTTGTGTTAAAGCGAATAAAATAATATTTTATGACTGTGTGTTAACTTATAGATTAAATAAAATATAATTTAAGAGAAATAGATGAATAGTATCCTAATAGAAACTTTTAGCTTTTTGAGATTATTTTACCGTGAGACACTCAAGTTAAAAAATAAATGGGATAACTAGGATGAATAGGAAGGAGTACTATTTTGCATAAGATCACTTATTTTCAAAAAAAACTTTTTTTTTTAACAAGAATGACGTAATGGAGAATTGTATGTACCCCAATAAATCAAGTAGTAGTGGACTTCGTTAAAAAAATAATAAGGGACTTATCAATTTTTGATAGAAAATTTGAAACAAATAAGTAAAAAATAAAATAAATATTAAAAAGATGAATAATATGTAACTTTTAAGAATATTTTTCAAAATAAGCAGTTTTTATCCAAACATGTGTCTTGGTAATGTTCGCATTTAATAACAGCGGCACATTACTAAACAGAGTCAAAAAAAGTCAGCTCAGTAATCGACCGCTCTTACTAACAGAGTTGACTTGTTTTGACTCAGTTTAGTAACACGCCACTGTTATTAACAGTGAGTAGAGGTGTTCATTCGGGTGATCGGGTCGGTTTCGGACGAGTGTCTTTCGGTTCGGTTGTATTCCGGATCGGCTATTTTCTTAGCGTTACGACTGCGCGATTCTGGTCGGGTCGGGTCGGTTAGTCGCGGTTCGGTTGAAGATCGGTTATTCGAGTTATCGGGTTAGCATCGGTTCGGTGTCTGTTGAAGTTCGTGTCGAGTGTTAATCGGTGTCGGGTTGTCATCGGTTAATAATTGGTTCGGTTTTGTTGAGTACAGATCGGGTTCGGGTTTTAATTACTATCGGCTACGTACTACTAATTACTATCGATCGAGTCAATATAAAATTAAGTTGTTAGTCATTTTTTAATTATGACAAGATTTCCTTTACTTAAAAAAAAACTATCGGCTACGTACTACTAATTACTATCGATCGAGTCAATATAAATTAAGTTGATAAATCAACTAGTGATCATTATTACTTTGTTACTTTTACTTGTTTAACCGGAAATTAGAATTATAAAGTTCTATCAACTTTTAGATTAAAAATTAATATAAGTCTAATCTAAATATATGAAACCATGTATTTATAAAATTTAATTTATTAAAATTTATTAGGGTTTAGTGGTTTTGCGGATCGAGTTAGGTTTCGAGCATGATTTGGGTCGGATATGACTCGGGTCGGTCATTTTTGGTTCGGGTAATCTCGGTTAACGGTTATGTGTCGGTTACAAAAATCGTTCTGATTCGGGTTCAACTTTCTCATTTTCGGTTGTCAATCGGTTCGGGTACAACTTCGATTCGGGTATTGTCGGTTCGATAAACCTTAAAAAGGAACACATTTTCGGGTCGGTTTACTTTCGGTTTCAGGTCGAATTTTCGGGTCGGGTCACTTTTGAACAACTCTAACAGTGAGCGATAGACGATCAAAAGTCCACTCTTTTTCTTTCTAAATAACAATGGCCCATTACTAAACTTAATCAAAAAAAGTCAGCTCAGTAAGCGACCGCTGCTACTAAGAGCGGCCGATTACTGAGCTAACTTTTTTTGACTCAGTTTAGTAATGAGCCGCTGTTATTAAGTGCAAATATTACCAAAACACAGATTTTGATAAAAACTGCTTACTTTGGGAATATTTTCAAATGTTGCCTATTATTCGACATTTTTATATTTTTTTTGCTTATTTGTTTTAAATTTTCTTGAATTGTTTTTTCGCCAATTTAAAGTAGAGAAAAAAATGCGATTGATTTAGTAGATAATAATTATAAAAGGCAAAATTTGCAATCAATGGCTTGTTCTATAGGCAAAGGATTTACTGGGATGTATAAAAATGACAATTTCGTATTCTTTTCCCAGAAAAATCTCTAATTCAAATCGTTTGTTTCTTTTTTGAGTTATCATGCCACTTTCGTTAGAGAAATCCAGGGTTCTCAACAAAGCAATGATGGAATTGGTTGTGATATTTGTTGTTACACGTGATCTCTTGAGAGACCGTCTTTTGTAAAAACGACGCTCAAAAGTCCAGCCCAAATCTATATTTAGAGTTGTAACAATATATATTTAGAATTGGACTGGGCTTTTGAGAACCGTCTTTACAAAAGACGGTCTCAAGTAAGAATTTATGTTGTTGTTATCAGGTCGATTGGAGCAAAGGTATTGATTGATGATAATCCAATATCACAAATTCTTGTGAGAGACAGTCTTTATGAGAGACCATCTCTAATTGAATTGACCCATAAAGAAAAATATAGAGTAAAAGTAGATATTAAGTTTTAATGGACTGGGCCTAAAAGACGTCTTTCAGAAAGACGGTTGCCTTATAATGCGCAAGTTGGTGTAAAAGTACTACTTTTTGATTATGAGTACGCTTATCCTTAGTGTAATAATACTACTTTTTGATGATAATCCAAGATCACCATTTTCAACTAAACACTTTGATTTCGGGTAGAACACAAGGTTTTGGGGTTTTCAATTAAGCTGTGTTTTTATTCATAAACATTGATACAGTTTATATACAACTTAAGCTACCTAAAATAACATATTACACAATATACGCCTGCTGTAATTAAGTCCTAAATATCGCCTAAAATATACTCGGAATATTTCATAGAATATCCTAATATATTCTAACACACTTAATCATTGATTTTGATCATAATAAAAACATCATAAAATCATTCTGCCCATAGATGTCATACATTTGTCATTTAGATATCATTTACATTACTTACATGGAAAAAGAAAGATGATGGAAGGCAAATAATCATCCTCTGAACATCAAGCCAAATACACTGAAGGACAAGGACAAAGTACAAACTCTGTTGCTTTAATAAACTCTTAGAGATCATATGTCAATAAGACAAAGTTTTTCTGAAACATGGATGTTATAGTGCAAAACAAGTTGTTAAAGAAGTAATATACTGCAAAGGTGATGCACTTGTACAGTTGTACGGACTAGAGGTATTCAAAACAGACCCTGGCAATCTGATATTCACCTGACCTTGTAACTGAACCCAATTTGACCCAACACCCAACTTAAAAATGGATTTACAACTATGTGAAAACCAATGTGGACACAAAAAACCAATTTTAAACTGATCCGAAATTAATCTGATTACCCGAATGAACACATCTACAGCTCCTCTATAATGACTGTAATAATACGGTGAAGATTCATCATACCATTACCAACCGTATGATGCGCCCATCGCTAGATTAAGCAAGACCCTACATTATAAACAAAGTACCACAGTGACAATGAAATCAATTAATTTCCATTCTAGAAATATAGTTGAAGTAATGAATGCAGAGCTTCAATCTTTAGTTTTGTTTAATAAATCGATAAATATAATTGTAGCTATGACATATTTTTCTAAAATAATTCCACGTCTGGTCAATTTCCCCAAAATTATCCAAATAATGGATTATTCAAGTACAGTCCTAATATTACCGTCTTCACAACATGATTCTAAGTGACAAAATTTTCTAAACAGTTGGTTTTTGTTTTTACTTCTACATTAAGCTTAGCCAAGTTTTTGGGAGTCATGGAGCATGAAAAGAGGTGTTTGATTCACTAGTATTTGCCATGGCCATTTTGAGATAAGCATGGAAATCATCAATGTCATGTGCACATGGAATTAGAGGTGTTCATTCGGATCATCGGGTTGATTTCGGATCAGGTGTTTCGGGTCAGTTCAAAATCGGGTTTTGTATCCACATTGGTTTTTACATAATTGTCAAGCCATTTTTAAGTCGGGTCAAATCGGATTCGATACATGGTCGGGTGAATATTTGATCATCGGGTATGTTTAGAACACCTCTTCATTGGAATGAAGTGAGAGCGCTTTGGATGGTGAAGAATGCCCAAGAAGGTTTTTACTATATTGGTGTAATGCACAAGGAGTTAAAGTATTTGGAAAAGGTGTGGAGCAATCACTTGAAGAAGGCGGAAAAAGGCAAAACAGAGGGCCTATGACTATGGCTGCTTGAACGAGCACTGCATGTACTCGAATAAGCAGCCCTAGTATGATGCATGTTCCAAACTTCTGCCAGATTTTAATTGCTGCCCCAATATTCCTTTGCCTATGTATATGCATTCCCTTATGCTCTGTGGCAAAAGCAAGTAATATTTTGTATTTTCCTACTTTCTTGATATTGCATTATTCCTCTCTCTCTAACATCTCTTCCATACTCCCATTGTAATACCTTTAATTAGTCAGCTTTACACTATATTTAGATAGAGAGAAATGGAGAGAAAAAAAGAGGAGAAATTTAGGATGGTGGATCTCTTGATAACAAAAATGAAGGGAAAGGATTTGAAGGGACAGAGGGTTTGAAAGAAAAACGTGGGTAGATTTGTTAAGAATACAATATCTTCGAAAGTGAAAAAATTTAGAGGGAAAACACTTATTTTCCTTGTTTTTCCCTTTACTTCTCTTCTAAATAAACAAGGTGCACTCTCCCCACCCTCCCTCCTTACCTCTCCCCTTCCTTTCCCATCCATCCCTTTCGCTTTCCCTATCTTTCTTTCTTTCTCTCTTAATTTGCTATTCAAAAATGGTGTTAAGCTTATGTCCTTTAAACACATAAATATTAACACTAGCCAGTGAGGTCGTAGCCAAGTTTGTTGAACCTCGTAAAATTGTAATAGTTTATTAGTTTAATCATTACTTATTTCATTCAATTACTTGCAATTACAAAACACTTCATTGATTGCGCTTTAACCCACAATCCTTAACATTCCTTAACCGTTTTACCATTCATAAAACCTGGTAACATTATGCTTACTAAAGCTCGAGAAGCCAAATAATAAGGATAGTTTAGGAGACTCATAATAGTTAAGATTATGTTAGTTAGTTTCCTAATAACAAAGGTATAGAAGCATTAATTCCTCCATTTCCAACTCTTTCTTGGGACTGAATCACTATAAGAAAATTAATTGGCGTTGCAAAGACATGTAATCAACAACAATAGACAAGCCCATACATACCTCGTTGTTTCGTGGATCAACCATTCCCTATTTCGATTCTCTCCTCTTTGCTCCCCATCACCTGCAGGCTCATCTACAACATCATCCTTGAGCATAAGAAGGTTCTCTGGACATACATCTGCATACAGAAGCGATAGATATCCATTCACGTACAGTTTATTAGAGAGAACAACATCTCTACTCTCTGAAGTTTCCAGGTCCTTATAAGCAATTTTACGCTCAAAGGCCAAAAACAGTTTATTTGTGCTCTTGAATAAAGAAATAGGTCTCCCTATTTCACTCATATTTGGCTCCATCAATCTATAATTCATTGCCCAAGATGCTTCTACTCCATACTCATTCATAACCCAAAACTCACTATATTGATCAAAACGGTTGAACGTTAAGCACAAGCAGTCATCAAGCACTCCAATGAGAAAGTCTCTATAAGCCCCTGAATGAAAGTTAGGCAATGCCAAGGAAGGGAAGAACATCTCCGAGGCAAATAGGGGAGAATTTTTTGGCTTTGGGTAGTTGGATTGTACAAGAAAGATGTAAATGGATAATAATAACTCATGTTGAAGTAAAGAAGGCCACGACATGATCCAACCAATTCAAAGGGCACACCCGTTATGAAGCCCAGCGAGGCATCGTCGTCCACATGTTTGAAAGGGTACTTGATTTCCGTGACAATATCATACGTAACAAAATCACACAAATGCAGAATAGGAGTTCTCAAAATTATGTGTAGATTGGATTGATCATAATGTAGTCTGATGAAATCAGGGCTGGTGATGATTGTGTACCATGATTTGCATACACACTTCAAGCATAGTAGAGTTTTTGCTGGTAATTTAATAAAAATATTCACCAAATCATCATCTGAAAGTACTGAAAAAGACATTTTTTTGCGAAGATAGAATCAGATTGTTTTTTTTTTTTTCCAAAGATTGCTGATAATTTGAAAGCGAAAGAGAAAATAACAAATCACAGATGTTAATTCTTAAGAATCAAGATAGATATGATGAAGAACACAGAACTGTGAAATGCAATTTAATTTAATTGCAGATGATTCCCAAGAAAGTTCAAAAACAAAAGATGAAGTACATGAAAGAGATCACCATAATCAAAAGAATAGATTGTGATTTGTGATTGCCAAAAGGGAATTGTGCTTAGCAGGATTTCTCCTTTTTGCAAAACCCTATGAAACCCTAAGGCAGGCCTAAGGAAACGAGATGGTGAAGCTGGTGAGTGGTGACTAGAGGTGTTCAATGGGCCGGGGCGGGTCAGGTCGGGTCAAAATTTAAAATGGGCCGGGGTGGGACGGGTCATTTCAAATGTTAAACGGGCCGGGGCGGGTCAAGCCCATTTAAACCCGACCCTATTTGACCCTTTTTTAAAAATTCCATAAAATAATTTTTTTTAGGGAAATTTCATGATATACCACTGAGTTTCTTCATAATTTACCATATACCACATCAAATGTTGTAGATCACCATATACCATTGAGTTTTAGTCTGTTAACACATAATACCATTAATGACAAATTCTGTTAGTCTGCCGTTAGTGGTAATTATTAATTCACCATATACCATTATTTTTTTGTTTTTTTGCGTCAAATACCATCATTTTAAAATATAGTTATATCCATTGGTTAATGTAACTTTTGTGTGAAATTGGTTTGTATATAACTATATTTTGTTAAATACTTCGTTTGGATGACATTTCTTTTGAATATAACTGTATTTTAAAATGATGGTATTTGACGCAAAAAAAAAAAAAAGTAATGGTATATGATGAATTAATAATTACCACTAACGGCAGACTAACGAAATTTGTCCATAATGGTATTCTGTGCTAACGGACTAAAACTCAATGGTATATGGTGATCTACAACATTTGATGTGGTATATGGTGAATTATGAAGAAACTCAGTGGTATATCATGAAATTTTCCTTTTTTTTATTATACTTTATGGCCCGTTGGGTCGACCCACTCATGTATATAATAATATCATTTAAAAATATTTTTAAAAAGTGCTAATTTTTTTACTGCAATTAATAATTATAATTATCCGACTCGGTCCGACCCGACCCTTTACACTAAGGCCCGCTAATGACCCGCCCCATTATTGACCCGACCCGCTAATGACCCATTAAAATATGACCCGCCCCATTGAACACCTCTAGTGGTGACTGGGCTGGTGGCACGTGAGAAACAATTTTTTCTTGGAAAAATTACCTTTAGGGGGTGTTCGGCATAAGGGAATGAGACTTGTGAGACTTGAAGATGAGACTTTTAAGTTGAGACTTTGTAGATATAAAAGTCTCATCCCTTGTTTGGTATGTTAGGGACTTGGAAGAAATAGATTAAAAATGAAAGTCTCACCAAATACCACCCTCCCCCAAGACTTAAATCTTATGGACTTTCCTCTTTTTTATACCCATTTCTTATACCCAATCCCTTAAAACAAACAAGGACTTGGACTTTTTTTTAGAATAAAGTCCTATTCCCTCCCTCAAGTCTCATGTGCCAAACAACCCATTAATCTTTGGCTGTCTCGATGTCATGTTTGTTAAGTTGGGGGCTGTAAACAATAAAGTTTGCGGCTGTTTATTTGAAATTGAGTAAACTTAAAGGCTGTAGTTGGTAAATGATCTTATAAAATATGTAAGAATAGAATAAGTATAAGTTATAAAATAAGTAAGAATAATAAGTAAGTTATAAAATAAGTAAGAAAGGCAGTGGGTTAGTTATATAATCATTTAATCTTTATAAAAAAACAAATACTTTTCCAAAAGCAAACACACCTTTGAAATTGATTATTGAATTACCCTACAAAAAATGAAACACATGAAAACGCTGTTAGCAATAACGACTTTGCTAATTCTGAACCTTGAAAATCGTTGTTGGGAACAACGAGTTATCTAAACACATGAAAAGGCTGTTCTTAACAGCATTTTTCCTCACTGACTAAAACCCAGCATCCAACCCATTAAGATACCAACTCGCTGTTTCTAACAACGACTTCATGAAAAGCTTATTTTTCTAAATAGTTTAGAGAAGTACTTATATAACCAAATATTTTCAAAAAAAAACTTAAAAAAAGTTCTAGTTTTTATCATATAAAAAATAGGTTTTTATCATATGAAATTTAGGGTTTATCATGTAAAATGTAATTATTATCGTATGAAGTGTTGGTTTTTGTCATATGAAGTGTAGGTTTTTGTCATATGATATGTAGAATGTATGTATATATAATGTAGGTATATATCATATTAAATCTAGGTTTTTATCATATTAAATATAGGTTTTTATCATGTACTCCCTTAGATCTTATTTATTCTTTCACTTTGGGTTTTTCACAAATATTAAGGTAGATATAATCTTTGGGTTATAGTGGGGAGTATTATTTTAATTAAATAGTAGTGTGAAGTAATGATTGTATTGGAAGTATGAGAGAAAAAATAATTAAATAGTAGTGTGAATTAATGATTGTATTAGAAGTATGAGAGATAAAATAATTAAATAGTAGTATAAAGTAAAGAAAGTGGGGTTTTAAGGAGTAAAAGTGGGATGAAAACTTTTCAAAAATAGAAAGTATGCTAAAGTGGAAAAACTTTTGAAACTACCCATTATAGTAAGGTGGAAGAATTTAAAAGAACGGCGGGAGAAATATTTAGGTTTTTATCGTAGGAAATGCAAAGTGTAAGTACATATATTGTAGGTATATATTATATTAAATGTAGGTTGCTGTAGGTGTTTTTGTTATGTGTTGGTATTTGTGCTATGTGCTGTAGGTGTTTATATGTTCATCTATAATTAGTTCAAAATGCCTACATCAATTATTCAAATACCTATTTCAATATGCAAAAATACCTACTAAAACTAGTTCAAATTCCTACTACAACTAGTTCAAAATACCTAGTATAAATTATAGTAAATGTTTTTTGTAAAATTCGTGCGCGTAGTAGGTGTTTTCGTGAATTAGACTGGGCTTTGGGAGTCGTCTCTCAAAGAGATGATCCCTCAAGAGACCTGTTGTTCTTCCTTTAAATAAAATTAGTCTTGTACTACCTCGATTCTGAACATTTGATACACAAGTATTTTTTTTATTGTTTATTATTCAAACTTATTTTTATATATTGCGCTAAAGTTTAAGGTAATATAGTCAAAATCTAATAATGTATTCCATGAAATTAATTTTTTATAATTTGTAGTAATGCGTAGCTCAAGATATAAATGATCAAAATAACTATTAGTGTTTATTCGGGTGATCGAATCGGTTTTGGACAAATGTCATTCGGTTCAGTTGTATTTTGGATCGGTTATACTTCGGATGCGTGTTACGACGGGTCACACTCGGATCCGATCAGTTAGTCACGGTTCGGTTGAAGATAGGTTTTTCGAGCTATCGGGTTAGGATTAGGTTGGTGTCGGTTGATAACTGGTTCAGTTTTTACCGGGTACAAATCGGGTTTTGGTATTTGTCAAGTGGAATTCGGCTATGAATTACTAATTACTATCGATCGAGTCAGTATCAAATTAAGTTGTTAGTCATTTTTTAAATGATGATAAGGTTTCCTTTACTTAAAGCAAAATAGTTAAAATGCAAATCAATTATTGATCATTATTACATTGTTACTTTTAATTGTTTGACCGAAAATTAAAATTATAAAGTTTTATCAATTTTCAACTAATTCAATTAAAAGTAGTTAAATAAACATTGACTATTGAATATTAATTCTAAATATATGAAACCATGCAATTATAAAATTTATTTTATTAAAATATAGATCACTTTATTGGAATAATTAATAAGATAATGAAATATGAGCCGATCACAATTCTATGTTAAAAATTGATTCAGGCTTACAACAGTTCGATCTAAACTTTGTTCGGGTTAAGTCGGTTTTAGCCGGATCAAGTTCGGTTTCGAGCATGATTCGGATCGGACATGACTCGGGTCGGTCATTATTAGTTTCGAGTAATATCGGTTAACAATTATATGTCGGTTACAGCTCGGGTTCGGTTTCCCCGTTTTTGGTTGTCAACCAGTTTGAGTTAACTTCGGGTCGGGTAATGTCGGTTCAATAAACCTAAAAAGGAACACATTTTCGAGTCGGTTTGCTTTCGGATTCGATTCGGGTTTCGGGTCAAGTCACTTTTGAACAGCTCTAAAAATAACACATTTGAATTGCTTAATAAAGTGACGTGTAAGTTGTAACAAATATAATGAAACGGAGGAAATATGAGAGTGAGCACGTGAGACTGAATGAACTTATTTCACTAAGCAATCACTTTATTAAGATTCTATTAGTGATCATTTTTAAGACTATAAATATTGACCACTTTAAAACAATAAGTGGTCACTTGATTGTTTTAATATTATAAGTGATCACTTTAACTATAAGCATACATTCTGTCTCATTTGAAAATTTGTTAATATAGTGATCGAGTCCATAAATATACGAGTCAAGACAAGCAGTCCATACTTGAGCTCAACTTGATTACAACCTTGTACTAAAGTCGGGTTTATACAACTTTAAGGCAATCGAGTGTACAATGTAGTAGCATAATTGAAACTTTAATAAGATTTTGTACACTTGATTACAACCCTGTATTAAAGTAGCGATGTTACTATTATTATTCACACCTCTTCATCCTTCAGGTCATTACAGTAAAATATGATTTTGAGTATCAAAATAAACTGTTGTTCACAGAGCTGGTAAGTAGCTTTGTTTAAAGACCTGGGGATGATTCATCGGCTACGCTTTCTTACATGGGTTTTGAAACCATGTTTCCATATACTGATTGAGATTATGTTGTAGATAATTAGTACATCTGTACTCCGGAGGATGATACTTCTAGAATGGAGACTCATTTCGTCTTCTCCAATATGTTGATGCCATATGCTTGTATTATATCGAGCGCTGCAACCAAATAAAATTTTGTGAAACTGCTAGTTCTACTTGAGCTGAGATCAAATGAACTATATTTGCACTACCAGTGCATGTCCTGTCAGCACATGATCCTATTGCCGAATAAGAGACTCAAATTTTACCTGGAACGTAAACTTCTGGTTCAATTGGCCTCAAAATTCCTCTGGTCTTGATCTTGTTCGCTAGCAAGAGCTGCAATCATCCGCCCAAAGGAATTAGAGTAAAAAGACATTTTTTCAGCAATGTACGGAACATTGTCACATGATTCACTTATCTACTTGTGAATCGCTAATCAAAAAAGCGAATTCTGGTCGGTTTTGGGCTATTTTACAGTCATTTTGAGCGAATCACGAATTCAAAAAAATTACGGACAAACTGGTACGGAAACTTATGATTGAAGAAAGATTTTACCAGGGCTCCAATCGCTGCAGGAATTCCAACAGTGAGCGCCATGGCAGATGTAGTTCTTCCTTTTTCTGTCTTTCCGAGTTCCAAGAGTGTTGCCTGATGTTTCTCTCTCTCTTGGGATTGTGGGTATTCTACCTCTATTTCATGATAAAGAAGAACCATATCCTGATAAAGATGCGTCATGTTTAACTTTTCATATCAAATTCATCTTAGATAGATTTATGAATCATAATAAGCAAGGATGAAATCAAAAACATTGCATAGACCAAAACATCCAGATTGATAAACTAGATTTCACTACAGCTAGGAATAATCGGAGATTGATAAACTAGTACCTGTTCCATATTAGAATAAGCAAGCTTTTCTTCCATGCGAAGACAGGTTACATCAAACGCGGTCTTACATGTAGATGGTATTAAAGTTTCCTCAAGCAGTCCCAGGAATCTAACTCAACCATATGAAATATATCAACGACTAAAAAATTTTAAGGGGGGTTTTTTGAGTCCAAATTCAAGTGTTTAGTATAAACTCACAAAATAGTCCTTGCAGTCTTCATGGCAACTGCTTGCTGTTTGCAATGGCCAAGTGATATGATCCTTTCTGCAATACCAACCTCTTCATTCATGGATCCGGATAAAGTCTCTTTCTCGATACCAAGAAGGCTGAGCGTGAACATTTTAAATGTAGGACTGACGGAACTTTTGAGAATCGCTTGGGTTTCAGTGTCGAAGAAACCAATCCTTGCTAATGTTCCCATTATTTCACCAAAACCTACAAGAGATTAAGAACATAGTTGATTTTCAAAAAATTATGCTCTACAATCGCTATGTATGTTTTCAAAAGTGTTATAGAAAACGGCCAAGGTAAAAAAAATCGAAGCAGAAGTCACTGCCATGCCTTCATAACGAAGAGTTCCTCGGAAGATTGTTGATGCTTCATCTCCAATTTTATAGATGTCTCCATAAACCAGAGAATCACGGTTGGGGAGTACTTCAAGTGCAAATGCTGGAAAGTATGGTAGCCGGAATCTCACAGCCGAATCATAAAGATCATCCCCTGCAAGTACCAGAATAACAAAAATAATCAAGCAGCAAAGATTTTGATAACTTCCTGTTGTATCAAGAACCAATTCCCGTAATGTCGATGACGATTTTGAGCATCTCGTAGCTCACACGATGTCTTGCACACTCGAGAGTGGTGCGGAGCGTAGCACGGGAAGTGGAGTGCTAAAGTTTGGGTCATTCGATCATGTGATGGTTGATGATGCTATGGGGTGCCTTAGTGAAGGCAAGACACCAAGTATGAGAAGCCTTGAGGTTTGTTCGAATGGTGAAGCATTGAAGCTGGCATTTTGATGGTAGCAGGCTGCTGAAGAGCTTGCTCGACCAGGTCGAGCTTCTTGGCTCGATCGAGCAGATACCGAGGTGAAGATCAGAACCTACTGCAGCATGGCTCGACTGGGTCGAGCAATTCCCACTCGGTCGAGCGGTTACTTCAGCGAGAAACAGAATGCTTTCTGTTTTACATGCGATTCTTAGTGGGCCTTTTACCTTTTGTCCTATACTCTTCTTATATGTCTTAGGACTATATATAGTCTTGGGAAGTCATTAGGATGATGAGAGAGAGCCAAATACATTGAGATTGCTAGGGTTTAATACCAAGAGAGTTCTCTCCATTGTAGTAGGGCTTTGTGTGGGAGATTGAAGTAGAGCTTCATTCTTGGCTTTGGAGGATTGTTCTAAAGCTTGTAAGGTAAGGTGAGTCACTTGTGTAATGTTGATTATATAAATGACAAGATACTTTGTTTGAGGGGAGGTATCATTAGATACCTCATATATTTGTTGTGTTTGCCATTGTTGTTTGTTAACTCTGTTTTTGGGTTGTTCTTTGCATCTATTTTGTGATTGTTTCTTCACCATTCTTAGAGCCCATTCACAATACTTCCAAGTTCTGATGTACAAAGCAAGGCTGTGACAAATATAATATTCATGAAAAGATCCCCTCTATTTTTTGTTTGATATATTCAAAGAAATTTCAAGGTTTCATGTATGAAATTTGTTCACAGAAATTTACGAGTTTTTTCCTTAACCGTCAATACTTTGACCAGCCACTTGCCATTTTTCCTTTTTTATATCGGCAAGGTTGGTGAAAGTAACATGAGTCACAAGTCATAAATATTGACTCAAACTGCAAAATTTAATGTACCAGTTATAGAAACTTACCACTAACTTGTATCACTTCTCCATGAGATCTATAGGTAGCAGGATTACGCCCGGCTCTTAACGCACCAGCAGGGTTCCAACTAAATGCACGAATAAAGAAGAACAGCATCAAATAGTGGGAACAAACTACAATATTTTTGTAGAACTAATTTAATTGATAACTGTTTTGGTTCATCAGATGCGTGTTCAGCAAATACTTTTCAAGTAGTTGTAAGCACTTAGACAGCTGAAGTTGATTAATAGGTATTAGAAAAGCTCTTGCTACTTTTTTTGAACAGACTAAACAGGCCAAGTTTTTAAAAGGTGACTGATTGGAGAGTCGTCAATTATCTTTGAAAACTTGTATGAGAACCGTGAGAACCGAACTCCATGATAAAAATGTGTTACTTTTTACAGGAAATGTGTTGCTTTTGGACAAAATAATGTTACTTATGTTTAAAAAAACTGATACTTTTTAGCAAAACAAAAGTGTTACTTTCAGAAAAAGGAAAATTTACTTTTAAAAATCCGACCTTTTGCTTCTTCTCTTTTAAAAATCCCACCTTTCGACTATTTTTTAAAAATCCGACCTTTTGCCTTCGTTTTCTTTTATAATACATACCTCCCTAACTTACATGAACAACCAGTTAATTTCGAATTTTTGAAAAAAGAGAAGAGAGATTTACTTTTAAAAATCCGACCTTTTGCTTGTTCTCTTTTAAAAATCCCACCTTTTGCTTGTTCTCTTTTAAAAATCCCACCTTTTGCTTGTTCTCTTTTAAAAATCCGACCTTTAGCTAGTTCTCTTTTAAAAAATGAAAAAAGGTCGGATTTTTAAAAGTAAATTTTCCTTCAGAAAAAATAATTTTTTTCAAATAAACAGAAATATTAAATACCAACACATTTTTATGTAAAAAGAAACACTTTTTTATGAGTTTTTTTTCAGAATTTTTTTCTAAAAGTAACACTTTTTTATCTAATAGTATCATAAAAAACGGTAACACCTTTTTTGCCTAAAGTAACACATTTTTAGTAAAAAGTAATAATTTTTTGTAAGGCAGTTTGGTTCTCACGATTCTCATATAAGGATGGTTCTCACTGGAAATTTTTTAACTAAAAAACAGAAACATATATATATATATATATATATATATATAGGGTTTGGATCAATTGAAAACCAATTAAAATGGTGAAAACTGAAAAGGGGTACATAAAAGCTCAAATGAAGTACATATAATTAGAAATTTGCTAAATAGTGTACATATATGCTTAAAAGGGTACATATTCAGATGACATTTTTGTAAATAATATAAACTTTTTTCTTCACAACAAATATGTACACCCTATAAGATAATATGTACCCTTTTGCTACAATATGTATACTTCTGTCTAGTTTTCAGTTTTCACCACTTTAAGTGTTTTCACTTTATCTTACCACATATATATATATACTCCCTCCGTCCCTTATAATTTGCAGCATTTTCCATTTTCGTCCGTCCCACTTAAATTGCAGCATTTCTATTTTTAGACTATGCCCCACCACTTTCTTTTAATCTCATCCATACATTTTAACTCTCTTTTAATTTCATCCACAAATTCATTCTCTCTCCTCATTTATTACCACTTTCTTAATATTCACCCATTTTCTCTTTGCTACTAACTCATCAGGACGGAGTAGTATATAGGAAGAAGTTCCAGTGAGAACCATCCTTATATGAGAACCAATCAGTCTTACAAAAAAGTGTTGCTTTTTACTAAAAAGGTGTTACTTCTGGGCAAAAAGGTGTTACTGTATTTTATGATACTATAAGGCAAAAAAGTGTTACTTTAAGAAAAAAATTCTGAAAAAAACTCATAAAAAGGTGTTACTTTTTACATAAAAATGTGTTACTATTCGAAAAAAACGTGTTACTTTTTAATATTTTTGTTTTTTTGAAAAATATATTTTTTTTGAAAGTAACACTTTTTATGCTAAAAAGTAACAACTTTTTTTTAAAACAAAAGTAACATTTTTTTGTTCAAAAGTTACACATTTTCTATAAAAGAGTAACACATTTTTATTAGGGAGTTTGGTTCTCACGGTTCTCATATAAGCTTGGTTCTCACTGGAACTTGACCCTATATATATATATATATATATATATATATATGTGTGTGTGTGTGTGTGTCTGTGTGTGTGTGTGAGAGAGAGAGATAAAAACTGAACAGTTACCTGAATTTATAGGCTAATGGATTGTTTGCTGCAGCTGGAGATGGAAGGCCCCCACAATAAGAAGTGAAAGAACAAACTTTGCCCCCTTTGGTATGGGCATCATTGATCATTTTCATTGCCATCATGTGATCTGCATCATTATAAGAGTTTTTGGGAAGATATATTTCAAACACAAAAAAATATAAGAATATTCGGTATATCCTGCTCATAAAAGCTATGATCACGGTTCGGGGAAGGGGCGGAGGATCACTTCACACCGGCTTACTCATATGATCTCAAAAAACCATTTAGACTAGCGTGGACCCTACAGTTACAGAAAGACTTTTCCAATTCCTCGCAAATAAGTGAATATTCCTAAGTCCACAGTTTCACTGCACAAATTTCAGAACGTTGATGCAGCTTACCTATTCCAGGATCAAGGCCCATCTCTCCAAGAACTGTTATGCCAGCCTGCTTTGCATTTTGGTCCATTGTTGACAAGGAGCTATCAACATAGCTAGCAGTAACCAGATGCTTCCTATGCTGCATCACAAAAAAAAAAAAAAAAAGAATCACATCCTTTTTGGTAAATTTACTTGAATTATTGAGCATAGTATGCTAACAATGGGACCTATCAAAACGATCTAACGAGTCGGTCGTATTTGACCCAATGGTTCATAGATTATTTTTAAAAAAGCAAAAAAACCATGTAAACTTTTTTTTGGTAAGAATTCAAAATTTAGATTTTCTAAGTCATATTGTGGAATTTGACTCAAATAATAATATGGACAAACAAAATAGTAGTTGATCATAAGTTATAACTCAATAAAGTATATGTAGAACTTGTCTGCAAAAATATAGATGTCAAACTCAATTTTTTACCAAATTAGAGGAAAACAGGTAGGGTCAATCTTATCGAATTGGATTTTCGGGTTGGATTTTGACAGGTTTACTAGCAATATTACACTATTAACAATATATCATCATCTTATATAAGAATAGGAATTGCAGCATTGCAACAAAAGTTCAGAAATCAAAATTGTAAATTCGACAAAGCTCCTTGGAACTCTACTTTGTAAATACAAGTCAGACAAAAAGATCATAATTCATTGGTTTCATATAAATATGCAAAGCAACAAAAAATCAGATAGCTCGAAAGTACCTCAATACATGCCATTGCTATTGCAGCATGGCAACTAGGAGGAAGTAGACTAATAACGACTTCGGCCTGTGATTCAAAACAAAAACTGCTTCAGTTTTTTTATTATATAATGAGATCACAAAAAAAACTTGTACTATGGGCCGCCTTTGTGCATCGACAGAAACATTGAGCTATCTATTAAAAATTTCTAAAAGCAATGGTAACCTAAAAAGTTTCCTTCATGTATAATTTCCCAGAAAATCGTGATGCCTTACTAATATAGTCTCCTTAACAGCTCGTGTCACATTGTTTAAGATATACCTGTGAAACATAATTGTGCAGACTTTCTTTGTCCGACACATCAAGCTGCACAGCAGTTGCATTCGGAATATCTTGATTGACCTACAAGGGAACACATAACCAAAAAAATTAAAACAAAACACCTGAGCCAAAAACATACTAGAACTGTTGTATCATTTCTTGAATAAAAAAACACCCCACATATTCCAATGATAAACCCCATATTCTTTCCATGGTGTTCTCATAGAGTCTTTAGATACACCCCAAAAATCATCAAAATGCCTTCCTCAGATTTACAGTCCAAACAGTCAAGTTTTATCGTATCATAATCCCACCTTTACAGTCCAACATAGGTTCTGTGTTTTACTTGGTTTGTCGACCTTCACTTATTGAGTACTTCAATGGAGGTTTCCAATTTTATGAATGATCAAGATATAATTCGAAAGGTCCTGACAAAAAATAATATGGGGAAAACCTAGAGCAACCTGTTAACACAACCAAAGATAAGTAACATGTCTTACACCTGCTACACCTAAATAGAATTTAGTCATAGTGACTAGTGAGCATTCGACATTAGTAAAATCCTACACAGTCGCTTTGGAGCTTGTTTTGAAAGGCACATCATAGGAGTATCGAGATAACAATTTTCCGCAATGCACTAGCTAGTTAGTGAACATAAAAATAATTCTAAAAATGTTCTACATTCTCTGAAATGCTAATGACTAAGACGCCGACATCATTGATCCAGAAGGGTCCTATAAAGAAACTTTGATGATAATTTAGTAACAAACCTCTTCTGCATCTTTTAGATACAGAGATGCAACAATCACTTGTATATTTTCAGGCACAGCAAAATTCACATCCATGCAGTACTCAAACAATGGGCCAAATGAAAGACTTTTAAATGACACTAAAAGCTCAGCAGCTGGTCGGCATACACGTCCAGCACCAAGTATTAGTACAGTTGGTTTTCTTTTTGTCTCATCTATACTTTCAAAACCATTCTCATGGATCTTGCCAACAGTAAGTGCAATTTTATTAATCCCATGTGCTCCCTTCTTAGTGGCAAGAGATGTTAAAGAATCGATAATTTGGTCCAACACTGATCTATCATCTGCTCCAACCTGTCACAAATGTAAACCAAAATAAATGTAATGGTCACTTGTTAGCGTCCTAAATTAAAGGTAAAAGAAAAAAAACATTAAGCTGTGATCAAAGTTCAGATATATTCTTCAGAAATCAGCTATATCAAGTTCTTAAAATGTTTTAATATAAAGCATAAAGTAGGTCTAACTTTTAAAAGTGGGATAACCCTGAATAAGTCCATTGATAAATGGTAACAAAAATACAAGAAAAGCAGTGTTCTTGTGAACTAGTGTTTTAAATTGTTAGCATTACACTGATCAGTGCAAAATTGCTCAGTTCTTTGTCTAAAGTACTCACAATCTTGGAAAAAATGAAAATGGCTACACTATTAATTACATTTTTAAAGGTTGACAATCAAGGTAAAAATTCTATCAAACAGACGGTGGGAGAGATCTCTCACCATACATATTGTCAGCCAATTCTTGATATCATTGTTCTAGTTTAAAAGGAGCAATATTGATTTTTTGCATGGTTCATTCTTTTCAACCAAATTTTTCAAACTTGCCACCTTAATTTCTTGTCAATACAATGTAAAAGGTTTTAGGATACTATAAATGGATGAAGGATGTTGGTAGGAAATTGGGGTAGCTAAGGTGCATAAGCGAATGTGGATGACTGGACATATCCTAAAAAAAATTTGAAAAGAAGACATAAAAAGAATCTTGAGGTCAACTATTAAGGATGAAATGAGAGAGAACAATTTATGTTAGTTTGTTCATATCCAAATATCGAAAAATAATGTGAAAGATTGAAGCTTTGAAGAGAACAAAAATGAAGAGGTTGGCTGAATTGGCCTACATCAGTCGCAAATGATATCGAAAATTAGGATTTGCATAAGCATATGGTGTCAATAGCGTGAAAATATATGCAGATGATCATTGGTATGGTATAGGACCAAGTAAATATAATCGTTTTTACAGACATTCTCTTATGTTGATTTGTTTTTTAGTTCATGCCAACCACATGTTTGAATTAAGACTTTAACATTGTTGTTCTTGTGGATGTATGATGTTGAAAATCTCGAATTCCTTACAATATACGAATGCATAGAAGGTTGATGGAGAATACTCGTAAACATGATACTAATATCTTGACAGATGAATTGATGAGGTTTTCCATCTTTAAGGATATGGTTAATATAGTGATAAAGTTTCATGAATAGGTATCGCATAAAAATGATCAACCTAAACAATTCTAAACTGGACAGCTTAAAGGCTTTTGCAGAAAGAACCTTGTCTCCCTAAAAAACTTTGGTTTCCAAGTCTGCTGCAGAAAACTAATTTAAAAAGATTTAATTGACTAATATATTTAACAAAAGATGGGGTCGGAGTAGTTCGGAGATACATACTTCAAGTTCTGAGTATGACATGGCATCAGTACTCTGGCCAACATGACATTTCACTAAGCGGAATGAGCCACCCGCAGCTTCTATTTTATCCAAAGCCTCATTTATCAAAAAGTCGTCAAACAGATGACCACTTAAAGATACCTGCAAAATTTTAACAAGTTACACACAAAAAGAAAAACGATCACTGAATAATTTGTTTCGAAAGGTCCAAACATCACTTCTACAGAACCAAAGATCAAAGTGGAAACTCTCAATTCAATTAAGCAACAGTGGTCCTAGTGAACGGCATATCTACTTAGTTTCATGTCGCAGTTTTAAGGCTTTTGTCAGATGAAAAAAAGAAGACAACAAAAGCTTTATAACATAAAATAAATGAAAACCAAATCTAAAAAATTACCAGTAGCGTGTGTGTTTTCTTGTTAGGATGAGAATCTGGCAAATTTTGAGATAATACACTGCAATACAAAATAGATTGTGTTCAAAAAATGACTCCTTGACTAAGATATGATCCAGCCTAAATATGGGGAAGGAAGAACCATGTAAAAACTTCTACAGCCAATCATATTGATTGAACATTGAAGACACTAAGAATCAGAAGCTTACTCTGAGGCAGATTCCCGCATACGAGGAATATACTCATACAGTGATGTAATTGCTCCCTGGTGAACTATACAGGCTTGTTTCAAATGTGGTGGCAATTCTTCAAAATCTTTAGTGGACGCCAAGTTACCCATAAATTGATACAAAATGTTCCCAAAATGTTGAGAAGCCTTCAATAAAGGCACACATTGTTAGTGAAAAGTTTGTCAAAACATAGAACTCACAAGCATATTCACTATTCAGACCAGAATGCACCAAAAATTCTATAGCAAATCACAACTGCAACCTTTAAAAAGAACTATTTAAGGAAACCTAATTGCAGTACCTCTTTGGCAAATTCAGTAGGAAGGATGTCAACAGCAGAGCAAATCACACCATTACCCTCCATGTCATAATGGTACGAGTCTGTCAGTGGATCATATCTGCGGACAGAAAATTCTAAAATATGAACACTTTTAAGTTAAATTAACCGGCAGTATCTATGTTTATACATATTTAAAGTCTACAACATAGTGCAAAAACAAGGCCAAGTCACTGAATTGTGATCGTATCGTCATCTTGTCAGTTTCCCAATGTCTTGTCATCTTGTCAGTTGCATGAAAGTCGAGAACCACGGTCTACTAAAAATTAAGCCGGAATAAAGAAACATAAGGCAAACTAAATAGATTTGTGTTCCCCAATTCGAAAGACACTAAGGCATGTTACCTAAAGAAGGGCGAGTCAATTGTGGTGGATTGGTTGACAAACTCGATGGATCCTCCTAGATCACATGTTATATCGGCAATACCAATAAGAGGACACCTTTTGTTAATTACATCTTGAAGTTGCTTGTTCGTCAACAGCCTAGGGAATCTTGGCTCCCAATACATGCAATTGACTGTTTGCAAAAAAAAAAACAAGAAAAAAAGAAAAAAAAATTAAAAGAGCTAATTAATCAATAAGACTTCCAAAAACACCCTTCATGGTGCCTTTTAATAATGCATATATTGAAACCAACATACATGCATCACTTGAGCCCGTAGCACTACATATCCAATATTCTTATAAGCTCCGCTCTCTATAGTGGGCTTTCATATTTTAAAAAATATAAGTTAATAATGGGCTAATAACTTTAAACAAGAGTTACCCAACCAATTTGCCCCATTTTTCATTTTAATTTGCCCCGATGAATTTGCTCTATTCTTTTTTTGAATATGGCCTCGTTACTTTTACTCTATACTCTCTCTTATGTCTAAATATCCCACAACTTTTACCTATCATACCCAACTCTTTAGTCTCTGTACCAAAAGTAAATGGAGCAAAATGGCTGGGATGGAGGAGTACGCTATGACAATTGTTAACCAAGTTCAATTCCCAGCTACTATACAACCACAAAGAACACACACCCTTTTGATAAACATAAATTTTGTGAACAGAGTACTAAAAAGCGTGACAATTTTTATGAGCAGGAACAAAACAGATTACTTGCTACAAATGAAAGAGATGAAAATGTGTCCTTAATAGTTACAATTATGCAAGTTTAAAGAATGATTATGGATTTATTTTTTCAATCCTGATTCAGTTCCTTACCAGAGTTACAAATATGCAAATTCAACGATATGTCTGAAATGCACTCACAAACTGACAATTCAACCACATACTACAATTTTACATGAGTGTAAGGCATGTTTCCTTCTCTTTCAAAAAGCTGGCTTTGTAAGTTCAACTAGGAAATATATAACAATTTATCCTATTGCTAACAAATGCCAAGCCATAAAACAGTTTTGATTTCACGATACAGTACGTAAGATTAAGCATCTCATAAATCTACATTTACATTTTAACAAAAGAATTTAGCACATAGTTGAAATTGAGGATAACAAGTGACAAGTTAAATTGGAATGAGCCACGCACCAATAACAGAAGCATATGGAGCAATTCTTTCATGAAAAATTGGAGAATAATGCTCTGGATGTGAGTAGTAGTCTTCCTGGAAAAACAAATATGTATGTAGTGTTAAAAATGTACACATAATAGCTACAATGATCAAAAGGCTCAAAAAACATGTTCAGTCGAAGGGAGAAAATTACTTTGTTGAAAGTTCTATTAGAATCCTTGGGTTCAACCATATCTTTACTCGTTACAACACAGCCATATACTTTGAAGATTCTCTTCGAAACCAGGGAACTTTGATTTTGGCATCCCGCCTGAAACATCTCAAACTTGCTAAATATGTGTAAAAGCAGCAGTAACCTTAGATTAAATGATGTTGGTCTTAAAAAAGACTAGTGGAAGAAAAATCTAACATAACATATTTATGATATACCTAATTATCATTTTTTTGTCGCAAAAACTAGCAATATTAAACTATAAATTACAAATTATGATATAATTAAGTATAACTTTTTGTCATAATGCTAACTCTGCCTTGCAAAACGTCTGCAGCAGATGCACATCCTATGAGTGCTTTATTGTCGTAAAGCTAACATTGTTGAATTAACTTTCAATAAGGCATCCCCAACTGACCAAAATTATTAATCTCCTTAATTCTTTCACACATATTTATTAGTACCATATATGCTCTGAACAATTGAAGAGAGAAACCTATAATATCTCTTAAACGTCATCAGGAAGTCTGTTGACTTGTAAAACAATAAAACAAACTTTTTATTAACCTTAATCAAGAAAGATATAAGATGTTGCAAATAGAATCGCAAAAAGGACTAGAACCTTAAAAAAATTTGCGTTCCTTCATTTGAAACAATAGTTACATTTACCATAGTGGGATATTTGCAATTTTCTTGTCATGTTCCCTAGAATATAATTACTTCATGCATGGATTTTTTATGATATCACAAATAGATCAGCAGAACAGTATAACTCCAACTTACCGTTTCAAATAGCTCCGGAAGTCTGCTAGGATCCACAAAGGTATGAGGAAGAAGCTTGAAGATCTCTTGTGCACCTTGTGAAACTGTAACAAATACCAAAATCGAATAATTCATCTACCAGTAACAGCAATCAAAAATGAAAAAATTAAACTGAGGAACAAGCTCAAGTGAAACACAAATTCACATATAGTAAACTATTTCAATGGTATTGTAGAAGTATGGTGCAAAGCAGAAGATTAAGAGTGCGTCACGAGTCACAAACTAGAGACAAAAATTATTAGGATCAAAACACAGCCATTCTGTTGTAAACAAAGTAGTTGCAAGAGATTCTTAAAACTTCAATACATCGTGTATTATTGGAAGAAACTAATTTTGACAAAAATTGACAAGGCAAAAAAATACCATTTCCATTTCCAGTAAAGACAAAAACAAGAGGACAGATCCCAGATGGCAGTCCTATTGTAGCAATCTCTTCCCCCACAGATATGACAGCTGCCTTTGCAGAAGCCAAGGAGGGATACATGTAAGATGAACCCAAGGAGAGGAAGGGTGTTGAATACCCAAAACTAAGATAACCTGTAATATTATCTCAAAAAATCAAGATTAGAGATTTGACCTGAATATCAAACATAAGACAGGTAAAAAAATGTTTCATTCTACAAAATAACCAAAAATATTATACATAGCATTTAGCAATGAAGCAACACAAATTATCAAATGAGATTGTCTCATGGTGAGACTGTTTTTGTTGGGCTAACCCAATGTACACTTACGATCTTATAATGATCACTTATGATGTTAAAGTAATCACTTACAGCTTTAAAGTGATCATATTGTATAGTGTTAGAGCTATCACTTATAACATTAAAGTGATCGGTTACAATTGTAAAATGATTAATTATAATGGGTAAATTATTTGCGCACGTCTCATGGAGACTAATACTTGTTGAACAAATAAATGAGCAATAATATTTAAATTTCTGTATGGATGAGTGAACTATACTCTGAGTACTTGATAGCACCCACAAAATGGATGATGGAATAGACTTAATTATATGGGCAGAAGTTTAGAGGAGCTAGTTGTTTGCAGCACAGTTTTGTGTCTTAGAGAGCTATATAACTTAGATCCATCATTGGAAAAGGTGTGCATTTCATACAGTAAATCTATAGTAAATCTATGTCAAGACTCAAGACTCAAGAGCGATAGCCGATACTGAATGTATAAAGTTCAAAACACTTGTATCAACTCTGACACTTCAAGAGTTCAAAATGCCCATATCATATTTGGCACATACAAGGCTTAGCTGCATCAGCCACAGAGATGCAGGTTTATTAAAATCTCAGTTTATTGATGTGCAGACAAGAAACTATCAGGTCAAATAGGTCTAGGGTACTGAGCCTCTAATTGCTGATGCAATTCCTTCTTGCTTAAAAGTGAGGAATACTTAAAAAAAACCCACAAGAGAACATCAAAGAATGAAATAAGGCATAGAAACTTGGAACATTAGAACATCCGTCTTAGATCGGCAGCAAAACACAGCCTAAATCGCTCAAGGTATCGAACCAGTTTAGTAGGCCTTCAACCAATATGATTAAAGGTTTTTTTTGCCTCCTTTTATAGATTAACGGAGACAGAAAGGGATAAAGCCTAGAAATTGAACAGAAAGAGTCTCCTTAAAACACAACTGAATTTCATTTTCTTTTATTTTTATATTGATTTTCTACACATAATGTATCCCGTACACAATCAATCCCAACTATCCCAAGTGACTCTGAGAGACTTACCGGGTTTCACTCCCATCCTCCGTATCAAACAGAATTCAGTTCACAGTAACAACAAATTAAAGAGAAGAAGGCACATACGTTGTCCTAAACCATGCATAAAGTCAACCATTCCAGCTCTGCCAGCAAAATTTCCAAACGCCAGCAGCCTTTTCCCATTATCTCCGACTATGAGCTCATAGTCATACAAGGTTGCCCTTTCTGCAAGAATCTGCCAGAGACTATATAAGCTGAGGCAGACATGATAATCTGATAACAGCCTCATGAAACACACCAATATTAAACAAACCTTGTCAAGCAATGGCATGTTTTCTTTCTGTGCTTTGTGGGTATGTGAGAAGAAAGCATAGGCTCTCTCAGGAAGGATATTCTCTAGCTGTAACCAAACAAAAAAATTATTTCATTTTCACTAACATAAAGTGTACGCATTCGAAAAGCCAAGCTTTATACAAAATACCTTTGGTTGCTTAACACCCACAATAAGACCACATTCAGACAGGTCATCAGATACCTCACAGCCAACCTCTTCATAGAGTGCATCATGATAAATTCTCTTGGTAGATGGCTGAACGATTATTCGGGTGACATTAGGTTTACCTTTTTCACTATGTAGAAGGCGAGCACAATGAGCTGGTGTTAGAGGCGCTCGTCTTTCCCACTTGTTACAAGTCTCCGAAAGAATTCCAATAACTCCATTTCCATGCATAGTGTTTGTAAAGTGACCTCTAAGTTAAATCAGACAGGTAAACAGATGAATTCTCAGATGAATCATTAACTTTTTTAACCAGCATATAGATGGGTATCATAGGAAGAAGTATTTAGGCACCAAATACCAATATCTTCAAACATCCAACATAAAAGCCAGTAATTTTTCAACAATTAACACTCAATGTTCAAGTAAAATTAATTGTGAAGCAACTGCATCATAAATCATAACTAACAATCCAAAGTCCAACAGTCCAAAGAAAACAAATGTGTTCATTTTCACACATGATTTACGTACGCAAGCATCTTCGAAATCAATTACTTAGAAGCAGGAGACCATAATCACCTAAGCAGCTCTCTAGCTGCCTAATCTAACCAATCAAGTCACAAGCATAAGTGTATTCAGGTTTAAGTTCCGATCACCAGTTGATCAACCTAACCAAACTACTACAGTAATAGCCAAACCAAACCAAACTACTACAGTAATGCATATCTTTTAAGAGTAAGTATATCCCTTACCATATCATATATTATATCCCGGTAGATTAACCCAAACCAAACTACTACAGCCCTACAGGGATGCATATCTATCAAGAGTAATATGTATATCCCTTACATCACTCTTACTATTTCAAGGTTTAAATCAAATTTTAAATATTTTGGGGTTTAAAAATGATAAAATTGTTGGTTTGTGTTGTGTTTATGAATCAGATACCAATTACCTCCACTCTTTACAGTAATAGCGATAGAAACACAACACATGTTACTCTTGTTGGTATATAGATATCAACCGTAGCTGAACAAGAAAAAACCTAGGTAGAGCTGGTTTATGGGGTGGATCGGGCAATTTGGTTGCGGCCTAGACTATATTTAGCGGGTCATCAACGAATCAAGTTGTTAATGGGGTGGGTCGTTGATGGATTTTCATATAGCGGGACAAAAATTCATTTTTAAATAGGCCAAACATCAATCGACTTGGTCTATTTCCTTGATTGATTATGTACATTTTTTTTGGCAAATAAAAGATTTTTTTCATTCACCAGAAAAAACATAATACACCAAGGCAATAAAACTTAGTTTTTCTTATGTACATTTCAATTCATAAAAAAAATTGTTTTTATTTCATCAACTTGATTATAATTATAGCCTGCTAACTTGATTATAATTATGTCATTAAAATAACAGCCCATTTGGTAGATAATATTAAATGCAGCTAGTCTCCTAAGAGACTGTCTTTCTGAGAAATGTCTCTCAGGTCCAATCCATTAAAACTTATTGCTTACATTTACTCTACATTTTCCCTAATGGGCCAACCCAATTAGAGATAGTCTCTCAAAGAGACCGTCTCTCACAAGAATTTGTGTATTAAATGATGGGAATAATAATGAAATTTTAGTATAATTTTGGTACGACAAATTCTTGAGAACTTTATGGTAATCCTTGTTGTACATCAATTATCTCATTTTATTCACGGAATTCATTTCAATGCATTATCATTTGGAGAGGTAATATTAATTGTACTGAAAAGTTAAAAACAAACGAATTTTTTATTATCAAATTTTCATTATTATAGAAATGATATGGTACAAGTCATACAAATTTACACTTTTTTACATTTCCATAACCATCATTTTGTATCAAAAGCCAAAAGGACCTAATAGCATGCTACAGTGAAAGACAATAGTATTATATAATGTTATAACATCAATTAACTAAGAAAAATAACAAATACTCCACAATACAATAAATGACTCGTTAACGATCCGCTTTAAAAATATTTGCGCGCCACTTGCCCCACGACTCGTTAATGACCTGCTTTAAAAATATTTGAGGCGCCACCTGCCCCACGACCAGCATAACCCGCCCCGCACCAACATAAACATTTGATGACCTGCATTTAGCCCACCCCACATCCTGTCCGACCTGCCCAACTACCATGTCTAAACCCAGGCAAAGGTTTTATACATTCCTTATGTATGATATAAATGAGAAATGGAGTGGTGGTCCAGTTTTAATTCGGTGGATGAGAATATGACCCTAAATCAATCTTATATTATTTCAATTCAATCAAAAATTATCATTTCATGTTTGTCGACCAATTTTAAGAATCATTGAGCGCCGGACCTTTTAGCGTAGAAATCGACAAAAGTAATACTTGTAATAATTCGTTCACAAAAAACCGTAGGGAGTAAGGAAGGAATAAGATGGAAATTATATGATAGAGAGAAGAAAAGGCTGTATTTTTTTATTTTATTTTTTTGAAATGAGAAAAGGCTGTATTTATAAAAGAGGAATGGGCAGGATTTTTAAATTTAGATAAAAAAATTCAAAAAATATAATTTTCCTTTGATTATTTAAAAGAAATCAAATTTTTTAGGGTACGACTATCAAAGATTTAAAATAATTTCATAATTTATTTCACTACTTTTATTTTTTAGTCTTTATCTTGTATAAATTTAAAATTGAAATTTTAATCGATAAATATATGAATTTAAAAAATAAAAATATTTTATGATAAATTATTTACAAAAAATACAATTAATAGGTAAAAATTATGATATTACATCACGAATTATAGTCACAATTCACTCAATTGCATAAATAAAATAATAAAATCATTTTTTTTGTTCGTTGTCCCTCACTATCAACAATGTCAGCGAGTTAAATACCGCCGGCATGATTAGCGGTTATACGAAGAAACTCCCAAAATTCTCTGCTCTTTAGAACTTTCCAAGCCTAAGCAGACATCTTTTGTGATTTCAATTACAAAAAGTGGCATTAAGGAATTCGATTAATTTTAGGATTTCTATGATCAAACATTTCACAAGTTATAACCCACAATAATTTTGATTTTGTTTAAATTCTCGAATATTCTTCACCTTTTTGAATCACCACTTAAACGAAAAAGATTAAAATCGCTACTTTTTGTGCATGTTCGGATTCTATATCCTATTCAGAATCAAAAGAAAAATCGAAAGAGAAAAGAAAGGAAAACGCTTACATGCAAAAATGCCGATTCAAACTCTTGATCTGTTTTTTGATGTAAAATTGCTCTTGATCTTGATTTTAATCACAAAAATTGAAAAGATTGGAGTCGAAAATCCAGAATTTATTTCTGTTTCCAATATAATCGTTAGGAAATAACATGCAAAATTGCGGAAAACCACTGTATAAACCCAGGAAATCGAGAAGCTTTTGTAATGTGAGCAATTGTAAGCAAATGGTAGTACAGAATTTGCAGAAACGTAGGAAACACTATCACTATTTCACTAATTTGATTGATGATTTCATTCTTATCTTTAATCTCATACCAATTATTATTTTCACAGGAGTATTTATAATTTAATAGTTGGAGAAAGCAAAAAGGGGAAGAAATCTCCTAATTGGTGCAACAGATTAGAATAACACGTTTCATATATCTATTCAAAAATACTCCTCACATTGATTTTTTAAAAATTAGTAATACCCGTGCGATGCACGGATTTAAAATAACTTTATACTATTATAAAAAATGAAATGTTGCAAATATTTCTTCAAAACTATCGTCCATCAGAAGTAATACTTAGAAAGATAATTTTATTGGATGATATCTTTTAACTTTACTTGTTGAAGGTTTAACTTACTTATTATAATAATGAATTACCATCGGATCAACCTACAAATATAATTTTTTCCATTATTTTAATTTTATTATTAATTATAATTATAATAATAAATTGTCCGTTTTTTTAAAAAAATATAATATATGTATCATACTTGCATATTCAATTAGCCAATTTTATTTTTAAAATAGAACATAGAGTCAAACTACATGAACCGGAATGCTCGACCTTCTTAAACAAATTTCCTAGATAGTGTGAACAATTTTATTTATTATTGATTAAATAAATCAATTCCAATGTATTTAGGTATTATTGAGGAAATTAAACAATTTCAATGTATTGATTATGATAATATATTCATTAGGATTAATTAATTTCAATGTAAATTCCAATTACATTATTTAAAATAGGATGACATCACTATTATGTTTTGGAGGAAAAACTTTCTTCTACAAAGTGACACCTTATAACTTTTAAGGTATGATAATGTAAGCGTCTTTTGTTTTAATAATGTTATAGATAGATATATATGCTCCGTTCCAAATTAGTTGCAACTTTGGTAAAAAATGACACTATTCATTCATCACTTTTAATTTGTGATTAGTTTTTAATCTATAGATTAAAATATCTTGTTTGATTCGTCTCAACTCTCAATGTAAGAACTATTAATATCATATTTTTGTAATTTTTTATCATTCATAATTAGAGATATTAAGAATTAAATTAGTGCATTAAACTGCGTGAAAAGGCAAACGTTGCAAGTAAATTGGAACAAAGGAAGTATTTATTGTTTAAGTTTATTTTATATTTTAGATAATGTCTGAGGAAAAGTATAATTAGTTGAAATCTTATTTTGAATGTCTTATCGAATAATTTAACATAAATTCTTGTGAGAGACGATCTCGTTGTCGTTGAGAGACCAACTCTAATTGGGTGGCCCATAAAGGAAAAATATAAAATAAGAGTAAGAATTAAAGTCGACTGGGTCTGAGAGGCGTCTCTCAAAAAGACTACTCAAATTTGAATTTGATCCAAAATCCAGCATTGTTTTTAAGTAGTTAAAGTTGAGAATTTGAAAATGACTACTCAAACTTTGTGTAGTCATTCTCAAATTCTTCATTTATGATTTCACAATTGAATTTCATAATTTAAAATAAAATAATTATTCTCAAAAACTACATTAATGCATTTTTAGAGATAAAGAGTATATATTTATGAGTATGTAGTCAACTACTCATGTTCCTGGCATTCAACTTTATTTGATTGACTTGAAATTTAAAAAGTTAAGTACTTCCTTTGTTTCATATTAGTTGTAACATTGGTAAAAATAACACTATTTATTCATTACTTTTGATTTGTGATTAGTTTTTAATCTATAGGTTAAAATATAGTCAACTGAAATCTTATTTGATTCGTCTCATTGCAAAAATTATTATATCAATTTTTTATAACTTATTATTATACATTATTAGAAATATTAAGGAGTAAATTAGTGCATTGGATTACGTGAAAAAAAACAAATGTTGCAAGTAAAGTGGAACGGAGGAAGTATAATTAATTGTAGTAGTGGGTACTATTTAGAAATTGTCAATAAATCAACTAAATTAAAAGCTTAAGCTGATAGTTGAGGTTCCATGATATGTTATGTACTCTAACACGCATAGGCGGATGTACATGGTAACAATGGGTAGCATAGGCTACCCATGTTTTTTTTACATAAAAATAAATTTTCATTTTTTTTACCTTGTACTTCCTCCATTTCACTCTACTTGCTTTATTGGACTATTTACGCAATCTAATATGTTATTTTAATAAATTATATATTGAAATATGAACATCTAAAAATTATAAAAAATTAATTTGATGAAAGTATGCGATTAGGCAATTTAATTAAATAAGATCCCACTTGCATATTTTTTCGTACATATAACTCGTAATATATAAAATAAGCTTGAACGATAAATAGTGTCAGTAGCATCGAGTATTTCAGAACTGAGAAAGTATTTCACTAACTCAATTTTTGATCTTGCTCGTTTTACTTACAAGTCAATTAGGAGTAATAAAAATTTATGGGTTGTTCATTTTACAAATAAGACTTTGCCGAATTGTTTTATTTATCTACTTCAACACGTTGGTGCTATCTATGATTTTGAGTTCTAGATCCGCCACTGCTAACACGCCCCTCACACGAAAGCCCATAAGGCTAGAAGTGTGGATGTGCACATATGCTGAATATTCCACTTTAAATAAGGAGTGGTTAAGATTCAAATTCTTGATATCTTGTCACACTGGCTTTTGATCCAATATATTATATACTCTAACAAATATAAGAGAGTCAATATAAAAAATAGAAATGAGATCATATCAAAAAATTAAAATTATGTTAATTTATTAAGATAAGTGAAAAATAAAAAATGAAGTAAATTAAATGCACGGAAACAATACAGGACAACTTTTAGGTGGGTTTTTTGGGTAAAGACGTTACGTATATTAATTGAAAAGCTATTTCACAGTTGTTTGTTTTTGGAAAGATATGATTTAATATTTTTGCCACATATGATTTGCTTCACCATACTTAGCTTATTGATATTGATACATAAACGTGGCATATCACTTTTGGATGTACTATAACTCTATAAGCAAGTCTCACTATAAAGACACGTTTATTTTGAGAGATTATTTTTAACTAGTATAAATTCCGTGTATTATACGAAATTTGTATAGTGGAATTTTTTAAAACTTAAATTTTAAATAATTGTACAATTGCATATTATCATTATGAAATTATAGTATTATAAATAAAATTTAATAATATATTCAAATTGTTTATAAAAATTTTACATTTTTTTTTAGTATTAATACATAATATTTTCGGAGAATAAGATACCATTATTGCAATAATTTTATTCATTTCAATTGGTAAAAGCATTTTATATAAAATGAAAATATTGAGATTCTATACATGTTGCCATTTATAATTAAATGACCAGTAATTTTGCTGTTTTTGGCAAATGGTTGTTAGATTATTATTTGTCATTTAGCAGCAAAACTATAGTATTGTATTCTATACATGTTTTCATTTATAATTAAATGACCAGTAATTTTGCTGCTTTTGGCAAATGGTTGTTAGACTGCTATTTGTCGTTTAGCAGCAAAATTATAGTATTGTATGATTAAATCGGTTCATTATATATTTTTTAAAATATTGCAAGTAGACATTAAGATAATGTAAGTTCACATTTAAGATATCATAAGTAGGCATTAAGGATACGATAATTAAGCATTAATGATAACATAAGTATGCATTAAGAATACGGTAGGTAGATATTAATCTTTAACGGGTTGAGCTTGAGATACGTCTTTTAAAGAAACGGTTTCTCAAGAGACTAGCTGATTCACCATATTAAAGAGTATTTATGCCTTTAATAGTATGGATTGACTTGGTGATTGTATGACAATATTTTTATGTTTATGATTTTATTTTTATCATTTACAGAGAAGAATGAGTATGCCTTCTCCTTATGTGTAACATGTTAGGTATGGTTATCAAAATTCTAATCTTGATCTACAATTTAAAAATAAGCGATCAATTCGAATGTAGGTAGTATTTTATAGTTGGTTACTTCTTCTAGGAGTTTGTGTAGTAGAATCATGACAAGATTTCATGATCTTATAAAGACAGTCTCAATCGATAAAATTTTTTATAAAATCTATTAATTTTGATATATAATAACATTTTCTGATTAGATTAGAAATGACTGCATTGCAATTCTTTGATTAAGAAGATAATTAATGATTATATCTATTAAATATTTACACAATTAAATCATATGTGTTTATAATACTGAACCTCAAAGTAAAAATGGAAACAAATGAACTAATACTTAAAATTCATCAATCAAAATGTGTCAACAACCATAAGTATGACAAATCATTTTACATATACCAATATTAAATCACTTTTCCAATTATAATTCTGCATTTAATGGAAAAAAATTAATAATCATTATAATTAATAGAAAAAATAATAGGAGTATATGTATTATTACATTTAATTAATTAAATAAAAATTTTGAAGAGTTTAATTGTTTAAACAATATATTAATTTAGTTTATTAAATGATGTTTTGATAGGTTAAATTTAAATAAGGTTAAAATTAAAATCAAATAAATTAATTTGAATCGACTTAAAATAATCTGGATTCATTCATAATTACTAATTAGTTTGTTTGTTTTATTTAAGGAAAATTTGATTTCAAACATATGAACTTTGCCTCATTTGCTTCTAAACGTTCGAACTTTTGATTAATATTTAGAGGCATGAACTTTGGGGGGTGTCCGCCAAAAAAGATACAGCCGGTTTTAGTAACCCTTTGTAACCGGTTACCCTCTTTATGTTTATGCTATATACTCTTCTCAAATGTCGAAGGCAAGCTACATCAGTGTTCTTCAATGACTTCTTCTTCTTCAAGCTTGAGAAGCTCTAACTCGCACAGCATTCAATGTTTTCATGGCTTCATGGCTAAAATCCGTACAGTTAGGAAGGGTCCCAACTTGGGCGCAAGATTTTATGGTTGCCCTAATTGGCCTGTAAGTGTTTTTTAAATTTTTAGGGTTTATCAATTTTTAAGTTAAAATTGTTCTAAGTCTTGTTTCTTCCTTGTTAAAGAATGATGACTGTGCGTTCTTCAAATGGGAGAAGGATTGTGAAGATGAATTACAATTGAAGGTGACAGAGACAGAGCAATTGATGAAGGATTTGGCTGAGATGAAGAAGAAATCAGAATTGAAGAAACAACAATACAAGGCACAAATTAATAACCTGAAACTGGAATTGAAGAAAGCTGCAATTAGAGAGAAGAACTTGTTTTTAATGTTGTGTATGTCTTGGACTATATTTGTAATGTATGTAGCTCTTTGTAAGAACTATAATCCTTAATTAAGAGGAAGTTTGTAATGTAATGTGCTAGATAATGTACTGCTAAATTTATATAAATATCAGTTTCATAGAACTGATTTCATCATATTAATGTCACTTTGTCATTGTTTTTTGCAAAATACATCCACCCCATTGCATACATACATAAAACAGCAATTATGTTAACTGATGCCCAAAAAAATACATCCCCTCCTAAACAAGCATAATATAGGTGTATGTTAACTGATGCCCAAAAAAATACACCTCTACCATTACATACATACATAAAAAAGCAATTATGTTTTGGATCCTTGAGTTGGTTGTGAACACTGACTTGGTTGAGAACCTTGACTAGCTTGGGCAGACCTTCCTCTTCTTGCTCTTCCTCCCCTTGCACCTACACCACTCCTGATGCTCCTTCCATGCCTCCCAGTTCTTGTAGGTTGAGCAGAAGGCAATGACAAACTGTGTGTTGAACCTTGACATTCAATAGTCTCAGTATGCTGTGGGATCTCATTCAAATTAATAGTACATGCTTTGTCCTAGCATTGATGATATAACCATTGAATGTCTCAGCCATGTTATTAACAATAACATCCACCCTGCAACTTGTCTTCATGAATGCTCTACAAAAACATGAAGGGTTGTAACTCTTAAACCCCTCCACAACTTTATCATCAATCTGTCCCATCTCCTCCAACGCTTGCTCATAGTCAGCAACATTCCATGCCTTTGCTGCCTTCCAAAAAAGCATCTTCAATTCATCCCCCTTGAATGACTTATGCCAATTGGCATAAATATGTCTTGCATAGTGCCTGTGCTCTGCCTTTGGGAGAATTTGGGCAACACAACTAACAATACTCTTCAAAATAACAATAACATAACAAACATTAATAAGTGAAGTGAATTACCCCAAAAAAAAAAGTAAGCCAAAGTGAGAATACACATACTTTTTGTTCATCAGAGATAATCACCACATCTTCACCAGCACCCAATCCCAAATAGTTCTGTAATTTAGTAAGAAACTACCCCCAGCTTTCATTATTCTCCCCCTCAACAACTGCCCAAGATATGGGGAACATCTGATCATTGTTATCCCTTCCAATAGCAACTAACAACTGACCTCCCAAGAATGTCTTGAGGAAACATGCATCTATGCAAATCACCTTCCTACAACCATCAACCCAGCCTTGCTTTAAACCCTCAAAACAAATATGCAGTCTCTTAAATACTTCACCATCTTCACCATCAGTAACAAGCTCTATCAAACTTGTAGGGCATGCTTGCTTTAGGACATGAACATAAATTCCCAATTTGGTGTAATGTTCTGTCATACTACCATAAAGCAATCTGTGAGCATTGTACTTAACCTTATATGCAAAATCTCTCTTCACAATCACACCAAAAGCCCTCTTAATTGCATCCATAATTTCCCAAGCTGGCCAATGTGGTCTTGTCTTAAACACATCTAAAAGCTGATGTGCAACCCACATTGCTTTCATTTGTCTATTCTTTTCCATATTCCTACAACAAGTATGTTCACTCTACACTGACTTAACTACAAAAGTATCTCTCCTGCTATCCCAACTAGCATACACATAAAATGGACAACCAACAACACACTTAACTACTGTTCTTTGACCATATTTTTTGTTACTTGATCTAACACCTACATTCCTACCTTGATAAATAGCATATTTTGCTAAAGCCTGCTTAAAAAGCTTTTTGCTTCCAAACCTTTGACCTACAACCCATTCAAAGGTCTTGAAATCTGTGGTTTCAGGAACCAAAGTACTCTTCTTCTTCTTCCTTAAATCACCTTCACCTTTTGAGGAGAGGGGACTATCTAGCTCCTCCCCACTTTCTTCATATTCAGAAGTATTCTGTGTTTGTTCATTCTCCTCAACCTCAACTGGATCCTTTGAGCTACTAGCTAAACAACTCTTAACAACTTCTTCTTGTACCTGTTTACTATTCTCAGCCAACTTAATACAAGCATTCTTGACTCTTTCTCTAGCTTGTACATACTCCTCATCACTTGATTCTTCAACCCCATCTTCCTCATTCAAGTACTCATTCTCATGTAACAATACATCAGCTTCTGCTCCTACAATATCCTCAACATCCTCATCAGCTTCATCACTACTCTCTTCTAATTCCTCAGATCTACAAGGTTCTTTACCTTTACTTTTGGTTCCTAGATCTACTACATGTGTGGTTTCATTAATAGTGGAGGTGGAAGGCTTATCAATAGGTAGATCAGAAGTTGGGGGTTCAGCAAGTGGTTCATTTAATAACTAAGAATCAATTGTAGTGTCTACATGGAAAGACAAATTTGGGTTTGAGGATGTTTGCTTTTTACCCCCCATACCACTTTGGGGTCCCCTTCTTATAGTCAACCTCTTGGGTACTGTTTTGACCCCAAGTGAAGTAGTTTCACTTTCAACCTTTGAAAGTGATGGTTGGACAAAGGGACTGCCAATAATGGAAAGAGGGGACACAGGAATCCTAGCTAATACATATACATCCACAAACCTATTCAGAATGGCTGTTTGACTAAGTTGAAAAGCATCATCTTCAGAAACGATTTTCTTCAACCCAACACTCAAAGGCACACCAGGAACACAGTAATACAAACCATCAATAATTTTGCTATTTACACAACTTTCAGCCAAATTTAACAAACACTTCAAGCATAAATCTACTGGACTAACATCAAAAGTTCTACCCATTCCCCCAACATAAACAACACCAGCATTATCTTCAACAAACTTACCACCATACCAATAGCAAAATGTAAATTTTGTTTCCATTTTCTACAACATTTCAACAAACACAGAAAAACACAAACTTTCAGAAAAATAAACCATTAACATTAAAAGAAACCCAGAAATGGAAGAAAGAATATGCCTAAAATAGCCAAACAAATTGACTTACCCCTTTCCTGCGCATCAGTGTTCTTCAATGCTACTCCTGAGTGTGATCTTAGGAAAAGGATTATGGTCAGATTTATAGAGATAATCAGAGTAAGGAAGCTTGAGAATTGAAGAAGGGAGTTAAGAAAGGAGTTAATGGTTGATGATGATGGGTGTTCAATCAGAGAAGGGAGGGAAGCTTTTACAGGTGAACATTTAATGGCGTTGAGGGAAGTTAATCGTTTTCAAATTTGTAGCCGGTTACAGGTAAGATGTATCTTTTTTGGTGGACACCCCTCAAAGTTCATGCCTCTAAATATTAATCGAAAGTTCGAATGTTTAGAAGCAAATGAGGCAAAGTTCAGATGTTTGAAATCAAATTTTCCTTTATTTAATGCAAGAGACCATCAAAAATATATTTTAGTATAATTTTAGAGGTAATTAGTTTAAATATTTTAGTAAGTTGTTTTGTTATCCAAAATAATTATTTTACTAAAATATAAAATATATTTTAGTATAATAATAAAAGGAAGACAATGTCATAGATTTCAAAGGACATATATATATATATATATATATATATATATATATATATATATATATAGGGGTTGGATCAAGTGAAAACACTTAAAGTAGTGAAGAAAGGGGTACATATTATCTTATAGGGTGTACATATTTTTTGTGAAGAAAAAAGTTTATATTATTTACAAAAATGCCATTAATATGTACCCTTTAAGCATATATGTACCTTTTTAGCAAATGTCTACTTTTTACAAAATGCCCCAAATTTAAAAATATATATATATATATATATATATATATATATATATATATATATATATATATATATATATATATATATATATATATATATATATATATATATATATATATATATATATATATATATATATATATAATATATATATATATATATATATATATATATATATATATATATATATATATATATATATATACTATATATATATATATATACACATATTATATATATATATATATATATATATATATATATATATATATATATATATATATATAATATATATATATATACCTTCCGCTTTTTATTGTCCACTTTACCTTTTGCACGCATTTTTAGCAAATTTTAAGCCTTAATATCTCTAGGTACGCATCATAAAAAATATAAAAATTATATATTAAAAAACGTTACATCAATAACAAATCTAACAAGATCTCACATGAATATATTTTATCTTTAATTTATACTTCAAAAATCTATTTTAAATTTCTCTTTTCAAAAGTGGACAAACTTAAAGTGGACAAACAAAAGGACAGGAAGAGATATATATATATATATATATATATATATATATATATATATATATATATATTATATATATATATATATATATATATATATATATATATATATATATATATATATATATATATATATATATATATATATATATATATATATATATATATATATATATAATGTGTGTTTATTGTTCATAACAGTGAACAAACAGTAAACAAACGTTACTTATTATTTATTGTGTTTTTTGTCCCATTAATAAAACCTATGACATTTCTACTTTTTGTCTGTTGTTAATAACAACGAACAAATATGAACATAATTTTTGTTCTCTGTTAGTAATAGCGAACAAATACCAAACCTCAACTTGCACGGAGACGCTTATTTTGGAATTATAATTTTTCGAAACTTATTTTAGGAATTTTTTTGAAATTTTTTCGAATTTTCTGGGACGAGATGAATAATAATATTGGAAGATAGATCATAACACTTGTATCCAGGATGATTTTTAGAATAGTCTTGAAATACATAAAGGTTTAGAACGGTTTTGAAGTTTGTTTGTCAATGGAAAAAGAGAAAAGTATAAACAACCAAAAACTCGAGATGATAATATGTAGGTATTTTGTGATGATGTACTTCGAGGGGAAATTTATTTTTGTGATTTTTATTTGAAAGAATATTTTATCAGCTAGTCTCATGAGAGACTGTCTTTCTGATAGATGTCTCTCAGGCTCAATCCATTAAAGCTTATTGCCTATATTTACCCTACATTTTTCCTAATGGGCCAACCCAATTAGAGATGGTCTCTCAAAGAGACTGTCTCTCACAAAAATTTGTGATATTTTATAAATAAGTTTACATGCCAAGGGCATGGTGCAAAAAGAGGGTGGAATGGAAGCATGAGTTTACATGCGAAGGGCATGGTGCAAAAAGAGGGTGGAATGGAAGCATGAGCAAGCAAATTGCGAATAATGTTTTTAATGGAATTGTTTATAGGGGGGATCATGGTGATTTGAGAGAGCAGTAAATCACTATTATATGGCCCATTTATTTTGATATTTTATTTATGGTTGATTCTTGTGTGTGATGGTATCTTTGAGAGACCATTTCTAATTAGGTCGGTTCATAAAAGAAAACATAAAGTAAGAGTAAAAATAAACTTTAATGGGTTGGGCATGAGGAACGTCCCTCTGAGAGACGGTCTCTCAAGAGACTGACTGTTTATTTATTTTATTATTATGTTATTTTTTTTGATTTGTTAATCAGTATGACTGATTAGAAATTTTATAATCAGGGGTGAAGCTACATGGGGGCTGGGGGAGGCTCGAACTCCCTTGCCGAAAATACGATTCTTTGTATTTTTAGCTTTGCCCCCCCCCCCTACTAGTATATAAATTATTATTTAATGAGTGTAAAAATATAACAAAATTACTATTGCTCAATAGCTGGAGTAATACATTTGTAACATAAGGTTAAGGGATCAAATCCTAATTCAACCTATTTTTTTAACAAACTAATAAATTTATATTATAATGTCTTTATACTATATCTCTCATATAATTTTACATTCATCGTTTTTAGTGCGTGTTTATATTTTTGTTATTTTAATTTTAATAATATATTTTTGGAAACTTAATAAGTGACTAATGGAGTCAAAAACACTTGGCTTTTCAAATGTTATAATTATAGGGAAAGTTCAACTCTATTTGTTGAATATAATTTTTAGTATGATTCAAGTTCATTTAAGTCTATTTGGTTTTAAAATTTTCATAATTTAACTAGTTTGTATATTGTAAATAATAGAGACGAATCAAAGATTTTAGACGCTCTATTTATTTTTACGATGTCTTTTAAAATGGTATCCTTTATTACATCAAAAGATAAAATAAAATTCACTTTAAGAAAAATAATTCAAAACAAAAGGCATTTTAATACTATATTATTTCAAATGTAAAAATGTTTACAAATAAATTACTTAAAAAGAGTTGCTTAGAACCGTGCATGAATAACACCATTCAATATTTGAGGCCTCTTATTTTTTGGGGCCCTAGGCGGTCGGCTACCCCAAATAGTCTAATAACCGACACTGGTTAATAATTTCTAATACATCGACTAATATTCGACCCCCCCTTAATATAAAATCCTAGCTTCGTCCCTGTTTATAATAGGTAATAGTGTTAATTTAAATAAATTTAACAAGATCACCAAGGATATACATAAATAGAAAGAAAATCATTCAGAATATTAAATGGTCACAATTGTATAGTAAATTTATTGTATAATTATTTCAATCCCATTTACAATGAAATATAAGAGTTTTTTAAACTTATATAAAGACTAAAGAGCCTAAAGCTTTTCACAACTGCACAATACAATAATTAAAAAGTTCTACAGAAGAACAGACTTGCTCTAAACATTTTATGGAACAAAAAACCACTTACATTCGTGTCTTGGTGTTCCTACTAATTATTTTTTCTTCAAGTAAGTGTTTTACCTTTTCAATTATTATTATTATTATTATTATTATTATTATTATTATTATTTATTATTATTATTATTTGACAAATAAAGTTTTAAAATTTACAAAGAAAACCTAAACAAGCAGGAAAGGGAACAAAATTCAAGTATACTACTCATACTACAATAGATTGCACCAATATGAAAATAATGTCCACCATCTTATCACAAAATATATATATATATATATATATATATATATATATATATATATATATATATATATATATATATATATATATACTCTACTTTTGAATACTACTTTGAATCGTAAGATCGTAGAAATGTTGATTAGAATCGAGATTTTGATATATATATATATATATATATATATATATATATATATATATATATATATATATATATATATATATATATATATATATATATATATATATATATATATATATATAATTTGAATATGGTGAAAACCAATTTCTTGGTGAAAAATGAAAGCGTTTAATTTCAGTCGTTAGATAGAGATGGACGGCCTTGATTCACAAGCGACTTTTGGCTTCGTGCGCTTCTTCCTTCTCCAATCTCTCATTTGCCACAAAGAGATTTGCCACAAAATTATACGTACATTGTTATGTAAATTTAAAAAAAAAACTTTAATTAATTATTTATATTTGATGTAATAATTTTTTTTTTAAAACTTATTTTTAATACTTAAATTCTTGACGAATAATATAAGATCTTTATAAAAGTCATGTAATCAGATTTTAATCTACAGAAATACTCTATCTAACAAAACGCTATAAAATTATTATTTAAAATCAGTTGATTATAATAACATTTAGTAAATTTTGTGGATCTATCATATGTTATCTCTTTTGTAGAGTACATTTTTTAATAATGAGTCGCATGCAAGTTATGTTTATGGTCTTATGGAAAAAATATGACATATTGTTACTTATATATTGTAAATTATAGGTCAAGTTTCCCTTTAACAATAATTTTCTTATGTTTTTTTTTACTATAGTTAAAAATTCAAGCCTTTCTAATATGTTAATCCTTCTGTTTTTATGAGAATGCAGTCAAATTATTTTGGGTGAAGTTTGATGAAAAGTGAAATTAGATTGGAGAATAAGACGAAAAATAAGTGAATGATATCAATAAGTGGTTAAGATAAAGAGAGATAAGTTTGTAGATGGGATTTAAAGAAAGTGAGACCATTGCCAAAAAGAGGAAGAACGCAAATGAGTAGACAAACTAAAATGAAAAGATATGCAAATTGAGAGAGACAGAGCCACATAGGGATTATAAGAGAAGACGAATAATTTTTATCCATTGTAATTTTATTTCACAAAAACTTGGGAGACGGTTTCATATTGAACTTTAAAGGTATTAATTTTAACTTTAAATGTATTAATTTTAACTTTAAAGATATTAGTTTCATAAATTAAAGAATAAAAATTCAATTTGAACTTTAAAGGTATTAATTTTAACTTAAAAGGTATCAGTTTCAACTATATTCATTGTGCATTTCGTCTCCGTGTCTTTTTCTTACTTTTATTTTCCTTTTTATTTCAGAATCTTTGAGAGATTGCTTTTATGATAAGTAGTTTATGTTCATTTAGTTTGCCCCATAAAATTCAAAATATTCTTATATATTTAAGTTCTATAGGGATAAAGATAGTAATGTGCATTGCAAACATAAAATTACTTGATTCCATGCAAATTAAAGTTGCTTTTATTTATTTAAGTGGGATAAACAAATTTCACGTGGTAAACTTAAGTTTTTGACTTTTTTAGGTAGTTGACAAACATTTTTTTATCCGCATAGTAACCCCGAGATTTAAACTTTTTCATGTGGTACACAAAATATTAAATTTTTTGTAAAATTCAGTACTCATTTTGACTAAAATTTTGAAAAAGCGTTCTTTTAAAAGTTATCGGCACGTTCTTATTATAAAAAGGGTCGTTATAAACTCATAATGGATAATACTAACTTAAATTAAAAAAAAATCTTCCATGCCTACCAAACGGAAAAGTTAGAAGCTTAGAATCGCTGCATACAGATTGTTTCCGCGTAGAAATCGAGTCAATATCTCCCTGACCGGAAGGTTGATTTTTCGGTTGTTTTAGAAGTCCGAATACTGATCTTCAACTGACCTGCAAAACGAACAGAGTTAGCTTGTCCGGGGGCGTTTCCCGGAAAGCCTCTCCGACGCTCAAGTCAGTGTTGTGTATTTGAATGAATTATAGTTAAGAATTGTTTTAGTAAAAGGGGAGAGAAAAAGCATACCATATATTGATGAATAGTGAGGTATTTATAGTAGGAAAATGGGGAGTAATTAGCCCTAAGGGCTTTTTGGTAATTTCAACCGTATTGGGAACTTGGGCTCCAGATTTAGGGCCCAACAAGTAATAAGTGGTTGACCCAATAACATTAGCCCCACGCACTGAGGGCGTTTGATCTTAAGTGTCAAACGGGCTTTGAGCGGAAAACGTAAATAAATGGAGAGGTGCTGACTTTAGACTCATGCCTGTCCGGGGCCTAACGGGGCCGAATACAGGCGAGGGCCGAATAGGGGTACTGGCCTATGGCCGAATACTGGCAAGAGACCCAAGGGTCCGGATGCCGTTAGCTTGCTGAATATTTAATGGATGAAGAAGTGTCCGAGTATAGGTAAGAGGTCGGGGACGCCTTTTAAAGGTTGAGGGTTAGGCATATAACCGGAAATTTACCTGAGGCAAAGCCATTACCTTGGGATGGCCGAGTGCTGACCAAAGGGGCCGAATACTGGCGCATAGGCCGAGTACTGGCCAAGGGGCCGAGTGCTGGCGCATAGGCCGAGTACTGGCGTTGGTGAATTGTCCTCATCTTAGCCATCAACCTCTTCGGTACAAGAAGGGACCATAGTTCGTGGGCGAACAGGGGTCTCTTCTCATACCGAAGAGGTCAAGGATAAAGATGACATGTTTTACCGTGAACCGGCAATGGTGGAGGAAATTTCGACTCGGCCGATGGATTCTGGCGGTGGGAGAGGGGTCCTCCGTTCTTGGGCGAACAGGGATTCCTCTCCCACCGCAGAGTCCAAGGACGAAATCGATGGGGCGAGCCGTGGCATTTACTCCCCAAGTTCCACGTCCTCTAGGTAGAGGCAGGCAGGGGGAGGATTCGGCCATGGGGCGACTCTATAAGAAGGTAGTCGGACCCCGTTCAGAGGTATGTTCAAACCCAAGTTTGAAGCCTCGAGGTTATTCCTTATCTAGAGGAATTTTTGAGACTTTTGTGGTGGGGTTGATGAAAATGACCCAAACAAGGGCTCTATTTATAACCAAAGTTTCACTGTTCCCCGTTGATAGACGCGCGGAACCGTAGGTCGTTGATCGTTTAACTAGGTCCGGTCTACACAATTAATTTTGTTCTCCTTAAATAACCCTAATGACTAGCATTAGTGGTAAATAAGGGGTCGGTCCACAGGGAAATGTTTTCGTGACAAAAAGAGTCTAATGACAAAAAGGTTTATGGTTTTTGAGTTTTAAAGTGACAACAAGTTTCAAATATCAAGTTTTAAACAATATATAAAAAGACTAGAGTTTGGGGGTTTTAGCTTCTTAGATTGCTAAAGGGATGGGTTGAAAATATGTTTTTAACCATTGTATGATAAGAAAAGTCTTTCTAATTTAGCTCCACAACTTCTAGGTATAGGAACTATATAGTTACTAATATGGTTTAGGAGATTCGGCTTCTGGGCGTATAACTCGACCATACTAACAACTTTCTAATACATGCTCTTGACCTCCAATTTATGTTATAACAAGAAAGAATCATACAAGATAGACATGGTTCATCATCCTAAGGACGGGCTAGGCCTCAAAGGAATCCTAATAAAGTTAGCTTCCGGGCTACTCATTACTAGCATGAATTCATATTTCCCAAGCATTCAAACATTCAAGCAACATAAATTGTCCATGGATGGAGATCGAAATGGACTTCCGATTCCTTACCATGGAACTCACATATTCTTTTATGTACATATTCATGATCAACCCATTACCCTATAAGCAAAATAATTAACTAACTACATCCCCAAACTCTAGAAAGATAACTACTCACTCATGTTGGTACTTAACATAAACACATAAAATGTCATGAACATATTCCTAGAGCAATCACAACAAAGAAGAAAATTAAGTTAAAAAGACTTACTACCCTCAACTAAGGAGGGGGATGACAATCACACAAATGAATAAGAGCTTTCGAGATTCAATCCCAAGGAATTACTTCAAACCGAATGCTAAATTAAACCCACAAATTCTGGAAATTGTTTGATAAATTACCAAAGAAAGATTGTTACAACTACTAGTGTCTTGCTACAATAATACAGCTTCAAAACTTGATTCTTAAGAGAAAAATACCAAATGAAAGTGTTTAAATGAAAGTACTACTACAAGTTTCTGGAATGGATTAGTGTTTAAGCATACAAATGAACTTAACAAACTTAGAGAGAAGAGAGAATGGAGTAGGTTCAGCTTGTGGGCTGATGGTATATCCCCTTTCCTTGAGAGCTTGGGGCATTATATAGCCAAAACAAGAGGCTCCTCCACTTGCATTCATCATCATTGCCAAGGTGGTCAAGCAAGCAACCTCCTTCATCATGGGGTGCAGATGCACAGGAGGGGAAGGCTGAAGCACGCAAGAAAAGGAGCGGTGGAAGCTAGAGGCAAAAAGTAGATGGACAAAAATCTACACTGTAGCTGTCAGGTGTGAACCAGTCGACCGGTCGACTGGTTCTGTGCTGGTGATCTTTTAGACTTAGAAAATCTTCCTAAGTGTTGGTCTTTGAAATTATGCACGGCCACGGAGTCGACCCCAGTCGACCTTGCACGACTCCTTCTCACATTTTCACCAAAAATTATTTCTTTTAATCCGAAGGTTCGGGTTTTGAATCCCGAAGTCCGATATGCGTCCGATCACCTTGAAACCTCCTCGAAATTGGCTAAAAACACCTGAAATATATAAAACCACTACACCACAAGCGTAAAGCATACAATTTGACAATTGAAGGCCTAAGTTAAGTAAGATATGCACAACAAAGAATACGAATTCATTAAAAATAGGTGCAAAACACGCGTAAAAAGCGCGTGTATCAAACTCCCCCAAGCCAAACCTTTGCTTGTCCCTAAGCAAAGCAACAACACAATTTGAGATGCAAATAACAAAAGATGACCATATTTAACCGGAAAAGTGCAAGCAATGATGACAAACATCGGTTCTAAGTTCCAAGAAGTTGAGCGATATCGAGGCTCCATTGAATCGTTCCTAACAAGGGATTATGGTGTGAGCACGCACCCAATCATGAGCCTTTAGCTCCCAAACCGGACTCAAAGAGGTGGGCAAACCTCACTCTAGGTTGTGAACTTCCAAAATTTTTCCACCACACTATAGTGTTTAAGGGTAAACACTCATCACTCAAACCTATGACTCAAGTGATGTGAGTCTCTAATCAACAAGGGAACTCATGAATCAAGCTTCGAAAAATCAACAGGATCAAGAAACCAAGCAACAACAATGAAACCTAATGAGAAATGAGATGGATTGATGCAAAAGGGGTGGTATAGTAGTGAAAATGGATGGCTTATGAGAATGTGGAGTGGGAAATGAATGAAATGGGGTGGAAAGTACTCTAGCTAGCAAGCCAACAACCAAACAAGCCACAAACCCAAAAATGCAATCCAACTTAGCACTCCTAATTATAATTTTCTAAATAATCAACAATTTTTCTCCTTTTTTTTTTTTTTTTAATTTTATTTTATTTTATATATGCATACACATATTATTCTTTTGATAATAAAACAAAATAAAATATATACACCAAAGCTTGGTTAGTGATTAGACCAAGCAACAATGAGGCCAAAACATATGAATATGGCCAAAGAGAACTAAAAATAATCATAACATAAGTAAGTCATCACCAAAGTATGTATGAGGTGACGATAAACATGATAAACTAGACAAAATAAGCCGAGGAGTGCTAAGAGTAATCATCCAAAACATATCCAAATTGACCCAACTTGCAAGCTAGAGTGCTAAAGAGGTGATGTGGAAATGAAATGTGAATGTTAAATGGGTTGATGGAAAAAAAAAAAAAGGTCCAAATGTTGTGCTATTGTTCACACCTATCTATTTCTAACTTGATTCAATTTGTCCCAAGTTGTCTCCAATTAGCGCAAAAAATGGTGGTAGAAGCTCACTTATCCTCACAAGGTTAAAATTTGTTTGCCCAACTCTAAGGCGGTGCCACAAACCAATGTACCACACCAACCTCAAAGAAACATCCTCAAGTGAGCCTACTCATACAATCAACAACTTGGAAAAGGGAACCAAAGACTTACCATCAAATTATGCACACATCAATTAATTAATGGTCAAAGAAACATTATAAAACAGGTCATGCATCTCTTAGGGACAAACACTGGTCTCTCTTCAATTATGGAGAAATACGGGCACGTGCACTGATCCAAACCAAAAACAAAGAAAATATTCACAAAAATGAAACAAAGAAAATGCAAAACTAAAAAAAAATCATACCTCTAAAGCTTCAAAATTGTTGGAATAGCTCCCCCCCCAAGCCAGACCCAACAATGTCCCCATTGCTTTGGACTTGAAAGGGAGGAACTACAGGAACCACTTATGTAGCGAAGTCTGGGTCATCAGAATCTTCATCAGAATCCTTCGCCATCAACTCATCACTATCAATATCATCATCTTCCTCTTCCTCACTTTCTATGAGGACAGCCTTACCCTTACCTCGCCCTCCCCTTGAGCTACTAGGGCCAGAAGGGGTTGGAGTTGGATCGACTCCAGCCGCGGTGAAAGTTTGATGCCCTACCCCCTCGGTCTGCATACTACCATACCCCCCGTAAGGAGGGATACCAAACTGCCCGGCGTAAAAGGATGAGAATCCTCCTTGGGAAAATGAGTTAATCATTCCAGGAGGAAAGCCGTATGGCGAGAATGTGCCGTGCATGCCCTGGGTCTCAGGAGGGGTGTACCACTTAGGATGGTCATAAGAAGGGTCAGGCACCCCCTGCCTGTAATGGTAGTCATAAATTGGGTACATACCTCGCTGCTGTTCGAAATCTCGTTCAGCAGCTTGGTAGTCCCGTTCTGCAGACTCGTACCGCATTTGGTTAACGCCTACGTGTAGGCGGTTCATAGACTCTAGAAGGTCCGCGGTCGATGGTTGGGGTGGGATAGGGGCGGTCTCAACTGTCGGCCTTTGGGAAGGCCGAATTGGCGCAACCGTGGAGGATGCGCCCGTGTAGGGACATAAGTAGCTAGCCAGGTTAGCAGCTACTGAGGGTAAGGGCCTAGGAAGAGTGAATCGGCGGCTATCGTTTATCCTCCACCATATTTGCCCATGCACGTCATCGAGCCACTTCGATCTAGCGAGGTGGTCCTTGGTGATGAGGCAGTCGTGGTATGAGTCTGGAGGGTCTAAACCAAGGTTAAAACGAGCCGCAATATGGGACACGAGGCCCCCGATAGTGATATCCTGCCTACTATCGATGTTCGCATCTCGGGTGTAGTACGCAAATGCCCTTTTGAGGCAATACACGTAGTTCATCCGAGGCATGCTATCGGGCCTCAGCAGGGAGCCTAGGATCTCAAGATCCTTGCTGTTGGACTTATCAGCTGCGGCTCTAGAGTTTATGGTGTAGGACAAAAATCTAACAAAAATTCCAATAGTGGGGTGGTGAATTAGAGTCGCTTTTAAATTCATCATATTTTCAGTTCTTTGGCCTGTTAGGGCCTCCCAAAGCGAGCTAACATGATAATCTACGGGAGCCCCAGTGCTCCCATCATTCACCACCCCAAACATTTGCCCCAGTCTAGCATCAGTTATACTTTTTTCTTGGTTCCTAATTCTAAACAACAGTCTTCCTTGACCCCCATGTGTCTTTTTGTATCTAAGTGAGCTTAGGAATTCTAAGGTTAAAGCATGATTAGTTTTATATTTCATGTCAAAGAATGCATTTAACCCTAGAGAATTAAAGATATGTCTCATTTGCTCATAAATTCCTAACTCATGCAATGTATCATGACACATGAAACGAGTACTCTTTACCTTGCGCGATTTTAGTTTCGCGAATTTTTCTCTTTGGTACTCGTCTCTGAAAATTATTCCAGGAAAATCGGGGTCCTGGGGAACGACTTGCTGCCTAGAGGAGCCACTTGTGGTTGCTTTCCTTTTCTCACCTTGTCTTCTTGAAGCCATTTTTAAATCTAGAGAAAGGAAATCAAACAAACAACCACAAACAAGAATGTTCAAGCACAAAAACTTATTTACAAGCACAAGATTAGAATTTTATTCCTAAAAACTTAATCTAGAACTTAAATCATAAAAAATTAGATCTAAAATTAAAAATAAAATAAATTAAATTGAAATAAACAAAATAAAATTAATCTTACAAGAATGAAGGGGATGGAGAAGATGAAGCCTGAAAGAATTGATGGAGATAAGACCTTAGAGCATGGTCTTTAATGGAGGAATGAAGATTTGAAGATGGAGTTTGGGGGTAAGAGAGATGGGGTTTTCGTGGGTTAGGGATAGGAAATGAGTGGAGTGAAAAATTAGAAAAGAAATCGTGCCTAAAACTGAAAAAAACAGATCAACCGCCGAACGATCACGGCGTGAGTCGACGGCTCGACGTTTAAACCCATTTTATTTTTTTTTCTTTCTTAAATAAAACTCTAGCCACGGAGTCGAGTCCACTGGTAAGAGTCGAGTGGTCGACTCCGTGAGTTGCCTAAAAAATTGACAAAATTTTTTTCTTTTTCTTATTTTCTAATCTTGTGTGCGCTTGACTGTTCTTGGCTCGAGTTTCCTACTATTGAAGCTTAAGATGCGGACTTTTATCCTAAAATGCATGCTAAATAAATAAATAAATAAATAAACTGCAATGAAAAAAAAAAGGTAAAAGAAAAAAAAAATAAAAACGTTGGGTTGCCTCCCAAGAGCGCTCTTTTAACGTCACTAGCTTGACGCCCTTCAACAAGCAACTTCACGGGCCTTCACGCCCAAATTCCAACAGCCTCATCTTACCAACAACTTCATTGACAATATCAACCTTTTCAAAGTAGTGCTTTACTCTCTGCGCATTCACTAGAAATTCCCCTCTCTTCGATCTTAGCCTTATTGCACCAAAAGGAGTCACCTCCGAAACTTCAAATGGTCCTGACCACCTGGACACCAGCTTTCCAGGAAATAGTTTCGCCCTTGAATTGAACAGCAGGACTTTCTCTCCAACCTTGAAGTCGCGGTTGAGGATTCTTCGATCATGCCATTTCTTAGTTCTTTCTTTGTAAATCTTGGAACTTTGAAAGGCATCCATTCTTAACTCCTCGAGCCCCCGGAGTTGAGCAAGCCTCTTCCCTTTGATTGCTTCGGGATCCATGTTTAGCTTTGTTAGAGCCCACCAGGCCTTGTGCTCAAGCTCTACCGGTAAGTGACATGATTTTCCATACACTAGGCGGAATGGAGTGGTTCCGATCGGGGTCTTGTAGGATGTTCGGTAGGCCCATAATGCATCATCTAATTTCAAAGCCCAATCTTTCCTATTCGGGCCTACTACCTTCTCTAAGATACCCTTGATTTCCCGGTTTGCCACTTCAACTTGCCCTTGTGTTTGGGGGTGGTAAGGAGCTCCGACTTTGTGGTTCACACCGTACTTCCTTAGAAGATTGTTGAGCTGATCCTTAGCAAAATGCGATCCCCCGTCACTTATCACGATTTTTGGTACACCAAACCTCGGAAAAATCACTTTTTTGAACATCTTCATAACAACTTTGTGATCATTGGTGGGAGAAGAGAGAGCTTCAACCCACTTTGAAACATAGTCTATTGCCACAAGTATGTATGCATTTCCCATTGAAGAAACAAACGGCCCCATAAAGTCTATACCCCACACATCAAAGATTTCACACTCCAAAATTTTGTTTTGAGGCATCTCATGCCTTCTTCCTATGTTTCCCGTCCTTTGGCACGAATCACAAGACTTGACAAAAGTATTCACGTCTTTATGGAGAGTTGGCCAAAAGAAACCGGCCTCGTGAACCTTAGCGACGGTCTTCATAACCCCGGCATGTCCTCCACATGGAAGAGAATGGCAATTAGCAATCACACTAGCTATCTCATCTTCCGGAATGCATCTCCTGTAAACCCCATCAGAACATAGCCTAAACAACAAAGGATCATCCCAATAATAGTACTTTGCCTCCTCATAAAAGATCCTCCTTTCACTAGAACTTCTACCTTCGGGAACAATATCACAAGCAAGGTAGTTGGCTATTTCGGCAAACCATGGGGCACCCTTAATCTCAGCTGCATAGAGGGTTTCCTCTCTCAATGAGTCATCGATCGGGCCAGAGTCATCATGATGACACTCCAATGGGAGGCGGGATAAATGATCGGCTACAAGATTTTCTTTTCCACTCTTATCCCGTACCTCGTAGTCAAATTCTTGGAGTAACAACACCCATCGAATTAACCTCGGTTTGGCATCCCTCTTAGAGGTGAGATATTTCAATGCTGCATGATCGGTATAGACTATGGCCTTGGAACACATCAAGTACGGCCGAAACTTTTCAAATGCAAAAACCACTGCTAACATTTCTTTTTCGGTTGTTGTGTAATTCCTTTGCGCGGAATCAAGTGTCTTGCTGATATAGTAAATCACACATGGCTTTCCTTCCTTTCTTTGCCCTAATACTGCACCTACACAAAAATCACTAGAATCGCACATTAGCTCAAAAGGCAGGCTCCAATCTGGAGCCTGCACAACAGGTGCTGAAATCAAGGCTCTCTTCAATTCATCAAAAGCTTTCAAACAACGTTCATCGAAATTAAACTCCACATCTTTCTGTAAAAGCTCAGTCAAAGGTTTTCCAATCTTGGAGAAATTTTCGATGAAACGTCGGTAGAATCCTGCATGTCCTAAAAAGGCTCTTACTCCCCTTACGTTAGTAGGAGGAGGTAAGTGTTTTATCACATCAACCTTGGCAGGATCTACCTCAATTCCCTTGGATGAAATTTTATGACCCAAGACAATGCCTTCTTAGACCATAAAATGACATTTTTCCCAATTTAAAACAAGGTTTACCTCTTGACACCTTTTCATAACTTTTTCAAGATTTTGCAAACATATGTCAAAAGATAAACCACCAATACTAAAATCATCCATGAATACTTCCATAAAATCCTCAAGCATGTCAGAAAAAATGGCCATCATACACCTTTGGAACGTGGAAGGTGCATTGCACAATCCAAAAGGCATACGCCTATAAGCAAACATTCCAAACGGGCATGTGAATGTCGTTTTCTCTTGGTCCTCCGAGTGAATTGGAATTTGGAAAAACCCGGAGTAACCATCAAGAAAACAAAAATATGAATGTGAGGCCAATCTCTCTAACATCTGATCAATAAAGGGGAGGGGAAAATGATCCTTCCTAGTGGCTTTATTCAATTTTCGGTAATCAATACATACCCTCCAGCTTGTGGCAGTGCGGGAGGGTATCATCTCGCCACTTTCTCCTTGAATAATGGTCATTCCACCTTTCTTTGGCACAACATGAATAGGGCTGACCCATCTACTGTCAGAAATCGAGTAGATGATGCCTGCCTTGAGTAGCTTTAGAATTTCATTTTTTACTACTTCTTTCATGTTTGGATTCAACCTCCTTTGAGGTTCGATAGAGGTGAAATGATCATCATTCAAGTAGATTCTATGCATACCTAGGGAAGGACTAATTCCCTTTATATCATCAATTGAATACCCTATGACCCCTTTGTATTTTTTCAACAAAACAAGCAATTTTTCAAGCGAGGGGTCATCGAGGGCATCATTCACTATCACAGGACAATCATGCTCGACATCTAAGAATGCATACTTAAGACCAAGGGGAAGGGGTTTTAATGATACCTTGGGAGGAGGCATTGTACACTCCTCCTTTGCAGACTCTGCTTCCTCGGCTCCAAATATGCTCTCCAGTATATCATCTTCTTCACGAGTTTGAGCTTCATCAAGTTCCTTTTCAAAAAACATCGCCTCTCCAGACAGGCTTCCACTTTCATCACATAAGACCTCTTCAAGGGGGCCTTTGATATCTATTCTCTTGGCAAAACAGGCCACTTCACTATCAATCACCTCCATACGACAAGCTTGCTCCATCAATGGCATCTTGGTGGTCTTTGAAAACTGAAAGACCAATTTCTCCTTTGCTACCTCCACCGTAATGGTGTCATCTTTGCAGTTGATAAGAGCATTGAGGGTTTTTAGAGCTGCCCTCCCAAGTATAAGAGGTGTGTAGGGATCCTCTTCCATTTCCATCACAACAAAATCACATGGCACCACCAAATGCCCAACTTGTATCGGAATATCTTCAAATTCACCATAAGGCACCTTAATGCTGCGATATGCAAGTTGAATTGTTTTCCGAGAGGGTTGAAGATCAAACACAAGCCTTTTAGCAATGGACAAAGGCATAAGACTGATAGAAGCACCAAGATCCGCAAGAGCCCCTTTTGGTTCGAGATGACCCAACTTTACTGGTAGATTGAACGGCCCTGGATCTCTTTCCTTCTTTGGCAGATTACCCTGGACAATCTTACTAACTTGGTGGGGTAAGTTGATGATTTCCTCCTCTAACTTCCTTTTTTTTGAAAGGAGGTCTTTGAGAAACTTTGCATACTTGGGCATCTGCTCCATTGCTTCAAGAAATGGTATCTTCATTTCCATTTGGCTCAACTTTTCAATGAATCTTTTAAAATGCACATCGAGCTGTTTTTCTACCCTTCGGTATGGAAATGGAACTGGTGGCACATACACTCTTTCGGGTTCTCTCAATAACCCTTCTTCTTTCTTTTTCTCTCTTTTCTCAATTTTTTTATTTTTCTCAATCTCATTTTTTTCACACTTTTCATTTTTCTCCTCACCTTCTTTTACCTCATTTTTGTCACCCTCTTTATTTTTCTCCTCAATCTTTTCTTTCTCACCATCAATCTCATTTTCCTCACTCCCACTTACTTCCTCACCTTTCTCTTGATTGACATACTCATCTTCTCTTGGCATTTCTGGTTCCTTGTATGATGTCCCGGATCTCAAATGAATCGCCTTTGCGGTGTGCGGAGGTGTTTGGTTGATCGGGTTTGGTTGGGGATTTCCTGGAAACAAGGGTTGTGGAGGAGGGTTGGCTAGCTGAGCCAGTTGATTATCCACCACCCTGAGATGAGCTTGAATTTCAGATATCTGCTGGTTGAGGTTTTGATTGCTTTGGGTTATGCCTTGCAACTGGGACATGATCTCCATACCCCAAGCGGGAGCTTGTTCCTTTGGGAATGGAACCTGACCCCCCTTAGGCCCTTGGTTGAAATTAGATGGACCTTGGTTCCTAGCATTCGGATGCTTGTAAGGCTCATTGTTATACCCCTGGTTGTTCCACCTTCCTTGATTCGAATTTTGATGGTAACCACGCCCCCCTTGGGAATTGGAGGCTTGGTTTTGATTTCCATAACTCAAGGCTGCAACATGTTCCGAATTGGACCCTCCCCAATTAGATGTATCATGATTTGTTCCTCCACAAATATCACAGGTGAAGTTGGGAGTTTGGACGACTGATACTTTCGAAGGTTTATCAAGACTTAATTGAGCCAACTTCTTGTCCAACAAGGCTTCAATTCTGCTTTCTAGAGAATCTGAGTTCTTCACTTCGTACATCCCTTTGGTTCTAGCTCTCCCTTGATTGCCCCACGATGAATTCTTGACCACTTCTTCGATTTGCGCCCTCACTTGATTTTGAGGGATTTTGCACAATTGTCCTCCCACACTTGAATCTAGCAATGCCTTGGTATGTGGGAGAAGGCCATAATAGAAGAAGGTATTGAGGTGGTTTTCCCCGTACTCATGGTGAGGACAAGCCCTTAACATTCTCTTGAAACGGTTCCATGCTTCGGCTAGAGTTTCATCATCATCCTGAGTAAACCCGGCAATTTTCTTTCTCCAATCTTGGGTTCTTACGGATGGGTAGAATCTCTCTAGAAAGGCTTTCTTTACCTCCCCCCATGTAGTCAAAGAATTGGGCTCAAGACACTTATACCAATCTTTCGCATCTCCTGCAAGACTAGAGCGAAAAAGATGCATCTTCACATAATCCGGGCTATCGGTACACACCGGCATGAGGTCACAAAGCTCGGTGAATTTCTCTAGATGCTCAAGTGGACACTCATTTTTCATCCCTGAAAATACCTCCTCTCTAACGGTTCTCGTGTTTTGAGGATGGATTTGGTAATTGGTATTTGTGGTAGGAAGCCTAATCCCCCCTTGTGGTTCATAGTTTCCGGGTGTACCAAATTGCCCAAAAAGAGCTTGATTCTCCATATGGTGCTCACTTCGTGTATCACTGTTGGATGGTGATGGTAATGGGGAGTAAGGAGGGGTACTTGGATTACCCTCCTCAATGATGTTGGGTTGGCGGGTGGCTTGGCGAAGATGGCGAAGATACCGGTCTATCTCCGGAATGAAAGGTTCAATTTCTTGGTTCCTCCTGCGGCTTATGCTCATGCAACCACCACTAGAAAGAGATTGTTAGCACTGACTATCACAAACTAAAATACAAGTATTCACAATATTCACAATATTTAACAATTGCCATGAAGACTAAATTTGACACACACCTCCCCGGCAGCGGCGCCAAATTGATAGACGCGCGGAACCGTAGGTCGTTGATCGTTTAACTAGGTCCGGTCTACACAATTAATTTTGTTCTCCTTAAATAACCCTAATGACTAGCATTAGTGGTAAGTAAGGGGTCGGTCAACAGGGAAATGTTTTCGTGACAAAAAGAGTCTAATGACAAAAAGGTTTATGGTTTTTGAGTTTTAAAGTGACAACAAGTTTCAAATATCAAGTTTTAAACAATATATAAAAAGACTAGAGTTTGGAGGTTTTAGCTTCTTAGATTGCTAAAGGGATGGGTTGAAAATATGTTTTTAACCATTGTATGATAAGAAAAGTCTTTCTAATTTAGCTCCACAACTTCCAGGTATAGGAACTATATAGTTACTAATATGGTTTAGGAGATTCGGCTTCTGGGCGTATAACTCGACCATACTAACAACTTTCTAATACATGCTCTTGACCTCCAATTTATGTTATAACAAGAAAGAATCATACAAGATAGACATGGTTCATCATCCTAAGGACGGGCTAGGCCTCAAAGGAATCCTAATAAAGTTAGCTTCCGGGCTACTCATTACTAGCATGAATTCATATTTCCCAAGCATTCAAACATTCAAGCAACATAAATTGTCCATGGATGGAGATCGAAATGGACTTCCGATTCCTTACCATGGAACTCACATATTCTTTTATGTACATATTCATGATCAACCCATTACCCTATAAGCAAAATAATTAACTAACTACATCCCCAAACTCTAGAAAGATAACTACTCACTCATGTTGGTACTTAACATAAACACATAAAATGTCATGATCATATTCCTAGAGCAATCACAACAAAGAAGAAAATTAAGTTAAAAAGACTTACTACCCTCAACTAAGGAGGGGGATGACAATCACACAAATGAATAAGAGCTTTCGAGATTCAATCCCAAGGAATTACTTCAAACCGAATGCTAAATTAAACCCACAAATTCTGGAAATTGTTTGATACATTACCAAAGAAAGATTGTTACAGCTACTAGTGTCTTGCTACAATAATACAGCTTCAAAACTTGATTCTTAAGAGAAAAATACCAAATGAAAGTGTTTAAATGAAAGTACTACTACAAGTTTCTGGAATGGATTAGTGTTTAAGCATACAAATGAACTTAACAAACTTAGAGAGAAGAGAGAATGGAGTAGGTTCAGCTTGTGGGCTGATGGTATATCCCCTTTCCTTGAGAGCTTGGGGCATTATATAGCCAAAACAAGAGGCTCCTCTACTTGCATTCATCATCATTGCCAAGGTGGTCAAGCAAGCAACCTCCTTCATCATGGGGTGCAGATGCACAGGAGGGGAAGGCTGAAGCACGCAAGAAAAGGAGCGGTGGAAGCTAGAGGCAAAAAGTAGATGGACAAAAATCTACACTGTAGCTGTCAGGTGTGAACCAGTCGACCCGACTGGCACCAGTCGACCGGTCGACTGGTTCTGTGCTGGTGATCTTTTAGACTTAGAAAATCTTCCTAAGTGTTGGTCTTTGAAATTATGCACGGCCACGGAGTCGACCCCAGTCGACCTTGCACGACTCCTTCTCACATTTTCACCAAAAATTATTTCTTTTAATCCGAAGGTTCGGGTTTTGAATCCCGAAGTCCGATATGCGTCCGATCACCTTGAAACCTCCTCGAAATTGGCTAAAAACACCTGAAATATATAAAACCACTACACCACAAGCGTAAAGCATACAATTTGACAATTGAAGGCCTAAGTTAAGTAAGATATGCACAACAAAGAATACGAATTCATTAAAAATAGGTGCAAAACACGCGTAAAAAGCGCGTGTATCACCCGTCAAATCAATCACATCAATCACATTTTTTAGGGTGACTCAAGGTTGGAGACCGAGTATTGGACTGGCCGAGTACTTGTCTTATGGCCGCGTACTGGACTGGCCGTGTGGAGGGCATCAACCTCTCTCCAGAGGTGTCCGGCTCCTTCTGAATTTGGTATTTAGTTAAAGTTAGCCAAGTAGGCAAAGAATATATCCGGGCCCTTAAGGAGTCCATCCAAGGCAGGACCGAATACTCGTCATATGGCCGAGTACTGTACTGGCCGAATAGGGGGGGACCAACCTTTCCTACAGGTGTCCGGCTCCTTCCTCTAAGTTTGATACTTAGTCAAAGTTAGCTAAGTATGAGGAGAATGTATTCGGACCCTTAAGGAGTCCATCCAAGGCAGGGCCGAATACTTGTCATGTGGCCGAGTACTGGACTGGCCGAATAGAGGGAGCCAACCTCTCCCAGAGGTGTCCGGCTCCTTCCTCTAAGTTTGATACTTAGTCAAAGTTAGCTAAGTATGAGGAGAATGTATTCGGACCCTTAAGGAGTCCACAGAGCGAGTAGAATACTTGTAATATGGTAGAATCTTTGGTGAGAATAGAGAGCAACCTCTCCCAGAGGTGTCAGGCTCCTTCCTCTAAGTTTAATACTTAGTCGAAGTTAGCTAAGTATGAGGAGAATGTATTGGACCCTTAAGGAGTCCATCAGGCAGGAGAATACTTGTCTGTGGTAGAATCTTTGGGTGGCGAATAGAGGGAGCCAACCTCTCCCAGAGGTGTCCGGCTCCTTCCTCTAAGTTTGATACTTAGTCAAAGTTAGCTAAGTATGAAGAGAATGTATTCGGACCCTTAAGGAGTCCATCCAAGGCAGGGCCGAATAGAGTGAAACGAAGCATCAAAAGGGCAAAGTAGATTTTGGTATTTGTGCCCAACGTTTCATTTTCTATAAAAGGGGTGACTTGAGTCTTCATTTGCTTTACCTCAAGATCTTTTCTTTAGAGCTTTTCCAGAAAACTAAAGAGAATTCCTCAAAAATTCGAATTTTCATACCAAAGACTCGAGCTTTCACATCAAGTTCTCTTCTAATTCAGGTACGTCTCCTTCCTCGGTCTTGTATAGGAATAATGGCCGATTACACTTTTTCTTGTTTAAATTTTGATGATGATAATGTTGAAACTGATTTCTTGGACCTTTATAATTATGTGACCGAGAACGATGCAAACGAATCTTGCCTTGAATCCCCTCTTCACTACCCGGAAACCCTGTATCCTTTTCCTTGGGAGCAGAGCCAGTTGCCTTAGCCCGTAAATTTGATGTAAATAACACTCATTTAGAAGGTATAATGATGCGTTCCCCATCCCTCGAGCCGTATCCATCGTATCGTAGAAATGGCACTACCTCCCGAGGGAAGAGCATCGACTTGGGTCGAGAATCCCTATTATGAAGGAGGAAAACACTGAGGGTTGTGGTCAGGCAAATTATTTTATTAGAGCCCGTGGGCGATTCCTTGGATAAGAAGCTGTCTTTGATCAAGCGGGCGAGCGTTCAGGATGGTATGCCTTGGTGAAACCGAGGGGAAAGAGGCGTTTTGGATGTGCGAAGGGTGCATATTGTACAAGGATCGCGATGGAGCGGCCTTCGTTTCCCTCTTCATCCCTTTGCCGTAGAGGTCTTGAATGCCTACAACATCACAGTGTCCGAGCTCTACCCTAATGGGTGGGGTTGTATAGTCGCTTTTATCATACTCTGCTCTGTTGTTGGGGTAGAACCAACCCTCACGGCCTTACGATACATCTTGAGGATGAGGAGATGTGCGTCTAGCGAGGGACTAGGTTGGGTAAGCTTCCAGCACCGGTCGGGATTTCTGGTTGTAGATAAGTTAAAGGATAGCATGAAGAGGTTCCGAAATGACTTTGTCTTCTGGTATAGGGCCGAGCCGTGGCCATTCAAGACAAGTCATGATGAGCAGCCGAATCTTCAGTTGAACAATAATGTCCCTCAGTGCGATCTAGACGAATTTTTGGTGATAGAGCATGCAACTAAGGGTCTAGAGTTAGGAGAATTTAAGCCCCAATTTGTACAAAGAAATTTTACTGTAGATAGATTACTCCTTCAAAACGAATTACTTTTGTCGGCCTTAGGAATTAGTCAGAAACACCATAGGGGTGAGTTGAGTCCGACTCCTTGTCTCCTCGCACTGGATGGAATAATCACTAACTTTTAGCATTTGTGCAGTGGTAGCTTTTGAAGAGTTGGGGAGAAAGTATCCTGAAGTCATGGATTCGATGACCTTTGCCCAAATGGCCGCGGAAGCGCGGAAGAAGAAGGCTTTGGCCGGGGGTGTCAAACTTCCCTCTCCCCCAAAGGTACTCTTCCTATTAATTTCAATTTTTGTCCTGACTCGGCTCTTCGCTCACCCAACTTGGCTAATACATCTTTTGATTTGTAGAATAGCAAGAACAAGAAGCTGCCTGAGGAGTTGCAGCCGGTATCAAGTGACGCTACGGAGTCGGCTGGTTCTCCTTCAGCTCATCCTGCCAAGCGTCAGAAGACGCTTCCGCCATCCGGGAACTCCGGTAGGAAAGCGGCTGGGGTATCCAAGGATAAAGGAAAGGAGGTTGTTCATGCTGAGGGGTCCGAGTATGAAGTTACCCGAAGAGACACAGGGGTGGTACACTGCTCTGATGTGCCTTTCTCAGAGTTGTCCCAAAAGGAGTTGCGGGTGCGTTGGAGGAGGGCCATGGGTCAGCTGGTGTCCGATAAGGACCTTAAGCAACTGAGTACCGTCCCTTCGAAGACTAGGGCTAGTGAATTACTCGCGCTGCAGGCTGAGGTAATATTTTCTTTCTTCTTCGTTCATTGCTTCTATGAGTTCCTGTAATAATTTCCAAGTGTCCACTTTTGGCAGCTCAACATTCGGATGCAGTATGAGCTTACCACGGCAATGGGGTTGGAGACGTTGGAAGCGGACTTGAAGGCTTCCCAAAAGGCAGTCAGCGATCTTAACTGTAAATTGATCGCCAAAAATGATCAAGTCATGAGGTTGAATCGAGAGAATAAGGGTTTGCGGCATTCTTTGGATAAGATGCATGGGAAGTGCCGATTTCTCAAGGAGGCAGTGCTGATGAGGGAACGTGAACTTTCCCTAAAGAAGAAGATTGCAAAGGAGTGGTTGGAGACCCAGGGTAAGACGGCGATTACGCAAAATGGCTTAGGCGCCTACGGCCGGGTATGCGGGTCAAGGAGTTGATGCTGCAGCATGCTAATGAGAAGTCCGAGACCCCCTTCGACTTTGAGGCCCTCACTAAGGCCGGGGAGGATTATCATGATGTGGCCATTCAAGAGGCCACGGAAGAGATGAGGGAGTTAGAGGCCCTCGGTCGATGCGAGGAGAAAGGCTGAAAATCTGCTTGGGAGGAGTTGTTACTCTTGGTTTGAAGAAATTTGATGTCGATTTGAACATTCACGACATCTCTATTCCCGTCAGGCCGCCAACTCCACAAGCTTCTCTGTCGGTACATTCGTTACTCTCTTCTCCCGCGCCAATGTCTCCAGCTGTTTCTGCGGGCCGTTGTACTCCAGCTCCTCTTGAGATCCCAGATCCATCCTTCACCGTGGACGAACTCTTAGGGGATAGATAGATTTCAAGTTTGTATTGTCTTTTGGGCTTCGGCCTTTTGATGCATTAGGCTTCGGCTTCTTATTTGGGCTTCGGCCTTTATGTAATGAATATTCTGTTGCTTATTCTGTTTTTTCTTTGCGTATTTGCTTGTTTAATTCGCGTTCGGTTTTACTCATGCTAGCTTAAGTATGTTGATTCGAAGTGAAAGCGCGACTCTGAAGCGAGCGTGAGTGGATTTGTAGGCAGCGTTAGGCTAACAATCTTTTTGTAAAAATGCCGATAAGGCCGGCTGATAATCTTCATTCATGACATGCCGGCTATGCCTGCTAGAATCCATTAACTTTCATTGATTACATCATAGGCCCTTCTGATTGCGGGCCGGATACAACACGAATTAAATGCCATAGGCCTCTTTTTCTGCGGGCCGGATACGAAAGTAGAACGAAATGAATACTTAGTACAATATGCCCCCAATTCGTGTTGGGTGCGGTGATACTAGATATAGAACTTCTTTAGATGGTCCGAGTTCCAAGGTCTGGGGAGCGGTTTTCCGTTTTCTTCCAACTCGTAGGTCCCTGGCCGAATAACTTGAGTGACTTTAAAGGGGCCATCCCAATTCATCCCTAGCTTCCCTTTTTCCGTTGCCTTCCCTGTGGCTTCCACCTTTCGGAGGACTAGGTCTCCTACTTGAAACTGGCGTGGCTTTACAAACCTATTGAACTGCCTAGTCATCTTTTGCTTCTGAGCCACGGACTTCAAGAGGGCATCACCTCGCATTTCCGGCAATAAGTCCAAGTTAATGGGCTTATCATCATCATTCTTGTATTGATCATAGTAGGTTACCCTGGTAGAGGGTATACCCACTTCGACAGGGAGTACGGCCTCTGTGCCGAATACGAGCGAGAACGGGGTATGTCCTGTGGCTTCCTTCACAGTGGTGCGGCTAGCCCACAATATTCCTGGCAATTCTTCCACCCAATTACCGCGGCTTCCTTCCAATTTATTTTTGATACCCTTGAGTATGATTTTGTTTTCTGCCTCAACCTGTCCATTCGTCTGAGGCCGGGAAACGGATGAGAACCTGGTATTGATTTTGAACCGGGCGCAGTATTCTCTGGTGGCGGCACTATTGAACTGTTTGCCATTGTCGGAGATGATGACTTGGGGAACACCATAACGAGTGATTATATTCCTCCAAAGGAATTGACAAATCTGCTTGTCCGTGATGGAGCTAAGGGCTTCGGCTTCGACATACTTGGTGAAGTAGTCTATAGCGACCAAAACGAAACGCCGTTGTCCACTGGCCGGGGGAAAGGGACCTAGCAAGTCAATACCCCATCTGTCAAAGGGCAGGATGGCTTGTATGGGAGAAAGATAATTGGAAGGCCGGCGAGGCACTTCCCCGTAGAACTGGCATTTTTCGCAAGTTTTCACAAGTTTCTCCGCGTCCGCCTTCATACTCGGCCAGTAGTATCCACTTCTCAAAACCTTACCCACAAGTGTCCGGATTCCCTGATGGATTCCACACGCTCCTTCGTGGATTTCCCTTAGTATGTAGTCCCCTTCCGTTGGAGTCACACACTTAAGTAGGGGATGGGTGTATGATTTCTTGTATAGAGTTCCTTCGTACCACTCAAAGTACTTTGCTTTCTTGACAAGAATCGGCCCCGCTTCAGGGTCTTCGGGCATTTCCCCATCACGGAGGAGTGAAATGTAGGGGTCCATCCATGAGTCAGTCCGATTGACTCCTCCGACGAAGGCGTTTATGCTGGGGCTAGGCAATACTTCCCACACGATGCTACGGGGTTCATTACTAATGGCAAAGCTGGCCAACCTCGATAGGGCATCGGCCTGGGCATTTTCTGATCTTGGAATATGACTTAGGGTAACCGAATCAAACTTCTTGATGGCTTCTTTGACCTTGGCGAGATACATCTTCATACTATCGTCTCTTGCTTCGAATTCCCCACTTACTTGACCGGCTATCAGCTGGGAATCGGTATGTGCGATGACTTTCTTAGCCCCTGAGGCCAAACAGATGCCGAGACCTAGCAAGAGAGCCTCATATTCGGCTTCGTTGTTAGTGGCTACGAAGTCAAAACGTACCGCGTGTTCCAATCGAGCCCCTTGGGGCGATACAATGAGTAGACCGGCTCCTGCACAATCGCGCGTCGAAGATCCGTCAACGAATAGCTTCCAGTCTTCTTTCGTGGAGACGGGCTCCAGTGACCCTGTCAATTCAGAGATAAAATCGGCAAGAGCTTGAGCCTTGATGGCTGTCCTTGGTTCAAACTCCAGGCCGTAGTCCGCCAATTGGTTGGCCCAATCAGCTATCCGGGACGACTGATTTTTACTTTCCAACACCTTTTTCATAGGCTGGGATGTGCGAACCGTGATGGGGTGGGATTGAAAGTATGGTTTTAACTTCTTGCTCGACATCACTAAGGCAAAGATCGATTTTTCAACGGTAGGATACCGGGCTTCCGACCCGCGGTAGGCGTGACTGACATAGTATACCGGCAACTGTTGCCTATCCCTTTCGGCTACCAGAACAGCACTTAAAGAGAACTCCGAGACTGACACATACAAAAACAATCTCTCACCCGGCAAGGGCGATACCAACTTGGGCATTTCTGCTAGATGTTCTTTCAATTTGAGGAAGGCTTCCTCCGCTTCTTGATCCCAAACGAACCTTGGTTGCTTCAACGTTTTGAAGAATGAGTGGCATCTGTCCGCCGACTTGGACATGAATCGGCTCAGTGCTGCAATACAGCCGGTAAGGCGTTGCACCTCCTTGACAGTTCGTGGTGATTTCATTGATAAGATTGCTTGAATTTTGTCGGGGTTAGCTTCTATCCCCCTTTCGTCCACCAAGAAGCCTAGACACTTGCCCCCGGTCACGCCGAACACGCATTTCTCCGGATTCAGGCGCATTCTATTTCTTCGCAAGGTCTCAAAAGTTTCACGGAGGTCTTCGGCGTGGTCCTCGGCTTGTTTGCTCTTTGCTATCATATCATCCACGTAAACTTCCAGATTCTTTCCAATTTGCTCCTTGAATACTTTGTTAATCATGCGCTGATAGGTGGCCCCGGCATTCTTCAGGCCGAATGGCATCACCATGTAACAGTAGACCCCGGAAGGGGTGATGAAAGCCGTGTGAGGCCTGTCCTCTATGGCAAGGGGAATTTGGTGATACCCGGCATTCGCATCCATGAAGCTAAGCAGTGCGTGCCCGGCCGTGGAGTCTACCAGCTTGTCAATCTTGGGCAGGGGATAATCATCTTTGGGACATGCTTTGTTGAGGTCCGTGAAGTCAACACACATGCGCCATTTTCCGGAAGGCTTCTTCACTAGAACCACGTTAGCTAGCCAGTCCGAGTACTTGCATTCTCTTATGAACCCTGCCTTCAGTAGCTTGTTCACTTCTTCTTTGGCGGCGGACGCTCGCTCGGCGCCTTGGTGTCTTAGTTTTTGTTTCACCGGCTTGTAACCTGGCTTGATGTCTAGGTGATGGGAGGCTATCTCCGCGGGTATGCCGGGCATCTCTTCCACTTTGTATGCGAATACATCGCGATATTGTCGGATCACTTCCATAATGTTCTCTCTCACGACTCCGGTCAAGTTCTTTCCCAGGCGAACCTTCTCTTCGCCCCATAAGGCGATTTCCTCATACCCTTCTAGAGGTTGAGGTTGAGTACTTCTCCTCTGGTGACCTTCGACCACATGCATGACCGACTCGGGAACGATCTTTCCTTTCTTACTTTCGGGGTTTTTGTCGCTTCCATCTCCTATCTTAAGACTGTTAACTTGACACTCTCTTGCTATCTTCTGGTCTCCATGCAGGACCCCTACTTGACCATCGTCTTTCTCATATTGGATGAGTAATTGGTGGGATGAGATAACGGCCTTGATCTTGTTGATCAGAGGCAGACCCATGATGATGTTGTATGGGAAAGTTATGTCTACCACTGTGAAACGGACCGGCAAGGTCCTTCCGTTCCCTCTTTCTCCGAACCTGACAGGGAGCACGATAGTCCCAGCAGGACTGACTCTACTTCCTCCGAAGCCGACCAAAGGTCGATCGAGCTTCTCCAAATGCTCGGGGCCGTATTTCAGCTGCTTTAAACAATCCATGGTTATAAGATCAGCAGTACTGCCCGTGTCCACCAAAACCCTTCTAACATTCATCAACCCAACCTTGAGTGTAAGAACAATGGGATCTGTATGTGGATGTTGTATCGCTTGACTTCCTTCTCCGAATATCATCTTGGGCCTGTCGACCGCTTTTTTTGTTTCCGTGGTCATCATGTTCAAGGTATGAACACTATCCTTTACTGACTTATTACTAACGAAAAATTCTGAATACCCTCCGGCGATCATGTGAATGACTCCTTGTGTGGCTTTGGACTGCTCATTCTCATTAGCGCGTCTTTCATTCCGGGGACGGGGAACGTCTCTCTTTTCCCGTGATCGCCCCTCATGCTTCAGGAATCTATTCAACTGACCTTCATCGGCCATCTTGTCAAGTATCTTCTTCAATTCTCGACATTGGGACAAAGTGTGTCCGTGTTCCTTATGGTAGTCACACCAATAATCCATGTTTCTTCGCCCCTGGGATGTGGAAATCCGCGGCGGGGTCGGCAGCTGATCTCTGACCGAATAAAAAATGTCCTTTTGGCTTCGGTTGAAGCGGGATTCGGTGCTTCGCTTTGCCTCTAGGGCAGGGTAGGCATGACCCTGTCTTCGAGTATCCTCCCTTGGGGGTCCCATGGGCGATCGGAACCTTTCCCTTCCAAAATTATCTTGATTCCGCCGGTTAGGCGTAGTTTCTTGTGATCTTCCTACCTTTTCCTTCTTCTTCCTCGAGTCCAGGGGCGTACATATGTCCGACGCTCTGACAAACCTTTGAACAATTTCCATGGCCTCGGTGTATGTAGTGATGTCATGTTCCAACAACTTCCATTTTAACTTGGGTGTTCTAATCCCGTTGATGAGGGCAGGGACCGTTGTGGCATCGTTTGCCCCCGGTATGGACAGGACTTCTTCATGGAACCTTTGGATGTACTCGGCCACGGTCTCTCCCTCCCTCTAAATGATCGACATCAGATGTAAATTCGACTTCCTTTGCCTTTTTGACGCGACAAAGTGATCCAGGAACAAGGCTTCGAGCGCCGCGAAGCTATCCACACTTCCCGGGGGTAGGGCAGTGTACCAATTCAACGCTAACCCTGACAGGGTCGTGGGAAAGAATTTACATAACATGGCCTCGCACGTAGTGCTGACGGCCATGTGTGCCCGATAAGACGCTACATGCTCACTGGGATCTTCCGACCCGTCGAACGACTTGATAGCAGGGACTTTGACTTTATTCCGGTTAGGAATGGCCAATATTCGTGCTGACAGGGGGGTCTTGAAAATGGTAGGGGCCGAATCAGACCCGTCTCTGATGTAGCCTTCGCGTGCGTAGTCATACCGCTCTTGGTAGATTGGGCTGTGGTAAGACTCTTCCACTTGCTCCCTTTCCTGCCTTCGGGAATTAACATGGGTTCTAACATCATGTTCTTTCTTTCTTCTATTGATGATCTGACGGGCGTCAAACCTCGAACTTCCTGACTGCTCAGGCATCCGGTTAGGTGCCTGTTCCCGGACACGGCTGGGAGCTGGCCGAATGGGTTCCTGAGGTAGTCGACTATTGTGCTGAGTTGGATTTGGCATGCCCCACGTAGGTTGTCCCATGGGGTCAGGGTTACCTTGCAGGGGTGACTCTTGGCTATCAGCTATGTCTTCTACCCAAAAGTCAGGGGCCTCTCTTTGGTAAGTCGCATTCGGCGCTCCCTGTCTTTGGGTGGAATGAAGTAGATTTCGCTGCTGCGGTTGAAGGATGGTAGGCAGGGTCCTCACCGCTTGTTGAAGGGATTCCTGGAAACGAGACGTTATGGTGGCAGCGAAGTCATCGAGATCTTGTCCTGTGACAAAGTTCGGTAATGGTGCAGGGTCCTGATCGCGGACAGAATGATCAGAATGGTGTTCGGATTGTCTAGTGTTGGCTCTTGTGTTTCTCTTGGAGTTCATGATTTTTGTTGTGGAATTGTGAGCGAAAAGGAAGGTGCCTATCTCTTCCCCACAGACGGCGCCAAATGTTTCCGCGTAGAAATCGAGTCAATATCTCCCTGACCGGAAGGTTGATTTTTCGGTTGTTTTAGAAGTCCGAATACTGATCTTCAACTGACCTGCAAAACGAATAGAGTTAGCTTGTCCGGGGGCGTTTCCCGGAAAGCCTCTCCGACGCTCAAGTCAGTGTTGTGTATTTGAATGAATTATAGTTAAGAATTGTTTTAGTAAAAGGGGAGAGAAAAAGCATACCATATATTGATGAATAGTGAGGTATTTATAGTAGGAAAATGGGGAGTAATTAGCCCTAAGGGCTTTTTGGTAATTTCAACCGTATTGGGAACTTGGGCTCCAGATTTAGGGCCCAACAAGTAATAAGTGGTTGACCCAATAACACAGATTAAAAAAGCGTTTGTCTATCAAATAAAAAATCCAAAAACTCGAGATTAGCACGTGGAAAATCCTTAGCAAGTGGAAGAGTATTAATATGGTAGACTAATATGCAGGTAGTGATGTAATGGGTTCAAGGTTGGATAAAGTGTTTTTTCAAGAAGCAAAAGGATGTGTACCGCTACAGAATTGTAGAATCGACCTGTGTTTCGGGTTCAATAATTGTGGGCCATCCAAAGGAAATTATGTATGTCATCCATATTTTGGATGTTATTGTTGTAATACATAATCATACTTGTTGAGTATGAAAAAAATTATTATACATATGAATAAAAACTTTTTAATTAAAAATGAATTGATGTTAAGTATCAGCGACTTGTTTTGTTAGAGTATATAACATATTCTGGAGCCTCAACTACAAGCTTAAGTTTTTGGTTGAGTTGGTTTTTTGATATGGTATCAGAAGCAAACGTGATAAAAGGTCTCAATCATCCCTTATTTAAAGTGGAATATTTAGCGCCTATACGCATCCACACTTCTAATCCAATGGGCTCTCGTGTGAGGGAACGTGTTAGAGCACGAATTTTATGTCGCTTTAAAATATCATCGTAATGCTCTCTTTATGTCTAAAATCCATAGAGAACGAAAAATATTGTCATTAGTAGGCTTCACACTAAATCCCAAGTTTTATTATGAATAAAGTATCAAATTCATCGAAAAATTCCAATTAGGCCTTTAGTGCAGCTAGGGGTGTTCACTGGTCCAAATTTGGACTGGACCGGACAGAAAGATCGAAATTTTGAATATGTTAAGACCGGATGTCGGACTGGATCATTCGGTCTGGTCCCTGTCTAACTTGGTTTCCTCTCGGTTCTGTCCGGGTTTAGACCGGTTAGACCAGTATTAGTAATTTTTGATACCAAAAATAAATTAAGAAATAAAAGATTTTAAAATAATTTAGCAAATTAATTATTATAAATTAAAATATTTGAGTTTAAAAATTTATTTTGTGTTAGAAATAAAAAAATATAAAGCCCTTTAAATAAGTATATACATGAAAACCGTAAATATTACTCCCCTTTAAAATTATTATTATATATATTCGGTCTAATCCGGTCTAACCCGAATTTTTCCTGATTTAGACCGAAAACCCGGAATGAAAAATAATTAAGAACCGGAGCTCGAACAGGATGCAACATGTTCGGTCTTAAACGATTCCGGTCCGGACCGCCGGTCCGATCTCATTTTGCACACCCCTAAGTGCAGCTATAGATTATGGTGAAATTGAAATTTGGAAATGTGGGTGTGAAGGCCTTCTTGATATTTGAACCGCCTCTCATTGAGATAATTTTAAAATACAAAGTCTTTATAGGAACAACAAATAGAACAACACAAAATGACAAATGAAAAAACCTTTAAGCAATGAAGGAAGTAATTAGTTTTTGAATGTATTTTCAATATAGGAAACTGATTTTTCTCTAACGTTTATAGTTGCCACTTTTACGGTAAATTATAAACTAAAATCACAATTTCTTACTTGAGATCATCTTTTATAAAGACGATTCTCAAGACCCCAATTTAATTCTAAATATATATGTTACAACTCTAAATATAGATTTGGGCTGGAATTTTGAGAGTCATCTTTACAAAAGACGGTCTCTCAAGAGAGCACCTGAACTAAAATTTTTTGTCCATTTTTTAATACGTTAAACATTAATAAAGAAAGGTGCATAGTACCATATCTTCTATATCATTCAAGATTCAGTTATTACATTAATTATAATGATATAAAAGGATGGCATAAATAGAGCCATAAATGATTATTATATTTATAAACCATCACAAATTATACAGATTTCCTCTAGCTTATTTTATTTGAAAACAATTAGTGATATTTCTCCTTACAAAATGTGTTAATATTTGTAGCAACTAATAAAAACTAAAGAAAGTATTATGTATGAGTAAAAGATAATCATTAGAAATTTAAAATGATAATCCCTCTGTTTCTTTTTGTTTGTCCACTTTAAGAGATAGATTGAATTAGATTTTTAAAGTATATATTGAAGATAAAATATATTAATTCATGTGAGATCTTGTTAGATTTGTCTTGACGTAAAGTTTTTTCATATATAATTTTTATAATTTTTTATGATACGTACTTAAAGATATTAAGACCTAATATTTACTAAAAAATGCGTGCAAAAAGTAAAATGGATAAAAAAAACAACCGAGTATATCTTTACACAATCACAAAGGATACATATTATAAATGAGTAAAAAGGGTTTCATTATAAATTTAAAAATGATATATTTTTACACAATCACAAAGGATACATATATATTAAATACACAAATTCTTACTTGAGACCGTCTTTTGTAAAGACAACTCTCAAAAGCCCAGTCTAATTCTAAATATATATTGTTACAACTATAAATATAGATTAATTTAGGTTGAATTTTTAAAAGTCGTCTTTACAAAAGACGATCTCTTAAGAGAGTAGCTGAAATTTAAAATGAATTTCAATCCCAAATGTAACGCAAATACGTTTTATACTAGTAGTATATAAAGAGCCTAAAACTTTTCAAAACTGCGCACATTATTAATTTGCTATACATAGTTGATAGTTTACAACATGTTACAAAAAACCACTTACAGTTCAGTCTTGGTGTTCCTACTAGGGCTTATTATTTTGTCTTCTGGTAAGTGTTAACTTATTATTACTCTCTCATATTCGGTATTATTATCCTATTTGCTTTTTAAACACTGTATTATTAATCAATTGCTCTTAATTGTTCTATTATTCTTACAATTTAAGATATAGTCATGAGTGAAATCTTGTTGATTCGTCTTAATGGAAATTTTATTAACTTCAAACTTTTATAATTTTGCTCAAGCACAATTATAGAGATATTTATGATTGAAATGGTGCATTGACAAACGTGCTTGAACCAAATGAGATAATAATAGTGAATTTGAGGATTACTATATACTATTATTAATGTTATTATTATTAGGGAAATTCCACATGGTAGCATCCAGTTTTGATGAAATGACAATGGTAACACTTTTTTAAGAAAATTCCACATAGTAGCATCCAGTATATGCGCTATCTAATTGGCCGCAACATTTTCCGTTAAGTTCTTGTTAAATTCCGTTTAATTCATCATTTTGTAAATTTTTTCCACATGGTAGCATCTGGTTTTTGTTAAATTCACCATTTTGACGTTTAATTCACCATTTTATTGTTTACCGTTTAATTCATTAACTTCCATAAATGTTTAATAATTTTATGGAAAAAAAATATAAATGTTAAATAATTTTACGGAAAAATAATTTTAACATTTAATTCACCATTTTAATGTTTATTCATCGGTCAAAACAAGTACTCTTTCGAATAAGTACTTGTTTCTATCGAATTTTCGAAAGAGTTATCCTATAAGGATAGTAGCGACGTCCGTTTTTTCAAAAAAAATCGTTATGATGTGTAAAAATGACGTCAAATATCATTTTCGATTTACGTATCGGAAAATAGGCGAATAAGTACTTGTTTCGACCGGATTTTCGAAAGAGTTATCCCATAAGGGTAATTACAACGTCCGTTTTTTGAAAAAAATCGTTATCATAGGAAAAAATGACGCCAAATAACTTTTTCGGTTTACGTATTGAAAAATAGGCGAATAAGTACTTGTTTTGACCCGATTAGATAGTTTCTCATAATTTTTCAACAAAATTATTAAACATTTATGAGCGTTAATGAATTAAACAGTGAATTAAACATTAAAATGGTGAATTAAAAGTTAAAATGGTAAATTAACAAAAAACTAGATGCTACCATGTCGAAAAAAACTTACAAAATGATGAATTTAACGGAATTTAACAAGAACTTAACGGAAAATGTTACGGCAATTAGATAGTGCATAAATTGGATGATATCATGTGGAATTTTCTTAAAAAAGTGTTACCACTGGCTTTTCATCAAAACTGGATGCTACCATGTGGAATTTCCCTTATTATTATTATCATTATTTTTATTTATTTATTTTTATTTATTTTTTTTTTTATTAACCATATTTCATTTCATAAAATGAGACTTTATAGGAAGTTGGTGGGGAGCCGAGCAACAAGCTGGGCACCCACACCTTTTTGAATACAAAAAGCTAGTCTCTGAAAAATGTAAGCCCTAGAATTAGTGTTGCCCAAATTACTCACAGAAAAGGAACCAATCCTTGTTAGCAGGTCCAGAGCATCTTCACCCAACTCTCCAAAGGTGGAGAACGCGAACGGGATGAATTTGTAACCATTCTTATTATTATTATTATTATTATTAGGAAAATTTGATTTTAAAGGTTCGAACTTTGCCTCATTTGCTTCTAAAGGTTCGAACTTTCGTTTATCGTTCGAACTTTAGGGGTCATCTTCATTTAAAGGTTTTTATGGGTTTTTTTGGGTTGATTTTGGATTGATTATGGGTTTTTATGGGTTTTTATGGGTTGATTCTTGGTTGATTATGGGTTTTTTACCCATAAAAACCCATAAACAATCCAAAATCAACCCAAAAAAACCTTTAAATGAAGATGACCCCCAAAGTTCGAACCTTTCTAGGATAAACGAAAGTTCGAACCTTTAGAAGCAAATGAGGCAAAGTTCGAACCTTTAAAATCAAATTTTCCTTATTATTATTATTATTATTATTTAGAAATTACAGTGTTACAGCTTTAGACTTTTACGAAATACAACCTTGATGTTTATTTTTTATGAACTACACACTAAACTATCATAGTCTACAAAGTTCAGGCCAAATCACAGAATTCTAAATACTTAAACTGAAATTGTGACCACCAAAATGATCAAAATTCTGTGAATTGGCCTTAACGCTGTAGACTTTGATACAGTGGTAGCTATAATTTGTAAAAAATAAACACTGAAGCTGAAATTCGCTAAAGCCTAATCTTTAAGACTGTAATTTACAAATTATTCCTTTTATTATTATTTTTTAGTCTCTAGCACTTTAAAATTAATGAAAAAATTAACATTAATAATTTAACCATTTACCCATCCGTTTGAATCAAACCCACCTTTTAATGATTACATTTTCTAGTAGTCAGTAGTCACACCTTAAACATGAGTTTGCCTATCACATACCCGGTAACCAGGTTGTTTTTGTCAAAGCAAAAAGGAAAAGTAAACCCGGTTTTCCTTCTCTAAAAATAAGTTTTTTTTAGGAAAATTTACTTTTAAAAATTCAAACTTTTGCTTTTTATCTTTTAAAAATCCCACCTTTCGATTATTTTTTAAAAATTCGATCTTTTGTCTCCGTTTTCTTTTATAATCTATACCTCCCTAGCTTACCTGAACAGCCAGTTAATTTCGAATTTTTTAAAAAAGAGAAATTCGAAATTAAAAAACTCTAACTGCTATAAAGTTGGTCTTCTTTTTCCCACTCAACTCAACCATGGCAAACAGAGTTGGGGAAGCTATGTGTCACTACCCGTATTGTTCGAGAATAATCGAAATAATTTTGATTCTTGAATATCTGAAAAATCAACAATATGATTTTAATTAGAGGTGCTTATTTGGGCTATCGGGTTGATTTCGAGTTTAATATTTCGGGTCGGTTTGATATCGGATTTTGTCGATCATATTGTTCTTTACATCATTGAAAATTATTTTTTTAGTCGTGTTAAATCGAGTTTGGTTATAAAACCAAGTTAATTTAAATAGATAGCATAAAATCAAGTTAAAATCAATACACCGACAATCACTAATTTGAACTACACTGACAAAATTTTGATCAAAAGAAAAGGTCCTAGTAATTACCACTAAAAACGCATCAAAAAATCCCAATTATACAAAAATATTACAACATTAACCTTTTCATAACGATGAAACCCTTGATTAAAGAGAACTAAACTAATTCCAAAAAATGCTCAAGAAAATGAAGCAGAAACAAATTAGCAACCTCTACAACGTGGATCCAGATCCGAATCACCATGATCTGTGTTATTTAAGAAGGGAGGAAGCAAAAAAAGAACAGAAATAAAGGCTGAAATTCCAAGCAAAAGTGGAAGCAAACATCTGAGCTTAAAAAACCTACAATAACAATTTCTACTATTTGAATTCTAAGCTCAAAGAACACATTTTTATATGTGGGTTTTCTATTTTCAGGATGAGTTTTGAAGATTTAAGGAGAGAGAAAACATATAGGTGAAAAGGAAGAGAAAGAGTAAGTTATGGTGGATGAGCAACAAAAAAAAAATGAAAATAATGAATTTTCAAATTTATCCGGTCACCGGTAGAAATGTACTATGAAATAAAATGGAGGCAAAAGGTCGGATTTTTAAAAAATAATCGAAAGGTGAGATTTTTAAAAGAGAACAAGCAAAAGGTCGAATTTTTAAAAGTAAATTTTCCTTTTTTTAATACTCCCTCCTATTCAACTTAGTAGTTCCATTTACTTTTCTCACATTTGTCGAAACAACATTTTAACTTCTAATATCTCTAATTATGCTTAATTAAAAATTATGAAAATTAAGAATAAAATATATATTAAGAGTAGACCTGGGAAAACGGTCGGTTGGGCGGGTTTTGGGTCGGATCAATTTCGGTCAGGTCATTTTCGGGTCGGGTTATTTTCGGGTCAGTCACTTTGGGTTTCAGATCGTTTCGGGTTGACCCGACGGGTCATGACTTATAAAATATTTGAAAAAATATTTTTCAAATTTTATTATTTTTGACAAGAGTCTTGCTCGTATATGTATTTTTGACACAGGATTCGTACCCGGTCCGCCCCATATCCATATAAACGGATCAGGTGCTCGGATACAGGGTGGGTCCATTACCCATCACCATCATCATGACATACGATTTTCAAATATAGTTGTTATGATGTGTAAAATAAAATTAAATATCTTCTCAATTTTCATAGGAGTAAAATAGGTGAAGGAATACATATTTTAAAGGATTTGTAAGATGCGCGCTTTAAATTAGGGCTATGTCATCCTTTTTTAGAAATATTCGTAATAATGGTAAAAACGATGTTAAATATCTTCTCAGTTTACATGCTTGATAGATAGATGAATAACTAAGAACTTATATATTTGACTTATGGGATACCATTTTTATAAGTGTAGATGTTAAATATATTTGGATTTGCATGCGAGGAAAATAGGTGATTACAACGTGCTTTTTTCGAAGAGAAAATTACGATGTAAACAAAGCGTTAAATGTTTTATTTTTTTTTCTTTGCGTGTTTTTTGAGATATTGTATCGAGTTTTAAGGTTCAAGAGATACACTCAAAATGTTGATAAACTTTAGAAATTAAAATTAAACTTTGAAACTTTTTGAAAATTGAGATTTTAAAAATAAACTGATGTTGGACCTGTCAAAACGGGTTGGATCAATTTCGGTCGGGTTATTATCGGGTCGGTCATTTTACGGGTTAAGTCATTTTCGGGTCGGTCGGTTTCGGGTTTTTTCGGTCGGTTTTCGGATTTATTTTCGGGTCGGATCAAATTTTCCCGGGCCTAATTAAGAGTAATAAGTGAATAGTAACTCAAAAGTAAATTAGACTAATAGAAAGAATAAGAGAGCGAGTAATATTTTACTGTTTACTTTTATCTTTTATAAAAATTACATGTAATAATCAATTTCCAAAGTACCGAGAATGTTGTAGGTAAACTCATGTCAAAAGAAAGTCAGCCAGTCTCTTGAGAGACCGTCTTTCTGAGAAACGTCTCTCAGGTCCAATTCATTAAACCTTATTACCTATATTTACTCTATATTTTTTCTAATGGGCCAATCCAATTAGAGATAGTCTCTCAAAGAGACTGTCTCTCACAAGAATTTGTGAAAGTAAGATTATTAGAAAATAATTAAACTTGGAATTATTTTTAAAAAATCGGGCCAAAAAGTTGAATTATTAATCTTAGTTTTAAATTATAATTTAACACAAAATAAAAATAATGTCAGATTTTTAATCCCAAAAAATTAGGGTGAACTACTTGGCCAATAAATAAATTTCAATTGTCCTCCATATGAATTCTTCTTCTCTATTTATTTTGATTTTTTACCATTTTTAAATCCTTTATATTATTTTTCACTCACGATATCTTTGATCTTCCTTATCCTTTTTTAATTCAACCTAGAACAAAATTTACTCCTCAATCAATCTATTAGAATGAGTATTATTATTCATTCATTTATTACTGAGGATGACCGGATGAACAAGGGTTCAACACCTTACGTGGATTCCATTAGACCCAATTAGATCCGTGCAATGGGCTGGATCTCAATTTGGGCCCCTAATTCAGCCCTTCTTGTGAGGGTTGTATATGGGGGAGAGTTTGAAAAGGGTTGGACTTAAACTTTAATTTACAAAAATTAAAACACAAGAGTTGGATAAAGGTTTAAAAAAAGTTGTAAATGGGCCTTGATCCAAAGTCATTTTCTTCCTTTTTTTACCACTTAATTATATATAAATTAATATTCAGGCTCTCTCTTGAGAGACCATCTTTTCTAAAGACGACTTTCAAGAGCCCAACCCATTAAATATCTTAATTTTTTTTAAAAAAACTGCTATATTAAAAGAAAAAAAGTGCTGTTTTTTTTATAAAAAATGATGTTTAAAAAAACTGTTGTTATAGCATAATATATTTGAGGTTATAACATAATATATTTGGGGTTATAAGGCAATATATTTGGGGTTATAACACAATATATTTGGAATTAAAACTTAATAAATTTGAGGTTTTATAACATAATATATTTGCTTGTATTATTATAATATCAATTTTGTAGTATTATATCATAAATATATACTGTTATAAATCCAAATATATTACGTTATAACCGCGAGTATATATTGTTATAACCCCAACTGTATTATGTTATAACTCCAAATATATTATGGTTATAACCCCAAATATATTATATTATAATTACAAACATATTATGTTATAACTCCCAATATATTATGTTAACCACAATTGCATTTATTAATTTCCCCCAAACAGACATTGTTGTCTTCTTTAACATCAATATTTATACTATTGATGAAGCTTAATTTAAAAAAAATCAGAAAATTATAAATCTAACTAATATATAACACAGTAAGCCCAAAAAAAAACGAAAATGATGAAATATACATATATAACTTTGATGGTTTTGCAAATGTTGAAGAAGATAAATAGAAAATAAACAACAATGGAATTTGGGAAGGGAAGTTGGACATTGAAAACCACAAATGGAGTTTGAGGGAGGAAGATGAGTAATTTTGTCAGAGAAAAAAAAATGAAAATATAAGTTTTTTTTTTTTTTTTTTGAGTTTGAAAATAGAAGTTAAAAAGCATGTTTAGAAAGTTTAATCTTTTCTTTTTTTAATTCAAAAATTGGGCTGACCCAAACTTGAGACGTCTTTTGTAAAGACGTTCTCAAGTAAAAATTTGTGATTAATATTTAACTAGAGTGAAACCCCTACCACAATAATCTACTGCTTGAAAATTGAAACTTATCGAATCTTCCATTATATATTTTAGCACTAATTTATTTTTTATAATCTTTATTAGCCAAAATATTTATTATCATTATTTTTTTTAAAGAGATTATTATTATTATTATTATTATTATTATTATTATTATTATTATTAGTATTATTTATTTTCAAATTGTTGCATGTATTTGTATGTTCAATAAGATAAACGTGCTAGATCGGATTGCGTCTTATAGGCCCGTCTCATTTAAAACCCATCTTCTATTTCATAAGACTCGATCCGGCCCAGCTGGTATCTACTAGTGCCCAATCCGGACTGCATCCCGCCCATTGCACAAGCCTAGTAACCCAATACTATTTTAAGGTTAAAGATCCCAATTATTTAGATCCTAAGGATTAGGTTCATGTCCAAATCCTCTAGAAAAGTTATGGGTTTGGGTCCATGGCCTCAAAATTAAACGGTATTAAGTATCCAACTTAAGGTTTAATTAAATTTTAGACACTTAAAAATTACTTGAGGAAATATTTTTTAAAGGGTTTGGGTTCGAATCTAGAATGTAGGATGACATTATAGTATTACGACATACAATGACGATTTCACTACTCTTAGTTAGGGATGGTCATAGGTTGGGTCTAATGGGTATAGTATTCTAAATGAGTCTTAATTTAATTATTCATACTAAATTCTTGTTCATTTAAAGGCTTGATTAGTATTAAAATGAGTTTAAGGATTGTATATAAGTCTAAAATGAGTCAAAATAATTATAGAAATGGCTTTAGAATGAACTTAAAATTGATTTTGAATTGTATAATAGGTAGGGTATAGAGCGTATCTAGCGCCTAGAGGGTCTAGGTATTAAATGGGTCTAAAAAGAAGTTATGGAACAGAAGACACTAGATCCAGACCTAGGCCCATTTACTTTTTTTGACCCAAAATCGGACGCATATCCACATGGTCTTTAGAAATTGGACTGATCAGACCCTAAAAATAGTAGCGGGTCTGAAATGGGTCCAATAAAATCTTAGACCTATAACGTACCATCCCTATGGTACCCTATTCCGTATAGTTTTTGTTTTTGCTCATATTCGGAATGTATGAGAGACCAGACTACTTTTAATATTTTATTATAAGTAATTCATCCTTATAAAATTACTTTAAATTAAATGTGAAGTTGTTAATTTTTAAAGTTGGACTATCATTTTTTAGAATTTATTTAGAGTATAATTAATTTAATATAGGAGAATATATGCAGGTAGTAAAGCTATGGGTTCGAGGACGGACAAAGTGTTTTATGAACACAAAACTGTAATAATAGAACGAGGAAATGGATGTATACCCCAACAGAATTGTAGCATTGAACGTTGTTTCGAGCTGAGAAATTGTGGGCCATCCAAAGGGAATTATATTTGCAATCCACAATTTGGGTGTTGTTGTAATACATAAATAAATAAATAAATGCATTTACTAATCAATAAACATTTTATGAATAAATAAATGATAATCATAAATCATATTATAATATTCGTTGTTATTGTTGTTTTTTTGTTGTTGCATTGTTATTGTGTGTTGTAATTGTTATTATTACTCGATAACTGATATTGACAGATATCTCTAGTATTAAAATATTTTTAATTAATATCATATCATATCATATCATATCATACTATAAAAATATTGGAAACTTGTCATCCTATAAGGAGGTATGACAAAAGTAATTATTTTAATCAAGGTTGTCAGGATCAAAATTCTACGTAGTATCGAAATTAACTAGTGCAATCGGATCGTAGGATTGAATCCTAGGATCGGACGATTGTACAAACTTGCAGAATTAAAAATTGTATTATATCTATGCTTATTGTTCGATCATTTTCAATTTAGACAAACATTAAGAACCCACAGTTTTCTTAAGATTTTGCTTTAATTTTATAAACATACATATCTTACTTTTTTATTGCCGTTTTTTTTCTCTATTCTTAATGAAGTGACAAAATATATTTAAGATATACACTAACACTACACATAATATATCTGTAGCACATACACACAAGGCTATAATAATAAACCATATAGTAAGAAAAAAAGAACTAAGATACTACCAAAAAAAATTTAAAATTAGTAATTTTGACCGTTCTTACTGATCCTACCAACGATCATAGCCGACTTTAATAAACCTGCCAACGATCCTAGCTGATCCCACCAACAATCCTGACCGAAACTATGCACGATCCTGATTGATTCCGATCTTATTCATGATTCTAGACGCTGGCACCGATCTAGGTCGTAGGATCTTACAATAGGATCATACGATCCTATGATCCAGATCGCAATTTTGATAACCATGGTTTTAGTGAATAATAGTTGATTACATGACAATATTTACCCTAATTTAGAATGGGTTATTTTTAAAATTAGAGATAAGTTAGGAATAGTATATATGGAGTATAATTTAATATCACTACAACATAATTTGCTTTTAGTGGGATATATTTAGCAACATTTAATTATAGTGTATATAAAGAATAATTAAAGAATAATTAAATGTCGCTATTTCAAATTTCTTATAGTGTATATATAAAGAATTTAGTGACATTTATTAGAGCTTTTAGCAGCATATTAAAAAGTCACACTAAAGCTTTTAGCGACAAAGGATCTAGTGACATTTCTCACAAATGTCACTATAGACTATAGTGACAATTACATATGTTACTGTAGACCAAATTAAGTGTCGCTAAATCACTTTATGGTGGAACTAAAAATAAAAACCAATAATTATTACACCAAAAATATGAATCAGTAGCATTTTTTTAATGCCACTAAATCTAATGTCGCAAAAAGCTAAATTTATTGTAGTGTATAGTAATTTTATATAACTAAGTGATATATTTAATTGAATGAAAAAGTGATGCATTCAATAAATGATTTGAAAAAATTAGTATTTAATTTTTATTTTTAAAAAGTTAAGTATTCGTTAGATTTCTACAGGTTTTCGTTCAAAAAAAAAAAAAAAGTATTCGTTAGATTTTAATCACGATAGTATATACTTGCATTATTCTTTGAAGTTATATTTTTATATATTTCTGCATATTTATAAAATTCATGCATTTCACGAGTTTATATACTAATTTATTTATAATTAAATTGAGTAAATTAAACACTATAATATCATTCATTACTAAAAAGCTTGAATATTTCAAGTGTCATAACTAAAAAGAGTTTGCCAAGTGAAACTTATTTATTGGCTTAAGAAAAATGATAAAGTATATTTAAAAATACAAAGACCTATAATTTTGTGTGTATGTATGATAAATCAATTAAGTATCTTTCAAAATATATTATGAAGTACAATAATTATAGATCATTTGCATAATATTTTTTGAACATTTTCGACTAACGAGGATTTTCTAATACTTTATACTGATTGAGTGAAATATATGAAGTTTTCTAACATTTAAGTTCTTGTAAAATATTTATCAAGTCTTTAATTTTTAAAATATATACACGAACACATTTTAAATGACATTAATCGACAAAGTCCAAAATCATGTAATGTTCAAAAATATAACAAAATTTCAAATCAAACGATTAAATACACATGATAGCTAATATATCATCATCATCATTATCATCATACTCAGTGTATCCCGCTCATAGAAGACTATGATTAGGGTTTGGGGAGGGAAGAGCGACGACAGCTCATAAGTCATACCCACAGAGGAGTGTGCGGTCAAAGAGTCCCTTGGCTCGAGAAAGGTATTCAAAAGGAGAAAAACCTGCAACCTACAAATAGAATAAATAGAATACGTACAAATTACTAAAAAAAAGATAAAAGTAAAGAAGGTAAAGAGAGATAATTAAAGGTAATGAACACTAACAAACGAGGGGTAAAAGGGACGGGTTTAATAATCTAAGACGTGGATAAGGCACCGCCAACTGCCCCTATCCCTGGTCAGGTCCTTGGAGAGGTGAAGTTCACGCAAGTCACTTTTAATCTGATCCTCCCATGTTCTCCTTGGTTTTCCTCAACTTCTCTTGCCCTCCACTATGATGCTCTCAATCCTTCTTATTGGGGCGTCATGTGTCGTTCTCTACACATGCTCAAACCATCTCAACAAGTTCTCTCGTATCTTATCCTATCCATCATAGTATTACCATACATCCACCTTAGCATACGCATCTCTGTTACTTTCATTCTCTGTTTGAAAAACTTCTTTATGGGCCAACATTTTGTCCCATATTACAACGTTGACCTAATTGCAACGCGGTAAAATTTACCTTTTAATCTCCTCAGGAACATTTTATCACAAAGCACCCCGGTTGCTGCTCGCCACTTAAGCCAACTCGCTTGTATATAATTAGTAACATCTCCATCAATGCTCCCATTACTCTGAATCACCAATCCCAAATATTTGAACTTGGACGTATATGCAACAACTTATCCCCCTTGGTCATCTCTAGCTCTCCTAACGATTATGTCCCACTGAAATTGCATCTCAAGTATTCTGTCTTCATACGACTTATGCGCAACCTCTGACCCTCCAAAGCTTCCCTCCACTCTTCCAATTTACTATTAGCCTCCTTCATGGTTTCTGCAACCAAAACTATATCATAGGCGAAAAGCATGCATCATGGCTCAGTTTCTTAGATGGATTTAGAGAGTTCTTCCATTATGACCGTAAAAATGAAATGACTTAGTGTTGATCCCTGATGTAGTCCCACTTTAATTGGGAAAGATTCTATCATAACCACTGGTGTATGTATGTTAGTCGCTACTCTATCATACATGTCATGTATTACCTCAATGTACCTTTGTGAAATACCTCTATTCTTGAGGCTATCCCAAACGATGCTTCGTGTTATGCTATCGTACTCTTTCTCCAGATCAATGAACACCAGATGCAAATCCTTCTTTCACTCCCTATACTTTTCCATCAGTCTCCTCAAAAGATGAATTGCCTCTATAGTTTCCGCATACTTTTCCAGATCATAGTGTGGCTTAGAAGTTTGATTTCACTATAGTTTTCGGCTTTCCGCATACTTGTGCATTACCCAGCTTGTTTTTTAAAAGTGGGATAAGTGTGCTAATCCTCCATTCTTTTGGCATCTTACTAGACCTCAAGATGACATTAAAGAGATTAGTAAACCATTGAATTCTCTCCTCTCCTAAACCCCTCCACACCTCAATTGTAATGTTATCAGATCCAACTGCCTTTGATCTCCCCATTTTTTTGAGATTTTTTCCTACTTCTGTCGTGGTAATATATATCAATAATCGACACATGATCCTGAGTTCTTTGAAAGTCTGAAGTTTGTTGAATTTCCTCCTTTAAACCCATAGTCTCATTGAGCAGTTGGGAAAAATATTGATGTCATCTCATCTTGATGTCCTATTGTCTAAGGACTACTCGTTCACCTTCATCCTTAATGAACTTTACTGTCCCTAAGTCCTTTTTCTGCTTAGATTTTGCTTTTGCCTACTTATAAGTATACTACTTTCCCTCTTTGGTCTTAAGCTTTTGATGAAAGGCTTCAAACGCGCGATCTTTTGCCTCCGCTACTGCTTTCTTTGTCGCCCGTTTTGCTTCTTTATACCTCTCCTTCTTAAGTGTTTTATTAAAAAAGATGTAAATGGGTCCATGGTTCAGATCTGGGTCTTAAACGTGTAGAACTGGGCCTTAAGGTCATGGACCCAAATTCGACCCGAATCCACAAGGTCTAAAAATAGGTGGACCAAGACCCTTAAAATTAGGGTCGGGTTGGGTCTAGAGCCTTAGGGTCCAAGACCCATGCCCATCCCTATTAAATATAGACGACCCAACAATCCAGCAAATTACCAATCCTGTAATCGAATTCGACCAAAATTGTTAAAATCGGGATTTTACTTGGTATCGTTCAAATTGTAGAATCAAATCAGTAAAATCATATTAATTATTGGATCATAAGATTATACAATAAACTTGAGTTTGACATGTTGTCATAATTATTGTTCTCAAAGGATTAAGTTTAGTAATTAGTTTAAATCTTCACATTAATGGAGAAATTTAGTTTTTATAAATTATGACAATGGGTCTTTAAATCGTAAGAAAAATTAATAAAAGATGGTATATAAGAAAAATTAATAAAAAAGTTAAGACTAAATTTGTATACGCGAATCATTAAATCGTAGAATCGTGTTATGATTCTACCTTTACAAATTTTATTTTAAGTAGAAACGTAAGATTCTACCAACTAACGATTCTACCTACGATTCGAATCGTTCGTTTGTTTTTAGATTGTAAAATCGTAGAATCACAGATCATGTTGGGATTTTGTGACTCGAATCGAGTCTAAGATCGGGTTTTAAGATGAATCAAAAGATGGGACGAAGTGTGCTGGGTGCGGAGTACTACGCGGGGCGCGGAGGCGCGGGGTGCTGAGTATTACACGGGGTGCTGAGTGTCTTCTGTTTTGTCAGAAAGCAGTGCGCGGGCCGCGGAGTTCTACGCAGGGCGCACATGCGCGGGGCACGTAGATCTACGCGGGGCGCAAAGCACTGTGGTATTTGCGGAAAGTTGGTTTTTTCTACGTTTTGGACGATTATTCTTGGTTTTTGACAGTTTCTTTTGTTTTACTTAACTTAATTTCTTTTTATTTAGTGGTATACTATATAAAGGCCTCTTGTAATTAGAATTAGGGATGCAACACAAAGAGAGGAAAACTAAGAGAGAAAAAGCTTGGAGAGCCATTATTGTGGCTTCTTGTTCATCTTGTAATCTCCCGGTTTATTGTGAAAAGTTAATTCTCGTTGTCGGTGGATGTAGCTATCACATTGATAGTAAGCCACGTTAACTTTCTCAATGTGATTTTCTTTATTGTTTGTTTGAATCTTTATTGCTTTTCGTTATTATTTTTCGATCTTTGCTTCCGCTGTCGCACAACAGATCATAATCGTGATCTGATAACAATGAATTTGACTTTGATCCGATTTAAAAATAAATTTTAAATTATATAGAAATTAATGTTGACACAAGACTTAATTTTAAATCGAACCAAAACACATGACCCGAAATCAATCTAAATGAACATCTAATGACATAAATTAAATGATTTATCACTATTCTCTTATCATTGGGAATTCTCGAGCCTATCTCAGATATAAAGAAGAATATGTTATTGTTTAAAAAACGGTTGATAAGTTACTATAAAGGAGAACATGGGAATGGACCACTAATTCACCATGTGAGTAGAGAGAGGAAGAGATTAAGATATAGCATAACTTTTTATTGAGGTCATATCATTGTGAAAAGACTTTAATTGAGTCATCTCAAGCTATTTTAAAAAAAACTGCTTCCCATACACGTGTTAATTCAAATTTTATTTCATTTATTTTATGTTTATTACTTATTGATCATTTATATGAACTCATCTCACGATAAGACGATTCCATACCATACTTGCTGAGCATATCTTGTTATATAGCTTTTAAGTTGTAATGGAAGAGGAAGCTTGGGGCGGTCCTAAATATTTTAGGGTCCTGCGCTTTAGCACATTGATACCCTTTTTCTTTGCAATTTATAACCTATATAAATTTTCTACAATCATTAATTTTACTTTTATAACATAGGGTCTTGGGCGACGATCCCTCTTATCCACCCTTAGATCTGGCCCAGAGGAAGCGAGAAGTCCACAGAATTTGGGGTAGGGACCCAAATTTGCATGTAGAAGTATTCTATAAAAGTCTAAGAAGGGACACTTTTTCATTTATTCATAAATCATTACGCGTTTTTGGATAATCAAAATCAAAATCAGCATCACCTTTAATTAGCATAAATAACAATAACAATATTGTGGTCACCGCAATTTCTTTATTCTTCCCTTTCAATAAAATTCCAGTTGTCTCCAATTATCAATTACTTTTTTTTTGTTCCTAATTCTATCTTTATTATTAGTTGACCATGTACAGTTGGGTGTGTTAGTAAAAAAACCCACTCGAGTGTAACATTTTATACAAACAGTTATTTTAGTGAGAGAGCACCTTAAATAATTAGTTTATAATCTTACAATATGAATGATATAAACTATTTAATCCATGTATATGGCCTGTCTCTCAGTGAGACTGTCTTATTTAACGGTTTGTGTTATACAAAATATCATCATAATGTCATTAAATCGGTAACGGACCAGGAAAAAAGTCATAGGAACCACAAATTATAGGTACATTTAGAAAACAAATGTACATGATTGCAAGATGAGATACGAGTTCTGCCCAGGAAAAAAATTGCATGGACCCTTTTCCTCATAGCATGGTCGATGCTGGAGCTTGATTTAACCTAATTGCTACAGGTTTTGCTAAAAAAAGAGAAATAATTGTACAATAGGCCCGCTGAGTAAAAAAGGACAATAGGGCGAATGAGAGGCAACTAGACATCAGAGCAAAAAAGGCAACTAAAGCAACTATTAATAATCTAGAATGCGAATATGACGTCTTCAACTTTTCCTATTCCTAGTCAGGTCCTCGAAGAGGTGCAACTTATTCAAGTATTCCTTAACTTGCTCAACCCACGTTTTCTTAGGTCTCCGTCAATTCATCGTACCCTCCACTATAATGGTTTCCATCCTTCTGACAGAAGAGTCGATAGGCTTTCTATGCACATGCCAAAATCATCTTAACCTATTTTCACGCATCTTAGCAGATAGTGGGGCAACACCTAGCTTTACTCTAAACTTCTGGTTTTTGATCTTATCCATCATTGTTTTACCGTACATCCACCTCAACATACACATCTCCACTATTTCCATCTTTTGTTCATGAGTCTTCTTAATGGGCCAACACTTTGACCCATACAACAATGCTGGTCTAATGACACATATGTAAAATTTACCTTTCAGTTTAGCCGGGAACTTCTTATCACATAGCACTCCGGTGGCCGCTCGCCACTTTAGCTAACCCGCTTGTATACGATGTGTTACATCTCCATCGATCTCCCTATTACTCTAGATAACAAATCCTAAATATTTGAAGTTGGTCGTACTAGTCACTACATCTCCTCCAATGGTCACCTCTTGATTATCATCTTGCACTTTGCCACAGAAACTGCATCTTTATGTTTTTGCACGACTAATGCGAGCCCTTTGCTTTCTATAACTGTTTTCCACTCACCTACTTTAGTATTAGCCTCCTCATGAGATTCCGCGACCAATACTATGTTGTCGGCGAATAACATACACCACAGCACAGTTTCCCAAATGGATTTGAAAACTCATCTATGATGACTGCAAAAAGGAAAGGGCTTAGTGCCCATCCCTGATGTAAGCCTACACTAACTGAAAAAGACTTTAAAATCTCAACGGATATCTGTATGTAAAATAATGCTCCATACATATCTCGTTGACTTAAGAGTGTTGTTGGTAAATTATGTACTAGCATGAGCTTGATAATTGTCAAATATGAGAGTTAAAGTGCATTACATTTCGCCAAAAATTAAACCCCTTCCCGTAAAAGATCCTAGCAATTTGTTATGATCACAAAGATTTTTCCTACCAACAAATTCACATTTGAGTGTTGATTTGGTTGGGCTATCACTTTGCATATTGTTAAGCCCCAAAGGGACATGGGTGTACATATGTACATGCTCATGAGCATGTAATATAATGATGTACATAATATTTGCCTTGAAAATGTAAGATACACTATTATTTATTATTTAATTTTTTCTTGAAAACTTAAATAATACTTAAAATATTAATTATTTCCAATTTCATACTAGATACTCTTAAAAAAACTAAAAAATTGATAATGAGAATTTTTTGATTTTCATATACAACCTTTAGAATTGTAAATATCAATACCCATAGAGGTGTTCAAAACAGATCTGATATTTATCCGGTTTTGTTACCGAACTCGATTTTACCTGACCTCAATTAGAATTTAGAATTATATACAAATCAATACAAACACAAAACCCGATTTTTTAGCCGACCTAAAATACGTGACTTGAAATCAACCCGACTACCCAAATAAACACTTTTAATTACCCTTAAAAAATACTTCTATATTACAACTAAAGGTATTCAATGGGGCAGGTCGACCCAAGGGGTTAAAGGTCAAGTCACATTTTAACGGGTCAATAGCGGGTTGGGCCGAATAATCATATGTATTATTTGCGAAAAAAAATTAACCACTTTTTTTAAATATTTATAAATGATATTTTTATATACATAAGTGGGTTGACCCAACGGCGATAAAGTACAATAAAAAACTATTTTCTGAACTTTTAAAAAACGGGTCAAAGTAGATCTTATTTAAATGGGCTTTGACCTGCCCCAGCCCGTTTAACATTTGACATGACCCATTCCGACTCGACCCATTTTAATTTTGAACCAACGCGCCCCGCTAGGGGTGGACACGGTCCGGTTTGGTCTGGTTTGACCCTAAAATCAGACGAAACCAGAAATTCCGGTCTGAAAATTTTGCAGATCGGACCGGACCAAACCGTTTTAGAACGGTTCGGTCTGGTCTAGTCTACGGTTTTTATTTTTTTATTTTATTCCAAATTAATACATGTATTTATGCAAATATTTCACATCTACAATTATTAATAAATATAATAATTTATAATTAGTTGATGACATCAACTTCATTCAAGTATATATTGCTATATAAAAATAACTACATCTTAAAATATCTAGGTAGCAACTTAATTTTTTAAATACAAAGTTATGATTTTCGACCGTATTACGATTTGCGGTCCGGTCTGGTATGAAAAATAAAAAAACCGAGACCAGACCGTAAACCGTAATTTAATTTGAAAAAAAACCAGACCAGACCATTTAAACCGTAGGCCAGACCAAATACTAAAATTCCGGTTTAGTTTACGGTTTAGACCAAATTATGTTCAGCCCTACGCCCCGCCGGGCCCAATTGAACACCTCTGGTCCGAAAGCTTCACTCATTGGACATGCATAGTAACTCTAAAAAAACTATGGGAGTATCAAAATAAGAGTAGAACACTAGGAGAAACATTGTTCTATAAATGCTCAAAGCTATTAGCCGCAAATTTTGAACCAATAAATCAATCACAAATTTTTATGAGAGATCGTCTCTTTGAAAGACCATCTCTAATTGAGTTGGCCCTTTAGGGAAAATATTATGTAAATATATATAGACAATAAGTTTTAATAGATTGAGTCTGAGAGACGTCTCTTAGAAATACGATCTCTGAAGACTAGCTGATTAATCAATTCACCTGTCAGCTTGCCTTTATAAATGCACCCTTTTAGAGATCAACACTCCTAGCTATTACTATATATTCATTCATTGCTAACTTATACTTCAATTATTATCCTCCATTCCATACCCAAAGTTAACTAATTATTCTTTCTCTTCCCAAACAATTTAATTAAATATAGTTTTAAAATGGCCAAAAAAATGGCAATAATAATATTTATAATTATTTTTACAATAATAAAACCACTAGAAATAATAAATATTAGTGGTGTTAAAGCATTGTCTGATGAAGATTTGATATCGACAAATTGCTTAAATGTTCCAGCATCTGTTTTTATTGACACACTTAAGAATAGCATGGAAGGTGTTGTTAAAGTTGGTTCAATTGTTTCAAAGTTTAGTGGATTTATTTCAGATTTTAGAGTTTCAAATGCTGTTGCTGATTGTCTTGATTTGCTTGACTTGTCTTCTGATGAGTTGAGTTGGACTCTTTCTGCTTCTCAATTTGGTAACTACTCTTTTTTTTTACTTTCTATTTTTGGAATTTTGTAAATTTTTAAACGAAATTATCTCTATTAGGCTGATTTATGTGTATTAAATGTGGTAAAATAATGGAAAAATTCCTTAGAATAATCTAATTTTTTACTAATTTCCCTAATCATGAATAATTGCAACTATAAGGAGTGTTTGCTAAGAATTCATCAGCGTATCCTTTTACCTATACACCAAGTAATTTGACATAAAAAAATTCAAAAAGTAAATACGAAAAATTAAAAAGAGGAATCAAGTAAGTAAATACCTTTTACTTTTTACCTACAATAATCTCTATCAGGCTGATTTATATATATTTAATGGGTTAAGATGATCACTTATAATTTTAAAATGATTAGTATAAAAATGGGTTAGGTTGTTAGAGTTTGGTATATTAATTAACTTTTAATTAGAATTTCTTGTGTTAAAGTGATTAAGCTAAACGAGTTGTTTGAATTTAATTAGTTGATGGTTACATTGTTTCAAACTAAGATTCATCCTTTTGTATGAATTTAGTACATTGATTAACTTTCTTTGATTGGTTTATACTTAAGAGCAAAGCCAAAAATAAAAATTAAGGGTAAAAAATATAAAACCAAAATTATAGTTAAAGTGTTCTTGTCAAAAAAACAAGTAAATTCATGCAATATTTAAACTTAAACTATTCATTTCAAAAAAAAAAAATTTTACTTTACTATAAAACTATAAAATTTATGTTACTTTAATAACTATATTGCTATTTGCTAGTATATAATTAAGGCAAAAGTTAACAGAGGCCTCCATATTTAAAGAGTAAATAGAAAATAAGATAATAAATAAAAATAACTATATTCATATGTTATATTAAATTATAAGAGTACATCCTTATTAACAAACACTCTAGGCATGTTGGTTAGCAATAGGAGGTTGCTACATTAATCAAATCTTTATAAGAGACGGCTCTTCAAGTCCAGACCTAATAATTAAAAGAAAAGTCTAAAAACTGTCGCGCGCCTTTGAGCCTATTTAGAGTTTGTATTATAACATATTAAAGTTGATGTTATAACCTATTAAAATTGGTATTTAGAGTTGGTGTTATAACCTATTTAAGTTGGTATTATAACCTATTTGGAGATACCAACTTTAATAGGTTAGAATACCAACTCTAACAGGTTATAATACCAACTTGAATAGATTATAACATCAACTCCAAATAGGATTACACAACATGCGTTTTTCTTTTAGTTGTTTTTCTAAGTAAAAATAAGCCGGCCTATTAAGACGCATCATATCATACAATCTAATAAAAAGAATGTAAAATTCCACATGGCATCCTCATAGTGAATTGTCATATGAAATAATTCTTACCTAAGTTAACATCTACTTATTCCTTAATATATGAGTAATACATCACAAGTAGATATTTATTTTCATTTAAATTTTCTTGAAATATTATATTCTTAAAAGCTACATAAGATTTCCAATTAAAGCTTCTTAGAATATATATTTATTTTTTTATGTTGAAAATTTGCTAATTAATAAAGTTTCTTCATTAAAATTTTAATTTCTAAAATATTTCATCAAGAAATAAAAGATCATACAATCTAATAAAAAAAATGTAAAATTCCACATAGCATTCTCATAGTGAATTGTCATATGAAATAATTCTTAACTAAGTTAACATCTACTTATTTCTTAATATATGAGTAACATATCACAAGTATATATTTATTTTAATTTAAATTTTCTTGAAATATTATATTCTTAAAAGCTACATAAGATTTCCAATTAAAGCTTCTTAAATTATATATTTACTTTTTTATGTTGAAAATTTGCTAATTAATAAAGTTTCTTCATTAAAATTTTAATTTCTAAAATATTTCATCAAGAAATAAAAGATACATGATAATAAAAATTATTTTGATAATGACAAAGAATTCTTATGATAACATTATTGGAAAATTACTCAGATTTACCTTAACAAATAAGAGATTATTTCATTTAACAAATAAGATTTCCAATTAAAGCTTCTTAGAATATATTTTTATTTTTTTATGTTGAAAATTTGCTAATTAATAAAGTTTATGACAAAGAATTCTTATGATAACGTTGTTGGAAAATTACTCAGATTTACCTTAACAAATAAGAGATTATTTCATTTAAAGCACTACATATTCTACAATTCTTATATATACTTTTATACTAATAATATTATGTTAATAATATATATTTGCATCTCTATTTAAAATTTATGTTTATATATACTTTTATACTAATAATATCGTGCATACACGAGTTTCTATACTAGTTTCTTATAAAGACGGTCTCAACTAAGTCACAATATTTGTACATGTAAATACTCTCTTATGTCATACACTCATGTGACGATTAACATATTTTCTATATAGCGCAGAAAAACAAACCTTGAGGCTTGAAGTGAAACAATGAAACTGTAGATACAAGTACAATAACCTTAACATTCTTCACAAATATATTTATTAGAAATAGAAATAAATGGGAGTAATTAATATTCTTCTTGAAATTGATTTCCACAATTAAATTTATTCTTTTTTTTTAGTGTACAATACTGTTGAGTGTTGACATATCTTTTCCATCTTTTCATTTTTCTTTTTTACTTTTATGTTTTTTTGCTTTCGTATTTCAAGATTCTTATGTCACTATTTAAAAGTTGTTTAAAATTAACAACATCAATTGAAATCGAGTATAATTTGATCCGAATTAATTATATAACCCATTAACCCGTGTATAAAAATTTAGTTGGATGATCAAGATATTTATATATACTCAATAATCGAAATTAATATGACTCAATATATTAATTACATATACGATATTTCCTCAAACATTCGAATACACACCTCTAACAGTTTTAATACACATAATATTTTTTAAAACTGTCATTGGCTTCAACATAAGTTTAAGCTAATATTTGAATTCCAAAATACGTTATATACTTTATATTGCGTCCCTTATATGACATTTTTTTGGATTAAAAGTGTGTTAATATATATTCTCTCTTCACGCAAGGTGCTAAATATTCAGTTTAATTTAATTAACGGGTAAGATGAGATTCGTACCGATAATCCTTTTGTTACGTCAACTTTTAATATCATTTCAATGAAATTAAGAGTTGGTTGGAATAAACACAAAGGTAGACACTAGTCTTTATTGTCCATGTGCTATTAAATTGGTCCATTTAAATTGCTTCAAATATCACAATTTCGGTTAGCTTAAATTAAAAGTTGACAACGATTGTATCTTAGATTTTATTTTAATTGTATGCTACTGATAATATCACTATCACAGGTATTATAGAACGGAGGATATTAAGTTACTGAATTTGGACCAGTATAAAGCTAACTTTTTAAGGGAAATAATGAGAGAAATAATGTGTTAAATTTACTAATATTTTTTAATTGACTGTCATTTACGAACTTTTCAATTTTATTAAAATTTGTAAATTTTAATTTGAGTTATATCAATATTTTTGAGTTATAACAGTCAAAATATTATTATTTGATGAGTTACATATTGTATAATTATTTTACTTGAAAAACTGTTTTTAGCCAAATATAAGCAATAAACTATTTTACAAATATTAACAAAAAAAATTACATGGTATATTAAGTTATTTTTAGCGATCAATATAAAAAATAATAAATTAGTGACTTTCGATGGATCAAACCAATCTAAAATCGACCCGACCGTTCAATCTTACATGCTCCTTATGTACCCCTAATAAAATGGAGCAATGAGATTTTGTACAAAGATTAAGAAATAATAGAATCATCTAAATTGTGTAGATGATGTTAAAGGAGAATTACAACGTGTTAATAGGAATAAAAGAAAATGGTAAGAACTTTTCTATAAAAAAATCTTAATAAAGTAAAAAAAACAGACTAAAAAGAAAAGTGTCACAATCTATTAAAAGTAGAGTCAGTACAAATTAGTTGGACATATCGGGTAAATGTGACTTATTTTGAGTATGTATGAACATATGATCAAATAGGTAAAAGCAATGGGACAGGGAATTTGGCCTTAGATTTGAAGACATGGTTAAGTGCTTCCTTGATTAATCAAGAGACTTGCCTAGAAGGATTTGAAGGTACTAGCACCTTTGTCAAAGAGCTAGTCTCAGGCAGCATCAATCAAGTCTCTTCATTAGTACAACAAGTCCTCCATATGGTCCACCTAGCCCCTGGTCCCACCCATGGTTCCCAACTAGGTCATACTAAGGGGGCCCCACCTCGCGGTGGTGGGAGACGACTGATGGCGAAGGCTAATGATAATGATGTAGACGGATTTCCATCCTGGATACGATCAAAAGATCGAAAGTTATTACAGTCTTCTATTGGAGACATAACACCGAATGTTGTTGTTGCTCTGGATGGAAGTGGAGATTTTACTAAAATTATGGATGCAATTGCTGCTGCTCCGAGTCATAGTACAAATCGATTTGTTATTTATGTAAAGAAAGGTTTGTATGATGAAATAGTGGAGATAAAAAGGAAAAAGACTTATATTATGCTATACGGTGATGGAATAGATGCTACAATTATTACTGGAAATCGAAGCGTTTTTGATGGATATACAACTTATCGAAGCGCTACATTTGGTAAGTGTACTACAACTTTTGTTCCATTTGATTACAAAATTGATCATATTTCATATTAAAAACAATTTTACATTTCTTTATTCACAAGAGTTTCTAGTATTATCCTAGTGACGCATTACATAATCTACTATTATCCTAGTGAGACATTACATAATTTATTTGTGCACTTAATTTATACAAGAGTTTCTTGTATGTGTTCCTCAACGCGGTAAAACGAAATGTAACATATTGGATAGTAAAAGTTTGATTTTAAAAGAAAAATTAAATCTTTTCTTTGTGAAGAGAACATAAGATTGAATTGATTCTTGATTTTGTTTTGACCATTGCTTTTTGTTTCGCCCACAAAAGAAAAAACATAGATAGCTAAAACACATGCTTTGGCACCTCATATTGCACACCCCTTGTTTTTCATAGATTCTAGTAAAAGAAATGTTTCCTCTTTTTCCAAAGAAAAGAAGAAAAGGAAAGTTAAAGTTATTAATAGAGCACATTAGTTTTGGATATTGGAACATAAACCCAACACTTTTAGCAATGTCTAAAGATGATTCCATTTATCAATGTCTCCATAGAAATGTTAAATTAAAAAAAATACATTAATCATAAAAGATTATGGGGCTCTCAAAGTCAAAAAAAATAACTATAAGAATAGACTGTGAAAGTAGGCCGTGGGGTTTAGGCCCCAACCGGCCCCTCATGTGGCTTTGCCAATGATTATATTATAATTTTATGTTTCATTAAATTTATTATAAAGTTAACCACTATAAAATTACCCGTATCGGATGTTATTAATTCTATTCTAATGTGTATGCAGCTGTTACCGGAGCCAATTTTATAGCACGAGACATAACCTTCCAAAATACAGCTGGACCAGAAAAGCACCAAGCAGTGGCTTTCCGTTCAGACTCAGATCTATCAGCAATTTATCGATGTGCTTTCAGAGGATACCAAGACACACTCTATGCCCACGCAAACAGACAATTCTTCCGAGAATGCACCATCACAGGTACAGTTGATTTCATGTTCGGTGATGCAGTGGCTATTTTTCAAAGTTGTTTAATCCAATCTCGTAAAGGTCTTCCAAACCAAAAGAATACCATCACGGCACAAGGTCGTAAAGATCCTGGTGAAAACACCGGTTTCTCCCTTCAATTTTGCAACATTACCGGTGACACTAGCCTTACGACAGGGACTAATTCCTCTACGAACTCTACTACCACGTACACATATTTGGGTCGTCCTTGGAAGGCATATTCAAGGACAGTTATCATGCAATCATACATAAGTAATGTGATTAGGCCCGAAGGTTGGTTAGAGTGGAATGGTAATTTGTATTTAGACACTCTCTTTTATGCTGAGTACATGAATTATGGGCCTGGAGCTTCTCTTTCATCCCGGGTTAAATGGCCCGGATATCATATTTTTGATAGTTCGGCCCAAGCTCTTAATTACACTGTGGCCCAATTTATTAATGGAGATGAGTGGCTGCCCAAGACTGGAGTCCGTTTTACAAGTGGGCTTTCCGCAGTGTAAGAAAATGAGACGCATTTCATATATGGACTAAATAGCCCAATTCATATAAAGTATTAGAATATAAACTTTGTGTTTTAGATTGTCTCATGAAGAGACGATCTCAGAAAAGTATCTACAATTCAATTGTTATTGTTGCTTTAATTATGCGCCAACTTTCATTCTTTAGAGGTCTTAAATTTTTTTCATCTTCATTCTCAACGTATTTAATTCATAGAAATTATAATTGTATATGTGAACGTCATGATATATATTTTTTTTCCTTTTATCTTTTTTTTTAAAAAAATATTTTTAATGGTAGTAAAGTTTAATTTTCTTGTAATGATGTTTTGGAATTATAACATAAAAGGATAATATAGAAAGTACGTGTACTATTTATATACTCTCTACGTTGGATTGGATGCTTAATTAAGATGTTCCTATATTGGCTTATGTGACAAATATAATCGAAGTAATTAACACTCCCTCCAATTCATAATAAGTGTCCATTTTGGGTTTGGATCGCATTTTAAGAAAAATGGTAGTGGGGTATTTTAAGTGATTATAATAATTGAAAAGGTGGTAGGTGGGGTATTTAAGTGATTATAATAATTGAAAAGGTGGTAGATGGGATATTTTAAATAATATAAGTTGGGGTAGTTGGGGGTATTTAGGTAAAAAATCTTTGCAAAAAAAGGAAAGTGGACAATTAGAATGACTTTACCAAATAAGGAAAGTGGACATTTATGTTGAATTGGAGGGAGTATCTTTTTAAAAATTAATTAAATTAAGTTAATTACTCCTATCATTTTAAAAATAAAATAATTGAATGATTTTGATTTAGATTAAGCTATACTAGATAAATTATTAATTTGAATTTATTAAATACTACTCTCTCCGTTCTTAGAAGATTGTCCACTATAAGTTTTTCACATAAATTAAAATAACTAGAATCTTTGTAGTAGGTGGGATTTTAATTAAATGCTTCAATAGTGTGAAATAATGATTGTATAAGTATTATGAGAAAGAAAAGACATTTAAATTAAAGATAAAATAAAGAAAAAAAGAAATTATAATTTTCATTAATATAAAGAGAGTATATTTGGAGAAAATGGGAGGAATTATGAGGATATATTTGGGAAAAAAGATTTTCGAAAATGAAAAGTATTCTAAAATGAACAAACATTTGAAACTACCCGTTATAGTAAGGTGGACAAACATAAAAGAACGGAGGGAGTATAAATTTACCATTTTTATAAACTAAATAATTTAACAAATTTTTCATTAATATAAAGAGAGTATATTTGGAGAAAAAGAGAGATATAAGCTTTGTAAAGGCAATCTCAAAGCCAGTCAATTTTATATATATATATATATATATATATATATATATATATATAATATATATATATATATATATATATATATATATATATATATATATATATATATATATATATATATATATATATATATATATATATATATATATATATATATATATATATATATATATATATATATATATTATATATACACACAACTTTAAATATAAATTTGGGCTGAACTTTTAATAGTGGTCTTTACAAAAGATGGTCTCTCAAGAGAGCACCTGATAATTTAAATATTTTTATATCAACTAGAAATTTTTGCTCATAAAATGATATAAATTGGGTTAAAAATAACTTGGGCTATACATTTAATAAAATTTACTCAACATAGAAAACATATGGTTTTTTTTTTTTTTGAAAAGTAGAAAACAAATGGTTTGATTAATCTAAATATGAAAATTGGATTTTTTATGAATTTTTTTGGAGCAATTTTTTTTAAATGGCCGAATAATTAAAAAAACATTTAGATTCTTCTAGATTAAGAAAAAGAAATGAATAAAGGTTATTATGAGTATTAAATTGCGTACTTTTCAAATGGCATAATTGATTATTTTTAAATAGAGTTGTAACCTTTAAAGTCACTCGAAATAATAGTAATAATAAAATAACAATGATAGGAAAAAAAATGAGGAGGTAAGAGATGACCCGTTTAAAATAGTTATTTAGTCAGCTACTCTTATAAGAGACCGTCTCTTAAAGAGACGAGACGGTCTCAAATAAGAAGCTCATATTCTTATTTTCTCTTTAATTTGTATTAATTGAGCGCTATCTAAACCATATATCTAATGCGTCTCTCGGAGAGATTGTCTCTCACAACAATTTGTGATATATCATGCACCCATTAACACAACAATATATGTTATTCATTGATGATTCAAGGGTGGATATTTTATTTTTGTGTTTGTTTGACATCCTAATATCCTATTTTATTTCATCAATACTTTCTCAAGCGAAAAACTCGTAATACAATCTCTTAGGCAGGCAAAGTCGGTCTTTAGTTTCGCCATTCATCTTATAATAGAAAGTGTGTATTCATCATAATTTTTTGTTGTAAGTTATGGAAAAAGTTTTTAGCATTTTTTCATTGTAGTTTCAATTTATGATTCTTTCTAAGAATAGATGCTTTCTAAGAATAGGAAAGAGGTTGAAATGTTGAATTGGCATGACTTGTAAGTAACTTAAACATGACTTAGTTCCCTGATTATTCGGATTGAATATCTATTATCTATTATCTAATTTAATTTGATCATATAAAAAGAATGGATAAATTGAATATCTAATATCTATTATCTAATTTAATTTGATCATATAAAAAGAATGGATAAAATCCACGATAAATTCGGAATAAATAAAAGAACATTCATCATCATCAATTGCCCCGGCCACTTGTAATTCTTAACTAACTTTCCCATTAATAACAAACAAAATTATAAAAAAAAAAATTCTACAAAACACCTAAAACTTCTCCAATCCAATCTCTATATTCTTTTCCTTGAATCAATTAGAGAACTAGAAACATAAAAAACTAAAAAAAAACATAAAAAGTAAAAATAAAACTACAATTCAAAAGCAATAATACAAATTGGGATGAGAAAAGGAGAGGTAACCACAAAAATAAAAAATTATTTACATTTTCATTTTCATTTATGTCGGTTTTAATTTCTTGAAATTAAGGCTTTGGCATCTGTGATCTTTATTTTCCTCTTAGAGTGATGGCATTTGAAGAATTCGGGCAATTATCAAAACGTAGAAGAGAAGAACGAGCACAAAAGTTCAAAAAGAAAATATTAATAGCCTTGTTATGTACAATTTTTTTTCTTCTTTGCATAGTTGGTGGAGTTTTTGTATTCTTACATTTTACGAATAAACAACAAAATAAAAACGACAACAATTATAATGGCGGTCCTCCACCGCCATTATTATCTAAAGAAGAAACAACAAAAACTTCGAATAAGATCATAGAAATGTTATGTGATCCGACAGGTTATAAGAAGAAATGTGAAGATACATTAAGCAAAGTAGTTCATGTTAATGCTTCAAACCCTTCTATTGCACCTAGAGCAATAATTAAAGCTGCTATTTCTGCTGCTGCTCATGAAGTTGTTATGGCTATTCAAAAAACTAACAAATTTAAGTTTGATAAGCCTCAGGATAAGGCTGCTTATCAAGTTTGTAAGAAAGTATTTCAGGTATGATACAATAACCTTTAGTCGCCTATTTTTTTTATTTAATATGGGTTGAAGACTAAGAGTAAAAACCTAAAATGTTGCACATATAAATGGGGCGAAAAAGGTAAAAATGAAAATCAGATAGATAAGGAATATATTAAATAAATATATAGACTTATTTAAGTTATTATAATTGAAAAGGTGACTTTGTCATATTAGAGAATGTTGGTGCAAGTCTCAAATCTCCTTGTGTGGGAGATGATTTTGATCATCTTTTAGCTCATTTCATCATCTTTGTGTTCTTGTTCTAGACTTATCGCTCCATTATTTAAGCTATGTTTTTCTCTATTGTTTTTCATCTTATTTTATATCATACAACTAGAGTTCTTAAGCCTTTCATTTCAGAGAAAATAAACAATACATCAAATTACTTGATATATTTCGGTAACTAATTTTTCCGGATATTTCAGGAAGAAGAAAAATTCCCACCCAGAACCTGCTTTGTACGGGATATTCGAGTGTCCTTTACCTTTAGTAAAATATTACAATTTTCATGCAAATTGCCAGGATAATCTAATGTAGAACTAATAATTTACGGACAACATGACGTTTATTGTTAGTTTAGTTGGTAATCTTACACACAAAAAATTTATTAGCCAATTTTTGACAAAAAAAAAAAAAAAAAAGCTATTTTCTGACAATTTTTCCTTACTAATAAACGCAGGATTCAATCGACGAACTAGCGGAATCGATGGACCACGCAGGAAAAGAATCAAAAAACTACCATAATAAGATAAACGACCTAAAAACATGGTTAAGTGCAGTTTATTCATACCAGGAAACATGTATTGATGCATTTGATAAAGGAGATATGAAGAACCAAATTAAGATTGCAGTAAATTCTACAAAACAATTTGTTAGCAATTCTCTTGCAATTGTATCCCAAATCTCTTCCATTCTTGACAATTTTAATGCGGCGGAAGCTTCTTTAACGCCTAAGCGGCACCTTGCGGCTCGTACTGCTTCGCCACCGCCTGTCGATACGCTAGGGTTTCCTCCGTGGATGGGTCGTCAACTGCGCAAGCTTGTTGTAAAATCAACCGCTCATTTGGTGCCTGATCTTAGTGTGGCTAAAGATGGGACGGGAAATTTTACGAGTATTAATGATTGTTTGAGATCTTTACCGGAGAATCGTACCAAAAGGTAAGCCGGCTCCTTGAACGCATATTTCAAGTCTAACCCATTAAAGATTAATGTCTAATTGTCGTATTTTTAATGCACATTCACTGTATCTTTAATGTCTAGCATATTTTCAATATTTTAAATGTCTACTTACGTCTTAATGCCTATTTACAATATTTTAAAAAGTATATAATGGACCGACCAAAATTTGTGAAATATTAATTGCCTTGAAATCTTTACATGAGGAATGTTAAAATGTCCATTAGTTACCCATATTGAAGAATAAGGGAAGAGTATACATCGTTTTTTAAACTTGAGGGTAACTTGTATCATCACTAATTGATTTTAGTAGTCAACCACTGAACCTGTTTTGTGTTTATAAGTGATTGTTTGGGTTGTTCAGACTCACTTTCTAAAGTCTATTATGGTATCAGAGCTCGATTTGTTGTTGGACCTATAATATAGAACATTTAGTTAAACTAAACCATTGGTTAAGGGTTTTTGATTATTAATGAGGTTTGTAACGCTTCTAATGGAATAAAATTCTAAGGAATTTACAAGTTAACTCAAATTTGATGAGAGTGTTAAGTTGCTCATTTGTTACCCACATTACAGAAAGAGTATACATTACTTTACAAACTTAAAAGAAACTCCTACTAGGCTACTACTACCAACTGATTTTAACGGTGAACTTTCCTTTTGAATTTACAAATAGATTGCCTATTCTCTTTTTACATTTGAAGTTTGAACAAACTTTTAGTTATAGATAAGTCTATGCTAATTTTTAAAATCTAATAATAACCCAAAAGTTGGCAAATAAATTTATTTACATGCTAATATTAAAGTCATATTGTATGATGTAACCAGAATCAATATTTTTATCAAAGAAGGAATTTACAATGAGTATGTGAGTGTGACTAAGAAGATGGTGAATATAACCATGTATGGAGATGGATCACAAAAGACCGTGATTTCCGGCAACAAAAACTTTGTAGATGGAGTTAGAACTTTTGAAACTGCTACTTTTGGTACGTATAATTTATATTGAAATTGCCATAATTATATATTGGTTGGTTTTTAGTCGATAGTTCTTCTGATTTGTCATTTTGAGTTGTTTCATTTGTTGTTCTCATTGATAATTTTTATATCAAAAATTTTAGACATAGTTAACCATGTTCATTCTCATTTTAAGATCAGATACTCTCCTGTAAAACGGCCTTAGCCGTGCAACCGGCCTAAGCCCAATAAGTTTTTTAGAATATTCTGACATACTAATTTTAACACTTAAAAAGACAATTTCAAGACTTAAAAATCCAATTTTAAGACTTAAAAGGTCAATTTCAAAGTTTCTATTATCAACTTAATGTTTGAATCATCCTACTTCAAAGTTGAAATGAGAATTTTAAGTCTAGAATTGGTCTTTTAAGTCTTAAAATTGACAATTTAAGTATTGAATTGATCTTTTAAGTCTTAAAATTGTCAAATTTCATGACTTAAAATGTCAATTTGAAATCCTTAAAATTGGTCTTTTAAGTCTTAAAATTGGATTTTTTAGAATATATATATATTATTGGGCCGGCCCAACAAGATGCGTCTCACAAGTGAGACGGTCTCACGCAAGTTTTTGTGTTTTAATATTTAAATAATGCATATAGATAGTCCTCACATACTTTCCACTAATTTTATTTTTAACATTTTTATGTTACTCATAATCTTTAAAACAATTTTGATAGCTATAGTCCCTTTATTTTTCCACTAACTTAATTCAATTTTTTTTTTAATATTTGTGTTCTTCGCTTTTGCTCCATAAATTTATTATTAATAAAAAAATATATCTATAATCTAAAAATTTATTATTAATAAAAATATATATCTATAATCTAGAAGATTTAATTTTTCTTAATTCCTCGTGGGAACAACTATAAAAAACAAAGAGAGTATTATATTTTTTATATATACACATTGATTACATGATGGTGGTGATTCATCAGTTGTGCTGGGAGAAGGATTCATAGGAATCGCATTAGGATTTAGGAACACGGCAGGACCAGAAAAACACCAAGCAGTAGCCCTTCGCGTACAAGCAGATAAATCAATCTTCTTAAACTGTCGTATGGAAGGATACCAAGATACCCTTTACGCACAAGCACATAGACAATTCTATCGAAGTTGTTACATCACTGGTACAATAGACTTTATCTTTGGAGACGCAGCAGCGATATTCCAAAATTGTTTACTTATCGTAAGGAAACCGATGCCAAATCAACAGAACATAGTAACAGCCCAAGGTAGAGGCGACAAACACGAAACTACAGGAATCGTACTGCATAACTGTCGTATTTTTCCTGATAAAGAGCTTGAACCGGTTAAGCAAAAGTTCAAAACATACCTAGGAAGACCTTGGAAGGAATATTCGAGAACGATTGTTATGGAAAGTATGATTGGAGATTTTGTCGCGCCTGAGGGATGGATGCCATGGCAAGGGACTTTTGCTCTTAAGACATTGTATTATGCTGAATTTAACAATCATGGTCCTGGAGCAGATACCTCTAAACGAGTTAAATGGGTTGGTTATAAGAGTTCGATTAGTAGGCAAGAAGCACAAACTTACACGGTCACACCATTCTTACAAGGTACTAATTGGATTTCGCAAAATCAAAATGTGCAAGTTCATTTTGGGTTGTACAATTGAAAAACTCAATCACGTTTGTGTACATTGCCTTTCATTTCATTCAATAGTTATTACTTCTTTATTTCACTCATTTTGCGTTATTTTGAGTTATTTTGAATTTCAACGTGTTACAGTATATATAATATAACGTATTTAATTTGGGGCTTCCACCGTCTTAACCGTTAGCTTAAGCTTTTGGTTGAGTAGGTTATTTAACATGGTATTAAAAGTAAACGTGGCAATAAAAGATCATGAATTCAAATCTCAACCGGCCCTCATTTAAAATAGAATATTTAGTGCCGGATTTGAGTAGCGGCCGTGCTACATGATATTTCTAGTCTTAAGACCTCAACTATCAGCGTAAGTTTTTGATTGAGTTGGTTTCTTGACACGATTTGAAAGTTTTTTCACCTAAATGATTCATTTTACATCATTTTAAATTACGATGTAAGAGGGTTTTAAGTTAAATGATGCAAAATGAATGGTACATAACTTTTAGACATCTTTTTCCTTATTATGCTTTTTTTAAAAAAAATAGTGTGGATTTAGATGACTAAATTTCTTTCACTTCTAACATTATGATTTGCATAATGTAAAATACTTTTCTCATACAAATTATGAGTTATGTATGGAGGATGCTCTCTATAATCAAAGATTTTTAGTTAAAAGTAATTTGCCCAAAAAAAAGCAGTTAAAATGTCAAAGTTAATGAGACCGGGCAACTAACTAAACTCTGAATATAATTCAATTTACTAGTCTCATTTACCTTTTATCATTATTCGATCTATTATTCTTATTTTGTATGTTATTCTTAATTCATAATTTAAAATGTAGTCAATTAAAATCTTTTTTGATTCGTCTCAATGTAAGTATTATTAATTTTTTAACTTATTAATTTATAATTATGCATAATTAGAGATATTAAGGATTAAAATATTATCTCAATAAGTGTGAAAATGATTAATAACACTAATAGGCTAAATAATAAGGAGTATTAGACAGGGGCGGAGCAAAAGATTTAGAGGCCCTGTTTAGTTTTCATAAAATTTAAAAAATGGAGCCTTTTATATTTAATAGAAAAAGTTCTTAAGCTAAAATAAAAACTCAACCTAATTTTTATTTTATTAATATTAATATTGATTTTATAAAATAAAATAAATCAAGTTGTTAATATTAAATTTTCATCTCTAATTTTAAAAGAAAGATAAAAATAGCAATAGATTGATGGCTTATTGGCTTATAATAAAAAGAATAAAAGTTGAAAGGATTAAAAAATTTAGAAATAAAATGTTGATTATTTCTATAAATTAAGTTGGTGATAATTGATGTTTAAAGAATGAATAAAAATTAAATGATGTAAGAGATAATATTAGGAAGTTAAAGAGTTGTTTTGGAAAGTGTTAAAAAAGGAGAGAAAAAAAATATAATCAACGGGTTTTAAACCTATGACCCTTGAAATGTTATGTAAAACTCCAACCAACTACTCTACCTCAATACTATGTTATTATAGTATGGTTTTTTAATATGAGGCCCTTTAGGTTTAGGGGGCCCTGTGCGATTGCGCACCTCACACACCCCCAAAACCGCCCATGGTATTAGATTTAGTGAATCAAGTTGAACTATATCTAAAATAAGTGCGAAAGAAAATGTCTTAATCTAAAATAAGATTAATAGGCCGAATAATGAGTATCATATTATACTAATACTATCTCTACATCCAATACTTTTCATTTACACTATATTTAAATGACAAATTTGAGGAGAAAAAAAAAGTAAAGGTAGGAGAAGAAAAAGAAAGGGTGACGAGAGAGAATGCATCTTATTTGGTTAAAAAAAAGAAAGAGCAAAAAAGAAAAATGAATATTTGCAGTTGTAGACATGATAAATTGATAAGTTTATTTTGGGATCATATTTTATTTTCGCTAGTTGTAGTATTTTGCAAGGAATACTTGTATTTTGTTGAAAACAATGTTTTATATTTAGGAATTGTTTTATGTTTATGGACAATATTCATTAAAGACTTTGGGAACTTTGAAACATTTATATCTTGTAAGAACATTGAAACACTTATATTTTGCAAGATTATGTTGAAATTGATTGAAAATGTATTTGAATAGACTTTTTAATACACACTTTTATATTGCGTAATAGGAACTTGTAAATAAACTTAACATAAAAAATTTAAAATATGTCGATGTAAAGTTAAGATTATTTTGTTAGTCTAACAATTTTATTAAGAATGAATTCATATAATTTGTATTTTATAAAATCAATTAAATAAGTCAATTGTAATAAAATTAAATCCTAACATCATTATTTAGTAAATTATGTATAAAATACATTTGATATATCTTTCCAAAAATGAATCCAAAACAAAATGATTTCAATTTATATCATTAGACAGGAAAAACCTCCATTTTAGATGGCGATTTTGTAATTAAAATAATTTTTTTATTTTTCAAAAACATTGCCTAAAAGCTAACCGCCATATAAGAAAGCGATTTAATTTGATGTTCACATAAAATCATTTTCTTAGTCGGTAATTTGGTCTAAAAAAGTAAAAAAAATTCTTCCAGCCATCCTACGAGAACAGTATCATAGTCATAGAAAATAAAATAAGTTTTTCAGAGGCGTAGAGTGAAAAATAATTTCCAAATTGCAATATTGAGGAAAAAGTTCGTTTAATTCTCATTGGCTACAAAAAATAACTATTTTTTAGGTAGGGCTTTTTTTTTTAAAAGAAATTTTTATGTAGGACACATAAAAAAGGAAGAGTAAATGAAAAAAATTAAAAATTAAAAATAAAAATGTTCAATATAATGATCGAGTTCGAGAGCAATTTGTGAGGTTTCGTTAATGGTGGTGTGAACTGTGAAGCAAGCACCAGGAAGAGGAGGAAGAGTCTTCTTGACTCTTGAGAGTTGAGCTGCATCATTAACATCATACATACCTATTAATCTTTTATCTTCCTTTCATTATTCAAATTCCATTCTTCAATCCTTTGAATCTCATCAAAGAAGAAGAAAACAAGTAAATCAAATGGTGGGTCCCAAGATCTCTTCTTCTCCTTCTCACCCTAAATCCGACGCCATTTCTAAAGGCTACGACTTTACTTGCTTTTGGGAACAGGTCTTTTTTCTTCTTCTCCTTAATTTTATGATTTGATACAAGTATGTTGTATTTGATCCAGTTTGATTGCAAAATTAGTTACACTGTTAGTCATAAATCTTGAATTGTTCATTTGATTTTGTTGTATAACTTGAATTACCCCAAATTAAGGTATATTACAGATCCATTTAAGCATTATGTTTTTGGGGTATGCAATTATGTTTGTGTTATGGGTTTGCTAAAATTTGGAGTTTCCGCACATTACAGAATGCTCCATTGAATGAGCAACAGCAAGCAGCAATTGTTGCCTTATCTCATGCTGTCTCTGAGCGTCCATTTCCGCCCAATTTGGTGGGTACAATTTGTTATTTCCTTTTCATTTTGGTACTTGGTTTTTTTTTTTAATTTTTTTTTAGCCATTTTGCTGCATCTTTTTAACTGGAAGTGTTCAGGTGCAAGACCGAATGCCAGGGCAGGAACATGGGTTATCTATTACTACCCAAGATAGTGTTGCTGATAATTCTGCTGCTATTGAGGCTGTTTTGGTTAACACTAATCAGGTGATCATTTTGTTTGTGTTCCGGTTGTTGAAATTTGCATGGTTTTTGATGGAAATTATTGATGGTTTTTGTGGATAAGAACATTCCAACATTCAAAGTTCAATTACCTCAATGCCTCAATTCCATTATGTTGCTCCCAATGCCAACTTTGTCCTCGTTAGTGATAAAAATAACAAACGGGTTATTTGTGATTGATCCTTGGTAGCAAACATTATCTAAAATTTTCCAAAGATAAGAAGTATAGTCCATTCTAATCTGAAATTGAAGACTACAAATCTTTTTCCCCTATGTGTTTGATAAATTGTGGTGGAGTATAATTAGTGGTAATGCTATCATCTTAATTGAAGGATGTATTTACTGTGCAATTTTTGCGATTTTCTTTGGTGCATCTTATATTACTCTTTGCCTTTTTAGTTGGTTACAATTTTTAAGGTAACTATTTTCTGAACTCTTAATCCCATTTATTCGCCTTTGGTGTTGCAGTTCTATAAATGGTTTACAGACCTTGAAGCTGCAATGAAATCAGAGGTTAGTCTTGGTGTAATGTTGATCCTCCTGGTTTTCTACTTGTGATGCTTAGTTATAGCCTCTGATTATTCCTTCTTTAGACAGAGGAAAAGTATAGACATTATGTGGATACTCTGATACAGCGTATACAAACTTGCGATGGCATACTTCAACAGGTTAATATGCTCCCTAGTATTCTAATATTCAATTTCATTTAGTGGCTTTCTGATACATATTTTCATTCTATCCTCTAGTGTGTTTCTCAACTTTGACTATGTTTGATGTAGGTCGATGATACCCTTGAGCTTTTTAATGAACTACAGCTTCAGCATCAAGCAGTGGAAACTAAGACTAAAACTCTTCATGATGCATGTGATAGGCTGGTAATGTTTGTCTTGTTATCATGACTGTATTGCACTAAATTTTAATTCTATACATTATCTACATTAAATCCATGGGGATCTTCAGTATGCATTTCATTTCATGATTAGCTTATATAGTCCATTTGTAATTTCTTTTTGGGGATAAACCTAGTGGAGGAATTGTTGCAAAGAGTTCCAAAATGGATGAAATGAAAGTCAATTGGAAGATGTTCTTTTATTTGAGAGTCTCCAAGCTGGTGGTAGGAAAATATTTCTATTTTATTACCTTCAAAGATTGGATATATGATTATACTGAGACATTTAGAGGGTGCATTGAGTTGATTCCTTTCTTCCTTTTCTTGTTAAGGTTGGGATGAAATTAGTTGAGTTTGGGAATTATGCTTTTTTCTTAGGTTCTCAAAAGCAATTCTAATATAGTTTTTTTATGGTGTTGAGAAAAGGTTAGCTTATCCATAGTGTGATTGATTCTTGTTTGTGGGACTTTAGAAGATATTTTGCTTTCTACACTCAGTTCACAGTTATAGGTTTAGGTTGGGTTACTTTTTTTGCAAATGAATTACCAATGAGGCTTTTGCACTTGAAGTCAAGCCATTTTCCTAGGAGTCTAGTTCAGTTTGGTTATTTCTTTCTCCATTACATTTCCCTTTAGGATTAGTTGATTAATCCAATCCTCACTTGTCTACAGCTGTGAATGGCTTTAATGGCAAGTGACAAACTGATTTGTGACATTCATTTAGGCCACAAGGAAGTTAAAATTCTTATGAAGTGATAAACTATGAGATCTATTAGTTTTACAGATATATGGCTTACAGATGCTTTGATGGGCATGAGTTTTTGTTCTTCACTTTCCTTCTGTACATGGATTACATGCCTTTAGGGTCTTTACAGTATATCTCTTTTTTACTTATACATATATCTATATTATAAACAAGTCCTTGTTGACTAGTTAGTTTTTCACCAATTGAACAGTTGATTGTGAGCAGCGCATATTTTATAACTTAGTTTTCTTCTCCAATTTGGGGATGTAGCTAGTTTTATTGGAAAGCCTGTGTCAATCACAAGAAACTAGTCACCAAACTTTTGAAATGCCTATGGGTAATGGTCTTCCATCCCAATAGATACATTTTCCTGTGTATATGTCAGTTCCTTTTTTCCTTTCTAACTCTATTTTTGTTCTTTAATTCCAAAAATTAGGTTCACGTTCGGGGTTGTAATTGTTAGATCTGGAAGAAAACATTTCTGATCCGTGATGAAATTAAATCATGTCTTTTCCTTGTTTGCATTTCCAAAGATTCTGTCAGACCAGCTGTTTACTAAAAGATGTTTTAGGATGCGTACTAAAAACTTAGTGATCTGAAGCGTGTCCACTAATTTCATCTGTTTTTATTGGTTTTTATGTCATATTTGCAGCTAGTGGAAAAACAGAGATTGATTGAATTTGCAGATGCTCTTCGAAGTAAGCTGAGCTACTTTGATGAATTGGAAAATGTAAGTTACAATTAACAACTCTTCCTTTCTCATTCTTGGGATCTTTATGCTTCTAATCATTTGTGTACTTGCTCATAAGATTACTTGATAGATTAACTCTATGAGACATCTAATGAATTAGAGATCCTCTTTTATTAAGTATTTAAATGAACTAAGGCCATATTTTGATTTTTCATTTTGGTATGATATAGGCCTTTGAAAATCAAATTAGGTTTGCACATTGAAGGTTTTGTGCTTTTAGATTGAGTTTGTGTTGTTTTTCCATCAAAAACTGATTTTAATATGCATATTGCTTGCGAATTCTGTATGCTTGTATTCTTTTCCTGTGTAAGATTTAATTACCTAACTCAATGATACAGTTCACTGTGTACCTGTTATATTCGACCTTTAGAAAGTTTTTAATTGTTTACCAATAGCTGACCAATAGAATTTCCTGATATCAAACAGCTGCCACGCACATTTAGGGTTAGCTGTTTTCTCCTTAATTATGTTTCATCTTGGAAAAGATAAGCTCAGATATAGAAGATCATGATTATTAGGATTAAGGCTTTGACACTGATGTTGTATTGTTGTTGTTCTTCACTTTGGATTGGTTTGATACGTAATTTCTTGTATATTGTAAAGTTACAAGTTTCAATTTTATATGATCGGTGCTGAGTATCGGACATTAGAATCTCATTAGATCAAATCTTCATTACTCTTACACTTCTGATGTATATTTTCATGTGCAATTTTCCAGATTTCGACAAGCTTTTATTCCCCTAGCATGAATGTTGCAAATCAGGACTTTCTACCTTTGCTGAAGCGATTAGATGACTGCATATCGTATGTTAATATATACAGTATTCTTAGTAAAATTCATTTTTGTATCAAATGGTTTTGCTTGACTCATATTTTTCTTTCTGATATTTGTATATTCTCATATATTTCTCAATTGTAGATATGTTGAGAGCAACCCCCAATATGCAGAATCCAGTGTGTATTTAGTCAAATTCCGACAGCTCCAGGTATTAATAAACAAAGAGTTGTAGTAGCAATATATGAAATCATTATTCTGCTTTACAAATTTAAAATTCTGTACAGTACAAATGAAATGTTATTCTTCCAACAATATAAATACGATTTCAAATATTAATTGCTTGTTTTGAATGTTTCTGACAGTCACGAGCATTGAATACAATAAGGTCCCATGTCCAGTCAGTTCTCAGAAATGCATCATCTCAGGTGGACTATCTGCTTAAGAGTTGTGTTTTATATTTTGCAATACAATGGTATAATCCTGACATGCAATTTATTTTGATTAGGTTCACAGTGCTATGCGGGACATTGGTGGCAGTAAACCTGCTGTTTCTGAAGGTGTCGAGGCATCTGTTATCTATGTCCGTTTCAAGGCTGCGGCAAGTGAGGTATTTCGCATTTAACTGTTATGAGATGTCCATTTCTTGACTGTGGCTATGGGAACTGAGATAAGCTACCCCAGAAGTCTGAAAAGATACTTGATGAAGTTTGATGCAAGTCTATTAATTATTGATTTATCTATGAGTAGTTTTTTTTTGTTGATTGCAAGAATTGCTAGCTGTCGTATCGAGCTGCTTGATCACTACTAATTTAAGTGTTCATTGTTGAATGTTGAATGTTGAATGTGGAAATTGTACAGCTTAAGCTTGTGTTGAAGGAAATTGAAAGTAGATCTTCACGGAGAGAATACTCCCAGTTACTTACCGAATGCCACAAGTTGTACAGTGAGCAGCGACTTACCTTGGTTAGTTCGGTTTGGGTTTCCTATTGTTGCATGTGGGCCTATTTCGTTAACCTTTCTGGTAAACTTAATCTCCAAATGCTGTTTCAGTTGAAAGGAATTGTGCAGCAGCGGATATCTGATTTTTCTAAGAAAGAGGCCTTGCCATCATTGACTCGATCTGGGTGTGCGTACTTGGCACAGGTGATTTAAAGTAACATCAACTAAGTTTAATTAGAAATGTTTGTATCATATTGTTATGTTGTCTTAGACGTAGATCTTCACAGATTGTTTTCTGTTCTTTGTTATGAATGTGCAAATCTAATAATTAGGCAATGAGCCTTTTCTATTCAGAAAGATTTCGTAACCTTGTACGATTGTACGTACCTATTTAACATGTAAGATAAAAAAAAGATACCTTATAGTTGCTTAGTCTTGCTATTTGTATAAAATTTTAATCATAAATAGGAACATCCCTAAATACTTCAAACATCTTCTAAATGTAATCAACCTTGAAAAGAATGAACATAAAGATTATACTGAAGATTATTGTGTTCCGTTTGCATCCTCACACCGCATTATGCATCCTTCTGACCTTCTTGGAACATGATTGATATTAGAGTTAAATAAAGCTTGACGAAAAGTGAATGACTAAAGCATCTCTGATTATGATCGAGATTCTGATTGATGTACTGCTACACTGAGATAATGCTCATGTGTTCTATATTTAGGGATGTTTGGTTTGATGGGAATCAATTTCCATGAAAACAATTTTCCATGAATAATATTCTCTAATTGAAAACATAAATTATAGTTGGTTTTCTTTTGTTGGGTTTGATTGACAAAATTGGAAAAAATGGAGACGTTAAGAATGGGGGAGTGGAGGAAATTGGTGTCCATCAAAACTTATGAGGATAATGTTTGGAAAAGAATGAAAAACGCTCTTCCCCTATTTTTTGTATTTTAGAAACCTTGTCAAACCAAACAATGAAAAATCGAGAAAAAAGTTACAGTGAAATTATTCACCACTAAACCAAAAGCCGCTTTTTAAGAATATTATTGTTAACTGTGATGACTTCCCTAGGGTATCCTCTAGGGATTCACCTTACACAAAGAAATCTTGTTTTGTAGCCTGTAGGGGATTAGTGATGTACAATGACCAATGCTTTCCTTGTAGAAGGCTGAGGTCCAACTTTCTGTGTAAGTTTTAATAACTCTAACATCTGCATGGAAACAAGATTCTGAGCACTTGGTTTGAAAGAAGGCTGAGTATTAGATCAGATGTATTATTTAGACCCTAGACTGATGCATTTGTTTACAAATATTCTTAATTTGGCTGGGCTACTTTTTTAAGCCTTTTAAAAAATCTTATATTCTATAAATGAGGACTGGGGGACCGAAACAGTTTTTTTGGGATGACTGCGTTATGTAAGTGGTTGGGGAACTAATTTGTAGTCTTAACTATATGTTAACCATTGCACATCATTATAGCAAGAGTGTGCGTGATTCACAAAAAAAGGCCTTTGATCCATGCCTTACTCACTAGAGTGGTCGACTTGCATTTTTGATGAATTTTTGTTCTGGAGTAAGCATACGGAAAAAGAAAATGTCCTCATAGTAGATATGATGCACAACTTCTGCTAATCTCAATATGATGCACTTTAACTAATCGTACCTTAATGCTCTAACAATCTTCAAATTGTATCTGCAGGTTTATCAGCTGGAACACCAACTTTTTAGTCATTTTTTCCCTGCTTCTTCAGAGGATGTTTCAAGTTTGGCTCCTCTGATAGATCCTCTGTAAGTTACCAATGTTTCTCATGCTATTATAGATTCTTTATTTTCATACTTTATGCTCTTATGGCATGCTCCCTCCTTTTTTATTCACCAGTTTGACTTTTGCACTATTAATATTCCATGTGATTCATCTGTATTTCTTAATGTATGAAATATGGTTTCTAATGCTTCATTATACATTTCCCATTTTGATATACCTCAATTGAATTTGCAGGTGCACTTTCTTATACGACACTCTTCGCCCAAAATTTATTCATGAAACAAATATTGATTTTCTCTGTGAACTTGTCGACGTGCTCAAAGTTGAGGTCCTTGGAGAGCAGCTCAGTAGAAGAAGTGAATCATTAGCCGGTTTGCGACCAACTTTTGAGAGAATTTTGGCTGATGTACATGAGCGACTAACTTTTCGTGCTCGGACTCATATTCGTGATGAAGTAAGTGTTGCACTTCTTCATCTCAGTGTTTGAAAACTAAATGATTTCTTTGTGTATGGGTAAGATTCATTATTAGATGGACCACGAACCATGTAACTCCCGATCTTTTATTATGTGGGAAATCAAGGAAGTTTTGAGTATAGGAGAAAAATAGGGGCATTTGAGTGGCGCAAATGCAGGGTGTTTAGAACGTTCATTTTCAATATGCTTAATGTTGGTGGGAGTGCTACATTGTACAGGTCCATGTAATAATTTCCTTTTGTACAACATGACATCTTAGGCTCTCAGCAATCTAATACTCCCTATGCCCTCAATTTGCACCACTTTCTATTTTAGTTTGTCCCACTGATCATGCACCTTTTCTTTACCCTCCTTTTAATCTCATCCTCAAACTTATTCTCTCCGTTTCAACCACTCATTTTTGTCAACCCCTTAATTTTTGTCTTATTCTCCAACTCAATCCCCCTTTTGCATTAAATTTCACTTGTGCGTTCTAAGAGGGACAGTGGGAGTAATTTTTAATTTTCTATATTCTTGTCGTAAGTATATTGCTCCACCTACATGTTACTGATTGAACTTTTTTCTTTTTATCTACTTTCTTTGCATCTAGATAGCAAATTATTTTCCCCTGAATGAAGACTTGGATTATCCTGCAAAGCTGGAACAATTTCCCGAGGTTAAAGAAGAAGCTCAAACTGTAAGTGTATTCTTAGTTACTATCCCTGTAATTGAGAGCGCTCCATCAATATATTTTGTTTAGTTAAATAATGTTTTATCTTCTAAGTTTGCCATCCATTCAAATTTAGTGAGCGTAGATGTCATTTAGGGCCAAAAAAATCAGAACTATCACACTTATGAAGGACGCTTAAAAATTGCCATCGGCTATATATTTTGAATTAGTACTGATTTTTTAACATGTTATTGAAATCAGCTATTGTAGGATTTTATGAAATAATCATCTTTCAGCAGGAATATTTCCTGGCTTTTAGATTTGATTTAACTTATTGGACATGGAAGGGAAGAAGCCAAGATGTAATCCATATAGGGTCCTTTAATTCTTTTTAGTGTCAGGTGTCATTTACTAATATATCTATCATGTATTCGCAAGAATATTAGAAATCAATTGAAAAATTTATGAACATAACTTTTCAAAACAAAGTCATATGGACATGAAGAAAATTAAATTGCAGTCTCGCTTTGCTGTTTGTTGACTTGTTGTATATGTGAGACGCTGTAGGTAATAGTGCTCTACTTTGTATTAAAAAATTTGGGAAATTCCACGTGATAACCTTGAGGTTTTGGGTTTTCCACGTGGTAACCAAAACATTAAAAAAAATCCACGCGGTAATACTGAGGTTTACCAAATTGTTTCACCGTGACCTTTTTGCACATAAAACGTTAGCAAAACGTTAGCAAACGTTAATTTCGAAGCTTTAAGGCTGCTGTACGCATGGAATAAAAACTCCCCCGTTACGTTATGTAACGCCCGTTATATAACCTGTTTGAAAGTTGCCGCGACGTTAAATCCCGTTATATAACGGTTCACGAAATTTCACGGTCAAAACGCCGCGTTAACCGTTATATAACGTGTAACGCCCGTTATTTTACCGTTATAACGATATTTTACCGTTACAACGTTAATTTGTCTTCCCGTTAAAACTTTAGTAATACCCATTAACTTTAATTATTACGATTACTTAATTTATAGTAGTTCAACAACAAAAATAATTAACTAATAACTAATAAGTTAATTAACTATACACTAAAAGAATCAAATATTGCAATTATAATAGCTAGTTGCATATTATTGCATAATAATAGTAGTTCAACAACAAGAATGCAATTATAAGTTCAAAACCCCTTATGTGATTTTTTTTCCAAAAATCACACCGCATCGGCCGCGATTCGCGTTATTTCTCCGTTATAGCTGTTTTCCGCGACACCGCGACCGTTTCCGCAAACGCATCCGCGACGACGATTTTTTTCCATGGCTGTACGACTATTTATGCGACTCACCATTTTAAATGCCATCAATTTCAACCTTTTTTCCCCCAAAATATGAACCCTAACTCTACCATTTTTGGATTTGGGGGGAAAAATGATTTGGATGAAAAATGGTATGGTTAGTATTTATGTTTTGGGGAAAAAGGTTGAAAATGATGATATTTGAAATAGTGAGTCGCATAAATAGGCATACATCACCCTTAAAGCTTCGAAATTAGTGTTCGCTAACCTCTTTATGTGCAAAAAGGCTACGGTGGAACAATTACGTAAACCTTAGGGTTACCACGTGGATTTTTTAGAAGTTTTGATTACCACGTGGAAAACCCAAAACCCCAGGGTTACCACGTGGAATTTCCCAAATTTTTTTGAATAATAAGTAGTATCCATGTAAAATTATTGTGGGCTGCTTTCTTTGACTTATTTGTTTTAATATCAGCGTTACACCTTTTACCTTAAGCTTTTATATGTTAAACAGATGGAGTGTACTTCCTCCTATATGAAATCATCTTTCTTTCTTTATTTAGAAAAGGGAATATGTGAATTGGGATAATATTTTTGCAAAGGTGGCAGAGGTCTAGGACTTTTTTTGGCCCTGATGGCCTCTGTCCCTATTATCAGGGATACGTTTTTGAGCTTACTTGTTCTTCTGCCCATCAATCCATGCTACTTGGTGAGCTATTGATCATAACATGGAGTTTGAAATTAATTTCTTGATTGGGAGATTGTTAAAGTGAAACCTGACTGGAAGAAAATGTGTGCTCCACTTCTTGCACACACACTCTCGATGCACAGTCCTCATTCATACTTGCTTGGACATGCGAACAAGCTTATACAAAAGTTTCGTGATTATTAAATCTTACTGCAATTTACACGTGTTGCCTAGCCAGGATATGAAGTTCTCACTAATATTCAATATATTATGCAGAGTGAAGAGAATCAGGATGTTTTCAAAACATGGTACCCGCCCTTGGAAAAGACTCTGTCACTACTGTCAAAGTTATATCGTTGTTTAGAACCAGAAGTTTTTACTGGTCTGGCTCAGGTACTTGAGGATCAGAAAACATATTTATATCTTTGTTTTCACTACTGTCTAAATGTGTATTTTTTGCCAACATAACCATTGTTTTTAATGATCTCAGGAAGCGGTAGAAGTCTGCTCATTATCTATTCAAGTAAGGTCCTCAAAAAGCATAAATTCTTGGTTTATAACATAAAAACATTTTTAAAAATCTGCTTGTTTTTCACATATTTTTTACAATTATTGAATCTTGTGTGGTCTAATTGTTACTGCTTGAATAATCGCAGAAAGCAAGTAAGCTCATATCACAGAGATCGTCATCAATGGATGGGCAACTTTTCTTGATTAAACATCTTCTTGTCTTAAGAGAGCAGGTTGACCAATGTTTTGTACATGATACTAGCATCTGTTGTGAGCAGTAAAGTTTATACTAAATTTGATTTGTATCTCTGCAGATTGCACCATTTGATATAGAATTTTCTGTCACACATAAGGAGCTCGATTTCTCTCATTTGCTGGTTAGTTGACTTATGCTGTATAGATGAAAAAGATGAATTGATGTTGTCTTTTTTTTATTTATCTTTCTGGTGTGTTGGAGGGAAGGGAGGGTTATAAGGTATTATGAAGCACTCAGATGTAGCCAGGATTAGTAAACATTTCTTGAGTACTAACCCCTAGATATTTTCTGCTAAGCTAGCTCACATCCTCAATGTTGTCTGTCTATTAAGCCGAAAATTTGTGGATGAAAAACTACCGTTTTGATCATTAGATAACTTGAAGCCAGCATGTAAAGAACTTTTGCCCAATGGCTCTGATGGTATATTGATAAACACCTGGTCACTTGTTTTCTTATTCTTTCTAAGTTATTATTGTGGAAAATAGATTGCAATTATCACAGGACTTATGGAATTTTCATTTAAGAAACTTGTTTAAGTTTGAACTTGAGAAAGTCACGTTAATCGTGAACTTTAGGAATTTCCTTGGATGTCAACTTATTTGGTTTTCTAGAATTATGCTACTCTTAATGAATTTATCAAAACTTGCGAAAAAATGATACCTTAATCTATTGATCATCAAATAGAAGGCGTTAACTAATGCTGTTGTCCATTTCAATGTTAGGATCATCTTAGACGACTTTTTAGAGGACAAGCGTCTCTGTTTGATTGGTCAAGATCATCTTCTTTAGCAAGGAACTTTTCGCCACGAGTTTTAGAAAGTCAAGTAGATGCTAAGAAGGTACGCCATATCCTTTTCTTGGTCTTTGTTTGATTTCCTTGATCATGTATAATGTTGTCTTATTACCAATCTATTATTATCATTTTTAGCATGAAAATGAAATAAAGAATTTATTACCTTTTCTCCTTTTGTTTTTGAAAGTCATAATAAAATGTAGATTGTATTATTATTCTAATAACTGATAAACAAAGAAATTATTGCCGGTAGCGTTGAAATAGAGTCATAATGATAATATTTTCTTAAGTATTAAATGATGAAGTTCCGGAATAATAGGGAGTTTCCACACTTCCTTTACTTACTTGGTCTAGAAGTAGGTACCACAAGTAAAAAAAATGAAAAAGCTCGTTTTGGAATTCTAGTGCAATAAAAATGCAGAACTATCTAAGTATGTACCACAAGAAAAAAAAGAAGCTTGTTTTGGAATTCTGCTGTGGGAGTGGAAACATCTTGAGGAAGGCAAAAGAAATAAATAGTATTTTTAATGGCAAATGTTGTAGTTAAACATTCCGATTAGTAGTATTAGTGAAAGCTGTAGTTTCCCTGTGGAATGATGACTGAATACTGAATACATTTGGGAAGGTATTGATTTGAAGTCTTTCAAAGTATGACTTGGATCTAGAAGGAAAACTTCCATCTTCTTATTATTGCAACAATTTCGCAAAAACTTTCATGTATTTTTTCTTTTCCAAAGCATGATCATTTTTTGACTGCTTGATTATTCCCTGTTGGGAAGAGGTTTGGTATGAGATGTTGGTTGAGCTGTCTTTCTGTGCCTCTTATTATTTTCTTTTCTCATTCATTATATATTGAGGATTATCATATTGCATAAATAGTTGATCTCAGCAGTATTTGCTGGCACTATTGTGATTGGTTTACACTTTTCTCTTGCAGGAGTTGGAAAAAATTCTTAAATCCACATGTGAAGAATTCATAATGTCAGTTACAAAGCTAATAGTGGACCCTTTGCTTTCATTTGTGGCCAAGGTTTGTCTTGAATTCCTTAAATGCTGCATTTCTACGTAGATTAGGTCGAACGTCAAAGAGTATTTTGAATTGTCTTATAAATCATCAAATTTTTGCCTTCTATTTAGGTGACAGCTGTAAAAGTTGCATTTTCTTCTGGCAGTCAAAATCAAAAACTTGACAATGTCATGGTAAAACCATTGAAGGAGCAAGCTTTTGCAACTCCAGAGAAGGTGTCTGAACTAGTTCAAAAGGTATACTCATGTTTTAATTTTCTTTTTTTACCGCGATCCAATTTATGTAGATAAATTTGGCCACAAGGACTCAAACATCTGTTGCTTTATCGTCTGTCCCTTTTTGCTATTCAATTTGTTTAAAAAGTGAAGACCCTTGAATCCAAATTTTTATTTTTTTTTTTGGAAATGAATCCAAATTTGAAATATAGAGCACCACATTTGTTTTTGAAAGTTAACAGTTGCATTCTGTCAAATTGTCATTTGGGATTGATCTTATTGTGGCCGGAATATTTGATTGTGCCTTTAACCGGGGAAATGGCTCACACACATGATCGTCTGCAGGTTAGCTCCACAATACAGAATGAGTTACCAAATGTGATAAACAAGATGAAGCTTTATCTCCTTAATCCTTCGACAAGGACAATACTTTTCAAGCCGATTAAGTAAGATTTTTTGACTCGTGATTGAGATTTTTTTTCCTCCTATCTCCTTTTCTACAAAGAAGGCTTGTAAGTTGCCTCATAAAAACAACACCGAGACATGTATCGGTGTTTCTCCATGTGAAATATGTATATCTCCAAATTAGGTGAGGCTCGCTCATTTGGTGGTTATCTATCTTCTTTTTTGTATGCAGGACAAATATTTTGGAAGCTCATACCCAAGTAGAATCACTTCTAAAATCAGAGTACTCCTCAAACGACATAGAAAACATCAATATGGTCTCGATACAGGATTTACAGGCACAACTTGACAGCCTTCTTTAGGTCTTGCACGGCATTTACGTCAAACTAATGGGTGCTGTTCATTTCCAAGTTACACACAATTGATGATTCGTTGTTCGTTGGTCGTTCACAAACATAAGTATACATATCTTGAATTCTATGTAAATCCGTGGACGTTTTACTCTTGTTTTGGATGGGATGTGTATTTTCTAGTCTAATTCTTTTTGTTTAGCTTCTGCTGCTATGAGTACATAAGATTGTAGTTATACCTACAAGTATATCTTTAATATTCATTAGAGCTTAATTCTTTTTGTTTCATCTGACTATTCTATATTTCAAGATGTCAATCTGAGATTAGATTTTTTTTTTCTTTGGCCTTTATTCTTAAAATTTGTTATTATGATTTTCTCTTTTTTCCTTTCATTCATTTGTTTTTCATCTTCTTTTATGCTTTATTCGTTCACGGTTTTCTCATTTGAAACACACCAAAAGCGGACAAATAGTAATAATTGACAATTGATTCTTATTCCGGTGAAGTAAGCAACGCTTTCCCAAGATAAAGTCTTGAATTCGACTCTCATCTAAGAGAGATGACACCAACTTGAAACGCACTTTTTTCGTAAAGAAAATATAAAGCTTAAAATTTGTAGCATAGATAAAGATTCTACAAGCTGCGTTTCTACTATCTCTCTTTGTACTTCAATAATCATAATATAAAGGTGGCCACAAGATTTAGACCAGTATTTCAGAAAAGATTTGATGTAAAAATATGATGGGATAATGAAACTCTACATCAAATGCATTATGAAGCCTTATTATAATCTAAATCAATCAACAAATTTAACAATAATATAGTCAAAACAAGAAATTACAACAGTACCAGGACCCTATACACTTACAATTTCATACATACAAAGATTTTGAGACTTTCTATAATAATCGAGGTGAAATCGCATTTTTCGGGTTTTCCTCATTGTGGTCCGAGAAGGATTCACTTGGAATGATAGTCGGAGGAGACCACTGATCAGGAACCATGATGAAGTAAGTTGACATAGCTTTCCTGAACCGTTTTTTATACTGATCGGGAGATATTACTGTTGGGGTTGCATTCTTCGGCCCACCCAGAATCCCAGACGCTTTCACCCAAGTCTCGAGATGCTTATCCCATGTATATTGCCTCATAAAATCGATAATACCAACCACTAGCTCGCGTTTTTCTTCATCGATACCAACCAATAACGAATAATCCATCACATCAATTGACTACACAATTTAGATGTAAAAACATAGTCAGAAGACATCAATAGTAGTTAAAACCTATGTTACTTGGACTCGGGTATTGATGTCGAATACTGGTATGTGTCCAAAAGTCAGATACGTCTAAACAATTTTACGCCTAAAATGAAGTGTCTAAATGCCATATCAATGTCTGAGCATCAAGGATCAGACACGGGTACGTGAAGCGACATGAAGAGTCCGAGTAACATAGGTTAAAACAATAGAACTGAAATGAACAGTCTCAGCATACAAAGTTCTTTAAATTGTGGACTTACAGCGAGAAATGACGTATCATTCCAAACAGCTCGTTCAAGCAATCGTTTAGCCTTGTTCCCGACAAAAATTGGAGAAGTAGGCATCGTTTCTATCAAGTTCTGGTCAAGCAAAACTTTGTTGTCACCACTGGAATTCGGATTGTATCGTGATCTACAAGAACCCTTCAGGTCATAAAGCTGTACAACATTACGTCGAAACAAGAGATTCTCCATCACTAAAACATCCATCTTGGACTCCCTCCCTCCTTTTATATGCTTGGATGTAACCTTTCAAAAATACAACGGAGACAGATAAGTTCACAACTCGAAGTTTTAAAGGTAAACGAACCACAATATCTCTCATCAAGTCTTGAATAAGAACTTTGAAATGACAAGTCTATTTCATTCATACATCCTCCATTCCATCGCCGGAATAGAAATACGGAATGTATGCATATAAGCCATCATTCACAACGAATTATAATTTGCTGAGATAATAAAAAATCCTATTAAATTATATATTTTCTATAGTTTTTTATTCTAAAACAATAAATTACTTAAAAATAGTCTTACCATTTTTTCTCCGAGTGTGGCTGCTTTGACCATATCAAGTTTAATTACTATTAAGTCTAACATACTTCTCAAATTTCTGGTGAAAAGGATTATTGGCAACAAAAAGTGGCTGTTCTCGGTGGCCAGGGGAAACACATAGAAAAGAAATGAGTACTAAAAAAAAATGGATCTTCCTATTAAATCGGCATTAATGTAACGACTTCCTTTTTTCAGGGGACATGCATATAACACCGAAAATTAATAAAGCGAAGATAAACTAGGCAAATGGGGATAGTTCTTCCAACTGAAAATCACACAAAACATACATTCTAAACTTAATGACAAGATTGCAAGTATAGGATATGTGTGTATATGTCATACCTGATATATACCCAGAATTTTCGCCAGACAGGTTGGGCTGCCACAGCTGATAGACTCGGAGAGGTATTTGAAATAAGATGGTGCAAACTTGATAAACGACTCCAGCTCTGTCTTTGTAACTTGTTTGATGATAAATCTATCATCTAGAGTCTTTGCGAAAAAGACATTGCTTTTTCCACCCTGTGCACCCCATTTCTTGCATCGGCTAAGAGACCTGATGTAATCCATCTCGGAAGGACAACAAATCTTTCGAAGGGCCTCAAATCGTTTTGCGTAATAACAAGTGACAGTATATTTAACTTTTCCGAGAGGACCATTATCTGAAAAAGAAACTCTAGCATGCAGCGCCTTAGTGTAGAATAAAGGATCCAAGATGACGGAATTCCTTGGCCCACTCATTGATAAAAAACTTTCTTCAGACGACCCAAAACTTCTCATAGCTGCTGCATCAACTGGTGAAAAAAGTGAAAGGGAATTTGCTGAACTTATGTGGGGCAAAGAAATGGTAGATTCAATCCCGGGATCATCAGACACCTGAGTTTGATAATCTGGTGATACAAGAGCATATGCTATGATACTAGTAGGCTCATCATCATAAACTGGTATAACAGTATCACTAACACCCACAGGAAGTAGAAGCCTGGCCCCACCTTGACGCTCCAATTCACGAAATGAAGAAACAAAGACCGGATTATAGTCCCCTACTGCATCAAGCTTTTGAGCATTCAATGAGGCATTTTTTCCATGTGATTGATAGAGGTTAAAAAAGGGCACCTTTAACCAATATGTGGAGTTATCCATAACATCAGAACTCTTAATTGGCAAAGCCAGACTTGAAGCTCGATGAATTTCTCCCTCATCACATGCATCAGTGTGCTTCTCGAAAGTAGCACTCGATGTAACAGATCTGGCAAGGGTTGAATCAGTTGCATCATTTTCCTTGGGTTTGACACTTCCTGAGTGGCTTTCACCAATCCATGCTGCCTCGTAAGTATCAGATAAACTAGCCATAGTCGGCAAATCTCCAGCTGAAATAACTCGTCCAACTGTATTTGCAGAAGTAAATGGACCTACTTCAGCCATGTTATTCCCATGGGGAAACAACCCATCCCTTTCCTTACACGTTGATTCCTGGTCTACATTTCCTTCTCCAGAGCATAAACTGTGCTTAATGGTGCCATGACTTTGGTCATCATCTGTACCACTCTTTTCATTTGAAATTACAGAGTCACAACCCTCCAATTCTTTCATTGGTTCATCATCAGCATTCATGATAGGCTTTTTTTCATTAGTTGGCATTTCTTCTGTTGATTTCAGAACAGGACTATCAGATTCAAACCCAAATGGAGTTTCCGTTGGTTCGAAATTTGATGAATGAATCAAGCGTTGGTCCCAAACATAAGATTGGATCAATAAACGCCGCCTCAATCTATTGATTTCTAAAATGTCAATACCAGCTTGTCTTTCTGTTTGCAAAGCTTTTAGCAGAGAATCCTGTGAAAATCCACATTGGCAATGAATGACTAAATGATTCCTATGTTTACACTTTAATTGATACAATTGAATGGAATGTTAAAAAAATATTACTTTACCGAGTATTATTATTAAGTTGAAGTGAACAAGACTTAAATGTTGTTCCAAACAATAATCACAAAGTGAGATAATCCGGTCACAAAGATAATTAATGAAACAGGATTAAGAAAAGCTCGAATATATTTTATTTTATAGTGGAGAGGAGTTGCCCTACATGAAGGCAGATATGCCTTAAGCAGTTACGCATGCCTAATTTTTGGACTTTCTACTTCCCTGTTACCTTTTGATCACAATCATGTTCACTTATATACACACAGTGTACAATAAGTTTAGCCAAAATTAACAATTTTCTCAACCAGTGTTGGTCTTCTCAAGTAATCTCAATTAAAACTTACTAAAAAAAAAAAAAACAAGTTCTGAACAATAAAGCAGCCTTTCACAAAATCTTTTTGAGTTTGTTGTTGACAATCCCGCAGGGAAATCGGACTTTGGGTCCAAAGTATATTGGTTTGCAACTTTTCTTTTCAATTCCTTCCTAAATCCCCTCTCCTCTACAACCCAGTTTAGATTTTTCTTTTGTTTCCCTTTCTTTTTATTTGTCCTTATTGAGTAACCAATAAACTACAATACCTGAGGCTCTGATCATTCCAGCGCAAAAGCTAGAACATCATAACAAGACCACAACATCTTTTTCTTGGTCTCTTCCTTTATACACCAGTTTCCATATCTTTGCACTACGTTACTAGTGCAATTGGAAAGCTCTACTAATTGAAAGCAACATTGGACTTGAGATGGATTAATAGAACATCAAAATGATTCAGATATGAAGCTCATGTGGTATTCAACTATTTCAACTTTCAAGTCCAATATCAGAGTTTTGGCATCATTTTGTGAGTTTTACTTTTCCCTACTTCCACATTCACTATATTGTTCTCAAATATTTATTTTGGAGATGGTTATCATAACAAATGATGGTTGAGGTGAGATGCGTGGTGTAGATCGTGGTCACAATAATATTCAGTGTATTAATAGTGTTCAACAAATCACACGGTGGTATAATAAAAATTATGAGTATATGTAAACCCCGGAACAAGAACAAAAATTACACAGATCGTCGAGTATCTTATATATGATATATAGATATCCGCACGTGTGAAAATTGACTATTTAATATAATAAACATAACCCGATTTACAATACAATCATATTTTACGAATTCTACAAAATAGTACTAAAATAGGGAAAAAATTTCTCTTTTCTCCGCAAATCCTTTTTGTAACCATACAATACAAAAGAAAGGGTCAAAAGATTGGTTAAATAAATCAACTCTATTTTAATCATAATTCAGTTAGGATTTACTGATCTCCACATAAAGTTAGTGGAACAGATAGGGAGAGGTGCATCTAGTGGGGGTTGGTCTATGAGAACATGTCTGAGAGAGAGATGGCTCGGCTAGTGTTGCAAGAAGGTATTGTAGTGTGGGCCAACAAAGTTCGAGAACAGGAAGTTCATGGAAGGTTTGGCGAAGGTACCGCAAGGAAATGGATATGGGCTACAGCCTATGATGGTATTAGTCAGCAATGTGAGGGTACAACGGTGTCGGTCAGGGTGCCGATCTGACGGAGAGCAGAGGTTGGAAAGAATTAAAAAAGACTTTGTATTGATTCTTTTTTAAGGAACTAACAGGTTGTAAAGATCACAAAACAGGATGCGAAGTTTTAAAATAGAGTAGCATTTATAGTATAGATAATTTGGCGTTAAATTATGGTTGGGAATTCGGACTAACCACCAATATTTGACATTATTGAAGTTGATTTTTGCAAAAAATCAACTAAAACAAGTAAAGAAAAAAGGCAGTGTTTGCTTGAAACGTACCTCAATATCTTCTTTCTCCCTCTTCAATATCCTTTCTAGTTCCATAATGTGTTTTCTCAATCCACAAGCTTTTGCGCTGTTATCCAGTGACCCAGACCTCGACCATTTTTTAGAAATCTCATTCAATGCATTGCAGACTTCAGTATACAGAAGCTCTGCCCGTTCCCGTACCTGCACAATATTATAAAAATAAATCTAACTGTAGAAAACTTGAAAATAGAAAACTAGACACAGACTACAATGGGTCTTCCACCTCATCTACTTCTTTTTGGATCCACTCCAAATTATCATAAGTAAACTCGAGTTTTGATGGCGGAAGGAAGACAGAATGAACAACAATTGGAGCATAGCGAAAGCAAGCAACCATCCGTCCACAGCTGCATCAGAGAATAGAGAAACATGAGGAACAAAAACACAAAAAAACACGCATAATTAAGAATTTGACCGTATGACAAACACATCATTCCTTTCCATTATTGCTTTATCATAATTAAGAATTAAGAATGCCAGAAAAAAACATAGGAATGCATCAAAGCTGTCCTCATAACCTAAGGTCAATGTGAGCAAAATGCTCAAGTCATCTATGTAACAGTTTGCTACAAATGAGATTAGGATAGAAGGTCGTCTATGTAACAGTTTTCTACAAATCAGATAAGGATAGGAGGTCATCTATGTAACAGTTTGCTACACTTGAGATTAGGATAGTAATTATTTTAGGAAAATCAGAAGGCGGGAATGCGGGACATCCCACTCCTAACTACTTCTTTGGTGTTCCCTAATCAGCCTTTTGTTTCACATTTTATTGTATATCAAAATTGAACAAAGGCACTAGAGGGATGTTGACCCTAAGAAATTGTGTCCTCGAAACAAAAGTTAACATGAACCCAAGATGCTCAAAATATCACATGCCAAAGAAGCCATAGATTAAACACAAATTTATTCGATGATAGATTCATGAATGATCTGATCCAAAAATCAAGAGAAGATAATTGATGCTCAATCCAATTGTACCAGATTACCAATCTCGGTAGCAGGAGGGAATGAAATCAAGGGAGAATAGATGAGAGATGTAGAGTAATTATATTTTCATGTACAAGGGTGATAATAAGTTATAAACTTCAATTAAATTTAGATATAAATTACATTTTTTGCGAAGTAATATAAGTTATTAGTGTTTTTTTGATAGAGTAATTCAAATATCAACAATAAAAACAATGGAGTACTATTCGTTAAAACTTCAGTTTTTAGAGGCCCTTTTTAGCTTTCACTTTGGGGCCCAAAACTATATGGGACGACCCTGGAAAGGAATTGTCGAAAACTCAAGCTTTAATATATGGGCATAAGTTCATCAATCATAGCATAATCATTCAAAAGATAATTTGATAGGATTGAAGTTAAGATGTATACCCGTAGAATCTAAGACAATCCTTGTGTAGAGAATGTCCACAACTAGCAACTCTGCTTGCGGCTGCATGGTTTGAAAAGCTGAGTTCCAAGAATTTTCCAAATGATAGTCCCCAGGCTGCATCAGACATAGCAATTCTTCTAGTAGCAGGAGGAAATCCATTAACCCGTGGACATCGAAGGCACCTATGCCACATCCAGATTTTACCTTCCCTTTCTCCAGGTAACAGTAAATCAGTAAGCTTCCTAACAGAAATAGTAAGGCTCCCTTGCTGGTGGGTGTAACAGTGAATATGTGCTTCTGATGGCATCTCACAAACACGGCATTGGTAATTCTTCAAGTATACAAAGAAAAAAAAAGATCACTATTAGTCAAAGAAAAAGATAAGAGAATAAAATTCGCAAGCTTTTATAGACAGCATTAAAAAAGAGATTAAAGATTATACTTGATCAAACAGATCATCGAGTAAAAATCTTCCCAAAGGCTTATCAAAGTTCCGATAGTACTGGATACGGAAAAGATGAGCCCTCTCACACACCACTCCCTTCCACACACAGCGTGTTGTTAGAGATACCAATATGCTCTGACCATCAGTAGGTGCAGAAGAAAATTCTTCTTTCAAAGGTTGCACTTTTCCATTCTGTTCCCGATAATTCGAGCCTGACAAATTCCTTAGTTTGTTAGGATCATGCTCAATCAACCCACTATCATCATTTCCTTGAAGAGACGTGCTGAAAGTCTTATTAACTGCACCATCATCAAGAAGATGGCCTCCTGGAAATTGATCTGAAATACTAAGTTGTGCTACATCATTACAAACAGAACTTGAGAGAGAGTCCATGCACGTTGTCACAGAACTTAGCAGAGATGCTTCTGATACGGGAGCACTATTTGGAGTATTAACTGAAGGCACTTTCGAAACCAAGAGGCTGGTTTCACTCTGAGGCCTTTCGGTTATTGGGGTAACAAGATCAGGAACAGTGGAGATAGATCTATTAATGTTTAATGGCTTATCAGGTATTCCAACGGTCAATGGAGACTTAAGAGGAAGTTCCGGTAAAGAAGCACCTTCATCCGCAAGATAAGATGTTTCTAAAGCCAAATGATATGCAGCAAAAACTCCATACTGGATAACATGTTTGACTTTTTTTAACTCATCACCAGGGGCTCCTTTAAGCAGGATCTGAAATAAAGCAAATAACTTGCACTAATTAAATAAACCTTACGGATATAACATCAATGGTGCCAAAACCTAACATGGCTTTTATAGAAAAAAATATAACTATGGATAATTTTTTTTTTTTTTTGAAGAGTGATACTACAGAAGTATAGCTCCTAAAAAACATCAAACTCGATGTAGATGACCATTATATAACTAAAACCAATCGAAAGCATATAAATTTAATTAGTCGATCAAAACTTTTGCCACTGAAATACTAGCATAAAATAGGGCCCAGAATTTTAGTATTCAAACGGTAACTAAAAACAAATGAAGATCAAAGCAATGAGCAACCAAAACTGAAACAACATATTTGAATGACATATTCCGACAGACATGCAAGACTTACAGTACATCCTAAGGGTTTTGGACACCCCTCAAAAAACATCAAGGTCTTTGTCAGTTTCTTCCCACCTTGGTCAGCACTTCCATGTTCCTCAAAGTACCTCTCCACATGGAAGGAGTCACAATACCCCAGTACTTGTGACTTGAGATGATCCACAGAGGGAACAATTTGTGCACCAGTGCAGCGAGCAATACGCTCTAAGAGGGGTCTTTTGATATTCAATACCAGAGAGATGTTTTTTGCAAGAAGGTACTCCTGAGCAAATCTTGAAACAGATTTCTCCACTAATACAATATTGGGATTATGAGCACTGATTTTTGCAACAGCCATCTTCAGATGATCCATTTCCTGAACATGGATAAAAAAACGTAGAAAATGTCAACAAATTAAAGATTTTACTGAAAAACAAAAACTTTCCAGAAGAGATCAGTCTCTTAAGATTAATCACAGATAAGCTGATTAAAATAAAGCAAATGACAGAACCAGAACCTGCTGCAATAGTGTGTCAAAACTTGACAAGTGATTAGAGACCCGTTGATACTCCAAAGCTCCTCCGAGAATTAAAAGGCGTGGTCTATCAAACTTGGCTGTCATTCGGCGATGAGCAAGATTCTTTTTACAAACAACTCCTTTGATCACCAAACTAAAAGAAAGAAAAAAAATGAAGTAAGGAAATATGGAGATGACATTCACACAAGTTAGCATATAAACGACAGATTACAGAGCTTCAGTTTAGCTTAGCTGACATTTTTGTGTAGGTTAAAGGACTAAACAAGGTATAGTTGCATCAAAGGCAGCCTTGTACTTTAAGCAAGTATAATACAAAAGTTGAACAGGATCTATTCTTGATCAATCAGAAAGGTCAAGTGAGGGCTATTAAGTAGACAAGAATTTGGAAGTAACTAAATTCAAAAACACAAACTTCGATACAAACTAACCTATCACTTCGCTTCCCACACGCCAGGCATTTCACTTTTACATACCCACCAGGATCCATCCCACTACCTTTGCTCATGTCGGGCTTAAGAAGTGACGCAGCCTCCCATGACAAAGAGGTGATAATGTCCAACCAACTTTCTTTGTCATGTTCATCCGGAACAGGAAGGTTTTCATTTTGCAAAAGCTGTGTTATCAGTGCTTTAAAGTGCCCACCAACCACACTTCTCATAGCTTTTCGATGTTCCTCATTTGCTTTTTCCCTGTGCTGAAGTTCTCCGCTAGTCAAGCTGCCTGTAGAGCTCTGATATCCCCATTCTCCAGCAGCATCTCCATCATCTTCATCATCAAAAAGATCAGCTTCTCTGTCATCATCTTCATCTTCAGCTTCTGGAGGAATCCAAAGTAATCCATTGTTCTCAAAATCCAGATTTTCTACTTCGGCACTCTCGATCCCATATAGGGAAGTTTCAGATTCATCATTATTAATGTGAGTGCCTGGGTCATTGACAGAAGCCTTGATTCCTTCCAGAAACTCTGAACCAAAATCCACAGAAGACAAAGGACTGACTACTTTTCGATCATTTCCTTCTCCATCGTAATCTCCTTTGCAAGATTGATAAATATGGTCAATTTCATCATAACTAACAGCACCATAATACCTTCCACTTGTATTTTCCTCCTCATCACTCCTAAGACAAAAAAGACACAATCAAATACCTAATTATCAGACAACATGCAGCAAAGCTTGGACAAAAGTGTGATTTAATTAGAAACAATGTATGTGATAGGACACAATGACAATCAGACAAGTCAGGAAAGAAAGTGTAAAATAACAGTATAACACTTATCTATGCTGATATGCTACTAAACATGAAAGTGTTTCATGTTCTACTAATCTCAGTAGAAGACAAATGAGTTGGGCAGACAGCTATTGAAAACTATATTTCTGAGAGCACCAAGTATCAACTTTAAATTTCACATTTCTACCATATATCAACTACGATCTTTCACAGTGACAAGAATAAGTCCAGAAAGTCCTATTGCAATGAAATGGTTTATGCTTTCAAGTCACTTTTTAATCATATATATCGTCCCATCAAAACCTTTGTACATTCTTATATTTTCTCACCTCTATAAATTATGCATCGCATACTTCGTCTAAATGTACTAAAGCGTTGTCTCAGCAAATTACCAATGCCGATAAGTTAGCTCATCACAACCCTAACCCTGTTACAACAAAACCAGTAAACCTGCACCCACAATCCTTTGATATAGCCCAGAGAAAAAGCTCATAAGGCACGCTGCACAACATGAACCAGAAAGCTATTTCTTCCTTCCTATTCCTTCAACTGATAGTTTCCAGGAAGAAAGTCAGTTTATTTTACTTTTTTGCTAGCTAAACATTTGACTAGAAGCACCCAAGAACTCATATTAAATGTCAAATGAGGGAAGACAGGTACGATACCATTTTATCACAAAAGTATGTAATAATAACTAATTTCTTATTCCAAAAAGCCAAGTTCTTCAAGAATTAAGAAGCAGACTACTCACTCAAATTCCACAAGTCCCCCTCCATATAAAAGGCAAGCATAGAAGTCCAAGATAAGAGGGTTGGTCCATAAAATTTTACTTGAATGTATGCTGTCAGTCAACCAAAATAAATTGTGGACACAAGCAGTCGGTATTATAAACATAAACCGTTGCTTCTTGACTTCACGTGAATAAGCACAGCTACAAACAACAGCAAAACCATTTATTTTATGACCAGCTCTGGCAATGCATTTCGTCAATGGGTGGTACCAAATCATTGAGATCATGGGACATTACATGATGCAATGCTCACCAACATGCCCAACCATTTAATCACATAATAATCAGCGATTCCACTAGAGAGACGAGGTTAAAATTAAACACCATAATCTCATAGGATATCAAATTGATACATTAGATGAAGTACGTCTGGATATCTCATTGCATAACCTTTTAGTCAATATAAAAATCGATGATTCAATAGTAGCATTTACAATTTAGGCTATGATGCAAAAAAACAGTTTCACGCGACTAGTAATGCTCATAGTGGTGCATCGACAGGATAAATATGGTTGTCAAACACAGCCAAATATAAGCTGATGCTGGTGGTATCAAATCTGTAATTTTAAAAACCTTTACCCCTTAGCCAGCCAACACGATACAATGTAGTCTTGTTTTTACACTATGATACACACGAATAAGGTTGAATATAGATCCCAACAAATTTAAGTAACATATACTTCACTTTGCCCAATCCTAAAACTAATGCAGCAATTTTATGTAACATTTTCCGCATCACCCAATCTTAATGAAGCCGTCTTCCGTATCACAAAAAAAATTCCAACAAAAGAAAAATTATTGTGGAAATGCAATCAAAGTCAAAATCTTATTATCAATTCATGAGAGGCTGTTCTAAGTAGAGTCTTAGACTAAATCATACCGGTGTCAACTTTTGCACCAAGTATAAAGCCAGAAATGTAAGCAAAGTACACTTAAGAGCAATGACATATAATTTCAATAAAAGCAACAGCAGAAGTGAAGGCTAGAGATTGGAAAGTACCTGTTTACTGCATGACCATACTGATTAGCAGTTGAAGCTTGATCTCCAACATCCACAAAAGTATTTATGCTAATCGGATCAGGCGCTCCTTTGCCTTGATTATCTTGAACAATTTGGGAAGATTGCTCAGGACTTAAAGAAGAACCATATGTCACATGTTCATATGGTCCAGTTGAGTAAGCCATTGAACCTATTGTACTTGTACTACTATCACCAGTAAAGCTGGAATTAATGCTCCCCAAGCTAGCTGCCGATGGAGATGGACTAAGTCCTGGACTAGAAGCACCACCAGTTTCATGGTTAACTGTCAACAGACTTTGCTCCCATAGTCTGAAGCAATAGTTACATACCCTAATTCGCTCGGTTTCCTCTCTGTCACTTTTGGATTCGTCAGAATGTATTGGAACTGAATGCGTTGTACACTTGGCACAAAAAATTCGACCACAATGACGGCAATGATGCCTTCTATTAAATACTGTGAACTGGGAATCACACTCATAACACACCCTACAGCTCTGATCGGGCATCCAAAAATCCCTCGACACATTGGCCGACTCACCTTTCCGAAGACTCCAAAACTTTACCCCTAATAAATTTTTGTCAGGGGATTCCATCGACGACGTGGAAAATGCCCCCTGACCACTCTCATAATCATACTTTCATTCCACCCAAACCCCCAATGATGGCAAAAACCTAAAACCCTTAATCAATACAACCAATGTCCACAAAATTAAATCAACTATTTCCTCTTTCACTTTAACCAAATACTTCTAGATCCTCAGCAACACACAATTGAACAATACTATTATAAAATCACCTGTAATAGAAGTAACAACACAAATAATTTTAACATTAAACTAAGAATAAAATTCAAGAATAAAAAACCTTCATAAACTAAATCCACAAAATTAAAATCCTAAGACCTACCTTAGAGCAGAAAACTCCAACTGAAGTGACAAGGCAATCCCACAAGAAACTAGAAAACCTGGATGTTACCCACAAACCAAATTCAAATCAAACTTTACCAAAAGAAAATGATAACCCACTAAAACATACATATGAGATATACTAGAATCGTGAATAAAAAAGGTACTAAAACATAAACCCCAGTACAAAAAACCCAAAAAAATTCCATAAAACTTCACTCCACAAGTAACTTTTCATAAAATCAAAACTTCCCTTCAATCTAAAACCCAAAAACAGTCAAAATCCGAATCAATTCAGTGATAATCTAGTTCATATATATCAATAAAAAAACTGAAATTTAATACTAAAAGAAAGTGTTACCTAAATAAAATGGAGTGATAACTTCAAAAAAAATAAAATGGAGTAACAAGTAACAAAATTGGAAATTTGTCAAGACTTGTTTGCTGTTGTTCTGCAATCAATTTGCAAAGATTGGAAGAAACCCCAAGTAAACTCTAAACCACCGCAATTTTATTTTAATTATTTTAGACCGTCAATGTTGTGGTTGTGGAAATAAATAATAAATAAATAAATAGAAAATAATAGGGTACTAGGAAACAAATGGTGGCCAGAAAATGTTTTGTTGTTTTGTAAATAATTAATTTATAATTTATTTTAAATAAATGGGTTTTGTAAAAATAAAAAGGTTGATGGAAAGTAAAAATATTTAAGTGGATTCACAAGAATCAGTTGAGCTTCTCGAAACCCAAATATATATTGAGTCATCAATAACGTGTAATTTTTTGACCCACCGTCATTTCTAAGGCTTCGTTTCTCACTTTATTTTTTGTATATTTTTTAAATATAATAATAATAATAATAATAATAATAATAATGAAAAATTATAAGAAACTAGCTAATTAATCTATATACCTGTTTTTAAAAACTACCTTATATAAAAAAATTTGCAAAAAACTACCTTATATAATACAATTATTTGCAAAACGCTAATTTTTACTGATTTTCGTCAGTTGACTGTTAACATTAACGTTGACCTGCACATAATTGTATTATATAAGGTAGTGTTTTGCAAAAAATTGTATTATATAAGGTAGTATTTTGCAAAGAATTGTATTATATAAGGTAGTTTTTTGTGCAGGTCAATGTTAATATTAATAGTCAACTGACGAAAATCAGTAAAAGGCAGTGTTTTGCAAAGAATTGTATTATATAAGGATGTTTTTTGCAAAAAATTTTATATAATTTAGTTTTTTTAAAAAAGGTGTATAGATTATGTAGTTTTTTATATTTTTTCATAATAATAATAGTATATAAATACGGATTATAATAAATTTTAAAATACATAATTAAATTTAAAACAATGTAACATCTTGTTACATGAATATATATTTGAAAAATAAATTAGGGTTGATTACATTATATCCTTGCAAGATTTGTGGAGGTCGCTGGTTTTGCTTTATCATCCTAAATTTATCAGACCTTATACTAAACTCAATTGAACTAATTTCGAAAATATGTAAAATAATATGGACTAAAAAATTTGATTTCAAATATACACGAAAGACCTAATCCGAAATAAACTCGATAACTCGAATGAACACCTTTTCTCCCTCTGTTCTCTAATGTTTTTGAGGAGAGAGAAATTTGATTAAGATTTTTAAGACATACATAAAAGATAAAATATATTCACGTGAGATTTTTTTAGATTTGTCTAATTTATTTTTTATTATGTATTTTTTAAAAACTATGTATAAGTAAATGAGAATAAAAAAATCTAAAGTATATTAAAATATAGGAAAATTTGTCCAAATTTATCCCACATATTGTTCATCTGCTGTGAGTAATCCCTACTATTGATTAAATTTAAATAATCCAACTTTTGTATATTATTTGCTGACAACTCTTTTCACATTTTGATCGGCTATTATAAAAGTAAGAGTGTAACACCAACGAAAAAGCATAAGGTAGGAACAAAAAGTGAGTGTAACGGCTCGTAGGTAATTACAGTAGTCGGTTCAATTGTGAAAAGGAGTGTTGTTAGCAAATAATATATAAACATTGGATTATTTAGAAATAATCAATTATAAGAATTATTCACAGAAATTAATAATAAGTACGATTATTCTAGACAATTTTTTGTAAAATATATTAAATTTAATATTAATATAAATATAAGAGTATATAAATAGACTACTATAGATAGATGGACGAGATTCTAGCCTTGTAGGCATTCGCCCTCTAGTTTCCATATTAATTAGGAGTGCTGTTTTTTTTGGAAATGTGAAGAGTTAAAAACTATCCCTAGTGTTACACTTTTTTTTTTTTTTTTTAGAGCAATCCCTAGTGTTTCACTTTGTTCGTATAATTAAATTTTTTATGGTTTTTTATCTCAAAAAAAAAAAATTTATGGTTTTCAAATATAATTCAAAGATAAAGTATGTTTCTTTTACTTGTATTATATTATCTTTTTATGTAATGTTATTGGATTGTTTATATTTAGAATTTATATAATTAAATTTGTAAAAATTTAATATTTTAAAATATAAGACGAGACCAATAAAACAAGAATACATATGACTATATTTTTTCGTTATATAATAGCTGCAGTATTTAAAAATACAATAAAATAATAAACAGTACAAAACTTAATTTGGGTGCAAGTAAAAAAGGGATAAAGTCTTAAAAAATTTATATCAAAATGCTTTTGATTCAATGTGAATTAAATATTCATGAATCACCATATTTAAATTTTTCTCTATCATATATAGAATATATTTCAAACATAACATCTAAAATGAAATAAATGAAGTATTTAAATCAAGAAATGTTACTTAAAGCAAAACAAAAGTTCCTAAATTTTAACTATACTATTATATTAAAAAAAAACTATACTATCACTTTTTTATTAAATCTCACTGTATAGTCCAAGTAAGATCAATAGTGAATATTTATCTTGTCCAAGTGAAAAACACCTCAGCTCACATCAAGAGTAGTTATATTCAATGAACAATTAATAATGTGAGCAACTCTAAAGCCTCACATTTTTCGTGTTTCATTAGATGCTTACAATGTCGACGGTTCTCTACTGATTCAAAACACAAGGATAAACATTTTTCTTCCCCATACGCCCTTTTCAAACCTCTTCATCTTCTATTCCATTTTCCCTAATAAAAAGAACCACCGACAACATTCTGAATGATTTTGATGTTGGTGTTGATGTTATTGAATTGACTTGTGGTTGACGATGGCGTGGATGTTGGTGCTAGTGTTTGCCAACTTTTCTAATTTTTTAGTTACTTAAACCAAATTAATTAATTAAAATTGATATAGAAGTGTAATATTATGCAATATTGTTGGGCATGTATTATGTCAAATTTTGTCCCAATATTTATCTCCATTATATATATTATTTTGTGTCATTAAAACAATGCAAGTTTTTTATTTTGAATTTAAGTGATGTCAGTTGATATCAGTGACATCATACTGGATTCACGAATAATTAAAATTGGTTTGTTAATATATAGGTGTTTTACCTTGTGAAGCTTGCCAATTATGCCATTATGATTGGAACATACGAGGCAAATGGCCAACTGAACTAAGGAAGAAAAGCAAGAAAAGTGTGCCCTGGACACTTTGCCCCACTCGGCCAGTAACCCCACGCCAGCCTCTCCTCATGAAGCATACTTTGCCTATAACATGCAACATTGAGATCTGGTTGCACATCTCATCAAATCGACCACGTCGTTAAGATTTTCAGAAAGAGAAATTGATATTTCTTGAGTTGTAAAGGTGTAATATAACCGATCCTTTAGCCATATTAAGGAATATTTCATACTTTCAACTAATATTTAATATCACCACTATATTACCCCGATTGCGAAGGTTACCCTATTTTTGCACTACGGTAAAATTTGGCCCATCTGGACGATCCTGACCTTTACAACACGTGAATCGTTTTTTTTCCTCAACTAAATCCCATTCAACTGTTTAGCCTTATCCTCTTTTAGGCGGAGCAATTACCATATATCATTATCATTTTGAATTTTCTATTTTTTAGGATTAAGCATTGAATTTTCCCCTATAATTTTAGGAAATTATTGCATGCACCACCCATCATAATCACAAATTAAGGGTGTGTTTGTTTTCATGAGTCTTGTAAGAAAGAAGTAAAATAGTATAGTTAAGAAGCTTGTAACTTCATGTTCTTAGTTCATCACCCTCTTCACAAACTTGGAATTTTCTTTTACATTTTCTTTTGTTATTCAAGTATAAGCTTTTAAATACTTGTAATATTGGATCATTTAGCATTTAATTTTTGTTTTGTAAATATTTTCGTTGACGATTTAAAGACTATTCAAGCATTTAAAGAGTTTTTTCATTCAAAGTCTCAAGTTCATGCAAAGTAACTTCCCAACTTCCGCCAGTCTCCTGAGAGACCGTCTTTTTGAGAGACGTCTCTCAGACCCAATTCATTAAAGCTTGTTGTCTATATTTACTCTACATTTTTCCTAATGAGTCAACCCAATTAAAGATGGTCTCTCAAAGAGATGTCTCTTACAAAAATTTGTGTCCCAACTTTATTATTTAGTTTCAATGAGTTGTAGTGTTTAGATTGTTGTAGGATTTTTATCTTGTTTAGTTATTTTATAATTTTCATATTTTTATTATTTATTAATTTACTTATTTAATCAGTATTCTTAATATTTTTTTTTACTTAAGAGAAAAAGGGATAGATTTTTTAGAATATTGCAAGTTGCATTAAAAATGATGTAAGTAGACATTTAAAATATTGAAAGTAAGCATCAAGGATAATGTAACTAGGTATAAATAAAAAATACAGTAAGTAGACATTAATCTTTAATAAGTTGAGCTTGAGATACATCTCTCAAGAGACTGGCTGCCTAGTTTAAATATATGATCGTACATAAATTTTTTGGTACAGTTGTTGTACCACCTCAACTTTTATATGTGGTACATCCTACTAATTAAATTATGCCAAATAAGCATATATTAATCCATGCACAAATTCTTGTGAGAGACGGTCTTTATGAGAGATCATCTCTAATTGAACTGGTCCATAAGGGAAAATGTAGAGTAAAAGTAAATACACGAATTCTTGTGAAAAACGGTCTCTTTGAGAGACCGTCTCTATTGGGTTGGCCCATTAGGAAAAATATAGAGTAAATATAGGCAATAAGCTTTAATGGATTGGGCCTGAGAGATGTCTCTCCAAAAGACGGTCTCTCAAGAGACTAGCTGAAGTAGATATTAAGTTTTAATGGGCTGGGCCTAAAAGACGTCTTTCAGAAAGACGGTCTCTCAGGAGACTAGCTGTAATCCATGTCATTAAAGGAAGATTAAGAGTCATTGCCTAAAGAAGCCTTCTTTAGCATCGTTCATGCATCCGGTTGAAGTCGGGAAGCTTTTTCTTATCTCTAATACACCAATTTCACGGATTATTTTATTTGCAAAAGCACTAAGCATTTGGAATTTACCACAAATTTTCAAAAACAACTTATAATGGAGAATCAAATTACACAGAAATTTGACATTCTCTGCTAATGTTGTCAATGACCAAACACAAACAATTAATTCAATTTTACACACTTCACAAACAAATTGGGAACAAGTTACAATTTTTATCATTAATTCAAACAAAACAAACAAAGCCCTGCGAGTTCAATCACTAATTGAACAAAATTTTCTGAAAATTGATTCAAAAAGCTACACAGTACACACTAATATTGAATTAAAGAGAAGAGAAAAAAAATAGAAGAACTTACATCTTCTTTATTACCTAGATGCTAAATGTAGAAATATTAAAATTTGATTCAAAATTTTTAATGTTGATTGTAATTACTCACTGCGTAAATTTATTTGGGTATCCGTGTTTTTTGTTTGGTTAGGTTAGAGAAAATGAGTTTTGGGGGGTTTTAGGGAAGGAGTATTAAGCAGGGGTGAAAGTTCGGTCTGTGGTTTGGTTTTTTCATAAAACCAAATCAAACCAAAACCAAATCAAATCAAATTTATTTCGTTTTTGATTTTTCAATCCAAACCACACCAAATTGAGTCATAATCCAAATCGAACCAAACCAAATGAATTCGGTTTATTCTTTTCAGACCAATCCAAACTATATTTTACAACTAAAAACAAATTTAAATTGCAAATCGAATTAGATTACTAAAATTATAAAGCAAAAATAGAAATTATAAGATTACTTTTGTTATTTTTGTAAGTATTGGCAATTAAAATATTCTATTTGCACGTCAAGTTGCACATTCACTCAATAAGTAGTTTAGTTCATTGTAAAAAGTAAGCTTCTATTTTAATTCGGTTCAGAATTGCGGTTTTCGATTTTTAGTATGCTCAAATCTAATCCAAACCAAAATATTTTGGTTTTGAAAATTCCAATCCAAAACCAAACCAATTTATAAAAAGTCCAAACCATATTTCTTATTCGATTTGAATTGGTTTGGTTTGCGATTTTTATCCGAATAACTTTCACCCCTAGTATTAAGAGATAAAACTTTAAATTTGGCAAATTACTTGAATGACATTACCTCATTACATGGCAAAAAATTATTAGAATGTTGTACCACATAATACTTGTGAGTTGGTACAGCTATTGTACCAAAAATTCTCTGATGATTGTATATATGTCCACTTGTCCAGGTTAAAGCACTAAAAACACGAGTATCAATAAATCAATTGTTGAGATATGTCGGGACTTGGGAACGCGTAATAAGTTAGTTTATTGACAATTTTAGCTTATTTTAATATAAATATATGATTGGATGGTCAAACTACCAATTGCTACTGACTAATGTTTATTGTTTAGTATATTTATTACCGTCAAAGCAACTTGTTATGAATAAGTAATTTTAGAACTAATTATACGTAAGAGAGCCCTCAAAATAAGTTGATCAAACTAGTAGATAAAATTAACTGGTCAAATAAGCCACTCCGATCAGCTAATCCGACCAAAAGAAGCATGTTTTCTCATCATCGCATAAACATTCCAGAAAAATCACAGGATGAGACAATACAGTTAAGATTTTGTGAACGAACATTCAGCATAATTCTACTAGATCGAACCCCTAACTTGCATATTTCTTTGAGTTCCTTCATAGTCCAACAAAAACCGGGCACCAGAAGGGCCATTGACATCTGTAATGTTCAATAGAATCAAGAAAAAAAAGGGAATTTAGTAGATGAAATTAATACATATTCAAAACATAAAACTAAACAAGAAAGCTGCAAGCCTACGATTGAACTTGTTTTCTTTCTAGAACTTGGTCCCGTTGTCTTCGTAAGTTTGCAAAGCCTCGTGTACTACTTTTGAATTTTGGGCTTCCGTTGAATTTGATCTTTTACACTATGTTTGATGGAAGGAAATAAAGGGAAAGAAAGGAGAAGCATTTGAAGGGATGAAGAATCCCTCATTTGGATAACAAAATGAGAGAAGGAATTTGGGAGAGATTGAGATGGATTAGATGGATGATTCTCGTTAAGGTATGAATCTTTCCAAAGTTAAAAAGATTTGAAGGGAAAATTCTTATCCCCTTCCTTTCTCTTCCCTTCCCTCCTAAACAAATAAGAATAATTGAAAATTAAATTTAATTTGCAAAGAAAATTGCTTGACATGGTTCATGATCATAGTTCTCCCACTCTAATCATTTTAATTCTTTACAAATCTCATTCCTATCTATTAATAAACTCATAAATACTAAGCGGAGCCTTAGGGATAGAGAAATAGATTAAGGCTTACAAATTTCCCAAGCCATATTGAACTCAGATTTATCGAGTTACTTAGGCATGGATAAAAGACCTACATGAGCCTTATCAAATATTTAGGAAAAAAAGAACATATTTCTCATTCAAGAAGATGGGTACATTTATTCATATTATGACCGCAAATTAAAAATGAAACAACAAAGAAAACAAACACAAAAACATTTCACTAATCCAATACCATTAAATAGCTCCCACCTAAGGTAGGGTTTGAGAGGGTCAGATGTACGTAATCTTACCTTGTTAATGATACAACTAACAAAAAAAAGTCATATCCTTGTGTCGTGCTATTGTTTTCACAATAGTTTACCAAATTATGATTGATCTTTCTAACAAAAATACTACCTCCGTTTCTTTGTGTTTTTCATGTTATTGTAGCAACAAATATCAAAAAGATGTTAGAATGATGATGTGATTGTCTTGTGTACACAATGAAGTTTTTTATACTGCTGTAAATGAATGGAATTTTATAATGTTACACAGAAGAAAGTAAATTGTTAAAATAATAGAATTATAATAGTAAGGTAAAAAAAACAAATGGAAATCTATACGGCTAAATGATTAACTTCACCTTAATTTTGTTTTCTTGTTGTATATGTCCCTTATTTCGAAGGACCAAATATTTATAATTCTTGGTTTCAAATCATAATGGACTATTATAATTGTGCATTTCTTACTTATATGAAGTTGCAAACGATGTTTTGCTAGTTGCTACAAAGGGGCAATCGAAAACAACCTCTTTATTATCATACAAGTAACAAGGATAAGGTTGCGAACATAATACATCAGACCCCAAAACCTCCCAGTGGGAGCTACTTGAGGGCATTGGAGTATTAGACAATGTTAATACACTTTAGAGTACCTTTCTCAATATTATCTTATGAATTTAAAGGCAGAGAAGAAAATAAGGTGGTGCATCGAGATAAACAAAAGTCGGCAAAGAATATTTATCGAATGGCAATGGGTATAACCACAAATCATTGGGGAAAGGATCAGAATATACCTGCTTCCTAGATCCAATTATTTCACTATCCAATAGAGCCAAAGATTATCGTCTATAGCCCACATTTTTTACAATAATGGTAAGCATGGTCTGTATTGATGTCTCCACAGCGGTAACAAAAAGCAATTCCACATCTGTGATCACAAAAAGGGGAAAAGATAGTTTAAGATTCATGCGCCTTTATATTCTATGCCATCTGAGTAATACAGAAGTTCAATGTGAATAGCATAAACAAAAACAAAGGAAAAAGATGAATAGTTTGGAGAAAGATTCTTTCCAATATTATAAAAAATAACTTGTGCATAGCCGGAACCAGAAGCCAAATCATATAACATGCAAGTTTGATTATTGTGTAACTACTCCTTGGTCAAGTGTAAATCTACAAATCACAATAGAGTTTTGTCAACACATATGAACGTCAAAAGTTCTCACTCTCATGTATAAAGTATACTACGTCTCAGGAGGGAAGATATATGACTAATTGACACACATACATGAATTCGTCTTTAACACTGTTAATAAACAACCCACTGCCCACCATGTAGGATTGAAAATATAGCCACTAGTGGCTAAGGTAGTATACGTTTTCCTCTATAAAAGCCAATATCTTGCTATTATTGACAAATAAATTAAGTTTAACCACAGAAAACTATTAACCAAAGCTCATCAAACTTTTGATCGAAAGAAAGATTTTAGTCGTCGATAGAGTCAACCAGTGTCTTTGGCCAGTGCACACTCCACAGTTAGTGAAAAAGTATCTTATATATGGGCATCCAAGATACACAGAGAAGAAGAAAGGAGCAGTACGGCTTACATCGCGGAGATTAACAAGCAAACTAAAGTAACAAAATGAAGGTTACTGAAAGCCTGAAAGCACATTGATACATATGTATAGCCACACAACATATATTCCAAGCAAATGTTTATATACCATTTCAACCAAAGCATTCATACAGGCATAAAGACTGGATTTGTTAATAGATAAGTTCCAAACAACAAACATTCTTGATGATTATACACTGCTCCAGATTCAGATCAACATATCAACCCTCTTATAAATAGAAACACAAGGAAAGTTTTAGGAGATAGAAAGGCAAGTTACCTGCATTTCATGTAAAGGCAACCTTCTGACTTCTCCACATAGAACTTGCACACGGGACATCTTTGCCATTTATTGCTCTTTGCAAGTTTCCTCAACATGATATCATCCTTTTCTCTTTCATCTTTACTCAGAGACTGATACTCAGCACACTCAACACCATCATGCCACCCAACCTTACACTGTGCACAAAACAATCTATGGCAGTTCGGACACTCTGACATTGTGATCTTCTCACTTCCATCATCAACTAAGAGTGCTGAACAATCCTTAAAAGGGCAATAAAACTTCTGTGAAGAAAGTATAACCGACTCGCACAAAAGATTGCCCCACCTAACAAAAACATCAAATGGGATAATCCCCCTACAATACTCAGGCTCTAATACTCCACAGCAACTAGGAACTGGACAATCGATACGAGAAACACCGTCTAAAAGCTTAGAAGCAACATAACTTTCTATACAACTAGAGCAATACGAGTGCAAGCAACCCTTAATCCTAAAGGACTCCTTTTGAGGTTTAGAATCAGCGCATATTTCACAAAGAAACATCTCTTCACATCCAACATTTTCAATTTCATCCACAATTTCAACATATGAGTTGAAAGTCGACCCAGATGATTCACCAACTTCAGTAATACTCACACCCCTAAAAGGTTTCATTTTCTTCTTAGACGACAAGAACGACGATGAAGGTCTAACAGAAATAATACAAATATCATCATCATAATCATCAACACATTGTATTTTTGCAGAATCATCAATGACGATCGGATTAATTTTACTCAATGAACAAGATATTCCTTTAAGTTTCGTATCTTGAATAGAATAATCATCAATCAAAATAGGGTCTTTCTTATTACTTCCTTTAAGAGTCAAATTCTTTTCCTTCTTGACAAAAACACAATCATAATCATCATCATCATCACCAAGATTGGTATCAAAATCGTCGTCTAAAAGTTCGATAACATGATTACCAGAAGTACTACTACTACTTTTGGGATAGTTTAAATCAAAAACTGGAACACCACTTACTTGATTATGATGATGATGATGAGTAGTAGTCATACTCATCTCCGTGTCGAGTAAAGGAGACTGTTGAATAAATGGATTTGGTAGATTAGTTGATTCGAAATTAGTCGAGAATGAGATTGATTCCGGTACAAGGGTTTCGCAAACTGGGGGAATTCAGGGGAAACGGTTGCCGAAAAAGTAGGACGTTTAAGCTACCATCTCGCCCCCTAAAATTTTGAAATTGCCCTTCATATTGAATTTTTCATTTAAAACTTTCAATTTTCCATTAAAAAATTAGAAGTCAAACGAGTGATAATTTTTAGGAAATTTTATATCTTTTCCCTAAACAATGCAAAATAATTTCCAATTTACGTGGTTCAGATTCAGAAAACTAATTTGACAGTTTCCTTTTTTTTTATCTGTAAGACAAAACCGCTAACTGAACTAGCGGTTTATATCAAAGGCTAAAAACGTCATCTGAAACAACGGTTCACAAGAAGCCAATTTTTTTTAATTAGGTACCAAACCGCCACCTCACATGGCGGTTTTGTGTGTGGAACTTTTTTGCTTCAGGCAAAACGCAATCTCAGGTGGCGGTTTACCCTGTGCCTTTGCTTCAATTCAATTGTTTTTTCATCTCTCATAAATACGTAGCACATCCTGCATTAAACTAGTTCAACACTATGTACTCCATAATAATAATCAGCTAAAACCCAGCTTGACTTGTAAATATTAATGAAAATAATGCGCATATATACACTACTACAAAATATGGAGTTTCTAGACAGTTTATTTTAGACACTTGAGCAACTGTTGAAAAAATAAAACGGAAATTTTAAACGCTTAATTTTCGACGCTTAAATACGTGGAAATTAATTGGTTAAAGCGTGATAAAACCTTTTAAAAAAAAAGGAAAAAAAGTTGTAAAAAACTGAAAGAATCTCGCTTGGTTCTTCTTCTAAACCCCTTATTTTAGTCTGCAAAAAGTTGTAAAAGCGTGATAAAGCGTAATTTGCCAAGGTCGAGAAAATCTGCAAAATTAGACTCTTTGTTTCTTCATCCTCTAAGACCAATTAGATTAAAGCATAAATTACAAACAATTGAGAAGAAAATCAACCAGGTAAGAACTTTTAATTTCTCTAACAAACCCTAGCCCGACTCTTTGCTTCTTCATCCTCTAACAAACATCCAATCCATCTAGAAAAACACTGATTCTTTGTTCTTCTCAAGCGATAGCAAGTTTTCTCTTCAATTTGATTTCTTCTCCGTCAGACTATTGTTCTTCATCCTCTAACAAACATCCAATCCATTTCTTCGTGATTGCTTCAATTTAGGTAAATGATTTCTTCTCAACTCTTCCATTACTTCAAGTTTAGTTCGATTTCTTCAGCGATTGCTTCAATTTAGGTAAATGATTTTTTGTATAGAAGCTCCAGTAACTAGGGATATCTTAAGCTCTACTCAAATAGTTGGATACTTGGATAAGAAGCGCATGCACAGTGCTTGATTGACTAATCTAAAAGTCTTAATGTTTTCAAATTCTATTTTGATGCATTGCAAAAGTCTTCAAGTATTATGCTGTGTTTAGTAGATGATGTTTTCTTGTCAACAGATCAATATGTCACATGAGATTAAACCTCGTGTTAGCTGTGTATGTGTATGCTTGTGAATGCAAAAGATAAATGTTAAATCTCTCTCTCTAGATGGATATACTGTGGTAGATTTCTAAGTAATCTTTGGCAATAAGATACCTAATTGCTTTCTATTTTTTGAAGTTTTAACATCTTAAAGGCTTTCTAATGGAGATTTGACAATAAACTTATTTTTTCCTGAGAATTAGGAGTATTCTTTTTGTTAAGGATCTCCTGGGATCATGCTTCTAATCTGAACTTTGACTATGCCTACTTTTTAGAGATCGAACACCTTTTGGAACCAGAAGAAAGGAAAATTTTGCAAAATAATCCAGCTCCAAAATTTGAGAGGAAATCAACTGTGAGTATTCAGGAAGATCGAAAGTTCTTTACTTCTGCATATTTCCTTTTGCCGTCAAGTATCGTTTGTTGTCAATTGGAATTAAGAACTGAAAAGCTGGAGTATTTTTATCATTGTTATGACTAAGTTAGACTTCTTGATCAGTTTACTACTCTCTTTCTTTGGGACTCTGATTTTTGTAAGATAATGAGTTTAAAACTTGAAACATCAAATTAGAGTACAAAAATTGCAGCAAAAGGTTGAGAATTGTGGCCATAGATTCATTTTTCAAGCATCTTATGCCAATATAGTAGTTGTTGTACTTTAAATCTTTAATATAAACAAAGATCACATGCTCTTGATTAATTAAGCCACTGCTAATTTTTTCTATTGAAAAAAATAATATTTGAGCTGTCATGACACCAATGAGTTTTTTAAACCAATAAAATTATAGTAATATAGTTTAGAACACGTCTTATATGATATTGTCTCACTTTAAAATTACAAGAAATTATTTTAATATCACTAGTGATTATTTCTAAAATGATTTTAAGTGATCACTTTTAAGGTTGTAGAAAATCACTTTAAGGTTGATTTTTTGAATGTTTTGATGTTTTTTGTATGATCTAATCATCCTTTTATAAATAGGATGTCTCAAGATATTGATAAGAGTTGGATTGAGCAAATTTGAGCAAATTTGAGGTAAGACTATCCTACTTTTTCTATTTTTGTTCATTTGTTTATTAGTGTTGGTGTTGGTGTTGCTTCTAGTTTTAAGTCAACATGATATACCTATAATTAGAAGTAGGTGAACATGGCAAAAAGACGTTTAAATTTACTGTTGATTCAATAGCAAAGGTTGTGGGATTAATCTAATTGGATTTTTTTTATGTCTTCAAATTGCTGTAGATTGGGTTCTCTTTGATTGTTAGTTAGGGTTAGTTTAGGGTTTTGTTAAAGGTGAGTTTTGGGAAAAATGTTGGGGTTTTTGCTGAAGTTGGAAGTAAAATTAGGCTAAATTTGCTGAAGTTGGAAGTAAAAGAAGATGATAATGATTTTGGTATATGATGAATTAAATATGAAATTGGAATAATAAGTTTAGTTTTGAATGTGGCATTACGACTTAGATAGTGATTTCAATGTTATGAATTGGTTATGAATTGGAAAGTAAGGACTAGATTGTGATTGTTGTATTATGAGTGCGTTTATGAATTGGGTTTGAGTTTAGATTAAGAGTTTAGTAGGTAAAGTTTGATTATAATAAAAAGGAATTTGAATGATTGGTTTTGTACTTGGTTATGCAAAAGAATTTGCAGTATGGGATGCTAACTGAGTTGAGATAATGGGTTTGTTAAACAAGTTGGATTATGGGTAGGTATGTAGCTTATAGGATGGTATTAAGAGTGCATTGCGAACTTGGAACAAAGGATTGAGTGTGAGATTGATTATTTGAATATTCCTTTAACTTAGTATAATGTACACTAGTTATGGTTATAAAATAAATTTTGTAAATAAATTGGTGAGTTGTGAAATCTTTTGTGCTTTATCTTTTACGTATTATACGCAAAGTTGAAAATGAGAATGTAATGATTTTTATGTTGATGTGGATTTGATTACAAAGAGTGAAGTTTATATAAGAAATGTATGCAGGTACTACAAAATCATAGAAGGAGATCATATTCTTTTCATTGTGAATCGAGACAGAGATGGAGTTCGATTTGAGTTGATATACAACATCTTTGAACGTTTGTAGGAAGCATGTGTAATAGCTATGGAAGCTACATTTGAGAGATTCAAGCTTTTATAGTTTTGGTATTTTGTAAAATGGATATATGGATATCATTTGATAATGTAATGAACTCTTTAATTTGCTCAAGACAATTTAAAAAGTAAGACATTTTTATTTGTTTCTTTTAAGTGTTGCAAACTAATAGGTATGAGTTTGTCGGACCATCTATATAATGCTATCATTCGCATACAAATCATACTTTTTTGACTATTGAAAGTGTTGAAAACTTGTAGCATTTTCAACACTTAAAAGTGTCGAAAACTTGTAGCATTTTCAACACTTAAAAGCGTTGAAAGCAGTGGCTTTAATAGTGGGAAAAGCCTAATCTTTTTTATACTAATAAGCGTCAAAAAACTCAAAAAATAAACGTGGATAATACAACTAGTTTTCAACGCATTGAAGCGTTGAAAAAAAAGCGATGAAAAACGTTTGTGACCCTTGGTTTTTAGACAATTTTTGAACCGTTGAAAAAAAATTTTTCAACACATTAAAGCGTCTAAAAGCTATATGTATAAGCGTTGAAATGCTCCATGTTTTTTTGTAGTGATATTACAATCATCCAAAATGATACAAGAAGTTCAAGATATATAAAATAGACTCTAAAGTCCAATTAAACTACAAACCCCGCCCCCATTTGCAGCGTGCACTGGTGAATGAGGACGGTGTAGACTCGTCAGCCTCTGGAATGACATCAAGAGTAGGGGCTCGTCTTTGACTAACACGTTGATATGTAATGATCGTATACGGAGGCGATGGATGTGGAGGAGTGGATACGAAAGTTGGAGGTACAAATGGCGACATAGCACCGGATGATGATGGAGATCTGGAAGACCAACCTCGGGTAGATGAACGCCCGGAACATCTTGAGGACCAACAACTTGATCCTCCAGAAGAGCTACCTCGATGCCCCGAACCCCGAGAAGAAAGAGTATGGAACGTCTCATCATCCCCAGCTGTGGGAGGAGTCGAATGAGGTAATCATACCCCGCTTGAATCAATACATCGGTCAATGACGTGTTAATGGAGCCAAGGGTCCGAGTACATAGCCGATACCCCACATCAACGGTCAATGTAGTGGCCCCGTGTATCGTGTCACTACCTTGTATAAGGATCGATCCGATGCGCTCAACCTTCATGTAATTCAAAAACTGTTAAAAGAATCGCATACAAGTATTACTATATTTTGGCATTGTTAAAAGAAGATGTACCAGTAACATAGATGTAAGATGGTAATGCGATCCTGGCTGTGCAGTTGTGGGGTTCGTGATGCGTAATATCGAAATTTGCTTGTACCACGACATGTACGCACCCAAGCTCTGACCGGTGTATTTCTCTTCCTGAACTAATCGAGATGCTCGGTCATTCCATGTATCTACATGCGATCTATGTCATATGATGTATTTCTTGTCCCCAGTCCTCCTATCAATCGCATGTAGTGCAGCTTGGGTGTCACAGGCCTCTGGAATAACCTACTCCAAATCGAATTGACGCCTTACACGATCCGGGAGTTGTAATTCGACGATGTCAAAGCAAATTAGTGGACAACGCGCTCTCTAAATGCTCTGGCCCGATCTACATATGTCTGGCAAAGCCTCCATCTTAGCAACTGTGTAAGGCTGCCATGTCAATAATAGAAATCAATATACCGAGCATTATGAACAATTTATTCATAACTAATACAACAAACAAATGTAAACCACCTGGTCGTTCCTTTGTCGATCAAGCGAGTCTCGATAGTAGACTAGCGTATGTGGGGAATGGGACCTCGAATGATGTAAGCCAGCTGCGAACAAATGAACATTGTGTTATATCAAACAAGTGAAATTTAAATCCAACAAGGAATTGATTATTGGTACCTAACTGCTAAGGGATCTCTCCCACGTCGATGATGTGAGCCCAAGACCGGCTCAAAATCCTCAACGTCATCATCCTGAGCATGTGGCCCAGGGGGTCAAACCATCCGAATGACAGGTCTCTCTATATGAATATGCTCCCACGACCATATCTGTAGTAACAACAAGCAGCCTCCAATATCCTTGGCACCCTTACGTAATGCTCGACATAAATTAAGATACAGATACGCAAGGGTAGCACTTCCCCAACTGTACTCCACAACCGGGTCTAAATCTCGTAGAAGAGGGAGATAAATTTTTGAGTCAAAGTCAACTTGTAGTAGTAAAAATGTGGTGTACTTGTGTGAAATTATATGTGTATTGATTGAATGACCCTCATAGCATAAGAAAATGTCGAACCATAGACTGACATGTAAAATCCTGACGCCCGTGTTGGCCGGCACGTAAAATGCGGTGTTAGACAGGGAGTTAGGTACCTATCCTGTAGAAGCTCGAGCATAAACATTTGGCGGGGTGACGACCCCCACCACAGTTAGATTGTTGTGCTTGTTGATCAATGATAAACTTGATTACTATTGATGCTATGAGGCATGATACAATTATGAGTATTAACCAACTGAACTTGCTTAAGTATTAAGATTATCGAATTGTATAAGTGGCAGTAACGTATTTCTGCCATGGTTGAGAATGGTATCTTAATGACTTAAAAGTGTGGAACAGTAAAAGAATATGGTAAAAGTATACAATGATGTTAATTAATTATAAGTTCGTACTCTAATTATTATTTAGTAAATGTAGTGTATTATTTCCGTATTTTGAGCTGGATAGGGAGTTATGCTCGGCGTTAAGCGCTGACCGATTCAATCAGCTATCATCCATATTATGGATGACAACATATTGCAGGATTTAGTTTCATGTTCCGATCCAGGCCGCAACCATAACTTATTTATGCTATCGAGGACTTAGCTGCAAATTTTTTTTTATATACTTCATGTTTGATGATTTTGACGTATTTAATTTTAATTATTGTGTATTTTTGAACAAATAATATGTATATTTATTTTCGTACTTTTATGTAATATTTCTCGTTTCTAACATCGAGGAGCGAACCCAACATTCTTTTGAACATATTGAAGAGGGGCAGAGTCGCCACCCACCTACGATCATCTATACACATGAGAGTGTGAGGTCCTTTCAATTTGTTGTAGATGTTGTTCATATTAGGATAATTGTACAAACTTTAACTGTCGATATTGCAATGTTTGTATGAATTTTGTTAAACACCAATTGGACTATTACACTATTTGTATGTTTTTGTTTAAATTATGATACATTATTATAAATTGAAATTATAATTAATAAAATAAAACGAGTTTATAGTAATGTACGATGATCCGACTATGATTGTAATAATCAATTATAATCAGATTATTAAATATTATAAATTCTATAAGATATTTTATACAATCTGACATGTTTATTATTTAACAAAAGATTTATAAATGTGTTAGGTTGGAGCAAGCTCAGAGAGCCCCATATATTTGAGCCTTAATATTGCCTAGGGTTTAAGGTTCAAGTTAATTCTCTTGATAATTATTTTTTTATTTATTTTTGCTGTAATTGTCGATGTAAATAAAACGAAAACTCAAACTTCTTTGACAAGTAATTTTATCCATACTAGTTTTTAAAATTATTTTAACATATTTGTTTAAACAAAAAATTAAAAATTTATGGCTTTTAATTTAACCATCTCTAAATATCCTATACTTATTTAATAAATAGCATTATAAAGTTTTTACGAATAAGGGAAAGAAAATAAAATAAAATATATGCTCTTCTAATATATTAAATTATATGATCTAAAAAGTAAAAAACAATCAATATTGATAATATTATAGTCATAATTAGAAAATAAAAAAGTCAAAAATATAAACACTAGTAATAAATATAATGACATCATCATTGAGTTTTAAAGGGAAAATTTATATTAAACAAGTGACATAAACAATAATTTTAAAAGTGATAATATAAGTAGTATTTTATTATTTTAGTAATATAGTTTTATTTTCACTTTCCTTAAATTTTGTTTTCTAGCTTCACTGAATTTATGGCCCTTACCATGCATCCACCAAAACAATCATCCATAATTCTTTTTAAGAGACTCGATGCCATCATATCATTATACCAATCTATTTCGATCATAGAAATTATGATTCGAATATGTGAAGGGATGAAAAGTGACACATCATACCTATAAAAGATGATGCGACCAAAAAGGATCTGACCTCGAGAAAGACCTATAAAAACAAAACAAGACATACAATACAAAAAACACAGCAACACAAAAAGGCAATACTAGATAAAAACTATGGCCAAAAACATGACCAAAGAAATACAAATGCAAATATAAAGGTTAGAACAAGAAATAAAGCATATGTGATGTAGGTATATGCATTATTGACTATCCAAGAATTAAGACACAAACAAATATGACGACTTAAACTAGTTCTATATCTAATCAAGTCCTCAGGAAGGTGCAACTCACTCATGTAATTTTTAATTGAGTTTGCTTTTCTCACGCTTTCTTAGGCATAACAAACTTTTTCTATCAATCGTAATGTTTTTCACTTTTTTTATTGATCGTTGGTGAGCTTCCATGATGCATGTTCAAACCATTTCGATCTACTATCATGCATCTTATCTTTGCAAGGATGAGTGCAATTCTTAGCATTCTCTCGAAATTTAGTTTCTAATTTTTTTCATTCCATTGTGTCCATACATCCATCCTAACATAAAGGTTACTCGTATAAGCTAGAAAAAACACTGGTTGAAAATTGAAATTAATCCAATTAAATGGACAGATAGAGATAGAGAGAATAAGAGAACCAATTAACCCTTTATTTGACTTGTCTGGAACATTTTTCCTTATAAATCCATTGAAACAATTTATCTCAAAAAAAAATCCGATGAAACAAAAGAAAAAAGAAAAGTTTTTTTTCTCAAGAATGTTCCTCCAAATTTAACGTGTACTAAAGATTAATTTTCCCTTTGTTCTATAATTAGAGGTGTTCAAAACGGATCTGATGACCCGAAATGATCTTATAATCGAACCCGATTTAAATCGATTTCAAAGATGATTTACAATTATGTAAAAAATAACATAGACACAAAATCCGATTTCAAACCTATCCGAAACAGCTAATTCGAAATTAACCCGAGGATCCAAATGAACACCAATAGTTCTCTACCTATAATAAAACAAGAGGTGTTCATTCGGTTTATCGGGTTGATTTCGAGTCAGGTGTTTCGGGTCGATTCAAAATCGGGTTTGTTCACATTGGTTTTTTCATAATTGTAGATCCATTTTTAAGTCAGGTCAAATCAAATTCGGTTATAAAATCGGGTGTCTATCGAATCATCGGGTCTGTTTTGAACAGCTCTAAATAAAACAAAAATAACTATATTTAATATTTTCAATATTTTGAAAAAATACAATAAACAGCTAGTACAACTTTCCTACTCTTCTCTCCCCAGCCATTATAACAGGATTGCTACATACCATAATGTTTTGTTTGTACTTTTGTACTTCTAAGTGAGTAGCCCTCACAAGTATCTAAATGTAGCTTTACACCTGTCATGACATAGAAAAAACACAAGTTAGGCATCTCGTTATGAGGGGTATTTATTTGACAAAAACTTATTATTCGATTTTAGCTTAATTTAATATAAATAGAGGATAAGGTGGTTAAATTATCCAATGTTAATATTTGTATATCAATTGGGTGAAAATATATAGTTATAAATAAATTGTTTTGAACAAGTTGCTCATAGTAATGAAATCAAAATTAGCTGATCAATTTATTAATAAATCAGTTAATCAAATTAACTATTTAATTATTTTGCTACTAGCTATGAACCGATTGTCAAACCTTCCTAACTTTTTCTTAGGACAAACAAAATCTACTACAGTGAATGAGAAGGATTCTTATATTCATCCCAACAAAGATAAACAATACACCCTCTTATTCATAGAGAATGAGACATTTTTTTATTGGATTAATTCATTGAAATTGTCCTATTTTTATTTTTGTCATTCTTTTTTATCCTTACTACAATAACACAACAACACATAAACATCAATATCTTTTATGAAAAAAAGAGTTTTTCACTCATTTTTAAGTGGTCCCCCACCTCTCCTAGATTTTGGTGCAAAATCCAAATGTCTTATCCTCTATTAATATGAGAAACTATTATATCTAGGCGTTATATTTGAGAATCAAGCAATTGATCCACACTAATCCAAACTCACTATAATAACAAATTAGACTTTTCATACTCATACTTATTTTGCGATTTTACTATAGAATCATAGTTCTACGTAAGAATACCAAACAAATTGAACAAAATCATATTCAACAACATTAGCTATAATAGAATCCGAATCCGAATTCGAATATCCAGTTTAATGTGAATTAGAATCGAATCACGATTTTCAATATTGAAATAACCAAATATTCGGATTTTCGAATCTAGATAAATCCGCTATTCAGTTTTAAACACCCCTAATTCGCGTAATTAACAATAGATACCTGCAAATTATGGATGAACAACCACTAATTTTCTCCACAAAAAACATGCATTTGGGACACCTTCTCCACCCCTTTCCTTTAGCAAGATTCATCAACATAATATCCTCCTTTTGTCTCTCACCATCACCCAAACCTTGATACTCCACACACCCAATTCCCTCATGCCATACTACCTTACATTGCGCACAAAACAATCTATTACAACTCGGACATTCAGACCTTGTCACCATTTCATTCCCATCATCAATCAATAAACAAGAACAATCCTTAAAAGGACAATAAAATTTTTGTGCATCAACAATGGCAGCCACACACATAAGATTTCCCCACCTAACATAAATCTCAAATGGGAGTATTTCCTTACAGTGTTCTGGGCCTAATGTACCTAAACAACCAGGAAATAAGCAAGAAATCTCCGAAACGCCTTCGAGTAGTTTGGTAACTATGTAAGTTCTTACACAATCTGTGCAATACCAATGAGTACACCCCTTAATCCAGAATGATTCTTCTTGGAGTTTGGAATCTGTACATATTTCACAAACAAAACAGAGGTTTTTATCAATTTTCTCCGATTTGATCTCGTAATGAATTCCATTATTTTTAGATCTAGAACATTCTCCTGCTTCGGTAATTGAAGGTCCGCTAAAAGGGTTTCTTCTCTTTTTCGACGAAATTGGAAAAGGTTTTACGTCGATGATCCTTATCTCATCACTATCATCATAATGATCAACACATTTTACTGAAGTATCAATGTCGATTGCAAAATCATGCTTCCCAAATTCAGGAATTTCATTAAAATTCATTTGATCTGTGTCCTCAATGCAAATGGGTTCCTCCTTAACATTCCCTTCACGCATCAGAAATTTCTCCTCCTTGACGAAAATATTACCATTGTCATACTTAATCCTATAATTATCCGCATAATCATCAACTTCCAAGTCAATTACACTGATCTTACTAGTAGTCCCGACTTTGTAATTCTTTTTACTACGAAGGGCATGATCATTTGCAGCAGAAATTGAGAGATCATCATCATCTATTACTATGTCTTTTCCCTTATTGCTTGAAGCAGAAAGATCAAACGGTGAATCATCTGATAGTCGAGATAAATTTGTCATGAATTGAGGCTGATTTTTGTTTTAGGGTTTTGGACAAATGGGGATTTTGGTTTGGAGAAGCATGTAGGGTTTGGTTTTGGGGATTTTATCATATTAAAGCTTCCGAATTTGGAGGGGCGCGTAAAACGAAACAATGTTATATTTTCAAACGTTGCCCGTAGATTTCATCGTTCAAACTTCTACGTATAAATAAAAAATAAAGAGAAAATCCTTATGGTAACCAACTTTCAATTTTTCGTGGTAGATAAATGTTTTTTGAATGGGAAATTCTACGTGGTAAGCACCAAGTATAAAGAAATGTCAGTAATAGCCAATCTTATTTTTCTTTCTACATGGTAAGCATCAATTGTTTCAAAACTAACTACCGTAACTATATAACCGAAAAAACGTTTGAATGGTCGTTAACTTGAAACAATTGTGAAGAACTGTGAGGAATTCAGTATGGATGCAAAGGAAGAAGATGGGTATGGATGCAAAGGAAGAAGTTGATGATGAAGAATTAAAGAAGGGTAATATTGTAATTTCACAAGTTAACGGCCATTCAAATGTTTTTTGGTTTATATAGTTACGACAATTAGTTTTGAAACAGATGATGCTTAACATGTAGAAAGAAAAATAAGATTGACTATCACTGACATTTCTCTATACTTGGTGTACCATGTAGAATTTCCCTTTTTTAATTTACATGGTGATTTTGATCTTCTCGATGTTTCCACGTGCTGTCAAAAGAAAAGTTATTTTGTTAATTTCACACTTATTTTACTTGAACGTAATGAAATGTTTTTTTAAAAAAACAAATGTCTTGTGATCACTTAAATTGACCACATTTTTCAAAATACATTCGAAATAAGTACTTAATTTAATAAAAAACTTAATATTTTTTATACCACATAGACAACGTGAAAGCTCAAAGTCACCACGCAGATTTATAAAAATATTTATGAAAAAACCAAAAATTCAAGGTCACCATATGAAATTTGCCAAAAATAAATTACAGAATCAGTGTCATCAACATGATATCATGTACTACAAATTAGGATCTTCAATGAGGAGGATAGTGAATAGGTCATACCCGTGCTATCAACTCAAATATCCCTCAAAATAAATAGGTTATTTATTGCCACAAAATATCACTAGCAGTAGCAATTTCAAAAGACCAAAATAGTATAGTACTTAATAATATATTCTAGGAAAAATTATCGGGAATAATCTTTACTTTTAACGTTTTCTTGTGAACGACCCCTACATTTGATTATTCAAAAATAATCCGAACTTTATATTATTTTTGCTCACAACACCCCCCTCTTCAAAGTGACCGGGTATAGCAGGTAAAGGTCTGTTTTGTAACCTGTTTTCTACCTTATAGTTGTTGCCTTCATCTTCCTCATTGTTACCTTCATTTCTCCATTGTTAACCCAAACCTTAGGAGAGAGAAAGTTCAAATCAATCTAAGCAATCCAATGTTTCAATTTGATTTTCTTTGGAAACCACATCACTTTTCCTCTTAAAAAATTTGCAATCGGCATCTTACCATTACAAATGTTCATCAAATTATAATCTGAAATTCAATAGATGTATACAATAAAGTATAAATTTAAATATCAATAGAATTGTTCCCCAGCACGAAAACCCTTCTTCGCCATTGTCAATTTTGCAACAAATCCATGCTCACATTTCACACTCTTATTCAAATTTGAACCTCTACTATATGCTGAAGAACAATGAGAATCATTTTTGTAAAAAAAAGAGGAAAAAAAAATGAATGAATGATTTGAACTTTCTTTCTCCTAAGGTTTGAATAACAATGGAGAAATGAAAGTAACAAAGAGGAAGATGAAGGCAGCAACTATAAGGTAGAAAACAGGTCACAAAACGGACCTTTACCTGCTATACCCGATCACTTTGAGGAGGGGGGTGCTGTGAGCAAAAATATTGTAAAGTTCGCATCTCAATCCCTTCTTTGTTCTACTCAACCCCGATTTTCCGTTGTTCTACTGAACTCCAGTTTTCCATCATTCTCATTTCGGTTCAACGAAGACGAAGACGACAACAAAGCCAGAGGTTATTTTTTGTTTTTAAATGGTTTCATAGTTTTTATCTTATGTTAATGGGATTTGGGTAAAGATTATGGGGTTTAGGGTATTTATATGGTGTTGTGTCATTGTTTTAAGTTTTTACTTCGATTTGGTCTTTAAATCTCTACCAGAATTGGGGTCTAATATCTTCTGAAATTTGATCTCGGTTGAGTATTTTTATCATCATGATTCTGTAATTTTCTGTTTTTCCTTTCAAGTCTTAACATGGATATAATGCTTGAGCTTTATTCGATTTTGTTAAAGGATAGAGTTTTCTTTTGGGGTTGAAGATCCAGAGTTTTAATTAGCAATTTCTTAAGCTTTTGCCTTTTTAAATTGTGGATGTTTTGGTTAGGGTCGTTCCTCCGTAAAGGGTCAATTTTGATATTAAATGGGTGTTCGGCAAAAATACAAATTCTACTTCTACATCATATTCACACCATTGCTGAACGTATGCGTCTATGTTACTAATATTTGTGTTACTAACTTCGACGCACATTGAGCCATTAGATAAATGTAAGAATATACTGGGTATGATAGATGTAAAATGTTGTTTCCGTTTGAAGTAAGGGGCTATTAGTTATGATAGGTGAAAATGAAATGCTAATGGTATTTTTAATTATGAGTATATTAATACCTATTGTTTGGCTCAAATAGTTGTGAGAGACGGTTTTTCTGAGAGACGCATAAGATATATGGACTAAATAACTCAATTTATACAAGTTAAAGAAAAAAATCAAAATGTGGACTTCTTGTTTTAAGGTCGTCTCTTTAAGAGATGGTCTCTTATAAGAGTAGCGTTGTTTGGTACAAAGAGTGTTGAAGGTATGAGAATGGTGAAACAGGAGATGAGGATGATGAGCTTGTCTGTTTAATTTTTTGTCATCAAGCAACAGTTCCTAATTATCAAGATTAAGCAATAGTTCTTGATTCATGGTCGAAATTGATTATGTATTAAATTTGGTTGATGATTGTGAGTTTGGATAATTATATGGTAATTATGAGGGTTTTTGTTTGTTTGTTGTTTGATTTACCTCATTTTTGGTTTTTTTTTTTTTTTTTTTGAAAATTTGATACTACATTAAACATACAAATTAAGTTAGAGCCTTTAAAAGATAAACGTAAGTTCGAACGTTTAGAAGCAAATGAATGAGGCAAAGTTCGTATGTTTAATATCAAATTTTCTTTTTTTTGTTTGTTTTCCTATCATTATTTACGTATAAATTTGATTTATTATATTTTTCGGAAGACCCTTTCTAGATAATTGTCCAAGTGTTGCGCTTTGTTGAATTAATGGTGTCGCAATTCTTTTTTCATTTTTCATCACATTCCTTTTCTGTGAAAAAACCAGGTTTGCCTTCCGTTGAAGTGATATATCATGCTCCATTGATCCATTCTGCATAGACAAGCCTTGTACAACTTTTCCTCTATCCTTATCATAGTTAAAAGAAAGGAAATGTACATTGCCACAAGCTGAAAATTTAAGAGCTATGTTAAGATCAGGCACACTTTATTAGTAGGAAGGAACTTGAGTTGTTGCATTAAGCTATGTCTAATCATTTTGATATGATACAAGGTCGGCTATATCGTTGCCAAGCTGATCATTTCAGCTAATAAGATGTCATTATGAATACAATCTTTGTACTACAACTTCGAGATTTAAATAATTTCATTTGTATTATTGTTAATAGAAATGTATAAAATAACATTTGAAAGTTCGATAGTGTAACTTGGGGGACCGCGTGCGTAGCACGCGGCCCAACAAATAGTAATTAAAAGTAAGGGTTATTTACAGGAAAACGTAAAAAGTAGGGATTATTCCTGACAATTTTTCCTATATTCTATCTAATAAAATGTTTCGCAATTTGATTTCGTTCACTTACTGATGCATTATTTACATTGTAAATATTTCTAATTGTGAAGTGGTTAAAAAATATAAAAAATTGATAATGATAATTTTCATAATGAAACGATTCAAATAAAAATTCCACTTCATTGTTCTCAAAGTGAATGTGAATATTGACAAAAAAAAAAAAAAAAATCGAATCAGACATTTAGTTAGAATAGGAGTAGATATTTTGTTACCTAGCTTAACTTCTCACTCGGAGTATAGTTCATTCAATTGTTATAATCTGTTTCTTATCAAATTAAATTGATTTAATTGTTTTTAATATGTGTTTATTGTATACATTTCATTTAATATATATGAATATATATCTATGATGACATATTGTATACATTTCATTTAATATATATGAATAAATCTATGATGAAAAATATATGTATGTTTATAATCAAGAATATTTTGATTAATATTGTTAAAACAAACATTTGATATCGATTTTGGTATTGCAAATGTGGCATTTAAAATATTAGTATAGATATAAGTCTAATTTATATCACTATGTTGTCTAAGTAGACCGCTGAGATTTTTTGGACAAAAGTCACGATTTTGTATTAGCAGTTGTCCATGCTAAATCTTAAAGCACTCGTGAGACTTGAGAGTATCAATTCTAGCTAGTTGTTTTGACTTTTGAGTGCAATCATTCACCATAATAAAGAAAAAAATATTACTGTGAATAATATTGTTATTATTTTTATAATAATGTTAATTTTTGATTAATTATAAATAAATATTGCCAATTTTAAATGATATTTCCCTCGAACATTCAAACAGGTCCCCCAATATACTGTTGTAGGTAATTTGACCAAATATTAAAAATAAAATTAAAATATAATAAGAAAATAAAAATAATGTGTTTAAATAAAACACCTCCACCCGCTGCTACACATCCCTTCACCTCCCCCGCCTTTAGCACCCCTTCCCTCTGCCCCTGCGCCCTGACAATCACCCCTTACCCTTTCCCCACGCTCTTCATTAACCCATCTCAATCCTTATTTGAATTAACCACCTCGTCAATCATGGAGAAAGGGGATTTCGCAATTGGTAACCATCGAAGGGGATTTTTACGATTTATAGGGAGTTTCACTAACCCACTCCTTGCACCTAACCCCCAGCACCATTACACCCTAACCCCCCCGACACCATTGCTAGAAATCGAGCACCATCAGATTGCAATCGAGAACCACTGCCTAGAATTGAGCACCACCAACTGAGAACCACCACAAGAACCACAACACCAGAAATGAGCACCATCGCCTATAATCAAGCACCATTGGAACCCTAATGAACCCCTCCCAAAAACATCCTAAAACAACCATATTTTCTCAGATATATTAATGGTAGAGGAGGGGGAGGGATGAGGAAATTACATGAGAGTGGGGGGGGGGGAGGGAGTCACAAGAGGTGGAGGTTGCGATTGGGTAGGGATGCGGTAACAAAATTGCACATGAGTTAGGGGAAAGGGGTGGGAAACGTGTTGGATGAGGGGAAGGGAGACAAATGCCGACGCTTGAATTTGGTGGGCTAGGAAGGGGTCGCCGGTGCTCGAAAGGGGGTGGGGCAGGGTAGAGGCTGGTGGTGGAAGATGAGGATGAATTTTTTATAAATTTTTAATAAAACGACATGTTACAAAAGGTCATTAAGTAATTGGATATACTAATTACTAAGAGCAAATATAGAGTAAAGGTGAGATTATTAGAAAACAATTTAAAGGTGGAAATATTCACAATGAATTGGAAAGAGGTGAGAATATTCAAAACAAATATGTGAAAGATGAGATTATTCAGAATAATATTTCCTATAAATAAGATGCAGTTAAGAATTAAGATAGATGTTTTAATATAATTACCTATTTACCTTCAAGAGCTTCAACTACTATTACTGAAGTTCAATATAATGTTTTAATGTGAGACAGTGTCCAGAGACGCCGAGTCGCCGACTACCACTACAAATTTAAAGTTAAGTGGGTGAATGGAGTAGCAACACGACGACTGGTGACAACTACGCCTATGGAGGGCAGGATGGGACGAGCATAATGGCCAATTGCTTTTTTTTTTTTTTTTTTGAAATGTAATGGCCAATTGCTTAAGTAAATGAAGTTGTGAAGGGAGAAAAAAAGAATCCATATGGGTTCTGAATGTCGATTTTTCAGGTATTTGGTAATTATCTAATAATATTGCCTTACCCTAAATCATTCTAAAAAGATTTAAAGAAATAAAAGGAAAAGGAGTTGTGGACTTGTGGGGGTTTAAACTGCTGACCAATTGTTTATATACTACTTCCTCTGTTCCCTAATGAAATTTCCAAAAGGAATATTCACGAAAATTAAGAAAAATAGAACATTTTAAATAATAGATATTGTTGAAGTGCCCATGTGTTACCCACATGTAAGTTGTCCCACATCGGAGAAAGAGAAGAGTATGCATCACTTTATATACTCAAGGAGTAACTCCTATTATTACCAATTGGTTTTAATAGTGAACCTTCTTTGGGTTTATGAGTGAACTACTTCTTCTCCTCCTTATTTGGATTACCCAGAATCATTTTCTAAATTCTATCATGACATCAGAGCCCGATTTGTTGTTGGGCCTTTATACTCTGGACATTTAATCTTACCACTGGTTAAGGAGCCTTTAATTGGATGTTCATTCCCAATAGGTTTGTAACCCTTCTGGTGGGCTAAAATTCTAAGGACACGAGTGTTGAAGTGCCCATGTGTTACCCACATGTGAGTTATCCCACATCGGAGAAAGAGAAGAATATGCATCACTTTATATACTCAAGGAGTAACTCCTATTATTACTAATTGGTTTTAGTAGTGAACCTTCTTTGAGTTTATGAGTGGACTACTTCTTCTCCTCCTTATTTGGATTACCCAGAATCATTTTCTAAATCCTATCAGATATATTATTCAATTAAACAATAAATTTGATTGGAGAAAAGTAGGGAACATAAGCATTAAAAAATATTAAAAGAAAGTTAATGAAAAAATATAGGAACCACAACTAATAAAAAATTAGTTTTATAAAGTTAGTGGAAAACAGGAACATAAGAAATATTAAATTGTTAAATTGAATTTAGTGGAGGATATATGAGGTACACAAGCATTATAAAAATATTAATGTGAATATGAATAAGGTTAGTTATTTATGTCCAAAATTTATGACACAAATGAAAAGATTCTCTATGAAAACAACAAATGAAACACCCAAAATGACAAATAAGAATTTGTTTAAGGAACAGAGGGAGTATATTCTACTAAGTCAACTTACTCATTAGTACTATTTTTTTTTATCAAAATTGAAGTAATTTCAATTAAAATTACTAATAACCCCATAGTAGAAGAAAAGATCATGTAAGCAATCGAGATTCATACAATATTGCATAAAATGAAGACAAAGGATCAAGAATGCCATATGCTAATCCAAGGAACTATCATTCAAGTGCCCTTGAATTATTTTGCTAAGCAGCAAGCAAATTTGAGGTACGTTGTTCAAAAGTTCATACAAGCAACAAACTTAACAAATTTAGCTTGCTTTTATATAATTATTTTGTTTTTATATTGATCACTCGACAACAATTATTTTGCTATTGGTCCCCTATTTGAAATCCATGGGTTAGCTTAGTAGTTGCGAGTTTTTCCATTCGCCACCAAGAATAATTTTTTCTCTCCCCTTGCCTGTAAGTATTCCATAGCCTATACCAATCTACTAGATTTCTGGCTTCACTCCAGGCACAACCGTTGTCTAGCATTGCAAATGACAAAAGTTTAAGGCTAGGATAATACCCATGTCATACCACTCTTGTCGGTCAAAGATCCCACCAGAAAACCAACTCGATGTATGCATCGTCAATTGTCTGTCATCTGAAGTTTACAACCTACCGATCACAGATGTTGATTTGGACAGTCTTTCTGGTCATCTTCCTTCAGAGACAGAACAGGTAATAGCACATTCCCAAATTTAGATACCTTGCATGGAATCCTTAAGATAACAGAACCTAATTTTTATGTAAAATGTACCTACGAGCCAACGAGAAGCAACATATCCTTGCACATTGTTCTTTGTAATAGCACAGTTTCATCCAAGGACTCCCTCCATCTCACCTATCTTGCTAAATTCTAGTCCAAAAGATCTCATATTATATGCAAACATGTAGCAAAATGAGTGGGACGGAGTACTTTATGTTAAAGATGACATGAGCCTACCTCCGGAAAGTAAACTTAGGAACAAGGAGTAAATGAGATGCATTAATTTTTTTATCATTTGGTTTAACACCAAATGTGAATTCAAATTTCAACCACATATGTACTACTGCGTACCGAGTATGTACAAGCAAATGAGTATAAAACGAGAACGGGAATCTCTTCCTCAATTTAGCTACTTCAATTCACTCTTAAAATTTACAGGGATGACAAAAATAATACACATAGACCTAATAATTTGTGGAGGAAAAGAACATGTGACAGTGACAGCGGAATCAGAAGTATAGTACCTAGTATTTGGTAGAATCATACCACTCCAATAAGAAGGTAACCTTAAATGCCAACGACTCTAATCTGATTCCTTATGCTGAGATTTTGTGAATTCATGACTGTCAAGAAGCAGATCAAAGATGCATTCAAAATCACTTCAACAAAAAGATGCATTCCAGATCAACTCAAAACATAAAGAAGCAAAATTCAGAATTCAAAACGAAGCTACTAAGACTAAAATAGAAATAGAGAGAACTGAGTATATTAATTCGAAATATGCTATAAGATGCACATTAATACCTTGATTAGTGATTCTCATTCCATCCAGTAAATGCAGCCCAAATTCATCATGATTTCCTATTATGGGCATACATGAACGATAAATCACATATGTTAAGCGAGTAACTTGGCCAACTCATCTATTTTAAGGCTTCCCTGGGGAACTACATCTAGGGTCTCTGCTTCAATTTCTTTTCCTTTATGAGTTCTTTTCTTTTCCTTTGATATCTTTTCATTTGATTTCTTTTCGTAAAATTTATTTACAGTTGCAGCTACTGGTACTGCCTCATCTGCTTCTAAATCCCTAGATTTTTGGTTTTCAACTTCTTTAATGGCAGCCTTCACCTTCTGAGGACGGTGTCTAAAAATAGGTTCAGATGGGGCTTTTCGGGCAAAGGCAACTGATCTTTCATAAACCACATCAGCATCTAAGGCACTGCCATCAAGTATCATAGCTCTTCCAGTTTCTACAGCTTGTCTTAAAAGGTCTAGCACAGCTTCTGTGCATGAAGGTGATGCAGGAGGGCAGCAAGTCATTGAGGTCTCTGATAAATCTTGCAATTCCCTGTCAGCTACCAACTCGCCAGAAGAGTTCCCCAGTGAATGTATCAAGTTGTCAGTACCATCTGTATCAAATCCAGTACCAGAGCATGTTGACACGGAAGTTGGCTCTTCATCATGAGAAATATCAGCTGTCCTACTTGGTTTTTCCAATGAACCAATAACATAATTAATGTCACCACCAGAAGGATCATCTAACGTTGACTTGGTTTCATTTTGTAAACTTGTCTGAGATAGATCCACTATATTAACCTCCAACAATGAATCATCCTTCAAAAAGCATTTATCCTCCTCTTTAGTATCAACCGCCTCTTGACCATCAGCCAAACTTTTGCTTAGATCAAGCACTTCAACACTTCCTCCTTGACTGGGGATATTTGACGAGCATGAAAACTCTTCTTCATCCTCAGATTCTAATGGAAGGACAGTACACGAGTCATGTGATGCGGTACTGTCAAAATCAGAAATTTTGTCACCCTTTGCACCACCTTCTGGCAGTAGGAGAGATGACGTCCAGTCTCTTCCTCTCCACATTAGTATGTGTTCATTTTCAAATGAAATAAGCACACACGGGACAAGATCCTATAGGTACAGAAGAGAGAAAGGGCTAAATAAACATAAACAAGAAAAGCAAAAAAATATCATTCAGAGTGAACAAAATCATAAGTGAACCTTGAGTTTTGCACCAATTTTACGATAATCACTAGGGTTCAGTCCTTGACAGTTGATTTTCACCAACTCGCATGCTTCAAATGCCTCCCTAACATTTTTTACTAAACTAACATATACACCATTTTTCCCTGTAGATGAAGAAAGATAAAATCAATTCCAATTTCCAACATTCGTGAATAATGAAATTCTAAAATTCTACCTCTTGCACAGTAGAAACATACCGAGCTTGCATATTGGCATTAACTCACGTCCCTTTTTCCGCATTTCAGTTGCCTGTTCCAACGTCAGACCATCTGGCACTCGTTTGACTAATCTGGGGTATACAGGGGTAACAGGTTTCCACAGCATAAGAGGAAAGCGAGGTCTAGTTTTATAGTTGTAGTTTCTACCACGGAAAAGGTATACACTGCCTCCTCGGCGGTATATAATTCTCCCTCCAGTTCTGTCCTGCAACATAAGAACTTTAATTAACAAAGTTCCTGTGGAAAATATCATACTGGATAGTTTTCATACTTATAATAATCCGTGGATGACAATTTCTAACAACACAAGCAAAAGGATAGGATTGTGTTTCCAGAAACCCAAACATGAATCAAATTTAAGATCAAGTCATGAACAGAAAGTTTCTAGAAACTAAACCAAGAAGACTAACAAGTGTCAATTTTCTCTTTCTGGGGAGATAAGAAACTGCTAGTTTAAATAAGAGCACGAAGAAAGATCATCATCTTCTTCTAAAGTGATACAAAGAATTAGTAATGCACCGTTGTTTTGCAGCCACATTAAAACATAGTAATATACTTATAAAATTCTAATTAAGTCTTCTCCAAGGATATTCAAAACTTTTAATTTCGTAGTTAAAACTTAAAAGTGACCCAACAGTAAAGATGCTTGATTTTCTTTTAGCATTTAATAACTACACCAAAAAAGTTCCACGTCTTATTTCTACCAAACAGACACAAAAAGAATGTATAAGAGCATGCTTATATTGGGGTAAATATTTAAGGGCAAATAAAAGTCAAATTATGAATGAAGGTAAATTAGAGGTAGATTTGAAAGGGAAATGAAGGAAAATAATAAATGGTGAAAGGAGGATAAAGAAAAGATGAGATAATCGACTTATTTTAGGGTGAAGGGGTTGCCCTCTATCACACTATGCGCAAAATATTTACCCAAAATAACGGGATTAATTCATCCATTCATCATTCTCTACCACTTTACAACCATATTTTGCCATTGAAAACAATTATATTCTCTTAATTTTATCCTTTAATAGCCTTGTTATCGACTTTTATTTTCTGCATAAACATTTATGCCCAATACAAGCAAAACATTTCAGATTTGAAGAATCCTTATCATGAAAAAACAAACCTCTAATTGTTGGCACACATTATCCATGTCTACTGTACAAACCCCTTTGCACTTTATCTTACAAACCCTTCGTCGCTTCCAATGAGCATGGATATTATCCAGCATATTGTGTGTCAAACCATCTCTACCTACAAAAAGCAATTAAACTCAGTTCACAATGTAAGAGCAGAAGTTTCCAAGAGCTTCTCAGTCAATCTCACATATTATCAGTATCCACTATCCACGCACATAGACAATAAATCACTATAACAAACCTCTAGTTTCCTTTTAGAGGTTTACTACTCAGGTAAGAGGAGTTAATAATCTCATAAACTAACAAGTAATTTCTCAAAGTTCCACAATTTAAATCCAAACAATACTTTTGAACAAGATAAATGAATACTGAACTAATCAAAACAGATTTAAAAAAAAAACTATCCAAACCAAATGGCCAAACATTGTTTTAGATGATTGTAATGCTAGTGTTTGGTAAGTTAACAACTTGTTATGAATCTAATTAATTCACCACAAGCTAGTAGAAAAAAACTCGTCAAATCAATAGATCAAATTAGTTGATCATATCAAACATTCCAATCGAGTATTGAATATCATTTGTTTGCCAAACACCCCTATCAACTTTTCCATTATGGTTTTTCCCTTTTTACGCTGATCACACTCCCTCCCTTTAATCTCAAGCATAAATGCATTACTTCTTTCCATTTTAACCCATCATTTCTACCATCCACTAGTTATTCTTCAACCAAATCCCACTTCCCTTAAAAATACCACAATTTTATTGGAGTACTTTATTCACATGGCATAGGAACTAAGGAGTATATGCTAGGCTATTCTTAATCAACTCAATTTTTCATATCTATTAAACATAAAACACATACACAGAATCAAACTCCAAACAAAAGAATTTAACTCTTACCCATATTAAGCTGCCTCTTGGTTTTCCTACACCCTTCCACCAATTCCTTAATCTCCTCATTTGTCAAAGGTTCTCCCAATATCTCCTCCCTGGACATCACATACTTTGGCCCCGAACCCGGCAAAAATGGGCCAGGCTTCTGAACAGGTTTCACACCTTTCTTCCCAGGTTCCGGCACTTTAAAAGAATCAAACTGCGGTAACTCCTTCTTACTTCCCGGCAACGGTTTCCGCCCCGTCCATGGACGGGGCATCGTGCCAGGCCCAAACGGAGTAACAGCAGGCTCTCTAAGCCCAATGGGCTTCACATTCTTAGGCGTCTCAGTATAACTATACATAAACTCAAATGGAGCCCCAGGCACCACATATGTCAACCCATTTTCCCCAACTCTAATGTCCGTTTCTACACCTAATCCAGGAGCCCAATCCGTTTCCTCTTTTATCGGGAACTTCGGTCGTTTCGACACCCTGCGAAACGCGGGGTGAGACGAATTCCTCGAATTAGTGTTAGGGTTTCTGTAGGGTTTTGAGTATTTCGATTTTTTGCCGGGAATTGAGGATAAAGAAGGAACTGAAGGAGTACCAACAGACTTAAAAGAGGGGTTTGTAGTGGATGAATTAGAATCTTGCATAGTAGAAATGTTGACAGCAGATTCAAATCGACGAAATCGGCGAATTTCATCTTCAATTTGCTGTTGAGTTCGGCGATTTCGCTCAAATTTATCGGCGTTCGCATTATTCCACCGTGAGAATCGAATTTCAGTTGATGGGGTGGCTGTTGTAGTTGTTGGAATTGGTGCGAAAATAGGAAATGGGATAATTGATTTAAGCGCCATTCTAGGTTTTGAAGCTTTCTGGTGGGAAGTGGTATGAGACGGAGATGACGTTGGATATTTTGCTTCTCAAAACTTCTTAAGTAGTTAGGCCATTGCCTCATTTATCCATCTATTTCTATTTGGGAAGACAATTAGGTTAGCACAAATTTGTCTAGTACTAAGGATTAATAAAAGATTAGTGTAGTGATTTGGAGTTTGTTGTTGTTATGTAGCTTTCTTCAAGTAAGATAAATGCTAAGGTGAATAAAAGTTCGCTCAACTTTTATTAGACAATTGTCTTTTTTTATTAGAAATATGAGAGAAACGTAGTTATATTGCTCAACTCCAAGCGTATAATGTGCCTTAATTTGGGTGAGCAATTGAGCTTGTTTATGGAATGAGGCTCACCGCTCATGTGAGTAATTGCTTCAATAAATGCAAACATGCGCTAATGTTAGTTTTCACATGATGACGAGTAATTCTTATTGTTAATGTTAAGATATGATACTATAATATAGAATACCTCTCTTAACTCAAGAGTATTATTGTATTTATAGCAAAATGATATTGGAAAGATGGATACCTTAGTTGGTTAAATTACCTGTTAGTTTTCACATGATAACGAGTAATTCTTGTTGTTAATGTTAAGATATGGTACTAAAATAAATAATACCTCTCTTAACTCAAGAGTATTATTGTATTTATTTATAGCAAACTGATATTGGAAAGATGGAAACCTTAGTTGGTTAAATTACCTTTACTGAGCATTGTTATAGCTGGGGAACAATTATTCTCCACCTTTCCCTTGGCTCACATGTTTATGTTAACTTGGTGTCAGCCTTATAGGGAACAATCATTCTTTACATTTTTACCTTGCTCATGTGTCTAAGTCAACTTGGTGTCAACCCTTTTTCGGACGTATTTTTTTCATTTGAGATAATTTAAAACGTTATTTTTAAAGGTTGTTTTTTTTCAAAATATGAAAGCAAGATACTTTGGTTGATAAAGTAAAATTATGCGTCTTTTCACCATGCATGGCATTGTATCTCTAATAATGTTCACTCGTGTGGGCACATTTAATGCTACGTGCTTTTATGAGACTTGATAAATATTCTTCCTATAGTGGACTATGCGTTATGTATCCAACTTAGGATATTTCAGTTGAAACTTATACCATATTTCCCCTCAGACTTTTGAAACGTGGTGCATGGAAGGTTCATGGAGCTAATCTCGGATATATCGTTCTTGTCAGGTTGGAAGCTTACACTTCTGGATGGATGATAGTAAATCAATATGAAAAACTACCATAGTAATTACATTCAATAACCAGCTGGATGGTCCGCTTTTGGGAGGTTTGTTCCCTTTTTGATGGAGTTATCATGTAGGTAAATCTAAACAAACCTATTATGGAAACCATTCAATTGAGACTAATTTCTTCTAAGTAATTCTCTATGTAGAACTTTTTGAGTTCAATGCCCAATCTAACACTCGGTTAACGCCAAGTCTTATGATTCAATGAGGTTTAATTCCTTGTTTGATGTTAGTAACTCAAGTATTAGACCTAAATGAGTTACTTAGGAACTTGTGATGTTATAAGATATAGAGCGTCAATACAAAGTTCTCCAATTCTAGAGTTGAAGAGCTCTATTTGGATGTGTCAGATCATAAAGATACGAAAGTTATGTATGTGAGAACCTATCTATGTAAATTCAAAGTTAGCCACTTCAAAAAGTCAAGATGGACATATAGAATTCCATGAACTTATGAAAAGATACAAACACATGCATTCAAGTGTCAAGGTGAAGGTATAAGAAAAGTTGTCTTAGCTTGTATGTACTACGTTCTCTCTAGGTGGACACATGTAAATCTTTGATTGAATCTCTAAGAGACATCATCGGTTTATTTCCACTTGTGGTTGAGAATGTACTAGATGTTAATTCAATCCATAGGTTCATTGAGCATTGGATTATAGTATGGAGCAATCTAAGATTATATAGAGAAATAAGTATATACTCTAAAAGGGGAGGATTGTTGGATATTTAGAGTATAAAGGTGTAAAAGCTTGAAGTATACTAAAGTATAATAAAAACTCCCAACTATTCGCGATTTAAATATAAAACTCCCAACTATTGATTATTATTCAAAACTCCCAACTATAGGTCCATCTTAAATATAAAGCACCGATACATTTTATAACCTGTTTTAACCGGTTACCTTTTGTTGAAATGGGAGGGTATGTGAAGGGTCGTGTAAGGTCAAAGGAAGTGAGGTGATTAATAAATACAATTGGATCCCACTACTTCTCAATTAAAACCAATTTATCCGGTTATAAGTCATCTTGGACTTTAAATATAAAATGGGCCTAAAGTTGGGAGTTTTAAATAATAATCAAATGTTGGGAGTTTTATAATTAAATCGCGAATAGTTGGGAGTTTTTAATGTAATTTTCCCTAATAAATAAAGTCCATGGCAAGTACTATGAGAATAATGGGCCAAAGTACTATAAAAATAGTAAGGACAAAAGGGTAAAAATCTATGTCCAAGAAGGAAAGAAAATAAAGCAAACAAAGAAAATTGGATAAGTTGCACTTGTGAGTTGTGACACAACAAGGAGTTTGCGGCTCATGAGCTAAGTTCAAAGGCAAGTGCACGCAACACGCCTTGCCTTGCTCTCTGCAGCACGATGACCTTGGCAGAAATTTTTTTAGCGGCACGCGGACCTCAACGCAGCTCACAAAGTCTGCAATTTTGGCCTCTAGGCTTTGGTTTTCCACGGCTAGTTTGTTGTGCTTTGCATATTAAAGTAGCAGTTAGGTATTATTTTAATTAAACCTATGTAACCCCACTAAAATGCTATTAAGTGATATGGGGATATAGCAGAGATCATTGTATAATGGGGGGTTGTGAGATCTAACCTTTATATAAAGAGATCAAATGCAAGGATTTTGTATACACAATCCAGCTGTTATTTTTTTTAACTTCTTGCTTCCCATTTTGATACTCTATAAAGTTTCTAGAAGTGAAAGAATCTTACAAACTCTATTCGGTTTATCTTTTAGATTAATTTGTATAGTTTCTTAATCTTCACACTATTTAGATATATTGTGCTTATATATGTGTGTGTGCGTGCGTGCATGCAAAAACCATTGGTTCTCATAAGTTATTTCAAGTTCTTAAGCCTAAGCATTAAGTAGGCAAAATAATGCTTTTAGGGAAACTAGATTGTGCCTCAGTTTGATATCAAGTTTCCAAATAGAGTATTGTCTAAAAGATTTTCAGGTTATGATTATTTATATCAAGTTATTTATTTTAGGAAAATTAACTTTTGCCTTTGTTTTCTTTTATAGTACACACCTACCTAACTCACCTGAACAACCGGTTAATTTCGAATTTTTAAAAAAAGAGAATAAGAAAATTTATTTAAAAAATCCGACCAAATACTTGTTCTCTTTTAAAAATCTCACCTTTTTCTTGTTCTCTTTTAAAAATCCGACCTTTTGCTTGTTCTCTTTTAAAAAATGATGAATTTTCAAATTTATCCGGTCACCGGTAAAAATGTTCTATAAAAGAAAACCGAGGCAAAAGGTCGAATTTTTAAAAAATAATCGAAAGGTGGGATTTTTAAAAGAGAACAAGCAAAATGTCGGATTTTTAAAAGTAAATTTCCTTTATTTTATTGTAAGTTTCAATTCCTAGTATTTGTAATAGGTTGTTAAAATTTGTAATCTCGTTGGTTATATTTTCTTCGAGTTTTCCTATTAGTAAAAACATATAACAATCTAAAAACATTACTTTAGCAGTCTGTTTCGTAGATGGTAATAAACGGTGGCAATGAGAATGAAAAACTAGTGTAATTTTGGTTGAAAAATCTCTCGGGGACCTTGATGAACAAGCTTGTCTAACTTCAATCATCTCATTTTCTTCATAAAATTCATTCCAATGTGTTACCATTAAGAGAGGTGGTATTAGGTGGTAATGAAAATTTGTAAAAAAAAATTTTTTGGGTGATCAAAGTTTCATTAGAATGATATGGAATTTTTAATGAAATTTTACACTAAAAATTATTCTAATTATCACCATTTAGTACCATTAAGCAAACAGGCTGTAGATTCAACATATAATGCATTGATTAAGCAATTAATGACTAAAATTTTCTTTATTAATCTTGTCTCCTAAAATTTTGTTTAAATTTTGCCACTAATTTTAATGATATTTATAATTGTTTAATCTAATTCGAATCTTGAATCAAATTGTACTTAATTGAAAAAAACTACATCATTTTTTAAAGTTAATATTGTCTTAGTCATGGGTTAAATCTCTCTGCGAACCTGACTAGGGATAGGGGTAGTTGGAGGCGCCGCATACAGGTTTTAGACTTTTGATTTTCCTCTTACAGCATGTTTCTGCGTAAGAAATCGAGTTATCTCCCTGACTGGAAGGTGTTCACTTGAAGTAGATCCACGGTTGTTCGAAGTGTCCGAATATGTGTTTGTGGCAGAATACCTACAAAACGAACAGAGTTACTTGTCCGGGGGCGATTCCCGGAAAGCCTCTCCGACGCTCAAGTCAGTGGTCGGTTAATGAGTAAATAGTGAAGACTAAAAATGGTAATTTAGAGAGAGAGAAAGCATACCATTTAAGGTTTGAATTGGGGTATTTATAAGATACAAAAGTGTGATGAGACAGCCTTAAGGGCATTTTAGTAATTTCGCCCCAGGCTGGGTCAACTCTTGGTGTTGACTGGAATAGTTGGCCTTTTGACTTGACCCATAAACTTTGGGGCCAGTTGACCCAATAACATTAGCCCCACGCACTAAGGACGCTTTAGTACAAGCGTAGGCGGGCTTCGTGCGGAAAATAAGAAGAATGAAAGAGACAAAGGCTGACTGAAATTTAGGCCCACGCCCATGAATGTTCGAATACAGGGCAAAAGAGGGCCGAAGACCAAACTGGTCGAATATGCATGTGGCCCTATCTCTGAGTGTCCGAATACCGGACATGAGGGAGGGGTACGAGCCCCAGTAGGACTAGCCGAATATGGCGTCCCGACAGGATACTAGGGTGTCCGAATACCCGCACAAGGGGTCGAACAAAGACTCCACCCTGAGTGTCCGAACACATGACAGAAGGGGGGCCGAATACTGGCGCGATGGCCAAGTACTAAAGTGAGTGTCGAATACTTTCATTAGGGCTTCGTTCTCATTTTTGTTGTCCTTTATCGGGGAAGACATTCTGATATTGACGAAAGAGAATGTCTTCCCCAGATAAAGGAAAACACTAATAAGAACGCTTCGAACGTCGTTGGCTAAATAGAAGCTGCCGAAGGACGTGTAACATTTTAAACCAAGGCAGAGGGCCGACGTGAATGCCGGTTAGGGATATGGTTTCATTCTCATCTGTGTTGTCCTTGACCTGGGAAGGCTTTCTGATCTGATGAAGGGAGAAAGTCTTCCACAAGTCAAGGACAATATCAATAAGAACAATACAAGTGCTGTTGGCCGAATCCGTTACTCATTTATGGTATCAATTAGTAGAAATGGGGAATTCGGCCTAGCACGAGGAAATTCCCCTTTTCAACTAATTGAGCATCATCAATGAGTGACATTATTTGTAATTCTCTCTCCAGGGCTTTTGTGAAAAGGACCAATGAGGAGAAATGAAGATTTGCAAGGGTTTTTATAGCCAAAGTTTTACTGTTCCCCGTCAAATCAGTCAAATCAATCTATTCATTCCCCTTTCCATGGAGTGCCCGAATACTTGAAGGGCCGAATAGGAGCACCCTCCCTTCTAGGGGTGTCCGAACACATGCAAGGCCGAATAGGAGCATCCTCCCTTCTGGGGGTGTTCGAATACATACAAGGCCAAATAGGCACCTCCCTTCTGGGGGTGTCCGAATAATGCAAGGCCGAATAGAAGCACCCTCCCTTCTGGGGGTGTCCGAATACATACAAGGCCGAATAGGAGCACCCTCCCTTCTGGGGGTGTCCGAATACGTGTTGACTAAATAGGGACACTTAGGCTGATGAGCTAAGTGTGAAAGGACTCGGACCCGTATGGAGTCCATCCATGGGAGGGGCCGAATAGGGGGAGCTAACCTCTTTATGAGGTGTCCGGCTCCTACGAGGGCTAATGAGCCCCAAGAACACTTAGGCTGATGAGCTGAGTGTGAGGATTCGGGCCTTTTGTATTATTCTTAGCCGAACACTTGAAACGTCCCATCTGTTCCTCGAAACCTTATACGTCACGTTTGGTAATCGTGCCAGAGGTATTGTTTCACCTTGTTTCATATAAATGTGGGACTTGTGACTTCATTTGCTCCACTTTGCATTCTATTTCTTCGGAGCTTTTCAAAGATTTTCTCAAGAATTCCCAAAAACTTTCGTGCTTTCTTTCGAGTTCTCGAGACTTTCCATCTTCAGGTACGTTCTTTCCTTCGGTCTTGTACAAAAATAATGGCCGATTACACTTTTTCTTGTTTTAATTTTGACGATAGTGACATAGAAATTGATTTTTTGACCAAGTATAAATATGTAACTGAAAATGACATAAACGAGTCGTGCCTGGAGTCTCCCATTCGCTATCCGGAGACCTTGCACCCCCTGCCGTGGGAACCAACTATTGCGTTCGCCCCTGGTAAATTCGATGTAGATGTAACTCATTTAGAGGGTATAATGATCGTTCCCCCCTCCTACAGGCCGTATCCTTCTGCTCCCATTGAGATGGCGCCTACTTCCACAGGAAGAAGTATAGATCTGGGTCAGAACCCACACTATGAGGGTCCGAGGTACAGAGCGGGTAATGGGCCGGCCAACTACTTCATTAGGCCGAGTTGGAGTGGTTCTCTGGACAAGGACTTGTCTTTAATCAAGCAGTCTTGGGCGTTGCCTGATGGGTATTCCTTGGTGAAGCCTCGGGGGGAGAGAGAGTGTCCTGGATGTGCCCGAAGGGTGCATCGCCTTTTATAAGGATGCAATGGAGACGGGACTTAGGTTCCCTCTTCATCCTTTCGCAGTAGAAATCCTAAACGCCTACAACATTACTGTGTCCGAACTCTATCCCAATGGATGGGGATGTATAGTAGCGTTTATTATAGTTTGTGCGGCGGTCGGGGTAGAGCCGACCCTTACGGCTTTTAGGTATATATTTAGGTTAAGAAGGTGTTCAGCAAAGCAAGGCCCCGGCTGAGTGAGTTTCCAACACCGGTCGGGCTTTCTGATTGTAGATAAGCTGAAGGACAGCATGAAGCGCTTCCGGAATGATTTCGTCTTTTTGTATAGGGTCGAACCATGGCCGTTTAAGACGAGTCATGACGAGCATCCGAACCTTCAGTTGAACAATAATGTTCCTCAGTGCAATCTAGATGAATTTTTGGTCATAGAACATGCAACTAAGGACGTAGAGTTTGGGGATTTTAAGCCCATTTTCGTACAGAGAAATTTTGTGTAGATAGGACACATCTTCAAAATGAACTATTCCTGTCGGCCCTAGGACTTAGTTCGAAATATCATAGGGGTGAGTTCGGCTCCTTTACTTTTTATTTTCTCACTGGTCGTTGACTAATTCATCTTTCCCGCTTGCAGTTGTTGCTTTTGAGGAGTTGGAGAAAAAATACCCTGAAATCATGAACTCCATGAGCTTTGCCCGATTGGCGGCCGAATCCCGAAAGAAGAGGGCCTGACTGAAAACACGCCGCTTCCCGACCCACCGAAGGTATTGACTTATCAAATTTCCACTTTGCCTTAGTTAAATTCATACTTCGTCTGATTTTTTCCTTATGCAGAATGGCAGGAACAAGAGACTGCCAGAGGAGTCACACCCCGTCTCCAGCGGAGCCGCGGGATCTTCGGGCTCTCCCTCGACCCAGTCGGCTAAACGACAGAAGTCGCTCCGGCCGAAGGGAGACATGAGCAAGAAGGCTGCGGGGGTGTCGAGGGAAAAAGACAAAGGGAAGGGGGTTGCTACTCCTGAAGGGTCCGAGTACGAGATTACCCGTCGGGACACGGGGGTTGTTCATTGCTCGGATCAGGCTTTCTCTGACTTTTCCCCCAAGGATCTAAGGATCCGCTGGAGGAAGGCAATGGGGCAGCTGGTGTCTGACAAGGATTTGAAGCAGCTAGCTTCGATTCCTGCCAAGACGAGGGCGAATGAGATTCTTGCTCTTCAGGCCGAGGTAAGTCCAAGTCATTCTCCCTTTATTGACTTTGTTCAACACGTACTAAAATTTGTTTTTTTTTTTTTTTTTTTTGCAGCTGAACATTCGTACTCAGTACGAGATCACCACGGCGATGGGGTCGGAGACATTGGAGGAGGACCTTAAGGCTTCTCAAAAGAGGGTTGATAAGCTGAATTGCAAACTGATCGTTAAGAACGATCAAGTGATGAATTTGACCCGGGAGAACAAGGGTCTCCGGCACTCTTTGGACAAAATGCACGGCAAGTGCCATTTCCTTAAGGAGGCAGTGCTTATGCGTGAGCGTCAGCTATCTCTGAAAAAGAAGATAGTGAAAGAGTGGCTGGGGACCGGTGAAGGTCAGCAGTTTGTGGCCAAGCTGGGTGCCGACGCCTTCAGTCAAGGAGCCGATGTTGCAGCATGCTAATGATAAGGTCGAGACTAAGGTGGATTTTGAGGCCCTATCTAAGGCCGGGGAAGACGAGTTCGACTTGGCTGTTCAAGAGGCTGCCGAGGAGATGAAGGAGATGGAAGCCCTTGGTCCTGATGAGGAAGAAGAAGCCAAAAAGGCTGCTTGGGAGGAGGCGCTGCCTTCTGAGCTTCTGAAGAAGTTTGATGTCGATTTTTCTCACTATGACATCTCAATTCCTTCGAGGCCGCCAACTCCCCAAGCCTCTCCTGTTCAAGCCATCCCCCTGCTCCCTTCCACTGCACTGATGTCACCGGCTGTTTCTATGGGTGGTCGTTCTTCACCGGCTGTTTCCACGGGTGGTCGTTCTTCTCCGGCTCCAGTAGAGTTACCGGACCCTGCCTTTTCCATCGAAGAGCTTTTAGAAGGAGGGGACGAGTAGGGTTTGCTGCATTATTTTTTCTTTGATTGTATGACTTTTGAGGCTACGACCTTTATTAACATTACAAGGCTACGACCTTTGAATTTTTTGTCTTTGAACCGATTTATTAATGTAATTTTACTTCCATTTTTATCCTTGCTCTTGGTATTGTGAATTGCTTGCTTTGTACAGGTTGAGTTGTTGCACTTATTGATGGTGTCCGATCATGTCCTGCCGGCTAGGCTAGTTAACGATTTTCGTTCTAACTTGGATTATTAAATGCTTTTGCAAAATTGTCCGAGTATTGTTTGCCGGCAAGGCAAGCTAAAATCAAACTTTATTAATTTCACTACCACTTAGATAAGCCGAATACATTGCAAATTTGAAAACTTGAAAAATGACTGCCGAATACAATGCAGACTTTTGTAAATTGATATACCTTCTGAACTTAAAACTAACATAATACCTATGCCCCCAGTTTGTGTTGGATTCGGCATATCTAGACATAGAACTTCTTCAGGTGGTCCAAATTCCACGGCCTTGGTAAAGGCTTGCCGTTTTCTTCTAGCTCATATGTTCCTTGTCTGACGACACGAGTGACTTTGAAGGGTTCGTCCCAATTCCTTCCGAGCTTCCCTTTTTCAGTAATCTTACCCGTTGCCTCGACTTTTCTCAAGACCATATCTCCCACTTGAAATTTCCGTGGCTTTACCATCTTATTGAATTGTCTTATCATCATTTGCTTTTGGGCAATGGACTTTAGAAATGCATTCCCTCTGGTTTTTGGCAACAAGTCAAGGTTGACAGGTTTATCTCCATCATTGTTGTACTGATCATAGTATGTGACCTTGGTCGAAGGTATTCCTACTTCGACGGGGAGGACAGCCTCAGTGTCGAATACTAGGGAGAAAGGGGTATGGCCCGTTGACTCTTTTACTGTGGTTCGGCTTGCCCATAATACTCCAGGTAACTCTTCCACCCAATTATCGCGGCTCCCTTCAAGCTTCTTCTTAATCCCATTCAAAATGATCTTGTTTTCAGACTCAACTTGTCCATTGGTTTGAGGGCAAGAGACGGAGGAGAATCGTGTTTGAATGTTGAAGCGGCTGCAGTATTCTCTTGTGTAGGCGCTTTTAAATTGCGTGCCGTTATCCGATACTATGACTTGAGGGACTCTGTACCGGGTAATGATGTAATCCCCCTCCGTAGGGGTTACACATTTGAGAAGGGGGTGGGTATAAGACTTTTTGTATAGAGCCTCATCATACCACTCGAACCATTTGGCTTTCTTCAAGATGATCGATCCCAGGTCTAGGTCTTCTGGGACTTGCCCGTCCCGAAGTAGGGAAATATAGGGATCCATCCATGAATTAGTTCGATTCACTCCCCCCACAAAGGCATTTATACCAATCTAGAAAGGGCGTCGGCTTGTGCATTTTCCGATCTGGGAATGTGACTTAACCAACGGAGTCGAACTTCTTGATTGCTTCCTTTACCTTAGTCAGGTACATCTTCATGCTGTCGTCTTTAGCCTCGAATTCTCCGTTCACTTGCCCTGTTATCAATTGTGAATCTGTGTGGGCAGTGACTTTCTTGGCACCAGAAGCTAAGTATATTCCGAGTCCAAGAAGTAATGCCTCGTACTCGGCTTCGTTGTTGGTGGCCGTGAAGTTAAATCTGACTGCATGCTCAAGTCTTGCTCCATGGGGTGATATAATAAGGAGACCGGCACCAGAACTATTCCGGGTTGATGACCCGTCTACATACAACTTCCACATTTCCCCGATAGGTACTTCTTCCAATGAACCGGTCATCTCGGAGATGAAGTCTGCAAGGGCCTGAGCTTTGATGGTCGTTCTCGGTTCGAATTCGAGACCATAGTCGGCTAACTGATTAGCCCAATCAGCTACCCTTGATGATTGATTCTTGCTTTCCAATACTTTGCGTATTGGTTGTGAGGTTCGAACTATTACCGGGTGGGACTGAAAATAGGGTTTCAACTTCCTACTGGCAACGACCAGCGCGAAGACAAACTTCTCTTTTGCTGAATACCGGGCTTCCTAGCCGCAGTAGGCGTGGCTGACGTAGTATATGGGCAATTGTTGTTTCTCACGTTCAACTATCAAGACAACACTTACTGAATAGTCCGAAACAGACACGTACAAATACAAGGTTTCTCCCGGCAAGGGTGATGCTAATTTCGGCATCTCTGCCAGGTAATTCTTCAAATGGAGGAAGGCTTCCTCGGTTTCTTGATCCCATGTGAACTTCTGCTGCTTCAAAACTCTGAAGAAGGAAGAACATCTATCCGTTGACTTGGATGTGAAACGACTCAAGGCGGTGATACATCCGGTTAAGCGTTGTACCTCCTTGACCATTTTTGGTGACTTCATTGACAGAATAGCTTGAATCTTGTCAGGGTTTGCTTTGATTCCTCTTTCGTCTACTAGGAAGCCAAGACATTTACCCCCTGTTACACCAAAGACACACTTTTCTGGATTGAGGCACATCTGGTTGAGGCGCATCGTTTCAAATGTCTCCCTTAAGTGTTCAGCGTGATCCTCAGCCTTCTTGCTCTTGGCGATCATATCATCCACGTATACCTCTAGAATTCGGCCAATCTGTTCCTTGAACACCTTATTTATCATGCGTTGATACGTGGACCCTGCATTCTTTAGTCCGAAAGGCATCACCATATAGCAGAAGACTCCCGAAGGGATGATGAAAGTTGTATGGGGTCTATCTTCCACGGCTAGTGGAATTTGATGATACCCCGCGTTGGCGTCCATGAAGCTGAGCAGTGCATGCCCGGCTGTAGAGTCAACAAGCTTATCAATCTTAGGGAGGGGGTAGTCATCCTTGGGACTGGCTTTGTTAAGGTCCGTGAAGTCTACACACATGCGCCACTTCCCGGACGACTTCTTCACGAGGACGACATTAGCGAGCCAATCAAAATACTTGCATTCTCTAATAAATCCGGCCTTGAAGAGTTTATCGACCTCTTCTCTCGCTGCTTTTGTTCTTTCCGCACCCTGGTGCCTTAGCTTCTGTTTCACCGGTTTATAGCCGGGTTTGATGTCTAAGTGGTGTGAGGCAATTTCTGCAGGTATGACTGGCATTTCTTCAACCCTATATGCGAATACTTCTCGATACTTCCGGATGACATCAATGATGCTCTCCCTTAAGGTTCCGGTTAGGTTTCTCCCCAAACGAACTTTTTCATTGCCCCAAAGGGCGAATTCTTTATAGCCTTCAAGCGGTTAAGGCTGAGTTACTTTTCGGGCATCCTCATCGGTCACATGTAAGACCGATTCCGCCTCCACTTTTCTCTTCTTGCCACTTTGTTATGCGCCGCTTTCAGCTCCCATCTTAAGCGTGTTGACTTGACATTCTCTGGCGCTTTTTTGATCTCCGTATAATACTCCAACCTTGCCGTCATCTTTCTCATACTGTATGAGCAGTTGATGAGTGGAAATGACGGCTTTGATCTTGTTTATCAGGGGCAATCCCATGATGATGTTGTAGGGGAACTGGATGTCGACGACTATGAAACGAACCGGCAAGGTCAGTCCATTTCCCTTCTCCCCGAAACGGACTGGCAATACTATCATTCCCGATGGGCAAACTCGGCTTCCCCCAAAACCTACCAGGGGCCGGTCAAGCTTTTCCAAGTGTTCTGCACCATACCTCAACTGCTTCAAACAATCCATTGTGATCAAATCGGCAGTACTTCCCGTGTCGACCAAGACTCTTCTGACGCTCATCAGTCCTACCTTGAGGGTGAGGACGACGGGGTCCGTGTGGGGGTGCTGTATGGCTGGCGCCCCTTCTCCGAATATCATTCTAGGTCCGTCTACTGCTTTCTTTGATTGGACGGTCATAACGTTCAGTGTGTGAACGCTATCCTTGACAGACCTCATGCTCGGGTAAAACTCGGAATATCCTCCGGATATCATGTGGATAACCCCTTGCGTGGCTTCAGACGATTCATGAGCGTCTGAGCGTCTTTCATTTCTTTGATGATTGTCTCTTTGGCCTCTTGGCCGGCTATCGTTAACTGGCCTTCATCGGCCAATTTATCTAACACTTTCTTCAATTCCCGACATTGAGATAGTGTATGGCCGTGCTCCTTGTGATATTCACACCAATAATCCATGTTCCTCCGATTCTGTGACGTTGATATTCTTGGGGGTACCGACAACTGATCTCTGACTGAGTAGAAGATGTCTTTCATGCTACGATTAAAGCGAGATTCAACAGCGTCTTTTGCCTCCAGTGCCGGATACGCTTGGGCCTGTCTACGACCTTCGTCTCTGGGAGGTCCCATGGGCGACCTGAATCTCTCCCTCCCAAAGCTGTCCGAATTCCGCCGGTTAGGCGTCGCTTCTTATGATCTGCCGGCTTTTTCTTTCTTTTTCCTATGGTCCAGAGGTGTACATATGTCCGAAGCCCGAATGAACCTCTGCACGACATCCATAACCTCCGAATAAGTCGCGTCATGCTCTAACAGATTCCATTTGAATTTCGGGGTCCTTATGCCATTGATAAGGGCAGGGACCGTGGTGGCATCGGTGGTTCTCGGAATCGACAGAACTTCTTCATGGAATCTTTGGATGTAGGAGGTAACGGACTCTCCTTCCTTTTGGATTATGGACATCAGGTGTAGGTTGGACTTCTTTTGCCTCTTGGAGGCGACGAAGTGGTCAAGAAATAAAGCTTCAAGGGCGGCAAAACTATCCACACTCCCAGGGGGTAGGGATGTGTACCAATTGAGAGCTAACCCCGATAACGTGGTTGGAAAGAACTTGCAAAGCATGGCTTCACAAGTAGTGCTTACCACCATGTGGGCGCGATAAGAAGCGATGTGTTCAGTGGGATCTTCCGATCCGTCGAATGGCTTTATGGCAGGTACTTTCACTTTGTTCCGATTAGGAACAGCTAATATTCGAGCTGACAGAGGGGTTTTAAATATGGTGGGAGCCAAATCAGAGCCATCTCTAATGTACTCTTCCCGGGCGTAATCGTTCCTCTCGTATCTTTCCAGGAACATCGGGCTACGATAGGATTCTTCCGCTTGGTTCTTTCCTTCCCTCTTTGAAGTTCAGTATGTCCTAGCATCTTGTTCCTTCCTCCTACGATTAATGATTTGTCTAGCATCGAACCTTGAACTTCCCGATTGTTTAGGTCTCCGTTTAGGAGCCTGATCAGGCATCCGGCTAGGAACCTGCCGATTGGGTTCAAGGGGGAGCTGACTGTGGCGAAGCGCTGACTTTGGCATCCCCCATATGGGCTGCAGCACCTGGTTGGGAGCTTGTGGCTGTAAGGGTGACTCCTGACTTTCTGCGATGTCTTCTACCCAGAAGTCAGGGGCCTCCCTTTGAAAGGTGGGGTTTTGTTCTGTCTGTCTTCGGGCAGAATGGAGGAGACTTTGCTGTTGTGGTTGAAGCATGGTCGGCAGGGTTCTAACTGTCTGTTGGAGCGACTCTTGAAAACGTGAGGTGATGGTTGCAGCAAAGTCATCCAAATCTTGTCTTGTAACGAAGTTGGGTAACTGGATCCCGTCGTTGGGATCTTAGTCATGGACCGAGTTGGCAGAATGGTGTTCTGACTGCCTAGTGTTAGCTCTTGTATTTCTTTTTGAATTCATGGCTTTTGATTGTGAAAGTGAGTGAAAAGAAAGGTGCTTGTCTCTCTCCCCACAGACGGCGCCAAATGTTTTTGCGTAAGAAATCGAGTTATCTCCCTGATTGGAAGGTGTTCACTTGAAGTAGATCCACGGTTGTTCGAAGTGTTCGAATATGTGTTTGTGGCAGAATACCTACAAAACGAACAGAGTTACTTGTCCGGGGGCGATTCCCGGAAAGCCTCTCCGACGCTCAAGTCAGTGGTCGGTTAATGAGTAAATAGTGAAGACTAAAAATGGTAATTTAGAGAGAGAGAAAGCATACCATTTAAGGTTTGAATTGGGGTATTTATAAGATACAAAAGTGTGATGAGACAGCCCTAAGGGCATTTTAGTAATTTCGCCCCAGGCTGGGTCAACTCTTGGTGTTGACTGGAATAGTTGGGCCTTTTGACTTGACCCATAAACTTTGGGGCCAGTTGACCCAATAACACAGCGCGTATTGGTGTTCTTGTTCTCTTGCCTTTTCTCGTTTCTTCTCTATGATTAGCGTTAACATTTTTAAGCTTTATATTTGTTTTTTACTTTTTATTTATCCCTATGCGTTTTATGATTCTCTGACGTGGCAGGAATATCTTCATCGTTCTTGAGTCGGGGGACTCCTTTTGGCCGTGCTCTCATTTAAGGGTATGAGTTGCCGTCGTCCTTCCCTCCCCAGACCATATTCATAGTTTCTATGAGCGGGATACACTGGGTAGGATGATGGTGATGATGATTTTGTTAGTCATTTTAAATTGGAAAAATTATATAAAACTACCTAATCTATACCCCAATTTTCAAAAAACTACCTTATATAAATTTTTTTGCAAAAAACTACCTTATATAATACAAAACTTTGCAAAAGACTACCTTTCAAGCAATTTTGTCAGTTGACTGTTAAACTTAACCATTGACCAGCACGCCCCTTACACGTGCCCTTTTAAAACCACCATCACCTTCCATTAAAATCCAGTAACAAGAACCCAGCATTCCGAAATTCTTCTTCTTCTCCAGTAAAACCCTAAAATCTATCTCACTCATTACTTCTTCTTTCCCTAATACAACTGCTCCCAAATGAATTCGCCTTCTTCATCATCAAATTGGAAGCCCGATAAATGTGGGTGTAGAGCTCCCCTTGCAAGGAGAGTTTCATGGACCAAGGAAAATGATGTTGTTGTTATGCTGAATCAGTACAAGCAAGCAGCATGTCAATGTTAAGGTTGCTGAATCAGTACAAGCAAGCAGCAAGCAACATGTTGTGCATTGTTGTTGTTGAATTAGTACTTATATGGTCCAAAGTTGCTCAAACATAGTCATTGTATATGTCAGTATTAAGATTGTGCATTCAAACAACAAGCATCATCATCCTATTCCATTGTGTATTGATGTACTGATTCAACATCCACAGTCAGCATCCTTTTCCTAACACCCACATTTATTGGGCTTCGAATTTGATGATGAAGAAGGCGAATTCATTTGGGAGCAATTGAATTTGGGAAAGACGAAGTAATGAGTGAGATAGATTTTAGGGTTTTAACGGAGAAGAAGAATTTGGGAATGCTGGGTTCTTGTTACTCAATTTTAATGGAAGGAGATGGTGGTTTTAAAAGGGCACGTGCAAGGGGCGTGGAGGTCAATGGTTAAGTATAACAGTCAACTAACGAAATTGCTTGAAAGGTAGTCTTTTGCAAAGTTTTGTATTATATAAGGTAGTTTTTTGCAAAATTTTTTATATAAGGTAGTTTTTTAAAAATTGGGGTATAGATTATGTAGTTTTATATAATTTTTCCTTTTAAATTTAATATTTCTTTTTCAGGTAAGATTTGTAGTTCAATTCTCTTCTTAGCTTTTTTCTCTCCCCTACCCCATTATAAAAAAAGAAAGGAAATTTTACACGTGATAGACATATTTTTTGGGAAATTCCACATGGCAGCATTGAGTTTACATGAAATGCTAGTGGTAGTAGCAATTTTTAAAGAAAATTGCACATGGTAGCATCCAGTTTATGCACAAACTAATGGCCGTAGAATTTTCCGTTAAGTTCTTGTTAAATTCTGTTAAATTGTAAGTTTTTTCCACATGATAGCATTCACCAATTTAACATTTAATTCACCGTTGTTTTTTGAGTAACATTTAATTCACCGTTTAATTCATTAACGCCCATAAATATTGTAATAATTTTGTTTTCATTAAAAAAACGACACAATTTATTTAGTGACATTAATATTAGTCGTTTAAAAATGACACGATCTATTGTCATTTTAGCGACATTAATATGTGTCATTTTTATACGAGTAATATTAATGTCGCTAAATAAATATTTTAACATTAATGTTGCTAAAATGACAATAGATCATGTCATTTTTATACAAGTGATAACATTAATATTTTAACATTAATATCACTAAATAATTCGTGTCATTTTTGAATGAAAACAAAATTATTACAATATTTATGGGCGTTAATGAATTAAACGGTGAATTAAACGTTAAATTGGTGAATTAAATGTTAAAATGGTGAATAATGTTAAAATAGTAAATTAAACAAAAATTGGATGCTACCATGTGGAAAAAAAATTACAAAATAATGAACTTAACGGAATTTAACAAGAACTTAACGGAAAACGCTACGACCATTAGTTTCTGCATAAACTGGATGCTACCATGTGGAATTTTCTTTAAAAAGTGCTACCACTAGCATTTCATAAAAACTCAACGCTACCATGTGGAATTTCCCATATTTTTTTAATTCACGTGATGACCTTGACCGTTAAACTTTATCAAGTGATTGACGAAGGAAAGTGAATAATTAACCACATTTTTCAAAATAGTAACCCAACGCAATGACATTTTTTTAATAACAAACGTTATGATTAATTATCCTTAATTGACTACATATTTTAAAATCCAGCCCAAATAAGTATTTTATTTGACAAAAAATGTTTGTGCAAAACCAAAAACATAAAATTACTAAAAAAAAATACTCCCTTTGTTTTCAAATGTTCTTCCCATTTATTTTTTTTTTGCATAGTTTTCAAAGTAAATTTTGTGCCTTAAAATCTCTAAATATGCATCATAAAAAATTATAAAAAATTTATAATAAAAAAAATATACATTAAAACGAATGTAACGAGATTTCACATTGATATGTTTTATCATTGATATATGTCTTAAAAGTTTTAATCAAATATTTTTCTCCAAAATAAGATATTCTAAACGGGAAGATTGAAGAACATTCGAAAACAGAGGGTGTAATTATTATTATTATTAAATAAAAAAAGGATGGTGCCGTTAAATAGATTGCGGTCACAAGTGAATAATGTGAATTGTGATGCTTTTTACACGTGGTAAAATAAATGCAACAAAATTAGATAGCAAAATCTCAGTTATGTCAGCACACTTTTAAAAATTAAAATATATAAAAAAAACCCACTAATTAAAAATTAAGTCTATGCCAATAATTGCCCCCTAACGTAACTGAAAGAGTTCACACCTCACAAGAAACCTGCCTTCAGCCTTCTGTTTCTGTTGAATTTGTCCTTTTACATTAAATCATTTTTTTTAAATTGGTAACATAAAATCATTATTATTCACCTTTTATTAATAATAATAATAATAATAATAATAATAATAATAATAATAATAATAATAATAATAATAATAATGGAGTTTTTAAGGTTTTGGATTGAGTTTTTTTTCTCATCCTACTTTGTGCTAAAAAAAACTATTTTTCATTTTTGTTTGTCATATTTTATTATGAATTTTATTTTTTTACAGGAACAAAATTATAACATAATTTTAAAAGGATATATAAAAGTTAAAATATATACATGTGACTATGTGAGATCAAATTCGCATTAATGTATAATTTTTTATTGCATGTTTGTAGATATTTAAACTTTATCTTAATCAATTTTAGTAAGTAAACTAAAAAATATTTTTAATTTAGAATGTTATAAATATCTAAATTACCTTTTTAGAAACATTAATTATATTAACTAAAATATCATAAAATGAAATTATCACAAAATTACAGGTCTAAATATATTATATATTTTTACTATTATTTTATTTTATAATAAACTATTTGAAATAAACTACTTATTAGGAGTATTATGATTTTAACAAGCTTATATTTACCATCGTAAATGCACGCTTTGGAACTATGCATAAGGCAAAGTGTACAAACAAAAACAAAAAGAATTGGGAAAAATAAAAAATTTACAACTGGTCTTGAGAAAGACCACTTTAACGTGAGGCCAATAGCCCATTTGACCTAATTACAATCTTTTACAATATGTGATCAAATCATTAATTGATCACATTAAAGTATTTTAAGGTCAAAATTGATTTCTTTTAAAATTATAACTGATTATTTATACGTGATCAAATCATTAATTGATCACATGCTTTGAAACTATACATAAAGCAAAGTGAACAAACAAGAAAAAAAGAATTCGGGAAAATAAAATATTTACTGCGGGTCTTGAAAATAAAAACCACCTTAATGTGAGACCAATAACTCAATCAACAATATTATAATTTTTTACAATACGCGATTAATAATTAATCACATGGTCAAAATCATTTTCTTTTAAAATTTTTAATAACTACTTATTTATAATTTATAATAAGTTGAAGGCTATAATTTATAATTGAAAGCTTTAAGGTTATAATTTGAAAATTTTATTTTAGTTGATCCATTTAAAATTTATTTAAGTTTAAATTGATCACTTTCATTATAATTGATAAGATTTAAGGTTAAAATTTTTTTTTAAAAAATTTTTGAGTTTAAACCCGTCCATTAATACTCACTCCATAAATGAGACCGTCTCTTCTGAGTTTTTGCTAGAAAATTTGAATTGAATAAGACGATTTATCAAAAAAAAGCATAGAATAAGATCAATTTCAACTTATTTAAGCGTCTAAAATCCCAGAGCATAAGTTCAGTTCTATTCGCACTTAGTAACTGCAAATAGAAGCAAAGTGATCAAAAAAAGTCAACCAACTTGTTCCCACTTACTAAGTGCGAACAAGTCAAACAAAGTCAACATGTTGTTCGCACCTACTAACTGCGAACAACTCTTTGACTTTTTTTGACTTTGGAGAAAATGGAGAAGAAAGAAGCAGCAACAGGGTAAAAAAGGTCAACATTACCTGTTGGCAGTTATTAAATGCGAGCAGCTTCTTGGGCTTTTCAAGAAAAAGTCAACATTACCTATTTGCAGATACTAAGTGCGAATAGTCCCGTTTCTCAGGTTTGGAAATTAAACGCTTATATTTGAAATAAAGTTAATTTTGATCTTATTTGGTGCCTTTTTTGATAGATAATCTTATAACATGTTTAGGAATGATAATTTCGTTTGGAAATTTGAAATTGGCTCAAATTTATTATTTGGTAAACAAAAAATTTTCAAATTTGAATTTGATGAAATTTCACCATTGTTATTAAAATAACTAAAATTTAGAATTTGAGAATCACTATTCAAACTTTATAATTCTCAAATTTTTTTGATTTCATAGTTAGAAATTCATCATTTAAAATAAAATACTTGTATCAAACACTACGTTACTTATTTAATTTTCGTTTTTGCTATACCCATTCAATTTTTTTACTTAGTCATCCATTTCCATTTTCCACCCTAATAAAAAAAATAAATTTAGTGTAAAAACAATAATTTATTTTTATCTAGTATCACACAAGAAAAGTCAATAAAAATAAAAATAAAAATTCGGTGGGGATTTTTGGCATATGCTAATTTGCCAAGTTGTGGTCTTGATTTGCCTCTTCCGATCTCACCTTCCTCAACCTTCCTTTCTATTCTTTTCTCTCAATTATCAGCTCTATAATCTCTCAATTTCTTCATTTACTTTTTAGAAAAACAGAAAGAAATTATCTGTTCATTGTAAGTTTTATGTTTTTATTTTGTTTTGTTTTGGTAATTTCCATCATTATTTGATTTATACAAATATTGATCCGTTAATTTCCTTGTTCAATTTGGGTTGCAGAATTTCGACAGGAAAAGTAGATAATTGTATGATTTGAGGTGAGGAAACTGAATTCAATTTTGTCGTGGGTGTGGAAATTTATGAAAATAATTCTGGGTGTTCGTGGAAATATTGAAAATTTCCGCGAATGAAGTTGGGTCATTGAAAAAGATTCAATTTGGAAGAAATTGAATAGTATGAGTTGAAATATTTTGTGGGTTTTTTCGGTGTTCTCGGAAAATTTGTATTTTTTTGGTGAATGGTGTTGGGTAATTGAAAAAAGATTCAATAATTGTTAGAAATTGAGGAAAGAAATGCTGTATTTGAAGCAACCAATGGTACAAGAATTGGGTGATTATTGCTTTCAATTTTTGAAGTGGGAATTTTGAATGCGAGACTGAAATTCCCGGGCCCAGAGGCTCGGGGATCTACAATTAAGAGAAAAAAAACAAGCAATAAGGAAAAATGGGTTCTCAAGAGGAAGAGCCTCAACCCTTTCAACCTACTCTCTTCCCTCCTCAGCCATGTATGCACAAGTTCCGGCTCTACGAGACTCGATCGGTATACTCTTGTTAATCTTATGGGTTGATGATCCTTTTTTTTTTTGTAATCTTGTTATTTTAATTGTGGATTTTGTTGAGTTTTGATGTAGAAATCTTATTGTAATGCAGAAAAGTGAAATTGGGTTTCTAAGAAATGAGGAATTAATGTTTATTTGTTTGTTTTAAAAGTGTAGGATGTTGTTTGATTGCAACTTATTTCCCTTGGTATTACAAATTCTTAGGCAATAGCTTAATGAGCTTATTGTTCGATTCCTAGGTTATTAGCAAGCAAAGTAACTTTTCATTTATTATAAATTCCCACAGGAGTTTAATTTCAATGGGTAGCCTAGGTTTAGTTTGGTTTAAAAGTTATAGGAGACTTCAGAATTGGTGGACTTTGTTTTTTTTTTTTATATTTAATCTTGGTTCATGTTTGCTTTAAGATTTTATTATTTTGTTGGGTAATGAGAATCCAGTTTGTAAATGCAAAAACGAAATGCCATAAAGGAATAGAACTCAAAATTCATTAAAGAAGATTGTCGTCTGCTTTAAAATAGAATTACGTAAAACAGTAGGAGATGTGATCAATTGTAGTTCATGGGTTACCTCTTTGTAGTTGTAGGTTACCATTATGTTTTTGTATTGTTCTTTAAACGATAATATTAAAACAATTTTGGTTCTGTTTGGAGATATACCACTATGCTAAGCTTATCTCATATGTATTATGAAACGGCTATATAGTTTTCATTTGCTTTAGAAGTTATAAACCAATTCAAGGGGCAAATTACTTCTCTTTAAACATGGGATAGGCTGCTAATTATTTTTAATGATGCTATGTTGGTATTGACATCTACCACCGTAACCCTGCCAAGGTGCGACCGTGCGAGCCACTTGATGCATTGGGGTAGTAGAAATTGATGGTGTTAGATGTCCAGGAGGTTGAAAGAGGATTTTCGAGGATTCCAATATCAGTTATATTAGAGAATGCTGTAATCAATAGAAATTTTACCCATGTCAGCTGTGAAAGCAGGCATAGCATTAGAAGCCTTTTGATCCTTAGTTGTAGACTTTTAGTCTTGTAAATATCTGTACATAGATAGCTTGAGCAGCTCGAATGATCATAAAAATCATTGCAAGTCATCTTGTAAAATTGGAGGATAGTAAAACAGAGTTTACTCTTGTTATGATGGGTGGAAGAAGGACGGGGAATAATTTAGAATCCTCTTAGAGCCATTTGCTTTACAAACAGACATTGAAGCAATACGTTGCTTAGATCAGGATTAGAGAAGAGATGGTGTTTTGACTCCAAAATGCTAAATTAGATGCATGTATGGTTTTGGGGTGCCATAAACCTCTATCAATTGACGAGGTCATGTCATGGTTGTATTCTGTAAAGACCAGATTCGAAAAGTTTGTTTTAAATGAGGCCACTACCTCTTTAAACGTATGAGGTTAATGTATTCTCATATGATATCAAAATTATGCTGTCCACGCGCTCAAGGAAAGCTGAACAAAAAATCGCTGTCAGGTTATCATGTAATGTTTTATCAAAGGTTCATTTGGGAAAAAATGTTGAAGAACTCCTAGAGATTTCCTATCAATAAAGTTCTGTTTCAATCAGTTTGCTGATGCTTGGGAGTTGGGACGGCTTATTAGATACTTTTTCTTTATATGATGTAGAATGCAAGAATATATGGGGCTATTATATTTGTTGTGCTATTACCATCAAGAAATGTGATGTAATATAAGATGTTGAGGAGAGTCATATCATATTACATTGGAAGTTTTTTTTGGCATACATCGTAACACTTTCCTTTGCTTGTTGGTGGAAATGAACTTGTCTTTTAATGTAAATGTATCCTATCTCAAAGATTTATGCTACTTTTCTGATTTGCTGTTTTCTTTATCATTTATTCAGAAATTCTACATGGTAGGAAGGGACAAGAGCAGATCATATTGGCGAGTGTTAACCATTGACAGATCTGAACCATGTGAACTTAACATTAATGAAGATTCTACAACATATACAGAAAGTGAATGCTCTGAACTTCTAAAACGAATACATGAAGGAAATAAGTGCATTGGTGGACTTAAATTTGTCACAACTTGTTATGGGATTGTTGGTATGTTTTTCTTTTTATGTGACTTGACAAGTCTTGACTGGTAAATGGCAAGTACTTTATGCTAAGCTCTTCTGCCCATCTTTCAGGATTTATTAAATTTTTGGGGCCTTACTATATGCTGCTTATCACCAAAAGGAGGCAAATTGGTTCGATATGTGGCCATACAATATATGCCATCTCGAAGAGCGAGATGATTTCGCTTTTGTATTCAGTAGAGCCATCTTATATGATGGACTCAAAGGACGAATATAGGTATAACAGATTTTCTATATACATTTCCTAGCATCTTAAATAATACGATAGTATTATGATTGCTGCTATCATTTCTTCTAACAAGGTATCAATTATGATCACCGGCTTAAATGATTCGATACTATAATTTGTACCTAATTCAGTGTCCCGACTCCCACCCTAGATTTTGATGGTGTTCGTCTATGATTAATAAGTTTGGCTGATGGCTAAATTCTTAGCTTTTCAACCTTATTTTAGTTCTTTCAGAGCTGTATTGTACTAGTCATGCTTCAATATGATTTCATGAGATCTGAATTATGGGGCTTGACATGAAGTACTATCCTCCATGTTTTTCAGTTGCTACACTTTTATCAAAACGCTTGCACATAGAAGGTAGCAGTGTAACAACTAAAAAAATTGAGGATAGTATATTTTTTGTGCTACGTCGTTTTTATTTGTTGCTTTTGCTCAATATGAAGGTTTACAATTTTTGACAACAGAACCATTGCTGTTGAGCTATATGGAAAATAGTTTGTAACCTTTCAAATTACTTATAATTTATAAAATGACTATTATTACTGTTTGGGTCATACAATGCCCTTGACAGAAAGAAGCTGTTATGTGGACTAATCTGCAGTTAGTTTTTTTGGCTACCTCGTATTGGTTCAAATTATTTAAGTGGGTTTTCCAAGTGGGGATGCTAATGTTACAAAGTCGTGTTGGGTACATGAATTTCCTGCCTTCAAGATAATATGTAAAATGTGGAAGATACACAATTCTGTGTTTATGATGCCAAGAATACATGTTTCTTGTTCTTCTCTATGTTTTAGCTTTATCAAATCTTGCTAGGCCTTGGCATATAAATGCAACATCTCCAATTTTACTCGCTATATAACAGAAAAGAAACGAAAAACACTATTTATTGAAGCCGCAAATTTCCGATTGTGTGTTCTACTTAAATGGTTGAAGATATTTTCCAACCGTGTTTCTGAATAAATCGAAGTAGATTACTAGAGTAATGTGTTATGACTACAACAATGGATTCTTGATTGGTTCTTGTTTTTCTTATTTTTTGATGCGCCAGATATGCTTCATCTTCTGAACTGCATTTTATTTCCTATTCCTTATTGTGCAGATATAAGAAGCTTTTATGCATGGTCGATCTTACGAAGGACTTCTTCTTCAGCTATTCATACCATGTGATGCGCACTTTACAAAGAAATTTGTGTGATAGGCAGTCAGGGCATGTCCTCTATGAAACTATGTTTGTCTGGAATGAATTCTTGACCCGAGGAATTCGCAATAACCTCCAAAATACGCTATGGACTGTTGCATTGGTTTATGGATTCTTTAAGCAAGTAAGTGGAAAAAATCTCGCATCTAATCAATTGTTTGATGCTGTGCTCTTGTTTTGTTGGTTGTCTGATTTTTGATGATGATGCTTTATGATGAACAAAGGCGGCTTCTTTCTTTCTCTTGTCAAATGATGCCTTAGTTGCTTATTTTTGAACATTGGTTATTGTCTACTGCTATTCTTTTTTATTTTTTTATTTTTGGTTTTTTCACTTGTCTTTATCTAAAACAGGCGACACTCTCTGTAACTGGGCACAACTTTAAGTTAACTCTTATAGCAAGGCGTTCACGTCATTATGCCGGTACCAGGTTAGCTTTAGATACTGCATTGGATTCCTGTGCTTTGTTTGCAATATGAATATGTCGCCTGTCTGATATTTTTGAATCATTTCTCACTGCCCTTAAATTTTTTATTTATAGGGGGATGATTTTTTCTGCTCATTTTATTTCTTGAATTTTAAAAAAGATCAGTTCATACAAATTGTGACTGCTTTTTGAATATTTCTCTAATCAGGTATCTCAAACGAGGAGTTAATGAGAAAGGGCGAGTGGCAAATGATGTTGAAACCGAACAGATTGTGTTTGAGGATAGTGCTGAAGGATCTCCTGTGCGAATTAGTTCTGTTGTCCAGAATCGTGGCTCAATTCCCCTTTTTTGGTCACAGGAGACCTCACGCTTAAATATTAAGCCTGATATAATATGTATGTGTTTTTCAATTACCTTTGTCTCTGTTTTTTTATCACGTGTAGCATTTTCTTTAATATCCAATATAAAGTTCTGTATTTATTCTCTTTGCTTTCATGCGTTAATAAAATACGACCTGATGGATCCGACCTATTGACCTAAAACCTTAATGGGGGTTGCTTTTAATCGAAACTTAAAGTTTCGAGTAGGGAACCGACCCGCCTTAATCGGGTCGGGTCATGTGCCACATGATTTCAAATTGGGTACCCGTTGACTCATATAAATATAAAGGATTTGTTCTTAATAACCTACTGCTTTCTTGAGGGTTTATAGATAAGTGCATATGGACATGGTTTATAGATGTCCTTTAAGGTTTATAAGGTTTATTGAAAATAAGAATGAGCTTATAAGTGCTTTATATTGGGGTTTAATGAAAATATTCAAATTTTAATATGTTCATGGCAAGTCTGACTATTTGGACCCGGATCTGACTTTCTTATTTTGGACCATATGGCCACATCCGACCAAGACCAAGTGCTCATTGGGTCTCAAAAAATGAGACCCAAATCCTAAATTTAGGGGCGGGTCCATTTGGGTCCTTGCCGTGACCATCATTATTCTCAACTGATTTTTCGGTCCTCTAATGTCCTTAATACTGGGCTAATTCCTTGAAGGATTATAAATAAGTGCATATGGATATGGTTTTCAATTTTCATTCATAAAGAAGTGCCTTCTTAAGGATCAATAAATAGTTGCATATTAATAACCTATAGCCACATACAAAGTACTGCTACAAATCTGCCATTATTCTGACAATAACAATTCCCTGTTATGATTCCACTGATTGGATTATTTATCAATGCATCTTATTTTGTGTTAAAATTTAAAAGGATGATGGTATGTATTGGTAGTTAAGGGTATTTCATATGTTGGGATTAAGGGCATCGTCGTTTCCGAAGAGCCCTTAATTTGTTTCATCTTCCTCTCAAATTTGATTAAACATGAAGCACGTCTTATCTTATTTCAACTTGCTTGTCTATGCCCTATGGTTTTGCCCATGAAACATTTGTTCTCTTCTTCAGGGTTTTTTTCCCTTCAAAATGTTAAGTGGTTCTTCCATTGCAAAAGGATAATTTAGATCAACCTGAACCACACATGCTTTGCTCCCTGCCTCTTCTAGAAATTGTTATTCTTATTGTGTATATAAAGTTGATATCTTCTGTAGTAGAGTTAGACTTATATGGCTACTCCTTCATTTAACTCCTTTTTTTTTTTAGTGTCAAAGAAAGACCAGAACTATGAAGCAACAAGGCTCCATTTTGAAAACCTTGCCAAGAGATATGGCAATCCAATAATCATTTTGAATTTGATCAAGGTATGTATCACTTACTTGGTTATTTCATCTCTTCTAATAATAAATTGAGTCTACAGTTACCATAAAGTATGAACAGATAAAAAAGAACCATATAATTGATAGCAAACCAGAATCTACATATTGAAACTTTAGGATCCACCGAAAATACTTGCCTATCCAAAACTAATTTATATAGACAGACGTTCAATTTTGCCTTTCATTCGATCTAAATTTTTATACTTTCTGAATGGGCATAAGATTTGGTGCAACTATTTATGTGAAGTTGCGGATGGTGGTTTTTACCAAGGGTCAATCGGAAAACCACTTTGTTATCATCAACAAAGTTAAGGTCACTCGTATTTGACCCCCAAACCCCGCCTAGGTGGGAGCCGCTCAATGACATTGGAACATTGGATTGTTGTTCTTGTTCAATCTAAATTTGAAATGCGAAGGAAAGTGTTACTTAAACATGACAGCTATAATCAAGGTCTCAAGGATGATGATTGTGTGCTTGTCTCGAGGTATTAGACTTGATTTTGGTCAAATATATGTACATCTTGATGTCAAATCGAGGACTATTATAATTTGGGCACTTTATGTACAATATAATGTAGCATTGAGTTGAAATCTAAGAAGCTCTAAAGGGGTAAATTGAGTTCTGATTATGTGTTTTTACTCTTGGACAGACAATTGAAAAGAGGCCACGTGAGTCAATTCTTCGTGGAGAGTTTGCAAATGCCATTGAATATATCAATAAAGATTTGCCTGAAGAGAACCGCTTGAAGTTCCTTCACTGGGATCTAAACAAACATGCACGAAGGTAGTTTGTATCTTTGTCTTTACCACTATACTCCTAATATCTTGAGAAAAAGTGGATCGTCTAAGTATACTTTTCCCTCTCCCAGCAAAGCTACAAGTGTGTTGCTCCTACTAGGAAAAGTTGCTGCATATGCATTGACACTGACGGGTTTCTTTTACTGTCGACTACTACCAGCCTCTGCATCTGGTGATTCTTCAGATTGCCCATCTTCTGGGTAAGCCTGCTTACTTTGTCACATACCTTATGAAACAAGTCTTACAATTATTGAATTTAATATTCTATAACACCTGAGACCTGATGTGTCTTTTTCTTTTGTTGGAAAAATTGAACATAAATATATAGTATATTTTTAAGCTTAACCTTTTAGGACTATTGTATAGGATATACATTTATCACTCACACTCATATGATTTAAGACACATCTAATGTACACATTTTAACCTTTGATTAAATCTCCATTTGTCAAGACATGATTGATGATGTTTACAAAATAGACCATTCAGAAAATTGAAAAAGCAATGTACATATTGTATAACATTTGCTCCACATTTTCGTTTGATTTATTCTTTCCATGGGACTGAATTTGTTGAATGATGATTAATTGAATAAAGGCATTCATTCATTCTCGTTTTTTGAATTCATCAAGGATTCTATTGTAGCCAGCCACACTAGATCTTGCTGACCCTTTTAAAAGAAGTTGGAATTCGTTCTTTTGGGCAGTTGTGCTTATCGTCAGCCACATGAATCAGCTTCTTGATAAGTCTACATGAGTTCAGTACCCACTAATTGTACACAAATTGTTGTGAGAGACGGTCTCACCGTGAGACGCATTAGATATATGGGCTAAATAGCCCAATTAATACAAATTAAAGAGAACCAAGAATGTGGGCTTCTTGTTTTGAGGCCGTCTCTTTGAGAGACGGTCTCTTACAAGGGTAGGTAATTTGGTATATATAGCTTTGAAAATACAAGCTTGACTTTCTCACATTGTTATTCTCGAACGAGTTATGAAATTTTTCTACTTTCAAATTTTAATGTCTCTAATTTCAATTACTAATTCAGAGAATATTGTGATTTATGAAATAAGTGAATAACTTCAATTTGTCTATTCTATATTATTCTGTCTTGTTTCTTTTTTTATATATAAAAAAAAACTCAATACAATATACATTTTTTTTGCCGCTAAACCAAAATTTTTCCTATTGCTTTCTGCGACTGTTTTTCCTTAAAGCCGTAATGGCAACTTGCAACTGGCAACAAAACCTATCAAATACCAATAAGATGCAAAAGTGACCTGTAGATAATGTGTGTTGAACAAAGTTGTGTAACCATTGCATTTGTAATGAAAACAAAATTATAAGAATCTACCAACCTATATAATACCTGCCACCTGGAACTATTATTTTAATTGCATTTGGCATGAGTTTTGTTGAACTTAGAAAAATCGTTTATATGTCTGGATTTTAATATTCTGTAAATGATCTTGTTTGTTACTACTTGCTATTTGAAAAGGAAATTGTGTATATTTTCTTGAGATATTGGTATATTTGTTGCATTAAACTATTGCAATGTAAGGCTCATAATTAAATTTATCAACCCGTTAAGTCAACCCAAATCCAAAGGCGTTGGGTTTTAAACAAGCAGTGCTCAACCCATACCAAGAATGACCAACATTATTCTCTAAATCCCGACCCAAATTTTCTTGCTTTTTCCAGTACCAGACCATCCATTAGACTGGTCTGATAGGTCTAGTGTCAACTGACTATTGGTCTAGCTAGTCTAATTCCTGGTGTGATGAGTCTTATATTTTAATGCTAATGCAGGAGCTTTGGATCCAGTGATGTTGTTGAAGAAAATGATCATCAATTGGACCATGTCGATGGTGATGATGTGGAGAGAGATGCTGGTCATAATCAATCCAATGGAGATTATGCTGACAAGGAGCCAAGGTTTCAAAATGGTGTCCTGAGGACGAATTGCATAGATTGCCTAGATAGAACAAATGTTGCTCAATTTGCCTATGGATTGGCTGCCCTTGGACATCAGCTTCACGCTTTGAATATGATAGATGTCCCCAAAATAGACCTTGATTCGCAGCTGGCTAATCATTTGATGGGGTTCTATGAGAAAATGGGAGACACTCTTGCACATCAGTATGGAGGGTCTGCTGCTCACAACAAGGTATTGATTGTTACTGCTATGCACTTTTGATACGCTGTTATACGTCTCTAGTCTCTAGTAAGTTTTCCCATTGGAATAAATGCTGACTTGCAATCCTCAAGATCACAACAAAAAAAGAATTAGCTTCAAATCACGTAACTTGCTATCGTTGGTTTACCATTCTTCCATGTTCCAATTATCTCAAAGTAGACATGGTCATGCCCAGGAAGTACGTGAAGTTGGGGTAGTTGAAGGGAATGCATAAGAATATTCCTAGCAAATAATATATTATTTTAGAAAAAGATTTTGTAGAGCATCTGATCTTGTTTGATATGTTCCAACATTCCAACTTGCTATTTAAATGGTGGATTTCCTTTTGGATATTAAGACCCACTTGGAAACCATTGTAGCTTTTGCTGATAACTTTATGGAAATTCTATTGGCAATTTATTTTTGGCGTAGGCAAGGGTACGTGATATAGAAAGAGAAAGATGAACAATGTGATAAGTTAATTGTGACTTCCCTATACAAGGGTGGAATTGTAACGTATTTGGCAGCTTTGTTTCTTAATCAGTAGAACCTTTCTCTTCTGCATTTAACAGACAAATGCACAATTTATTTTTATGTAAAGGAATACAATATCGGGAAGGGAAATGAAATGAATGAATAATGGACGGTAACTAGGAAATGCAGATTTGGCCTTTGAGGAATTGGGGATACCTTCAGCAATGAGCAACTTGAAAGGAGATTTCTCTATCACCTTGAGCACAAATTCATTAGTTTCACTCACCAACTATGTGGAAAGTTAAATCATTTTCCTTTATCGTATTTTGTCCGAGTTTAATTGAAATTTCTTTTGTCCTTCCCTTTCATATCTAACACAATCACCACACTAAAAACAAAAGGTAAGAATAGAAAGGCAAACCGATGTGACTTAGCTTATAAATTTTGCACCTGTAGATATTCTCAGAAAGAAGAGGTCAATGGAAAGCAGCAACACAATCCCAGGAATTCTTCAGAACACTCCAACGATATTATAGCAATGCATACATGGATGCAGAGAAGCAAAGTGCCATAAATGTGTAAGCTTTCTTGAACTTTAAACGATTTTCTGTGAGTGAATCGAATTTTAATCTGCTTATATTTTTTGACAAAGTGTTTCTTTTTATCAATGAATAAATGTTACCTCTTGGACATCAACAAATAACAGTTGATTGTGTCTGTTTGGTGGGTACATGAAGCTATATCCTGCATGGATGTCATGGTTGGGCTTATGTTTCAAAATACTAGATTGCATGATTTCTTTTTTGATTTTCAGTGCGTTGGATGCTTTATTATTTATTTTTATGTGGTGGAACCATTTTTTCAGATTTCTGGGACATTTCCAGCCGCAGCTTGGCAAGCCGGCATTGTGGAATCTGGGATCTGACCATCACTGCAGTCCAGGGAGAAATGGACAGACAGATATTGATGAAAATGGAAGGTAAGCATATTAATTTGATAGAAGTGATGACGCTTGTTGAATATCTAATACATTTAAGTTTTGATTATATGCAGTTTGAGGCATCTAATTTTTTTTGGAAAAATTACTGTCAATGATACAATCTTTCGTGAATTTCCCCACAATGATACCAAGTTTTGATTAATCATGAATAACACCAACTTAAGGTTTTTTTTTCCTAGAATAATACCAACTTTAGTTTATTATCTAAATTACCAATTTTTATGTCTTATAATCTCATATAGTTTGATTTTTAACATGTTAGGGATGTTCTTGGGAAACATCCCCTAAGTTGGCATTATTCATGGTTGATCAAAAGTTGGTATTATTGTTGGAAAATAAGCAAAAGGTTGTAATATTTATGGTAATTTTTCGTTTTCTTTTTTTGTTTCAGATGTCTGTAGTAGTGCAAGGCATATCTTATAGGGATAGTATTATAAATTTTCTTTGAAATACAAATAATTGAAAGCAATTTATAACTTTTTACCTTTTTTCTGTTAAAATCCGTGTTATATGTCTTTCTGCTCAAAACACCACCTCTATGACTAAAGCTAAAAGTTCTTGTAAACTTGTCTGCTACATTTAATAGGCTTGGCATTACATGTGAATGACTACATCTATCTTCATTTTGTCTTGAAATGACAAATATATTGCAAGGTCATTTTGCATCTCAAAGATGGTGTTTTGCAATAAATAAATAAATAAATAAAATTGCATGGTGGTTTTGATAAAAAAAAATTTACAGAGGATTCTTGTAGCAAATTCTGCGTTATAAAGATGGAACATAATTGATGAGAATGATTCCTAAAGTCTATTTATGGGGTTGAACTGCTCCGCCTGAAGGAGCTCCATTTGCTAATTTATTGTTTATATGTATTCTTTGGCAATACTAGTAATCCCCATACTAAGAAATAATAAACCTGCTTGCCCCTTGCTAATTCCAATGCTTTTAGGTCATTATTCAAAAGGTGCTGGTCAGATGGAAGTATTCTTCATCCTAGTGGCTTGCCCATGTCATCCACACATGATCAACGGGAAAAAGTTTCAAAATTGGTTTTCGCTGATTCATCTGAAGGCTCTAATCAGAACCTGGTTGAATCAACTCCAGAGATATCAGCGTCAGAAAGTGATACTTCCTATCACAGGTCATTTATTGTTTTTTAAATTAGTTATGAAGATGTTATATTTGATGCTTTACTGTAATTTTACCATGCCATATATGTGGTTTAATGTGAGTTTTATATTGTTCTAGTGGAGTTTGTTTGTTTGGTATTTGGTGATGGATATTGTTTCTTGGATAAGGGACTTTTGGTTGGATTTGTGGCCATTGTTTGCATATCAAATTATCTATGGAGGTGTTAATTTTGATGCTATTCTTGATCTTCTTTACTTCGTAAGCTTGGAATTGGCATTTATGTGATGATAAACTTTGTCATAGTTGAATCTTAAATCATGTGTAATTCCCTGTTGTTTTTTAATACCCTCTCATTCTAGGAAGGTGTTAATTGAATCAAAGAGTTCAATCAAACTCTGTTTCTGGCTGCCAAGGCACTATGTTGTTAGTCCTTACTTGTAGCTCCTAGTCAAAAAGTAATGATTAGGGTAATATATATCGCCGTCAAGAAAATGCGAAGTTCAAATTCAGTATACCAAACTTTTGAAAGTGAAACTAGTATTGTTTTGGGCCAAATTTGGAAATAGGATGTGACTCATTGTTTTGGGTATGCTTGGAGTAGTTATTTTAACAATGCTCATTCTTGAGTCTTGAGTTGGACTGTATTGGCTAAACGAGGGACCTTTACATCTTGACACTAAAAGGAGATTCAAGATGGCATTACTGGTTTATTTAACTGTAAAGTTACTTTCCATTGTACAATCTCTTAACAACACTTAAATACCTTGCTATCTTACCGATCTTGCAGCACTACACTCTTGCATAAAGAGTACAAGTTGTAACCTCAGTGAAAGAAAAAATTGTTGAAGCTCTTAGAAAATTCGTTTAGTGTTTGCCCAGAAATTCTTGTTGAGGATACTGATAGGCTTCTTCTTCGTTGATGACATTGGTGATCATTTTGCAGAACTGACAGTTTACATCAGTGAAAATCAAGCCTGTGGAATTGGAAAATTTGAACAGAATAAACATATTTGGAATAAAATTCCCAAAATAAGCTTGGGAAAAACTTATTTCCCAAAGCATGCGCCTCCCAGGCCAATGTTAAGGTTTAGTTGTGTTCGCATTTAGCAACAACGGGTCATTACTTTAGCTGAGTCAAAAAAAGTCTGCCAAACAACGGATGATTCTTTGGCCGACTTTTTTTGACTCAGCTTAAGTAATGGCCCGCTGTTAGTAGCAGCAAACACAAAACCTTAGAATAGGAGGCACTTATTTTGGGAAATAAGTTTTTCCCAATCTTATTTTGGGAATTTGTTTCCCAATTAAGCTATTTGTTCAAATTTTTGTGGAATTGTTGGATCTTTCCTGCCATTCTTGAATTTGGCTTTGAATTCCTTTATTTCTTGTTTGGAAACGATGATTTTATTTGGAAATTTTGAATTGACTTAAATTTATTGTTTGGCAAATCAAAAGTTTTCAAATTTGGATTTGGATCAAATTTAAAGTGGTAAAAATTGAGAATTTGAGAATGACTACCCAAACTTTGTCATTCTCACATTCTTCATTTATGATTTCGTAATTGAAATCCATAATTTTAAATGAAATACTTGTTCCCAAATACTACATTAGAGATATTGGTTTATTTTATTTTATTTTTGTGTTTTTTTTTATTGAATACTGGTTTTGGATTGTTAATGACATATGTTCCATGCCTGGGAGCTGTTTTCCTAAGATCTTTTTGCTTTAAATAACCATGAATCCAGGCACACCAATTCTGCCCCTTGCAAGCAGCTTTTTGGAGATGTCCAAAGAGAAATTTATGTTGTTGGAAATGATAATGTCAACGTTCATGAACGCGTAGATTCAATAGACTGCTCAAATTTTGTAGACTTGGATTGGCTTTCTTCTTCTGGAAATTCATGCGAAGAAGAGTCTTATGAGAGGTAATTTTCTCCCGTTAAAGATTTTCTCATAAGGTATAAAATTTTCCAACTATAGTAGTTCCTAAAACATAATTATTTGATCCGACTTGTTCTTAAGGAAGCCCCAATTTGTTTTTTTGAGAACTTCCATAAGAATAAAAGATGACAGGATTACAGAGGGTCGAAGCAATGGATATAAGCCCCAAACCATCCAATGGCGTTCCTTTAAAAAATTTTACATATGAGACAAAACGTAGCAATTTCCTGAGCACGTAGGAGTATAAGAAGTTTTCATTGTTGCATCGATGTCTGTGTTTTCTACTATTAGTAACGTGAAAGGATAAAGGTAATGCTAAGTTGCAAGTATATGAGAACACCCTAGAAAAGGAAAACATGAAAGGATTAATCTTTGGCCTCATCGAAATAAGGGATTATTTCTTATCCAAAGATGCTTATGAAAAATTTGCACTTGGTTCTAGATCATCCTAGATCCATGGAGGGTTACTGAGTAGAAATGGGGATCTGGAATGCAGTAGGCTAGTTATGGCTCATTGAAAGTTACCCCAAAACCAAAAACTACATTTAATAAATTTTGCTTCCTGCAGGTCAATGTATACGAATTCTTCACTTGTTGGTTTTTCATCCGATAATGTCATGAATGGAGTAATGGGAGAAACGACTCCATCTAGTAGCCAATATGGACCCGGCATGAAGGTTAGTAGCAATGATATCGACCGCATCATTTGGTGCATTAACATGCTGTCATTTTTGGCTACAACCAGTCTTTTCCTCCGAAGTTCACCCCCTAATAATTCTGTGTGCTTAATCAATCAATGTTGCTAATATGTTGCAGGGAAGGGAAAACACAGAAGGAGAATTACCTTGTGGTAAGCCTAACGATTCCTTGCTGGACGAATTTTCAGAGAGCTTCATACAATGGGTGACATCAGGAGAGACACTCTGCCATTAAAACCTCTCAAATTTATGCGTGGTGCTTTTCATTTCGTCTTTCTCCTCGTGTCTGAAATTGTGAGATTGTGTGTGAAGCTTTTCCTTTGTCGTCCTCATGACCGATGTCCATGCCTGTTCAGTAACTTTAAGAGCCGCAAATATTGTATGGAGCTGAGCTTGTAGGCAAACGACATAATAAGTGGGTATTACCTGAACCGTCAATTTGTTAGTTGTGTGCTGGTGCAAGTGCTTCATCCGGGTCTATGCAAATCGGAAGCCGATGGTAAATAGAAAATAGTTGCAGATTCTTTTAGGAGCTATTTTTCTGTTTTTTTTTTTCATTTTTTTTATCTTTTTTATTTCATCGTCGAGTCAAGTCGATGAATTAGTTTCTTCAAAGTTTCTTGTAAATATGTTGGCTTGCTTGGGTGTTGGGAGCTCCTCTTGCAAATGTAGGCAGTTGATTCTTTCCATCTGTTTTAACAATCCATGAATTTAAGGAATTTCATACTTAAATGATATAAAGAGGATATTAAGGTTTAGTTGATTCAATTTCTTCAATTACTACCGAGTTTGTTTTAAAGAAATAGTCTCCAACTACAAATTTGGTGAAAATAAAATAAAAGTAAAATACTGTAATAAAAAATATAGTATGAAGATTGCTTATAAAAAGTTATTAGGTCAATATCCTAAGGTTCCTTACGATTTAGTGCAATTACAAGGCAACCCCTAGGAGTTTGATTTGCATGTGGCAAGCTATTCTCAATCGGCTTCCTACTATTGATAGATTGCGTAAGTGGGACATGTCTTGGAATCCTTTGTGTAGGCTTTGTAATAATGCTTCTGAGACTAGATCATTTGCTTGGGGATTGTGTTTATCTGGAGGGTAAAAGCCCTTGTTTGTAGGGATTTTTCTTGGCCGTCCTCTTTTGACCAAGATGTTCGTCTTATGAATCAGTTGAGTAAGAAGAAACACAATACCAAGGCTCTTGTTATTACTATGTCTTGGGCAGAGATCATCTACTATGCTTGGTTCCAAAGGAATGTCAAGATCTTTGGAGGAAAGAGTATGGATGAGTAACAAATTGGGCGGATAGTGATTGTCAATGTTGCAGCTCGTCTTTCTGATAAACATAAACAGTTTCTCCTTGTGTAATTGTTGTTTGTATGACTTTTCTTTTTGTGGGTTATGTTACTCCTCCCTCAGCGTTTAGGGAGTGTGCTTTTTGGTAATACAATCTTTAATTGCCAAAAAAAAATATTTCCTCTTATTCACTCTAACAGTCACATTTGATTTTAGACATTGTTTATCAATTATTCTTAACTTGTATTTTGTTCTTAATCTGTAAGTTATAGAAGAGTCAACTGAAATTTAGTTTGATTCGGTTTAATGCAAAAATCATTATTTGTAACTTTGTACAATTTTTAATTACGCACAATTAGAAGTTATTAATGATTAAAATTTTATTTGACAAATGTGTTCGGTCAAATGAAACTCTCTTTTGTTACAAATTTCAAGTTATAAATGTTTGTAACCTAAATAATTTATTGAAAATAACGTATTTATATTGACGTAAGGTTAAGATCGTGTATGTTTAATATCTCAAATATGTCTCCTTCTAAAAGAAAATATCTCAAATATGTCTAGCGCTTAACAAATTTGAACTGCATTTCAAGGAAAAATTGGGTAGAGATCATTTAATTTATGTACTAAAATATTTAGAATTGTATATTATTTGAAAGAAAAATTATCAGAAAGATAAAAAAATACCTAATAAAAAAGGTTTAGCATAAAACACCTAATAAAATTCACAAATTCTTAAAAAAGACGGTCTTTTCTATAGACCTTATAATATGGGCCAACCCAGTTTTCAAATATTTTTAAAAAAAAAAAATTAAAACAAAAAAAATTGAAACGCGCGTGACTTTACCGCTCTCCATTAGAAACTTTTCAACTTCTATTTTTTCCCTTACAAAACCAATGAACCTACCCAAAGTTTCAATATTTGTATTTCCATCAACATGTGTGTTCCTTTCATTCTCTGGTTGTAGTCTTCAACATTTGGGTTTTTGAAGGTATGTGTTCATATTTCTATCAAAGGTTCACCATTTTTGTTTTTAAAAGCTTCGATTTTTTTTTTTTTCGGTTTAAAATTGTTTGATTTTCGATTTTTCTTGGTTGTAGTCTTCAATATTTGGGGTTTCCATTAAAGGTACGTGTTCATGCTTCTATCAAAGGTTCACCATTTTTTGTTTTTAAAAGCTTCAATTTTTCTTTTTTGGTTTAAAATTGTTTGATTTTCAATTTTTCTTGGTTGTAGTCTTCAACATTTAGGGTTTTCATCAAAGGTATGTGTTCATGCTTGTTTTTTTCTCACTTTTTGGGGTTAATTATGTTATATATTAGTTGAAATTACAATCTTCTGATTTTTTTTAAAATAAGGTTCATCATGGTGGAAAAAGAGTTGTGAAAGGAGACAATAATGTCTAATGTTTGGGAGAAGGTAATAAAAGCAATGGTGGTTCGTCTGTTTTTTTTAATTAAATTTCATCATAGTGGGAAAGGTTAATGTTGAAAAAGACAACAATGACTACTTTTTAAAGAGAAGGGTAATAAAAGCAATTGTGGTTATAAATTTATATATTTGAGGATATAACCAAATATAATTGCTACCAAATATAATTGTTTAGTTGAGTTTATAACATAGCTTAGTTGTGGTTATATGTTCAAATTGGGATCTTAACACATTTTGTTATACATATGATTAACTAACAAATTTGTAATTTGTTTATTGTAGTGTTGACAAGAACATACACACAAACCGCAAATCTCATTTATTTCTCACCAATGGAAAAGAGGTCGTGAAGCTAACTTCTAAACAAATCGAGGATGTTAGGGATATTGGATTTGAAGGATTACTCAAGATGAAGCTAACTTCTTAAGTATTAAATTATTAAGTTGATGTATTTGACTGTTGTTATTGAAATAGGACAAAATGGTATTATAGTACCACATAATCGGTACTATAATAGTTTTACAGTTGGGATTATAATGATTTACATTTTTGTTTGATATTGTTCGAATAAATACTCTCTTGTTTTTTCATTTTGTTTGCCTGCACATATATTACCAATTACATATAATCCCAAACGTTATAAAAAATACCAAATATATTATGTTATAACCTCAAATATATGTTCTTTTAACATCCAAATATAATATGGTATAACCCCAAATATATGTTGTTATAACACAAAATAAATTATGGTATAATTCCAAATATATTATATTATAACTCGACATATATTATGTTATAACCTCAAATATATTAATTATAGTATAACCCCAAATATATTGTTATAACCCTAAATATATTATGTTATAACCACAAATATATTATGTTATAAACTCAAATATATGTTGTTTTAACACCCAAATATAATATGATATAACCCCAAATATATGTTGTTATAACACAAAATATGTTATGGCATAACCCCAAATATATATATTATGTTATAACCTCAAATATATTATGGTATAACCACAAATATATTATGTTATAACTCCAAATATATTATGTTATAATCCCAAATATATCCTGTTACTGCACAGTGTTATACTCCCAACTATATCAACCTATGTCAAACGTTCACAGTTATGATACCCATTATATGTGGTTATATCCCCAAATATACGATTTATAACAACAATTGCTTTTATTGCCATTCCCCTAAAATAAACCATTGTTATCTTCTTCAATATCACTGTTTTCCACCATTAATGAAGCTTAATTTTTTTAAAAAAAAAATAAGAACCACAATTGTTTTTATTAGTTGGAATTATAACCACAATTGCTTTTATTACCTGTCTCCACAAATAAGTTATTGTTGTCTTCTTCAACATCACTGTTTTTCCACCATTAACGAAGCTTAATTTCAAAAAAAAAAAAAAAATAAGAACCACAATTGTTTTTATTACTTTCCCAAGCAGTACAAATTGTTGTCTTCTTCAACATCATTGTTTTTCCACCATTGATGAAACTTAATTTAAAAAAAAGAACCACAATCGAATCCAAGCATCAATTTTTCCATTGTTAGACAATCTTGAGGTTGTAGAAGGAGGGTATAGTTGAATGTGTTAGAAAGGAGATGAAAAAATGATATCTTCATTATCAAAGGCTGTTTATTGCTTGGGGAAGAAGCAGTTTATGATTAGAGTACTCTTCATATTCTAAATAAATACACGCGCGTGTCTATACTAGAAGCAGCAGTTTTTTTTAAGAAAGTGATTAACATTAAAAGAGTGTGGTGGGCTGGGCTCTTGAGAGAGCCGTCTTTGCCACAGACGGTCTCTCAGGAGACCCTCTGAATAAAATTTATTATTTCCAAAGAGTAAAAACTAACGATTAGTTTGACCGTCATTTTTTTATTTGACTTGCGCATGACCTGCAGTCCTGCACAGCACGTGCATCATTAAAGCCTCATTTCCCACCAATTTTTTCCTTACTTTTTTGCTTCTCGTCCTCACTTGCCTATAAAGCATCACTATTTTTTTTTTGAAAGAGCCTATAAAGCATCACTATTTTTTTTTTGGAAATAAAGCATCACTATTACTTCCCCTTATTTGGTGGGAAATAAGCCAATTAACAAGCTCACGTGCAAGTCATTCGCGAGTCAGACCAAAAAGATGACGAACAACTAACGGAAGTTGTTAGTTGGTACTCGTTGAAAAAGAAAAAATTTTGTTAGGTATTTTTTGACAAAACTTTTTCTATTAGGTACTTTTTGGAAAGAAAAATTTTTATTATATTTTCTGGTAATTTTTCTTTATTTTAAAGGAATTTCAAAAGTAATTTTATATTTACAATAATTCCAAAGTTCGATTAGTATTGAATAATCTCAATTCAGAGTGTATTTTTTAAGAGTGCATTGAGATAATAATAACCTATAATAATAATAATAATAATAATAATAATAATAATAATAATAATAATAATGATAAAAATAAAAAAATAATAAAAAAAATAATAATAATAACAATAATAATAATTATAAAATCGCCCATTGTAGTGAATATCATGAATAACAAAAGGGGAAATGACGAGTAATGAGTAAAATTGATCGGGTGCTAGGCAATAATCAGTGGGAGAAGGCTTATGCTAATGCTACTGTTTCTTTCCTCCCTGAGGGGACATATGATCACTCTCGCATGCTCATTCAATTTTTCAATCATCATAGGGGTAAGAAACCATTTAGGTTTTTTAATGTGTGGGCTGATCGGGAGGATTTCTTAGATGTTGTCCAGCAGGTTTGGGATACTCATATCTCGGGCTATTATAGCTTTCAAATATCTCAAAAGCTGAAACTCCCGAAACAGCAGCTCAAGGCAAGATATGGTAGGGATCAGATTCAAGTTGATATTGCTAGAGTTAAGGATGATCTGCTTCGTGCTCAAAGTAGATTGCATGATCGCCCTGGGCTCTTTGATCTGGCTACCTGATACGCATGATTTATGTACATTTTATCCCCTAATTTTGAATCATATTCATGTCATCCTTATGTTTTATTCTATTGATTTAAGTTCATTTGTGCTTATTTTGAGGATTTTACACCTTTTGGTACGGTGTTCGTTGTTTTGCAAATTTCTATAGGTTTTCCTTCTTACCGAGCCGTAACATTCATCAATTATGTTTATCCTCTTACTCTCGGAGGCTTAGTGGCCTTAGGAACTAAGTTGGTGAATAAAGGGAAGTCAAATTAATGAAAAGAAGGCCAACCAAACAAATGCTACATTTTTCGATCATCAAATGCAAAAGGGTCCACTTATAGAGACCATACCCTTCACTACACAAAAAATTTGGTAGATATTTTTATTGGAGATTAAAGTTGAGTTCGTTAGCTTCAAAACGACTGGTCACATGCCCAATTCTGACAAGAAACGACCAAGTTATGGCATTTCAAAGATGCAGTGCGCATCAGGTACAAACCAGTCGACTGGTCGACCAGTACCAGTCGACCCGACTGTTTCAGGTCTGCAGATCACTGTTTGCTTTTTGGCCCGTGATATCTTGCTTCAAGCTTCCTCCAATCTTTCCCCGTGCGTGCTTCAGACCTCCAACTCCTGTGACTCAAGTCCTAATGATGAAGGGGGTTGCTTGTTGGACCATCTCTACAACCATTATGAATGCAAGTGGGAAAAGCTCATCAAATTGGCTATAAATACCACAAAGGTCTCAAGGAAACACACACCATTTCAGCCCCCATAAGCTGAACTTACTCTACTCTCTCTTATTTCTAAGTTTATTAGTGTATTTGTATGCTTAAACACTTATCCATTCCGAAACTTGTAGTAGTTCTTTACACTTTCCTTTGGTACTTTAATCAAACATTTGGGTTGTAATATTGTAGCTAAACACTAGTAGTTGTAGTAACTTTCCTTTGGTATTCAATCAAAGTATTTTCCAGATTTTTTGGGTTGAATTAGTACTTGGTATTAAGTGTTTTGTGGCTTGAATATTGAAGGCTCTAGATCATTACTTGTGATTATCATCCCCCTCCATAGTTGAGGGTAGTAAGTCTCTTTAACTTAATTTTCTTCTTCGTTATTGTTACATTATGAATGATTTGATATTTTATGTGTTTGTGTTAATTACCAACATGAGTGAGTAGTCTTCTTGCTAGAGTATGGGGATGTAGTTAGCTAATTATTTTGCTTATGGGGTAATGGGTTGATCATGAATATGTACATGAAAGAATATGTGAGTTCCATGGTAAGGAATCGAAAGTCCATTTCGATCTCCATCCATGGACAATTTATGTTGCTTGAATGTTTGAATGCTTGGGAAGTATGGATTCATGCTAGTAATGAGTAGCCCAGAAGCTAACTTTATTAGGATTCCTTTGAGGCCTAGCCCGTCCTTAGGATGATGAACCATGCCCATCTTGTGTGAGTCTTTCTTGTTTCAACATAAATTGGGGGTCATGAGCATGTATTAAGAAGTTGTTAGTATGGTCGAGTTATACACCCAGAAGCCGAATCTCCTAAACCATATTAGTAGCTATATAGTTCCTATGCCCAGAAGTTGTGGAACTAAATTAGAAAGACCTTTTTTATCATACAATGTTAAAAACATATTTTCAACCCATCCCTTTAGCAAACTAAGAAGCTAGAATCCCCGAACTCTAGTCTTTTTATCTATTGTTTAAACTTGAAATTTGAAATTTGTTGTCACTATAAAAACTAAAAAAACCCATAATCCTTCTTCTCATTTAAAACTCTTTTTTGACCAAAACGTTTCCCTGTGGATCGACCCCTTACTTACCACTAATGCTAGTCATTAGGGTTAATTAAGGAGAACAAAAATTAATTGTGTATACCGGACCTAGTTAAACGATCAACGACCTACGGTTCCGTGAGCTATCACTACCCTCGAATGTGAGTTGGCTCAACATCTGCAACGTCTTCAATCCGATTATGAGGGCTCTTTGCGTCAGAAGGCTAAGCTACACTGGCTCAAGTTAGGGGATGACAATACTGCTTTCTTCCATCGTAGTGTTAACCATCGAGTTCAGAGTAATAAGATTACCTTTTTGCATTTAAATGGTGAAGACATTTTTGATCCTGATAAGATTCAAACTGCTTTCTACGATCATTTCTCAACTTTGTTCACTGCTGTTCCTCAGACCCGAAAATCAGTGAAGATTGACATTGCTCAAAATGGTCCCGTCTTATCTACCCATCAAGGCAAACTTTTGGATCTTTCCTTTACAGATGTTGAGATCAAAAATGCTCTGTGGAGCATACCGGATGATAAGGCCCCTGGTTTGGATGGTTTCAATAGTAAGTTCTATAAGGCGGCGTGGGATGTTGTTGGTAAGGATATTACTTTAGCCATCAAGCAGTTCTTCCTCACGGGTAACATTTTAAAGAGCTGGAACACAACTACTATTACGTTGATCCCAAAGATTCAGTGTCCTTCACATCCTAGGGATTTTAGACCTATTTCGTGTTGCCATGTTCTGTACAAATGTATTTCAAAGCTTATCTGCTCTAGGCTTAAGCTGGTGCTGGGGGACATTATTGATCTGGCTCAAGGTGCATTTGTGGCGGGTCGGAATATCATGCATAACATTCTGCTTTGCCAAGACCTTGTCAAGCATTATTCTAGGAAGAATTGTTCCCCTAGTTGTCTAATGAAGATTGATCTCTGCAAGGCGTACAACACGATGAGCTGGGAGTTCCTTAAAGAGATGTTGGTTTTCTTGAACTTCCCGCCTTCTTTCATCAAGATCATTATGCGCTGTATTACTTCAACGAGCTATGTTTTCATGATTAATGGTACTCCTACCCCTGTTTTTAATGCCAAGCGAGGCCTTCGCCAAGGTGATCCTCTCTCCCCCTTGTTGTTCGTCTTGGGCATGGAATACCTATCTCGACTATTGAGAAGTGCCGCGGGTACCTTTGACTTTCATCCTAGGTGCAAATCTATAAAGCTCTCTCATTTATGCTTCGCCGATGATCTGATGTTGTTTTGTAAAGGAAACATATTTTCTGTTCGTGCCTTACGCATCTGCATTCTTCTTTTCTCCCAATCGTCCGGGCTACAAGCTAATTCTGATAAATCGGCTATTTATGTAGCTGGTGTTCCCTCCAATCTACGAGAAGAAATCAGGGCTATCTCCACCTTTATCTATGGTTCTCTCCCGTTTAAATACCTTGGAGTGCCCCTGTCTTCCAAGAGGCTTAGTATGGCGGATCGCGAACAGATTGCTGATAAGATGACTTGGAGGATTAGAGCCTAGAGTGCGAAAAATCTTTCTTATGCTGCTCGGCTTCAACTCATTAATTCCGTCTTGATGGGAATTTCCACATACTAGTGCCAAATCTTTATTCTTCCTCGTCAAGTTATCAACACTGTTAATTCTATCTGTAGATCCTTCCTGTGGTTTGGCGTCCATAATTCTCAAAAGCCTGGAAATGTTAGTTGGGACTCAATTTGTAAACCGAAAAAAGCTGGAGGTCTTGGTATCCGCAACTTACTTGTATGGAATATGGCAGCTATAGGGAAAATAGCTTGAAATATCTCTCACCTTCGGGAATCCCTATGGGTTCGATGGGTACATGATGTATATACGAAAGGTGGCAGATGGGAGGTCTTCAATGCACCTATTACTGCGAGCTGGACATTAAAGAAGATTTGTAGTATTAAAGATCGACTCCTACCTTGCATTGATAAGGATAGGTATTCAATCAAGGATACATACATGGATCTATTGGAATCTGACATACGACTTAGATGGGTTAGCGTCATTTGGAACAGACTTGCAATTCCAAAAACTCGGTTCATTAGTTGGATGGCTGCTCTTCAGAAGCTTAAAACGAAAGACAAATTGAGGAGTATTGGAGTGGTTGATGATGATATGTGCCCTCTTTGTGGTAGTCTTCCTGAATCTAATTCTCATTTGTTCTTTAGATGTACCTTCAGTCAGAGATGTGTACAGGATGTTCATCGTTGGTGTGGCCTTAAGTTCAACCCAATTATGCGCATGGACTTTCGAAGGCTTAAAGGAAACTCTTTACGTCGAAACACAATATGTGCTATCTATACTTCTACTATATATTACATTTGGAAATCAAGGAATGATGCGATTTGGAGTGGTTTTGTGCGTACTCCAGCCTCTGTTAGTGCTCTTGTACGAAATGAAATGTGTCATAGATTTCTTAGCCTTTACTCTATGATTGTCGATGATCATATTGATCGTTGGCTCTCTTAATTCCCTCTTGTTAGTGCTGGCTAATGGTTCCTGATTTGTTGTTTAGCTTTATTGATCTCTACTTGTGATTTGTTGGCCTGGAATGAATATTTGAGATGCTAGATGTGCATTTCCATGTGATTCATGCTGTTGGTGAGTGTATCCTGTTGTGGTGTGATTATGTTGGGCTCTTGTTCTGGTGTAGTGTCATCTGCTGTGGATTGGTCTTGCCACTGGTATACTGCTCAGATCTTGTTGTGATGCAGCTTCATATGCGAATGGCCTTTGGCTTATTCTTTGTTGTGCCTTCTGCTGGTCTTGTTATTTGAGGGCTGTCTGGATGTTTGTGCTTGCTCTTTGGCTTGGGATGTACTGCTTGCTTATCCTGGTGCAACAGACACCTCTTGATTGCTGCTAGGTTATTATTGAGGTGCTGTTGATGAGATTTTTGCACCGGCTGATCTGCTGTCCAGCTGGTCTTGAGCTCAGTTATTGCTGCAGCTCCTACTTCATATTTGTTGCTGTCCATTTGGTGCTCGAAGCTGTTACTGATGTCCATCTGGTCTACTGTTGTGCTGCTGCTGTCCATCTGGTTTACTGTGGTGCTGCTACAGTGCTCTGGCTATGATCCAAGCTCCACTACTCCTACTTCTGCAATGCACCTGCTGCTGTGATGATACGGACTCCTCATACCGTACTGAATGGTGCTGTATGGCTGATGCATGATGATGTTATTGGCAACTTGAGAATTCCTACTGGCTGCCACTTGCTGTTGGTGTGCTGCTTACAATGCTGTCCTGATTTTATTGAAGCTAATCTGATGCTACTGCTGGAAATATGAGGCTGAATGGATGCTGATGCTGGCCTCAGTTTTACTGATCTGCTGCTGTTGACACTTTGCTAGCTACTGATACATGATGCATGATGAGTTCAAGCTGTTTGTTGGTTTTCATTTTGATGCCTCCCTGTTTGGGCTTTTCCATGTTTATTCCAACCTTGTTTTGTTAGTTTTTTTGTAGCTAGTTGGTCTTATGTATAGCTACTATTCTATTGCCGCCTCTTGTTGTCGGCTGTTTTTGGCTCTCCCGGCTCGTATGCACATGAAAAGTGGGGCGAGGAAACCCTTCATAGAAGGTGTGCCTCGTTTCCACACTGATGCAAATAAGCCGAGATGAGTTTCTTTGCCATGATGTATTTGTCTTTTCTGGTGAATGAAAAACTTTTATTTGCCAAAAAAAAAAAATAATAATAATAATAGGAATTATTATTATTAATAGTAATAATAATAATAATAATAATAATAATAATAATAATAATAATAATAATAATAATAATGAAAAATTACCGTAATAATCCAATCTTTTACTGATTTCTCTAGAATAATCCCAACTTTTAACTAATCATGAATAATCCTAATTTTTAAGTTATTTGACCAAGAATAGTGTTTTCAAATTAGTAAAATCCTATTCTAGGTATTAGATAGGTTCTCGTGCCAAGAACGGTTTAAGAATTATTTAAATAAAAAAACTACTAATTTTATATAAGTAAGTTATTTTATGACTCCTAAATCATATTGAAAAGGAAAAATTACCTAGAATAATCCAAACTATTTACGATTTTCCTACAATAATTCCACCTATTGATTAACTATGAATAATCCTAACTTTGAGGGGCATTGTCCTAGAGTTAACTCAGTGACTCGATGACTTGCTATAGCAAGTTTTTTTTTAAAAAAAAAAAGATAAATTAAAATAAAATGTCAAAAAAGATGTTAAAAAAATGTTCATAAAAAATTTATGATTTTTTTTTATTATTTAGAATTTTTTATGTAAATTTTCAAAAATATTTTCTAATTTTAAATTAATATTTAATTTATTTTTTTGGTGAATTACCTATTATTATAGGTCATCGGGTTATCCAAGTTTACTCTAGGAAAATACCCCTCAAAGTTGGGACTATTAATGGTTAATCAATAGGTGGAATTATTGTAGGAAAATCATGAATAATTTGGATTGTTCTAGGTAATTTTTCCTATTGAAAATTATAAATTGATTTGTTTTAAAAGCTATAGAAGTAAAACTATTAGATTGAGATATAGATTATTAATATATATAAAACATAATTATAAAATCATGCACTAAACAATACAGATTAGAAGTAATTACAAAAAAATAATAATTTTTTTTGAAATAAAAAAATAATGAAATTTCAACACATAAAAAAATAATATAAACAATAATTTAAATGTTTAATGACTTGGTAAAACCTTAAAATAAGCTTTCAGTCTAAAGAACATACTCCCTTCAATCATTAAACAAGTTCATGTTTGTCATTTTAAGGTGTTTCATTTGTTTCTCATAAAGAATCTTTTTGTTTATGTCATAAATTTTGAACTAAAGAAACTTAATTCATCCCGATTTAATATTTTAATAATATTTATGGTCCTTATATATTTTCCGTTAACTTCATTTTAATACTTTTATATTCTTTGTTGTTCCTATATATTTTTCACCAACTAAATAAAAATACTTTTTATTAGTTATGGTCCCCATGTTTTTTCCACTAAGTCTCCACTTTTTCTCCATTATAAATTTATGATTTAACAAAATAATATTTCTATTATTTAAAAGATTCTATTTATCTTAATTCTCGTGAATATTCTTTGTCAGAACTTCATTAAGGAACGAAGGGAGTATTATTTTAGTATAATAATCAACATATAACCTAATTTATTTATTTATGTGTTATAACTTTGTCAAATATAGATGATAGAATTATCATTTAAAATTTATTTCACCATTATCTTTTTTTTTATATTTACTTAAATAATTAATGTATAATCTATTTAATTTGTGTAGTTTTTTTTAAATATAGCCATGTAAATTATTATTTATAAAAAACTATTTCAAAGTTATTTTCTTTTCTTAATTTATTGCAAAAATATTATAATGAAAATAAATTTTTTACATAAATAAATAATATGTTATCCGATAATTATGCATTGTAATTAAAAGATACTACATACCCTAACTGATCGTATATGGTAAACATTACTCCCTCCGTTGTTTTATGTTTGTACACCTCACTATGAAGAGTAGTTTCAAATGTTTGTCCACTTTATAATACATTCTATTTTTGAAAATCTTTTTTCTCAAATATACCCTTATAATCCTTCCCATTTTCCCCAAATATACTATCTATATGTTAATAACAATGATAATTTCCTTTTTTTTTTTCTGTAATTTATCTGTAATTTAAATGTCTTTTCTCTCTCATAACATCAATACAATCATTACATTACAATACTACTTAATTAAAATAATAACCGCTTACTACAAATATCTACAAAGATTCTAGTTTTTTTAATTTGTGTGAAAAACTCACAGCGACAATCTTTTAATAGCGAAGGGAGTAGTAAATAAGATACAATTTAAAAATCTTTTGTTACTAATATATCAAGCAAATCTAATCCAAAAGATATTACAAGGTATGCTAAAAAAATATTTGCCTAATAAAAACATTAAAAGAGCAGGAAAAATTTTATTGTGAAGTCGACATGTGTCCCAATCGTTTCTTCATTTGTATATTGAATGGATTGGCAAATAAAAATATTACAAAAAAATGTGAGCTAAACCCCTGCCACCAACCCCTCATTCTCTCCTCCACTACTACCACTCACCTCTCTCCTCTCCTCCGCCAACCTCGAAAACGAGTCCCCCATCTTTACCCCTTACCCCGGTCGCAAATCCCCCTCCCCTTACCCATTAGCCCTATCAAACAATTACTACATTATAATTCAAATGAACTATCCCTTCCAATGAATCAACCCAACAAGGAAATAAACAATGATACAATAAACAGAATACGTGAGAGGATGTCATGCCATACATATGCGGTTTGTGTGGGACAAGTTATGGAAATGTGATAGACTAAAACGTAAATGGGAAGGGGGTTATGCCATCGTTACGGGCTATAGAGAATGAAACAAAGATTGAATTTTAATTGAGTAAATTACAGAATAAAATTTGAGAAATGGAAATATACCCATTAAAATTGGTAAAAAAGAATGATTTGGGTAGTAAAGGTGACGGGAGGGAATTGCACCGATGAGGAGTGGCGTTGGTGGTGGTGGTATTTTTTCAGATTTTTATTTCCGATCTTAACTTTTTTTTTTCTTTTTTATTACATAAAATAACATGTTACAAATATTAGATCATTCTGGAAATTTTTTTTCAAATAGTTAAACATGCAACAATATTCAATTATCAATAGTTCATGAATGTAGTATAAAGTTAAACACCCTACGGGATTAAACCAGAAATTTTGAAACGCTAAAAATAACAAGAATTCAACATACATCTGCTAATTCTGTCAACCACAAACTATTTGAAAATCAACCAAGAATAGGGAAGATCCGAGTGATGTGCTCCAACTGTATGCTATCTGCAGCATTTTTCTTCAATTCGGGACAGTTAAATTCATTGCGCGGAAGAATTATGATTTGACCTTTCGAACTCTTCTCGATATTCCATCCGCTTTCCTCCATTTGCTGCTCCAAGAATTTGTCTAAGGCAAGACCTTCAATATTGATGGCCTGATTCATTGCAAGAGAAAGTCGAAATACGTATTAACCCGCTGAAAAGCTTGAAGGCAAAGGTCATAAATTTTATCGACAACTTACAAATCTTACTAACATTCATATACATTCTTTGTTGATGCTTAATTTGTAATGATTAACTCATTTTGCATCAAATAAGATCGTGCATAGTTTAAAAAAATACCTCAGCAACCACGCTCCTTGGGACACGTTGACAAGTTAAAGAAAGAATATGAACAGCATAGTTTTGAATTGCTTGCTCAAAACCTGTAATAAATGTATTAATATTCACATGGAAGTGAAAAGCTCAATATATTACATGATAAAGATCCCGATAATTAGGTCCCGAAAGAAAAGGTCTTGCATTTTAATCATCCATTATCAAAACATTTATACCTAAAAATGGACCACAACTACAATCTGGTTGTCACAAGATTCCCAAAAACTCTAGATTAACATTAGACATACACTTGACAATATGCATATGAACTTCATCCCTTTGGGCTCCAAACCTAGAGGCGCAAAACTTACATTCAGTCATACATATAATTAAAACACTACTGATGGGGCGGATCCGGGAAAAAACATGTCATGTCAACCATTTAATAAAAGAAATTACATCGAACAATGTTTCAATTAAGTTAATTCTTCGCATCGAGTATTCATATTTGATGTCATCATTAAATAAATTTTAAACCAAATAACGTTTAAAATACATCTCTTTTATCATACTTTATTCTTTTTAAGGACAATTTAGTACATCTCATGTTTTTCAATAATCATTGAAACAAAATAATAAGGCTACCCATACTCTTCTTAAACCTATACCGTTTCATTCCACTCAAAATATGATTATAGCAATAGTCATTGAAACAAAACAAATCCCATATGCTAACAAAATCTCAAAATAAACCAAACATAAATGCCAACAAAAAAACTTTAAAAATTGTAAATCAAACAATTATGAATGATGTTTCAAGTATGATTCAATCCTTCGATGGAAAAAAGTATGAAAACAAATTGTAAGTTGAAACAATTACCCAGGCAAGTATGACTCAATTCACCATTAAAATAACTCTATAACAGCATTAAAATAACACAAAAGGCCTAAAGTTTTTAACAAAAACCTAAAAAAAAACCTTAACTTTTGGAGAAAACCCTAGTTAAATGAACATATAAAGGAACCACTAGCAAAATTTCCATAAAAATGCAATAGACCAAAGAATTTGAGGTAATTAAAGTCAAAAAAAATCGCCCGTCGAATGAGGCAACAGGGAGCCTGGCTGGTGATGGGTGGTGAAGGGAGAGCAAACCGGAGACGAGAGTGTAGATGGTAGACTTTTTAAAGTTGTGAAGGGATTAAGGGAGGGAGAAAAAATCGTGGATGATTCTGAATTATAAATGTTAACTTCTCATCATTTCCCCCTATCATGTTACTTGGACTTGAGTACTGATGCCAGATATTGGTACGTGTCCAATAGTCGAATACATCTAAATATACAATTTTACGCCTAAAGTGAAGTGTCAAGTATTATACCAATGTCCGAGTATCAAGGATCGGACACAGGTACGTGAAGCAAAATGAAGAGTCTGAATAACATAGCCCCCTTATATCTGTTTGAATTGAAACAAAACAAAAGGGTTGGAGGATTGAATCGTGGACCAAGTGGTTAAAAGACAAGCATTTTACCAGACGAACCAACTTGTTATTGCTGATTTTTTCCCTGCAATTTAAGTGATGCCAATTGACATCACTAACCCCTTTTAAATCCGCCCCTGACCACTAGTTATTCCAATCCACGAAATTTGATTATATCTCAATCCAAGCAATCTGAGGGGTTGTTACAGTTTTCTCTACAATTCCATAATAGTATGGCCTCAAGTGCAAGTTTAAGTATGAGTGTATGACATTATCAGTCCACCGTGTCCTGACAAAAACATGCCTCCGCAAGGCAGCGGGGAATTTAAACACTTCTCGAATAAGAAGAGCCACAAGGATTTACAAATTTTATTTACACAAACTCCAAGGCTAATCACCTTCACCGATGTGCCCATCTGAGCACAAGGCCCATTGCAACAGCCTCTATAAAACATACCTAAAACAATATATGATACAAATTTTTTTTTATATATATATATTTTTTTATGTAAAAATGTGCTTAAATTTCCTATGTTTTTGAAACTCTAAAAATTAACGTCTCATTTCTTTTGTCTTCTCAAATTGGATCGAAATTCGTTTCAGGTAACACTGCTCATGCCTTCTGATTTCATATATTAGCCAAAAAGAACTTACTACCAGAACATCCTTTTTTCCATGGGATTTCAAAATAAGCCATTGTGTTTGATGCTAAAATTTATATAAAAAAAATGATCACTTTATAAACAAGTACAGAGAACCTCTACAAAAATGCTCAAAGTATAGTATGAAAAGTTAGCCATTCATAAACTATTTTTCTTACCTGGAACTGGTTCTAGAAGGTGGCGGTTCTTGGCTGCTTCTTCCCAAAACTGATTAAACCTAGCAGTCTAAAAGCAAAGAAACCTTGGCTATTGACATCCTCATACTCTAACCCATTTCAAAGCTAAAGTATTAATCATACCTCCAAATAATGAGAGAGAAGAATTAATGTCTTGAACTGCTCCTCCAATTGCTGAAAGTTTTTACACAAGAAAAAACAATAAACAAATTTTACCAACAATATAAGTGTGATATAAACATTAATAGAATAAAATAAGTCCATTATCTCAATGTGGTTTATATTCTAGAGTACCATAAATATTGGTAGCAATATAGACCACATATATTGTTGAGATACTCTAGAAGCATAACACGTTTGACAATTCTAAGTCACCATGGAAAAAGCTGCAATGACCAAAATATTTAAGGCTCTACGTTACTCATGAGTTCAGTTTTAAAAAGTGTTATCTTTAGGAGTAACGTGCCAAAAAATCAAGAAATAATAAATTAAACTCCAAAAAAAGGGGAAAAAAACAAAACAAAACAAGATAAGAGAAATAAGAAGACAAGGTTCTTGATAATTCAATGTTTTAAATCACAACTTCTCCTTTTCCTTTCCACAATTATAAAGCATATGCAACAATCCAACACATCTAAAAAACAAATCCAAGGCTCCAAATACAAACAAAACAATCTCCTCCAACGGTAACTTGCCAACTCAAATATGACATGGAGACCCGATTTTCCATTAACACAGCAAGAGCAGACAGATTCTTGTGAGATAACAGATTTCCAACCCTGGCCTATGTTGTCACAGTAAAACATTACTATTAATCCTATTCCTTTCCAATGCCAATATGGAAACATCCAATAAAGAACTTAACTTAAGAGGAAAAAAGAACACAGTTTTCTTGTGAAACGTGATATTAAGTTAAACTAGTAAAGATGATTCATTATGAACTACCCATCATCCATTACTGCAAAATATTGGTTGCATCACCACATCGTGATTGCGTTGTAAAGGTTTTTCAAGATACAACTACAGTATAGACTTTGAAACCATAACGGGCTCACGACTGTTAGTGCAACCGCAGATTCAAAATTCATTTTTAGACAACAATTTCACAGAACCTAACCCGCCTTTCATCACAGTGCAACAGGGTTGCATCATCTCATATCATTCCAGTTTTAAGAGAATATAAAGTAAGAAATTCATACTACACGCATTGTAAAAGTATAAAAGTATAGTATGTTCAGGTCGCTGCAAGAGATCTTATATTATTTTTTTCCCATACTTGCGGGTACAAGTACCACTACATCATTCATGTTATCACATCACTGTGACGGCAACCACCATGAGAAAAATAGAAATCGAAACCGCATTTTTTCACTATGCTTTCCACCTTTGAGTTACATACCAAATCCCAACTCATTAAGGACTTTCCTCGCCTTACTAAACCCAAACGACAAAAACTACTCATTAATCTCTTAATCTTTCATGGGAAAGGAACTAAAATTTATAATAATGTGAAAGGAACATAATAGTGAAAAAATTCATGGTAAGGACCAAATTGATTCTCCATCATTTGCTAAAAAGTATCACTGGAAATTTGTTGTCCAAGATCATAGTGTATCAAGAACCTAATTGTATCAAAATCCTATAGCTGTAGTCAGCACATGATTTTGGCCATTAATTTTGTATTAGAAAATGACTATTGATGATCCAACAAACGTTGGCTAAATATGATAACACTACTCACAAGAAAGGGATCTACACTTGGTATTATAGCAATGATTCATTAAATGGCATATGTGTTTAACCCGAAGATATGTATACTATAATTACATAAGAAATGAAAATAAAGCCATACCACACGTTCTGGAATCAAGAAGAGGCAAAGGCTGAAATCAGGAGCTGGCATAGCCATGAGTGCCTGAGTTAGATAAACAAACAAAACATGCAACTCAACAACCAAGAAAGCAAAAAATATAACAAAAAACCAAGCCAAAAAAAGAGCAAGCACCCAATAAATTGACAGAGGTGTTCGGGCTAGTTTCGGCTATGATTTATCGAGTCGGGGTAATTTCAGGTCGAGTTAATACATGATTCAGTTGTTCTATCAATTTTGTAGAACTCTTTAAATAGATAAGCATCGATAAAAAAAAAGATGTAAAAGAGAAAAAAATATGTAGACCTTAATTAAAATGCGAGCAATAATTTGGGTGCTCATCCTCTCTGGTTCAAACTGCACACATAGCATGAAATTGAATGAGATTATAGAACAGCAAAGTAATAATGATTCCTAAGCAATATCAAAACAGAAAAAATATCGTATTCACTTATCAAAATATGAATTTAAACCTGGTAGAGGCGAAGGAGACAGAGGTTGGCATCAAGACTGTAGGAGTTGGTCATAACCTGTTGAATTGAAAGGAAAAGGCTTAAACAACAACAAACAATAAAAATAAGTAAAGATATTTAATCTCAAATTCAATAAATGGAAAACAATCACCATAAAAGTAGGTTTTGTTATTGAACCTTACAACTTTACACAATATCCTCCATCAATGAACTCAGAAATTGCACAAATTGAACAAACGACTACAAAAAAAGGAAAAGGGAAAGGGAGGATACCTGTTCATTGACGTAGTTTTCGAGATCCGGAAGGATGTCCGGATTGTACGGATTAAGAGCAACGAGTTGTTCAACAGTGTAAGAAGTGGTTTCTTGCCCCATTGTTTGATGTTTTCGATCGGAGATTTTGTTACCAGATGAAGAAGAAGGAAGAACTACGCCTACGCAAGTTTAAGGCTTTAGGTTGAGAACTCAACTCAAGTCTAGGGCTTTCTATGCGGAATCCAGAAGGAGCAAATTATTACCCATTTCTTTTCCAAATCTTAAATAATAAAAATTAAATGGAAATTCCAGGTGATAAATCCGAATTTTTTTTTTGGCTTTTTCACAATTATTTTGAAAATCGTGTCGTGATTTTGAGTTTTGAACTTTTCCATGTGATAGAAAAGATGTTAAGTTTTAGGTTAAACTAGTATAGAATTTCGTGTAATGTACGGAATTCTTACTACGAAGATATATATAAATATATTTTTAAAAAACATGCAGTAATAATTTATAATTAAATATACTATATAAAGATGAAATAATAAATAATAATTGTTAAAATAGGGTAATATGAAATATTTATATGTGTTATAAATTAAAATAGTTTGTAGATGAATAAAATAAATAACTGGTTGATTAATTAATTTTATTAATCACTTAAGCCAATATCAACAAATAAAATTCTTTAATCTAGCGTGGCTCCAAAAGAATGAACGTGTGATTTTGAGTCTTTTTATTAAATTGTATGAGAATTAGTTGAAATACTTTCTATAACTAAATCAATCTAAATTTTAATAAATTATTTAATGTTATCTAAATACTTCTTACTTTATTTTGTTTTAAAATTTCTCTAGTAGTAATTTATTAAGATATATATGATTAATATTTTATTCCCTAATTTGTAAGTTTAACTTTGTTAATATCATCTTAATGATTCTTAATTTAATGTTTCCATTATCTTATTCAATCTATAGATTAGAGTATTAATTAATTGATTGTCAAATCTTTGATTGAAGTAGATTGGTCAACTATTTAATTCATTTAATTTAAATACTCCAATAGAAAAATAACATATAGCAAGTGCTCTAGAAATTTGACACTTGGCTTTTTACAGCTTTTTTAATAGATGTTATGATGATTATGATTATGATTATGATTATGATTATGATTATGATGATTTATTCCCTAATTTGTAATTTTAACTTTGTTAATATCATCTTAATGATTCTTAATTTAATGTCACCATTATCTTATTCAATCTATAGATTAGAGTATTAATTAATTGATTGTCAAATCTTTGATTGAAGTAGATTGGTCAACTATTTAATTCATTTAATTTAAATACTCCAATAGAAAAATAACATATAGCAAGTGCTCTAGAAATTTGACACTTGGTTTTTTACAGCTTTTTTAATAGATGTTATGATATGATTATGATAATTTATTCCCTAATTTGTAATTTTAACTTTGTTAATATCATCTTAATGATTCTTAATTTAATGTCACCATTATCTTATTCAATCTATAGATTAGAGTATTAATTAATTAATTGATTGTCAAATCTTTGATTGAAGTAGATTGGTCAACTATTTAATTCATTTAATTTAAATACTCCAATAGAAAAATAACATATAGCAAGTGCTCTAGAAATTTGACACTTGGCTTTTTACAGCTTTTTTAATAGATGTTATGATATGATTATGATGATTATGATTTTTACAGCTTTTTTAATAGATGTTATGATTAAGTATTTATTTCGACTGGATTTCGAAATATGTTGTCAATTATGGTGATCACGACAATTTTTTTTTAAAAAAAACATCATTACGTTGAAAGGTCAGATAACCAAGTGGATTACAAAAAATATTTATCTATCACGTGAAAAAGCCGAAAGTTCAGGATTACCACTTGAATTTTCCCAATTAAAAAATATCAACTAGTAAGTTAAAACCTAGTCATTGAGATTTTTTTTTTTGAATTTAGTCGATTGAGATCTTATTTGTGTTTGTCTTGATGTAAATTTTATTAACATCAAACAATTAAATTTTTTTAATTAAACACAATTTTTGAAACTTTTGAACTTCTCCATTTTATGTCAAACAAAAAACGATCCACCACCAACGTCAAAAAAAAACTCAAGCTTACCCGAGTTTCTTTGGATATCTAAAGATCGTTTAATTATTGGGCTAACGAATTATTGATGTTGTGATTGTTATTTGTGTTGTTGTGGTTGATTATTGAGCATTATTGTTCGTTTTTATCATAATTGTACTAGTTGTTTTGACCATTTTATCTTTAATGTTTTTGTTCTTGTTCGTCATTATGTTGTTCTTGACTATTGTTACTGCTTTTTGATCATCTATATATTGTTAGCGGTATTATTGATGAAGTATTTTTTGTTGATGATTTTGTTATTGTTGTTGTCTTTGGTGTTGTGTTTGATTTTTTATTGATCTTGTTGTTGTTAGTGATTTTAATGGTAGTGGCTTTGTTGTTGATTATGATTTAAGGGTTAGTTAGGGTTTATGGTTGATGCCTGATGGTCAAATAATGTTGATGATTTATGGTTTAGGTGGTGTGTTGATGTTAGTATTTGTGTTGTTATTCAGACCATTGTCCACTGCTATTATCATTGTTACATGTGATTGTTGTTATTGTTGTAACTTCTTGTTTTTATGAATTGTTATTAACTCACAACCTACACTCTTTTTTGGCCCGAACCAATTTAGTTGTCCTATTTGCTTGGACACGATTATTAAGGGTGGTGTGAGGTCCATTAAAAAGGTGGTAGTTAGAGTATATTAATTGATTAAATTAATTGTAAAGATGGTAGTTGGAGTATTGTAAGTAGTAAAAGCGGGGTATTTTGGTCTTTAGTTGTGTGAACATGGGGTATTTAGGTTTAAAAAAATTGACAAAAAAGGAAATGTGACAATTGATATGAATTTGCCAAAAAAGATTGACAAAAAAAGATATGAATTTGCCAAAGTTCATGATCAAGTTATTCATCATCTTTTCATTGAGTCCCTATTAGGCCATGACATTTCGTCACATGATCATCCCATGGGCGCACTCGTGTGGATATACTCATGGGACACCCGTAGGCTCGAGCCCACAAACCCACAAGTAATGATCATTGACTTGCATACGCACTTGATGAGGTTTACTCTTTACCAAATCCATATGGTATTAGGAGATTCACCCATCAAGTATTATATACAAGTCTACGACCCACTCGTTAAAACTATGTGGGATCTTCCTTGAAGTATTTCCAACAGTCCCACCCAGAGCAAGATTTACGAAGGATGAGAAAGAAAGCAAACCAATACCCTCATCACAAGGAGCTGGACTATAGTACTTTCAATGCAATGCTTTCTCATCCTCACATTGATGGTAATAAAGGCATTTGATGCAATGCTTCAAAAAGAGGGATATTCATGTTAACCCCAATTAGCCTTTTCATTAACCTTTCAAATGTTGGCCTCCCTTATTCTATGTCCATCCCACTCATTCTTACATCTACTTATTTTTTATTACTTTCGACAAAATATTATTAAATTAAAATAACAATATTAGGTGTACCAAGATGATGAGAACGAAGAGAGTATAGTTATAAATGATCATCTAACCAAGGGAGATAGATAAATGGTGTGTAGTGATTTATACTCACACTACGCATCAGATGAAATCTAAGAACAATAATACTTAAGTCAGTTATGATCCATTTTCAGTTACACGTCTAGATTAGTAATGAGCTCATAATCACAAACAAAATATACACAATAGTGTAATTAAGTTGAGTAATTAATTTTATTTACAAATGCAAAAGATTTGATATCAAGTTCCACCCTATCCATGTCTTCTTATCACAAGGAGACTTGAAATTAAGCTCAAACATTTCCCTTGTTAGTTTCTCATCAGATTCACAAAACCCAACTAACTTTGCAACAATCTCTGCACTTTCTTGTACATGTTGCATATTGTGAGGATCAGTCCACAATTTGTTCACCAACTGCAATCTTCTCTTTTGTTTCCCTTCAGGTGGGATATCCCATTTACAGTACAATGCTTCCCTTTCGTCAGGTGATAGTCTTGAACTTACTCGCTTCGCCAAATTTTCCCTTTCTTGTTTAAGAGCCCGAATGCTGCACATAATTTACATGTTGCATATAAGCTTTTTATAGTGAAAAGTACAGATATATATAGCACAGGTATAAACCAATGTCACATGATTCACTAATCTCTTTGAGAATTGCAAATCAAAAAAATGAATTATCATCGGTTTTGGGCTATTTTAGGGTCATTTTCAGCGAATTAATTGGTGAATCATGTTGTACTGGTATTAACATTTAGTTACCTTGAAGACACATAGGAGGCTGGTTCATCACTTAAGAGTGCAGGGCTAGCATTTCCAAGGTCCGATAAGTGTTGTTCTAACCATGTTAATCTTCGAAGCTCAACTTCCATGTATATTTGATCAGCAGGATCACCTTTGAATAACAGGAAAAATTGAGTTCTGTGCACCAATGAGACATGGCAAAGGTGCCATAGCATGATTATCTGCTTTCTTTGTTCCTCGAAGATCGACACCCAAGAAAATGGAGATTGATTGACACCATCTTGTGAACTGTTAGTTCCCTCACCTGCCTCCAGTTCCAGTACCTAGTTCACAACACAAACAAAAATAAGGAAACGGGTAGAATTGATGATTTTGCTATTGGGTCTGTACATAAGAATAGAGTTGGCTACCCACAAACCCGAGGTTCCATCCTAAAACTAATTGGTATTAGGAGTAGCCATCATGTATATATGTTAGTCTACCTATCTCTAATTCTTCGATTTGCGATCACATGTGGATATTTTCCAACAAGAACAACTCAAATAATTGAGGAAAACTTCATGCACATTTCTTTTTCTTATCGGGGTAATGTTGGAGAATTCTTATAGGCAAGAGGAAAAGAAATTAATCCTTCTTGTATAGGCGGTGAGAATCGGAGAAAACTTTGGCTAACCAATGATTCTCAAAGACATGCACATTTCTTAAAGGTAAGAACTTTGTGAACATCATAAAGCAAACGATTCGGGCCTTAATATCTTCCAGTCTCAAACGACAAGGATTTACGGTGGATGGCAAATATTATGCTGCTTGAAACCATTACAAGTATTCGAGATATGTGTTTTTGTTCCGAAATTGGATTTTCAGTACCACATGAATGTTGGTAGTGTTTAATATCCAATATGGGTAGCAATATAGAAAAAAGAAGATGAAAACCAGTGAGCAACTAAATTGATCTTACCTGACAAACCAGCAGCTGCTTTTGATACTGAAGCTTAGCTACTCTTTCCTTCAACTCAGTCACATAAGCTCTTATGTTGCGTGCACTCTCCTCGAGTGCATTATTGAACTTCTGCTGCATTTTTTTCACATTAATCGAGTTGGATTTCTGTCTTGATGGAGTATTATTCTCCCTAGATGATCGAGAATAACCAACTTGATCATCCTTCATAGGGGTGCTTCTGCAGGAATTCGTCAAGCTATCAATTGTCGGCAAATTACTTTTAGAGTCTACAATCGTATTACCAATCTCGTCCATCACTCTTCGAGAAGAAGAAAGCGGAGAACATGGAGCCCTTATGAAGTTTGACATGGTTGGGCTATTGCTCAGGTTAAATGGAATGCCCTTTTTTCTTTTCGATTGTGCCCGTGAATCTGGAGTAAGCTCATTACCTTTTGCTAAGGCACAAACCAACCTCTCCACAGAATTCTGGACGTTCTCAAGCTTCTTCTCTAAGGATTCAATCGTCTGCCCTTGGGTATTCAACCGAAAGATTTCCTCCTTTAGGTCAGCTCTATCCTTTACAATGATCTCTTCAGAAATTGAGTTAACTAATTGCATATTTTTTATCTCGGCAAGTAGCTTGGCCACATTTTCGGCAGCATCTTGCTGTCCCAGTCTGTTACATGCAACTTCCTTTTGGAGTATATCAAGAGCTTTATTTGCTTCTTCGCCAAGCTGTCGTTGTAGCACTTCAAGCTTCCTGATTTCATGCACTAAGAAAGAAGGATTGTTGGACGGAACTGACTGCCTAAGCATTGAATGCCTTGCAGCTTTGTTTCTTTCCCGGGCATCAGGAGTCACCTTGCTAGAAGTTGTCTCGGATGGATAATCCAGACACTTTCTCACTTGATGAGACAAGCTCGAATAGTCCGATTCCTGAAAAAGTAAAAAGGGATGAGAAAAACGAAGATTAAAGCTTCCGTAAAGTGGCAGAAAGGTGTATTGTGTTCGTAGTTTACCCTGTTTTCCTTGCGTGCGCTTCTTTCTAGCTCAAGCTGAGACTCGGCAATATCTCTTTGTCGCTTGAGTTCTCGCATTTCCCTCTCCATCTAGAAATGGTAACAAGACTTTAGTCAGACATATTGTGAGAGCTCTCTACAAAATTATTTACTTGCTAAACAGCATACCTTCTGAATCTTCATGTTTTTCTCGATTAGCAAAGCTTTTAAGGCTGACGAAGAGGAAGGTTCTGGACTTCTCAGCTCTGCTTCCAATCTAGCAACTTCCTGTTGTAAATGCTTAACCAGTTGTTGGTCTGTTACAACCTGATCAGTGAATATCACCCCAAGTTAAACGAAATTTTCAAGTCACAAATGGATAATACATGAAGCTCAGAAAACCCAGATACGATAATAAGTCGACATGAAATTGTACTGTCGAAAAAAGAGAATTTCTGTAAACTGTCTTACCACATTCACTCTAGTAGTGTTAGTAACTTCCTTTGCACTTGTTGCAAATGACAATGTGTTGCGTGATTGTTCAACGTGACTCAGTGCTGGACTTAAGGTACATATAATTGCAGTTCGTGCATTTCCCCCAAGAGAAGACTGCAAAATTCGGGTAAGTTTTGATTCTCGGTATGGTATATGACCAGTTCTTTTTCCACCACTGAAATCGAAGAAAAAAACACAACAAATTAGCCAAGTCATTGCTTCATTTGAGTTTTGATTTTTGTGGGTCGCTCATTGCAATAAACTACATGGCCGATTTCCAAGACAAGAATAGGAGTTTTCATGAGCATGATTTCTTGAGTCGAAAATAATTCACCAAATCGTCTCGACTCGAGTCATTCAAATACTAACCTCAGTTTTCTGATAACCTGAGTGAGTGTTAACAAGCTGCGGTTTATATGACTTCCCTCCTTTAAACGCATACCAACACTTTTGGTTTGAGAGGCACGCTCACTCCCAGCAAGGTCGACGAGATTCTGAAAAAGTCCATTTGTTTCAGTAAATATTTTTTTTCTTCAACATTTAAGCACAGAAGAAAGGAGGTGGAACGTACCAAGCTTGCTACGAAGGACTTTACACGTCCTGACTTTTCCTTGATGCGACTCTCAATGGTCTATTTCAATAAAGACAGATGATGAAAGATATTAGAAAGTAATGGCTGTATCTGTAATGAATCAAGACAAGAACAAATGGAATAAGATGAGTGCAATACCAGTCTCACAATCTGATGTGATCTCGAACTTTTATCATTCAAAGCAGTTTCCCCAACTTGCCTTTGAGCTGCAAAGTTAGAGCAAATACATATTAAAGCAGTTACACTCTGATAAGTTTTGTTCCAATACGAAACAGATGTTTCGTACGATGGAGAGATTTGGAAGGAACACTCATCTCTCTATTATCCCGTCCCTTTCCTCTATTCCCCTTCCCTTTCCTCCCCTCCCCTCCTCTTCCTTTCATTCTTTTATTTATCCATTATACTTATTGTTTGCCATAATCGAAGCCCAATTAAGGGATGTGCCATAAAATGTCTGGGAGCCAACTCAACCAAAAGCAAGATAATGGTTGAAGTCCCATAAAATGTTATATAACCTATCACATCTCCTCACACAAGAACCCGGGCCAGAACTGCTGATCGTGGATGCCACACGTGCCCTCCTCATACATGATGTCCGTAGAAATCTAAAAAGTCTTGACAGAGTGCGTAAAATCTTCTGAGATCAGATATGATAACCTATTCTTTGTTTCAGCAGAGTCTATATTAATGAGAGTCATCCAATTATATTAGTTCCAGTAAAAATACCTTCACATACTCCAATCAAATGCTTCAAATGTTGACTATCTTTTACAACTTCTTCAACCAACTTTTCAACAATGGTTCCTTTCTGCAACAAATATATTAGCATAAAATACAACTACAAGCAACATCTCTAGAACTCATCAAGTACATGATGTAGCAATAAGTACCTCTGGATCATCCAAAAGTCGAAGCGGACCAGAACTCCTATTTAAAAGGTCGACTACCGTCTCATTGTAAATCTCTAAAGCAGAGATTTTCAATGTAAAATCCCTTTCAGCATGCTGCAAACAATGATAAACAATTAAACATCATCACATAATGTCTTACCATAAAAAAATTCAATTTAGTTCTCATTGAAGCATACATTTTTCATATAGTGATATATGTCTTCAACTGCATATTCAGTAATTCCTCTCATAGTATATGTTTTACCACTACTAGTCTGCCCATAAGCAAAAATAGTTGCTGCACAAAAAAAAAATCAAGCAAAATCAACAAAATTGTTTCCACTACAATTTACTATGTAAAAAGAAATCATTACAATCATCAAGCATTTAGTCACCATTAATCCCAGTAAGAGCTGATAAGGCCACATCCTTAGCCCCTCCTTCGTAAACCCTCGCAGTCACACAAGTCGGACTAAAAACCTTATCTGATACACAAAACAGTAATACTGTATTAATCTTCATATTCTGAACAAATTTCCATCATTCCCATACAAACCAGTGATAGATTTAGAAAACTTTTATAGTGGGTTAAACTTTTAGTTAAGTTTATAGTCAATTTGATACAAAAATATTGTAAAATCTCATACAATACAGAAATTTAACTAGGGTAAATTGATATTTGATCCAAAATCATATATTTCAATTGGGATTCAGAAATTACCAAAAGTAAAAGAGGAGGAAGGCTTTTCATCATTGGGATTCTTGAAGATCACTGTATGATCATCTGGGCATTCTAAGGCAATCAAATCATACATTGCCTGCTCTTTTGAACTCAATGGCCGAACTCGAACCATTACTTGTATCTTTTCTTCTAGAACTTTCGTGCCTCCAGGAGTGCATGATGGGATGGTTCTGATCTTTGATAATGGAGTCTTGGGCTCTCCCATTTTCATGCCCCAAATTCAGTTTCCACTGCTCAATTGATACAATCATTTTAACAAACACTTAGAAGGAGTAATCAATTACATCAATTTCTGATTTTGAACAGCCAAACTTTGAATATTATAGAGCATCAAACATGTTTAATTTACTAACAAATTATCAACAACAAAATAAAATGTAAAAAAAGGAACCTTTTGCATCATGGGTAAAAATGGTCCAAGAACAAGAAGTTGCTCTTTTTAGTTACAAATATTACAATATTTCAAAAACCCATATTTTAAATCATCAAAAGAAAGTAAAAGATCACCTGGAAATTGAGGGAAAATCTTGGAATAGATGGAAAAATCCGTTCTTTGTTCTTGCAATGTGAACTTGAATCTTTCCAAAAATGAATTGTAGCCTCCTCAAATGTTACAGAAAAAAAGGCAAAGTAAAAATGGAAAGATTGAAGAGTTAAATTTGAATTGATTGGGTGATATAGAGTGTAAAGAGAAGATTGAATGTAGGACAAAATTAGAAATAATGGAGAACATAAATTTGCAGGAGAGGAGGAAGAATATGTAACGGCTAGTTCCGTTGTTTCGGTACTTTATTTCTTTGGCGGTATATGCGGCCTCTTTAAAAGAATATAGTTTCTATGTTTCATAATATTTGTGATTGATATTGACATTTTTTTATATAATATATATGTCACACTCAATAGTAAGTATTATAAAATGAAGGTGACATTTTTCTATATAATATATATGTCACACTTAATAGTAAGTATTATATAACGAAGGAAGGATTTAGATTTTTTTTGTTGCTCATGTTTTAAAAACAAAGGTTGATAGGTGTGTGATATGGTAATATGGTTTAAGATACTAGACTAGATTTACTCCTTTTACTAAAATTTAATCCTTAGATTGCTCTTGAAGATGACATAATAATTAAGAAAAAATATAAAAGAATCATTATTTTGATGTATAGCGTAGAAAAGATAAGGATGACATAATCCTTAGATTGCTTAGATCGGAAATTATGCTTTACATTTTTTCTAAAATTCAAAATTGTAATTATGGTACTTTGATAATGTAAATGGCGATTTTAATGATCAATTACTTGAATTTTATATTATTTTAGTTTTAAATAACAATTAATGGAAAAAGGGGTTATTATGTTCTTCAAGTAATTTCCTAAATTGTTGTATAATTTTATACACAGTGTAATTTTGCAGTATAATTTTCTAAATAATGTAATTTCAATTACAGTGGAATAATTGTAATTTATTTTGTGGTATAATTTTCTACGCGGTGCAATTCCAAAATTTTATTAGACAATATATAATTTCTACACAGTATATTGTTATTTCCCATTATAATTTTTAAAATAGTGCATTTATATACATTTGTGTAATTGGAATAATTGTTATTTATTGCATCTATTAATGTATGAGTTTTTTTTGGAAATATAAATCTGTAAATATGGTAAGTGTAAAAAAGGCAAATCAATCAAATTCCATTAAAAAATCCAATGAAAAAAAGACAAATGACATGCTCACATTCAAACTTTCTATTTGCTATTATACAGTAAAATTAATAGAATGTATGATATGATGTATAATAGGCAATGACTTTTTTATATTGATTGTTCGGATAGTTTTTGACTATAGGTAAATATAAATTACTATTTTTCTAAAACAAAATACCCAATTCTTAAACTTCGCCACCCTTTTCCTTTTATCGTCACCCCTTTTTTTAAAAAAATTACTAAAACGCCCTTAAATCCAATTTTAATTATAAAATCAACTATTATTATTTCTAAACTAAATTTCTTAATAATAATTAAATTAAAATAAAAATATAAAGTTTAGTAAAGAAAATAATTTTTAAAATCAAAAAAATAAATCTGATCACACGTTTTGTATTGAAATTTGATAATAATCACTCATTTGGACGAAACTTTTGATACGAAAATCACATTACTGCAATATTTGTAGCATTAGAACCTAGACTTCAAGATCTTTGCAATGATATATTATATGCCCAATTCCGATAACTGAGCGAGAAATGACGATCGTTTGAAGTTTATTTGTGCTGAAATTTGATACATGTTCATTTGTTTGGTTATATCTTTTAATAGAAAAATCGTATTAGTGCAAGGTTTACTGCATTGGAAACTAGACTTCAAGAGCTTTCCAACGACATATTATATGCCCAATTCTGACAATCGAGCGAGAAATAACGACCGTTTAAAGTTTGCAATAATTTCTAACAGGCTTATTCACACAAAACGTGCGAGTGAATTGTCAATTGATGTCCAATTGTCATTTTTTTAGCTTTATATATTCACCCTAGCTAATTTGTTTATGACAATTGGACATCAATTGACAATTTATATAAAAAATTTTATTGTACAACATGACTTTAGCATTGACTTTTTGAACCTTGCTTAATATAAAGTTTGGATCCACCATTAGTCCATTACTAAAGGAAGTAGTATACTAGTATTTGATACGTCCTTTTGTTACAATTCCTTTATGAACATGTATTGATATTATTTTTCAACATCCTCTATGAACTCTATTAGGCCGTGGCAATTCACCGCATAATCTCACCGTAATTCACTTATGTGGACAAGGGACACTCGTGCGCTCGGGCCCACAAACTCACAATTAAGAGTGTTGACTTGAACACACATTTGGTGAGGTTCATTATTTCCCTAAACTAAGACGAATCAAACAAGATCCCACTTAACTATATTTTACATTATACATGGATCATGGAGAAATATATATTAAATAAAATCAGTTGATGGACAGTAGTTACTACGGAAACTGTAGCAACTAATAAAATCTAGTGAAAGTATCCTAATGAGTCTAACTCTATTAGGCCGACCGTATATATCTTTACTATCCTAAAGTGATCACTTTAAAGAAGTGGGCTAATTATATGGATATGTGTTATGATGAGACGGTCTCGTACAAAACAGGTTCATCAACGAATTTGTCTTGTAGAATTTCATAGTAACAAGACCACTATATGATTCATGTAATTGGATCATAGTCTGACGTTGACCTATATATAAATATTCATGTGTCATTTTAAGATTAGAATTGTTCTTATGCAAAGGGATCTAAATATAGGTAAAGGATTTGGGTTTAATGTTTAATAAGTAGTGGGTCTTAAATGAGTAGAGATTTATTTTATTTTTGTATTATATGATAGTCTGCTAAGGCAGAATAATAATTATGGATTAATAATAATTATGGAGCAAATAAGAGTGGACTTATGTGAGTTAAACCTCTCGGAGGATCTGATTAGGAAAAGGAGTAGTTGGAGGCGTTATATCCAGGTTTTAGACTTTGGCTTTTCTTCTTAGAGTCGTTTGAGGCGTCCGTGTTTTCTTGTCTACTCTAGTCCCTTGTGTGTCTTGCTTAGTTTTTTGTCTTAAGTTTTTATATTGTTTTACATGCGTATTGGATCTATTATGTGTTCTTTCACGTGGCAGGTACGTATCCTGATCTCTCTCTATCTTTCTGGAGCCGGGGACTCCTTTCTTTGGTCGTGCTCTCCTTTACGGGTATGAGTTGCCGCCGTCCTTCCTTCCCCAAGTCCTGCCCATAGTTTTCTAAGAGCGGGATATACTGGGTAGGATGATGATGATGATAATGATGGTCCCTAGGTTATACGTATATAAATTGTCTTCTTCTTGCTCCCATTATCTGAGAGAAATTAGAGTGATAGTGAGATCTTCTAGTAGTAATTTAAGGTTCCAAAGTTAATTAAAAAGGTTTAAATCCAACGGATTAAGAAAACCAATAGATGGAGATTAGGCTATTTGTAATTGAATTTCGTGTTTTGTCTTTTGCATATTTCACTTTTGTACTCAAATTTGCCGTCTACTCTCGCTCTCTAGAGTATTTAATTTCCTATATGAATTTTCACGGTTGTTAATAATGATTTTCTCCATTTTTACAACTTTTAACATCGTATTATCTATCAAATTTATTTGGTGATTTTGCGATGAATAAGTTATTAAAAAATAAAATAATGTTTGAAGCATTTATTTTTGAAGATCGAATTTAGAATTTTGCCTTTAATATGTTCACCATTATCTTAAGCAATTAATATGTTCTTTTGTGGCATTTAAAAATTAAATCCATATGTCAGTTATCATGTTCATGCAATATTCATGTTTCCGCTGCTACAGAAATCAGGATAATAAATAGAATACAATATTAGATAAGTTATTAATTCAAACTTATCATCTTAATAAACTTAATATTTTGAATATTTTTATAAAACTAATTAATTAGAATTTTTTGTTGCATAGAATATATATATAAGTGGTTTATGGAGAATTCGATTATAATTGCATATATATAGCAAAGTTAGGAAATGACAAAAATAAAAATTATATGTGATAGAAGAATTAATAATTCAATTATATTTAACTTAAAAGACAATTTCATTTCTCATGTTTAAGGTCATCTACAAACTATTTAAGTTTATTATTACATATCTTGAAATTTATATAGGAAAAGCTATTGAAAATAATCAAATAGTCCACTCATCTGTTGTGAAAAATTTTAGCTTTAGATTATTATCTAATCGAACCTTTGCTATGTATTTGTTCCCGACATAACCTAAACAACCACAGCCCCACCCCTAAACCACTGTAGCTCAACTCCTCTCCTCCCACACCAGGTATGCTAGGAGAAAATCAGAAAATATATATTAAAGATGAAATTATCAGAAAATAATCAATAGGCATGGGAATACTTATAGCAGATGAGTGTAAAATTATTTATATAAAACTTTGTACCAAAAACTACGTGCATTGCATGAAGTTTTATACTAATAAGTGATGAATTCATCCAAATTTATTGGGATGAACAAATTTTTTATATTTTTGAATAATACCTGATTCATTAATAAAGAGTCATACGACATCTACATCAGAGATAAAAATTAGCAAGTACATAGCAACTAAAACCAAATATAATTCAAAATTAACAAAACTACGATTGTTGTGTATGAGATTTGACAATTCTGAATATCCTCTTCCACATCGCTGTTTGATACAGCCTTCTACGAGGGGGTCTTTCGATCTGTTGTAGTCTTGAGATAGAATTGAATTTGATGTAGTTGATGATAATTGCAATTTTGGTGTCTGCTGCTTCGTCGCATTAATCTCTATCAACAAATCAACTAAAGACCAAAATTCATAACTCCAAACTCTCACAAGGAGAGACTTCAAAACCCAATACATTGGTTGAATCAACCCAATGAATGGGTTGAACAACTCCCTTATAGGGAGAGGACAGAAATTTATTCTAATCATAATTAAAAAAACTTAAAAGGGAGAAATTAGGAGCTTACCATCAATCTTTAAATATTGATGATAGCTCCAAACTAACTATAAATATTAGGGTTTTTTTAGAGAGAGAAGAGAAAAAAAATTAGCGCCGCTAGGGTAGAGGAAATTAGGTTTTTTTTATTGGGATGACCAAATTGAATATGATAAAAGAATAAGTCTTAAAAAATGTAATTAGATAAGATATTGTTCTTGATGACAACTACCGTTCAAATTATTGAATCATTATTTTATTCATGATTATCTTCTAGCGTTCTTTTTAAAAAACAATCTTAGTGATCACTGTTTGATACCCATGATTATTTTTAATTATGTATTATGATTCACCCGTTCCGAAATACTTGCTACATTTTGTTTTTCGGCACTATTCATTATTTAAGCTTATTTTATATATTGCGGCTAATATGTAAGTAATAATATAGTCAAGTGAGATCTTGTTTGAATCGTCTAATCGTATACTTTCATAATATAAACTTTTTATAATTTTTAAATGTGTATAATTCGACATAAAAATGAACAAAATAGAACATTGGATTGCGTAAAAAAGTTAAATGTAGCAAGTATTATGGAATTGAGGAATTATATAATATACAAATGATATAAAATAAAATAATTTTTAATTTATTAATGTATATAATTATAGTGTTTCATTTCTTACGTAAAAGTGTCGAATATAAATAAATAATACTAGTAATATATTTTAGTAAATTATGGTTAGCCGTATAAATTTTAGTTTATTTTAGTTTTAAATTTAAATAGGAAAATCTCTTGATGACAAGTTTAATATTTATGTTTGTTCTACTTTAATTATTTTATTTTAAATTGATAAAATTTATTTTAGTGTATTATTATTTATAGAGGTGCAATATAAAACTGATAATGAAAATTATGATTAAAGTTTAATCACTGTAAAAAATGGCATGATACATTTTATAAAAATTTATTTTACAAAGCATTGTCATTAATGACCAATTTAGTATCAGACTACCAACAACCAAACGAAACATAAACCATCTTAGTCATATATTATCATGATAAACATATACTATAATAGAAGAATTAGGGATTTATGAATATAAATTTTAAATTATAAAGTTTTTCATGATCTAATTTGCAATTAGGATAAGATTAATGGTCCATTAAATTCATTTTTATTAGTTGAATTGTATTACTTCGATTATATTTTTTTTACAATAAACTCATTTATATATAGAATTGTGAGTTATTTTTCTTCTTCAATAACGTTTTCTTTCGTATAATTGATGGTCTTGGTATGTTCGAAAACAAGGTATTATCGAACCAAATTAAGGAAGTTAGAAAATTGAATCTCAAATGACTTAAAAAATAGCGAGAAAAATCGAAGATGATCTGAAAAATTGAGAATGACTTAATGGGAGAGTGAAAATGGATTCTTAAAAGTTACCAATTTCATTGTCTAACCTAACCTATGCACATGGTGCATAGGTTAAAATTCTTTATAATAAATAAAAAAAAATTACTTTTAGTATATTGCAAGATAGTATGATTTTTTACTTTTACTATATTGTACTTCGTTTCTCTGGTTTTAATAGTTGCTACAGTTCTGCTTTTCACGTCATTCAATATACGATTTAAATCTTTAATATCTTTAATTTCATATGATAAAAAATTTTACAAAGTTAATATTATGAAAATATATATGCATCAAGACGAATCAAACAAGATTTGATTCACCTAAGTTTTACATTACACATAGAGAAATATATATCAAATAAAATCAGTTGATTAATATATAGTAGTTGATATAGGTACTATAGCAATTATTAAAATCCGAAGGAAGTATGATATAATATGATTTTTAGAGTTTGTTGTTTTGGAAAGGGTTGGGAGCTTTTGCAAAAGTGTTTTAATGGAAATCAAAATCATGTAGTACTATTTTGTAAACTTTTAACTCCCCCACATTGTGATATTATAAATGTATATTTTGTAATATTTATAGAATGTTTTTAATTTTATGACCCATTACAATTGGCATCTTGCACCTGTCCGATCCAAAACAAAAATTAACCATTGTGCTTGTTAACTCTTTTAAGTCGATCTAAATGAGGGAAATCAAATAGCTTTTTAGCAACCCTCGGATAATATAAATTACAAATATTTTCAAATAAAACGGTTTTATAGTGAGATCATTTCTTTGCGAGTATATTATTATTTAAAAGTGATTTCACATTCTAGATTACTAGACTTGTCTGTTTCTGTTCTTTGCCTATCGTCATCGCTCTTTACTGCCTCTCTTACCTGTATCATTTTCTTAGTTATCTGTATGTATCCTTTTAGTTGTGTGAGTCACTTACTATGCTTACGGTTAGTTGATTCCTATGCTTGACTAACGTAGGTGCAAGATGCAGGTTTTCGGAAATTTGCAGGTTCCTATCTTTGAAGACCCTTCTTGAGCCAAAGGACGCTTTTGACCGCCCTCTCCTTATGGGTATGAGACGTCGTCGATCTTTCTTCCCCAGACCCTGACCATAGATTTATATATAGATTTATATATGTGCGGGAACACTAGGTATGATGATGATGATATTACTAATAATCTTAAACTGATCACTTAGAATTTCAAAGTGATTATTTTTTATGTCTTAGAGTGATTAGTTAAATATAATTAACATTAAAGTGATCACTTACAATATTAAGCTATTAATTACAAAAATGAACTAATTATATGAGCTCACTACAAATAATAGTGTCAATTGAGACATTTGATGTATCCATATCATATCATTTGTAAAATGTCACCAAAATATTTGATGATACTTGTTCATAGTGTAATAAATTGGCATGTCACAAATACAAATGTGACATCTTCAACTATCGAGCAACAATGGTAAATTATAATATTTATAATTGTCACTTATTACTTTAAGAATTATGACATTTTGATAAAATGTCAAAAAATATTACATTCATAACTCAAGGTTCGACGGTCTCATACAAAACTTATTATATAAATAATAAATAAATATGTATGGTAATGGAAAACCCCAATCAATCAATAATCAATAACAATAAAAAAACAAAAAAAATCAAAAAAGGAATATACGAGTGGAGTCTATAAAAATGGCACATACATACCTCTTTTCCATCACATTAATCATCAAAACCCAATTGAATTCACCAATAATGGAGTCTATCCTTCAATACCCACTTATGATAGGACTACTTTTTCTAGCTTTATTCACATACATTACAAAATCCATGCAAAAAACACCCACAAAATTACCCTTAGGCCCTCCAAAACTACCCATAATAGGCAATCTCCACCTAGTCTCTTCCAAAAGCACACTCCCACACCGTCGCCTAGCCGAATTGTCTAAGAAATATGGGCGAGTCATGATGATGCAACTCGGCCAAGTCCCCACACTCGTGGTGTCGTCGGCCGAGATGGCGAAAGAGGTGATGAAGACTCATGATTCGGTGTTTTGCAACCGTCCGGAGTTGATGGTTGCTAAAGAAGTGTTTTATGATTGTAAGGATATTGGTTTGGCTCCTTATGGTGAGTATTGGAGACAAGTTAGGAAAATTTCTACTCTTGAGTTGTTTACTTTGAAAAGAGTTGAATCTTTTAGGTTTATAAGAGAAGAAGAAACTAATAATTTGCTGAAGGTTATTTATAAGGAAGTTGGTTCGAGTGTTAATCTTAGTAACAAGTTCTTTGTCCTTGCTTGTGATCTAATGTGTAGGTATGTAACATTTACTCTACTTTTTTGACTAATAATTGGGTAGCTATTAATGTTGGAGTATATAATATATTATTGGGACTTAATTATAAGGTTAAGCTATTGGTTGAATTGGCTACTTAATATGGTATCAGAGCCAGCGTGACAAGAGGGTCACAGGTTCGAATGAATATTCAGTGCTAGTTATGTGTAGAGTTTGTGTTGGACCCACACTTCTAGTCCCAAAAACTCTCGTATAAGGGGCGTGTTAGAGTATATAACATATTTGTAGCGTTAACCACAAGCCTAAGCTTTTGGTTGAGTTAGTTCCTTTACACTTAATTCGTTACATAAATTCTTGTTTAAGACAGTTTCACAATACAACACGTTTTATATATGAGTTAAAATAACTCAACTAATTTAAATTATATGAAATTTTTATAAAAATTTGTCTCATAGAGTGTATTTTTTTTATTTACTCATTTTATTCCTTTGAGTTGCATTATATTATTTAAATATGTAATAATTTTTTGAATTACATGGTCCAAAATTAAAGTCATTTCAAAAAAAAAAAAAGTTACAAGTCAATATAAAGGAAATCTTAAATAATTTTCTTTCACAGATTGAACATGCAATAGCGTTTAACAATTAGTTTTTTATTGGTATTTTAGTTGGTCAAACAACAAAAACAGTGTTTAGTAGAAGTGTATATATCATTTTTAAGCTAGCTGAAAAGCCACAATCAATTTTACATTTTTTTAATTTTGATCTTTTAACCTATATTTTCTTTAATAAGCAGACTACAGGTACCAAATATTTTTTAAAATAAATCTCTTTAAGGATCAAAGAGTATATCTCATCAAGTATACTTCCCTCCCTCCCATTTAATTTGTACTCCCTCCTATTCACTTTAGGTGTCCCATTTACTTTTGGGACACTGTTCATCTGTCACTCTTACATTGCATTTTATTATTAATCTATAAGTTAAAACATAGCCATGTTGGATCTTATTTGATTCGTTTTGATGTAAAGATTATTAATATCAACTTTTTATAATTTTTAATTACATATAACTCGATATATTAAGGATCGAATAAGTGCATTGGATAGAGTACATAAAGTAAATGAGACACTTAAGATGAATATGAGGGAGTAACATTTTTCATCTTGGTGCGTTCCACTTAATTTACATCATTTCTATTTTTAGGTGATGACCCAAAACTTTCTTTTAATCTCATACATACGTTCTAACTCTCTTTAATTTAGTTCACATAATTTATTCTCTTTCTTTATATATTACCGCATTCTTAAAAATTATACTCTTTGTCTTTCATGCGATGCAAAACAGACTGACACTTCATTTCAATTATTAAACCGACAAACATAAGTGACAATGAGGAGGATGACCCCAGCCACGTAACATCTCATCATGTCCTCTTCAAATCTCAACTACTTTTTGCTAAGCAATAGTACCCTCAAGTCTCAACCCATGAAATCGTTTTTTAGTTAAATACTTTCTCTGTTTCGTTTTAGTTGCACTATTAGGTTTGACACATTTTTTAAGGGCCGTCAAATCAGTATGGTAAAAGTAGGAATGATGTATGATTGATGGTGATATGTGGGGTATAAATAAAAAAAATTATTATAAGTAGATAGTGATTGTGACTTGTGGATATATTAAATAATTAATGGGATGATGTATGATTGATGGTGATAGTGGGGTAGGAATAGAGTGAAGATAAAATAAGTAGATTATTTTTGCCAAAAATAGTAATGTTGCAAGTAATATGAAACTTCCAAAAACGGTAAGTGTTGCAAGTAAAATGGAACGGAGGAAGTATTAACTTGTAGTTTAAGAATATATACTATATAAATAATTAAAATACATTACAATATAATTTGTTTTTAGTGGGATATATTTAGTGATATTTTTTTTAAATGTCGCTACTTTAAATTTCTTCTAGTATATACATAGAGGATTTAGTGACATTTATTAGACCCTTTAACAGTATAATAAAAAAATCACACTAATACTTTTTGCGACATAGGTTCTAGTAATATTTCTCTTAAATGCAACTATAGACTATAATAACAATTACATATGCGACCAAAGACCAAATAAAGTGTCACTAAATCACTTTATAATGAAAATTAAAATAAAAACCAATAATTATTACACTAAAAATATAAATCAGTGATATTTTTTAAATGCCACTAAATCTAATGTCGCAAAAAGTTAAATTTGTTGTATTAATAAATAAGTAAATGATATAGAGAAGGAGAATATAAATTTGTGGACATGATATATAAAAAGAAAAAAATCATTCAAAAAATACAAAGTAATTGAAACATTTACCTAGCTAAATAGTGTGCAATTTCATAGAAATATAAGCACAATTGTAAGAGATTACGAATAGTAAATTACGATAATTTTGAGTGAATATAGTAACTAAAAGATTATCAATGCACATTGTTATTGCAGGGTTTTTTTAACGAATTAACTCAACTAAAAGTTTTAGTTGATGGTTGAGATTTCAAAATTATACAATACTATAAAGATGTTGGAAAATTTCAAGTGGCATCCTCTAAAAAGGCGTGACAATTGAAAAATATCATTGGATAAAAAAAATCTACATGGTATATTGGTTAATTTTTGAGTAGTAATAGCATGGCTAAAAATAGTAATAAATAAATTGAAACATATAATAATAATCATATTATATCAATTTGAAAAAATCTATCATACATTATTTCAAAAAAAAAAGAAAAAAAATCTAACATACATTATTTGATACAATAATTAAAGAAGTAGAGAGTTTTTTCTTTTTTTTATATAATTTAATTAATAATTTAAAATAAAAAAAATATGTACAACACTTATGATATAACGTGTCAACTCAATTAGAGACAATCTCTCAAAGAGACCATCTCTTACAAGGATCATACAATACGATAAAGATGTTGGAAAATTCTAAGTGGCATCCCCTAAAGAGGCATGACAATTGGAAAAATATCATTGGATAAAAAATATCTACATGGTATATTGGTTAATTTTTGAGTAGTAATAGCATGGCTAAAAATAGTAATAAATAAATTGAAACATATAACAATAATCATATTATATCAATTTGAAAAAATCTATCATACGTTATTTCAAAAAAAAAAAAAAAATCTAATATACATTATTTGATATAATTAAAGAAGTAGAGAGTTTTTTCTTTTTTTTATATAATTTAACTAATAATTTAAAATAAAAAAAATATGTACAACACTTATGATATAACGGGTCAATCCAATTAGAGACAATCTCTCAGAGAAACCATCTCTCACAAGGATTTTTGATAAAATTAATGTGAAAATATTAAACAACTATCTGACATACATTATTTTCGGAACCTAATTAGAAAACAATGACATAAATTATTTTAATACACATTTTTTAATTAAGTGAATGCTACATTGAATTAAAGTTTTCATCAAAATGAATTTATATGGAAAGTTCAAATACATACTTAATTTTTTTTTAATTGAAAATACATACTTAATTATGTGCTTAGTTAATAACTTTTTATAAGATATATGCTTAGTTAATAACTTAATCATTTATTATTCAATATTTCTGCTTTAATAAAACTAACATATTTGTGTCTTATATGTGTACTTAAATAAATAAGTTAGTTATTGGAATCTGAAGTTTTGTGCATAAATTATTACATATATAAATTCATATTGTTTAAAGCTTCTGCTTTAAACATTTAAAAAAAAAATATTTAGACATTATTGTTTAAATATGTCCATTTGGTGTTTGTAAATGACAATACAATAATTTTTATTTTTTATAGTCATTTACAATGTGATAAATTAAAAATTAGTATGAAAAATAACTTTTCAATTGAATTTATATTAATCAAAAGATTAACATATCCGTACATTGTACCGGCACATATACTAGTATATTATATACTATAATGCACTCCTTTACACGAAAGTCCTTTAAGTCCGAAGTGTGGATGTATCACAGGACTTCTTATACTATAGTGCTGGACACTACAAAAAAAAAATAATATGGCGACTTTGATTTCCATACTTGCTCTCGTAATACATAATAGTAATAATAAAATGGCGACCACGATTTCCATACTTGCTCTTGTAATAATAAAATGTATCACAGGACTTCTTATACTATAGTGTTGAACACTACCAATAGTAATACATAATAAAATAAAATAAAATAAATAACTAACCTCTCGTAATGTTTTCAATACTTGCTCTCTTAATGCTTTCAATCGTTCACAAATACAAAATGCCGTAACAAAGAAACGTTCATTACAACACGGCAATCATAACACTCTCGCCAAATTCAAATTCAAATTTCAAAAAAAAAGGGACAAATATGACGACCAACTGGCTACCATAAATCCCGTCGCCAGATTAAAAAAAAAAACCAAAAGATTACTTTAAAACTGGCGACCAACCAGCTACCAAACAACTCGTCGCCAGTATTCAAAAAGTCAGATTTTGACCGTTGACAATCCTGGCGTCCATTTAACTCGTAGCTAAGTCGTCGCCGCACACTTTAGTCCATCAGGCGAGGCTTTTCTCGTAGCCAGCTCGTCGCCAATGGCGATGAATTCAATCTGATCGCTGTTTTCTGTTGCTATTTCACAATTTATTTGTAGTGGAATATTCCATTTTACATGAGGAGTGATTAAGATTCAAACCTGACGGTTTTTATCAAGCTGACTCTAATATCATGTCAAGAAATCAACTCAACCAAAAGTTTAAACTGATGCTTCAGGCTCTAAAATATATTATATACTCTAACAATTAATACGGTTGGCTATAGAAACATTATTTCTCTCTATTTTTTTGGCACTAGAGGATTGTCCTTCATTTTTTTTAAATAGCTATATTTTTCACTGTATATGAAAGCTTTTTTTCAAAAGTGTAGCTATGAATAAATGAAAGATAATACTTCCTCCATTCTATATTTATTTGTAATATTTGTTTTTTCACGCTGTCCAATACACTAATTCAATCGTTAATATCTTTAATTATGTATAATACAAGATCTCACTCGATTATGTTTTAACTTATAGATTAAAAACCAATTACAAATTAAGAGTGATGAATGAATAGTGTTATTTTTTCTAATATTGCAACTAATATGGAACATAAGAAGTATTAAATAACTTGATAGAAAAAGTATTAACAAATTAGGTGTATAATATAGGGCAACTTTTGGTACAAAAGGAGAAGAGCAAGCAGCATTAAGAGCATTAACAGCAGGAGTAACACAAACTTGCACTGGTTTCTGCCCAGCAGATGTTTACCCTTCTATTAAATTGCTTCAGACACTTAGTAAAGGAAAGTTCCAGAAGTTTACTAAGGAATCTGATAGGATACTTGATCCTATTATAGCTTACCACCAATCTAAGAAGAAACATGCCAAACAAGAGCAAGATTTAATAGATGTTCTTTTGAAATATCACAAGGATACTGTGGATAATCCTCATGATTTTTCTCTAACAACTAGTAACATTAAGGGAGTTATCTTGGTAAGATCTTTACATTTTGTACATCATTATTAAACTAGTACAAATTTAAAATAATACGTCATCTAACATCCTTTAAATTTCAACCTTGATCATAGTTTATATATATAAATAAATGGAATAATATTGGGATGATGATCATAAATAATGATGATTGTTAGAGTATATAACATATTTTAGTTGGTTTCTTAACATGGTATCAGAGCCATGTGACAAGAAGTCACGGTTTGGAATCTCAGTTTGTAGAATATTCAATGTCAAGTTCCACACTTTAAATGAGGGCATGTGCTGTTGTATCCACACTTCTAACCTTAAGGGATCTCGTGGGCGTCTTAGAGAATATAACATATTTTAGAGTCGCAACCATCAAATTAAACTTTTGGTTGTTGAATTGAATTCTTAACAAGGAAGGATGATGAATTCATATGTAATTTACAGGAGCTTTTAGGTGGTGGAAGTGAGAATTCTTCAGCAACACTAGAATGGACAATGTCTGAATTGCTAAAGAATCCAAGGGTAATGGAGAAGGCACAAGCTGAGGTACGACGAGTATACCAAAACAAGGGAGTAGTTGATGAGTCGAAGCTACACGAGCTTAAGTACTTAAAATTTGTTATAAGAGAAGCCTTAAGACTCCATCCTCCCGTCCCAATGTTAGTCCCTAGAGAGTCTATGGAGAGATGCCAAATATTTTCATATGATATTCCTCCAAAAACTCGTGTTGTTATTAATGCGTGGGCAATCGCAAGAGATCCTGAATATTGGCCTGATCCTAAAAGATTTAATCCAGAAAGATTTGAAGAGTGTTCAATTGATTTTAGAGGAAATAATTTCGAGTTGATTCCGTTTGGTGCGGGGAGAAGAAGGTGTCCTGGTATGACACTTGGAATAGCTAATGTTGAACTACCATTAGCCTCATTACTATACCATTTTGATTGGAAGTTGCCTAATGGAAGTAAACCTCAACATCTTGATATGGATGAGTCTTATGGTTTGACAATGAGAAGGAAAAATAATTTGTTTGCTATTCCCATTCCTTATAATATTTAGTTATATTCCATTAATATATCATGATAGTTGGAACTAAAATAAGGTTTTCTATTGTAGTGAGTGCCATGTATTCTTGTTAATTGTTGATCTCTCAATCCTTTGGAGTTTGCACATGTTCTTGCAAATATATGAGAGTTTTTTTTAATTTATATAATTCAAATTCGAATGGACAGATGAAGTATTTTAAAATCAATGTGAAGTTTCAAAAAATCATAACTGTGTCAGGCTATGTAATATAATTGTCATACAATTATAACATGAAAATAAGAATTACATCTTTTATATGATGTGTTATGGTGCAAAAGATAGAACTTTTTTTATTTTAAAGTTTATTTTTTAAAGTATTTGGAAAAATAAGTGCGTCTCCAAACTATTTTGAAAAATAAGCTCCTTGGAAAATTGCTAATAAGGGTGGCGTTTTTGTACCCCCATTGGGCTAGGTATTGGGTTTTGGGTAGAAGAGGATAACGCTGTCTAAGACAGCGTTTTATAGTCAACTAAAATCGCTGCTTAGAGCAGCGTTTATGCTCTTTAGTTGACCATAAAACGCTGTCTTAGACAACGTTTTCCTCTTCTACCCAAAACCCGATACCTAGTCCAATGGGGTACAAAAACGCTATCCTTATCAGTGATTTCCCTAGAAGCTTATTTTTCAGAATAATTTGAAGACGCACTTATTTATCCAAATACTTTAAAAAATAAACTAAAAAATAAAAAAAGTTCCGCAAAAGATATGCAAAGCCTAATTTACAGAAATTGTAACAATTTAAAATATAAACCCCTACTAATAAGGCACAAAAAATTTATATTGGAGGAAACACATTTTTTACTAAGAATTTTTTGTAAGCTACAACTTTTAAATTTAAGACTTTTATGAGTTATAGCCTCAAAATTTTATATTTGCAAATTATGTCCTTCAACTTACCATATGTACACCATCACCACTACAACCAAGTTACCGGATTTCGACGAATTTTTTTCAAAAATGCCCTTTGACCTGCTCTTAGTGCCCGTGCCTTTTTGGGAAAATCAAAGGGTATTTTGAGAATAATTCACCAAAACCAAATAACTTTGGTTGGGGTGTTTACTTTGGCATAAAGGTTTGGAACTTGTAACATGTGATGTGCTAAAATAAAATTTTAAATTTAAGATTCGCAAAAACGCTAAACTTAAAAATTATAGTTTACAAATGATTCTCTTACAAATTATATTAATTTAAAAATAAAAAAATTAGAATGACTGTTAGGAATAAATTAAATTCGAAGTTGTGCGCAGTAAAAAATATATATAATTTAAAATTATGGTCCTCTCAATATGTCAAGTGTTTAAAACAATAAAAGAAACACTACAACAAATTTATATTTTTGCGACATTGGATTTAGTGGCATTAAATAAATGCCATTGATTCATATTTTTAGTGTAATAATTATTGCTTTTTATTTTAAGTTCCACCATAAAGTGATTTTGCGATACTTAATTTGGTCTTTAGTGGCAAATGTAATTGTCACTATAGTCTATAGTGGCATTTGTGAGAAATGTTACTAAATCATATGTTACTAAATCATATGTCACTAAAAGCTTTAGGGTGACTTTTTAATATGCTGCTAAAGACTCTAATAAATGTCACTAAATCCTCTATATACATTATAAGAAATTTGTAATAGCGACATTTAAATTAAATGTCATTGAATATATCCCACTGAAAACAAATTATTTTGTAGTGAAAAGATATTTACATTTGTAGCGACCCTTTGTGACTCTATTTAATACGCCTTTTGTTTTTTAATTTGTTCTTATTTGTCATTTTGAGTTGTTTTATTTGTTATTTTCATAAAAAAATTTCTTATCACAAATGTTGGATGACATTAACCTTGTTAATTCTCATTTTAATATTTTAATTAATAATACTTATGGTCTCCACTCTCCATATATTCTACTAACTTTATATTAACATTTTTATAATAGTGGTGATCTTTATTTTTATTCCACTAACTTTCTTTAAATACCTTTTAATATTTATAGTATGCACTTCTCCACCTTCAAATTTATTACTTAATAAATTAATATATTCATCATTTAAAATTTTTCATTTTTCATAATTTTTCGTGAACATTCTTTATAAAATTAACTTGGAACGAAGAGGGTAATTTTGAAAAACAAACAAAATCATCATAAGAAGTTCCCAATCATACCTGATTCCAAAATAAGTCTTTGGCTATATTAAATTATTAACTAAGTTATTTGTTTCATTATAATTGCTATTAATAATGATATTTTTGAATGCGTAAATAAAGTACTTGTCAAATAGGAAGTAGAGTCAATCAAAGTTACTAGTACATGTTCTAAAAAAAAAGTTACTAGTACATGGTTATTGTGTACTAACCCAATCACAATTTTTAAACTGATAATGTGTTTCATATTTCAATATTATTGTGATGTTGAATTCAATGACCCACGTTCAATTACTGTGTTTGCCTGAGCCTATACTCTTTCATGTCAATCAAATTTAATTTTGGGATATTTCATATGGTAGTATTTAGTTTTTCTGAAATGTCAGTGGTAGCACTTTTTGAAGAAAATTTCACTAACATCCAGTTTACGCACTATCTAATTGTCGTAGTCTTTTCCGTTAAGATCTTGTTAAATTCCGTTTAATTCATCATTTGTAAGTTTTTTCCACATGATAGCATCCAATTTTTGTTCTTAAATGTTTAATTCACCGTTTTAACGTTTAATTCACCGTTTAATTCATTAACATCTAATCGCCCATAAATGTTGTAACAATATTGTTTTCATTTAAATTGTTACCATTATAAAGTTCAAAAGGTGCATCTCAAGCACTAATAAAATTGTTGGTATTATAAAGTTTAAAATCTGGATGCAACAATGTGGAAAAAAACTCACAAAATGATGAATTAAACGGAATTTAAACAAAAACTTAACGGAAAATGCTACGGCAATTAGATAGTGCATATGTTAGAGCATATAACATATTCTGAGCCCTCAACCATCAAGCTTAAGCTTTTGGTTGAGTTGGTTCCTTGACATGATAAACTGAATGCTACCATGTGGTATTTTCTTAAAAAAGTGCCACCATTGCCATTTCAAGAAAACTAGATGCTACTATATTGAATTTCCTTTTAATTTTTTATAAAATAATATATTTATCTAAAAAAATTATTTTTTTAAATTCTCATAAATATTTATTTTAGAAACTTCATTAATATCGGATATCCAAAGTTAAAAAAAAATAAAAAAAAATAAAAAAAAATCCAAAGTTACTCCTCATTTCAAAAAACAAAAAAAATCCAAAGTTACTCCTCATCTTCGAGATTGATGATGACATATGGCCAAGAAAATACTTCTATATGTGAGTATACATCGCCAATAAAACAAGTAATTAAATATTAAACATTATTTCTAATTACAACCCAACTGAATGTTTATGTAAACTCTCATTGATTACCCATACATACATGGGCGGATCTATGTATGGGCCTCTTGGGGCACGTGCCCCGGGAAAATTTTTTTTGACTTTTTTTAATTCTAATCTTAATCTTATCCTTTATGTTCAAAATTTTAATTTTTTTTAGGTGTTTTCACTCTTAATCTTAATTTTTATGTTAAAATCTTTAATCATAATCTTAAATTCTTGTTGTTATAATCTTGATTCTTATTGCATATAAGTGTTTTTTGATATCCGATAACAATGCCGTCTAAATTTGATTGAAGTTAGAATTGAGAAACCACTGTGTCTCAGAACTTAATGTTCATTCAGGCTATATGTTAGCACACCAAGTACACAAATTCACAATAGAGGATGATTCTTTAGAAATTAGAAGTGGGAGTAGCAGATTATGTTTTTAGGTATTTGACTATTTGGTTAGAATCTCACATGAATTACTGTGAAGCTAGAATGCAAATCTAAAGTCCCGAGTCTTGGTTAATTCATTTTATGAATGCTATGTTTTAGGTGAAGTCGAGATTTAGGTTGACTAAATAACAAAACACTATGGTTGACTTTTTCAATTGATCAATATGAATCTCAAGTGATTTGTTGACTACCCTCCCAGCTCGCTCTTCTCTATTTTGTTGGGGAATTGATTGTTATAAAACTTTTTTCCTAGTTTAAGAGATTGTTTCACAAAGATACTATATCCGGCTCACATTAGCTAATTTCATCCATTCGTTGGTGCCTCAGGGAACTCTAAACCCTAGATCCGCCACTGCATACATACCGCTTAAATTCACATCTATATACTTGTCCAAATATTTCACTCTCAATTACTTGTCCAAATTGATGAAGATGATGAAATGGTAGAAGATGATGAAATGATGGAAGATGATGAAGATGAAGAAGTAAAGAAGTGTACCTTTTTTCATCCGGTTACAAGTCATCCGTATCTTTAGATGCGGATGACCCTCCAAAGTTCGAGCCTTTAAAAGATAAACGTAAGTTCGAACGTTTAGAAGCAAATGAGGCAAAGTTCGTATGTTTAGAATTAAATTTTCCAAAAACTTATCCATAATAATTTAATTTTTTATTGACATTTTTATAACAAAACTTTTGATTACACATAAATAATCAACCAATTATTGGGGGTGTTTGCTGAGAATGCACCAAGGTAACTTCTTTACTTATACAACAACTCATTTTGCATAAAAAAATAGAAAAAGTAAATATAAACAGAAAGTAAGTTTATTTTTTTATTTTAATTTAATTTTTTAATACATTTTTTTTAATTTGTTTTTCTACTTTTTAGCAATTAACATGTAAAAATCGATCATCATTCAGGCATCAATGTTTTCCGGATAAAATTACATAGGATAATCCAACTTTTTCATGATTTTCCTATAATAATTTCATCTATTGATTAACCATGAATAATCTCAACTTTGGGGTTATTTTCCTAGATTAAACTCTCAGATCACTTGATATAGAAAGTTTTATTTTATTAAAAAAAGATAAATTAAAATAAAATATTGAAAAAATGTTAAAAAATATTTTAATTTTTTCTAGAAAAAATTGTTGTGAATAATCCAACCTATTTTCAATTACTTGTCAATAATCCCACTTTTTAAAAATTTTATAATAATCCAACCTTTGCTTTTAGTTTGTTGCCAATGGACCTTTCAAAGAAATAACTTACTATATCAGGTTACCTCTTATCTTCTTCCTTCTTTATAATAATCCGATCTATTTTCCATTATCTACCAATAATCCCACCTATAAAGTTTTGTTCAATAATGCAACCTTTATTTTTTATTTGTTGTCAATGGACCCTTCAAGAAACTAAATAAAATTGCTATTACTTCCCATGTTACATAGTTGATCATTGCATATAACTAGTAATTGTCTTTACATACATATACTAGCAAATAGGGGTGTTCAAAAATCCGATCCGCTTAATCCGACTCGCTGACCCACACCCATCCCGTTATATATTATCTTTATCAAGTTGAAGTTTACACGTTAAAATATTTTAAAAGATTAATAATAGTCATAAGTTTTTTGCTTCCCTTCAAAGTAAAATAACGCTTTTAATTAGTGCCAAAGAGAAATTGAGTATTTTTAAAATTGTGGATTTTTGATAATAATTGAATAGAAAATGTGTTAAAGAAATTAAAAGAGACTTAACATGTATGGATGAGATACGTTGGATAATTACAAACTAGTGGCAAAAAGAATTTAAGTATTTAGCTTCTTAAATGGTCAATTGGCAACAAAATGCAAACAAAACTTGGATTATTAAAAATTCAAAACGTGGGATTATTGGCAAATAATTGAAAATAAGTTGGATTATTATAAAGAAGGAGGATATGAGAGTTAACCTGATATAGCGGGTCATTTTCTAAAGGGTCCATTGGTGAAGATATGCAGTCTCACATATTACTCACATAGTACAGCAGAAATGAAAAGGATAATGTACTCTCTTTGATTTTGTATTTCATTCTGTGTCAAAAAGGACAAAACATACATCATATATAAGCTCTATGAAAAGTACTCATACATTCTAGAAAGAGCAAAAAATATCAGAGCGAGACAGCTGGCACTAAGGGAATGGATGAGCAGCTATAACAAACTTTGCAGGAGAATATTCTTTTTGTTGAGAAGGACTGCTGTGTGCTCAATACTCCCCCTCAAGATTGGTGGAAGTACGTACACTAAGCTTGCCAAGGAGACACTGCTGCTGATGTGTAGGAAGCACCTTAGTGAATATGTCAGCCAGTTGTCTGGAGGAGGGAACAAAGGTAGGAGCAATGGTCTTGGATGCCACCTGGTCACGTATGAAGTGACAGTCGATATCAATGTGCTTGACCCTCTCATGATAGACAGGGTTTGCAGCAATGGCCAAGGCAGCACGATTATCACAAAAAAGAGGAGTGGGAGCATTATGAGCAACACCCAAGTCTTTGAGAAGCTGCTTAACCCATAGGACTTCACAGGTAGCCACGGAAAGAGCGCGATAATCAGCCTCAGCACAGCTACGAGCTACCACAGTTTGTCGCTTTGATTTCCATGAAATAGGAAAGTTCCCTAGAAGGATACAAAAGCCAGTTGTAGACTTGCGAGTGGAAGGACATCCGGCCCAATCACTGTCACAATAAGCAGTGAGAGTGGTAGAGGAAGAATGAGCAAAAAGAACACCTTAATGAGGAGAGCCTTTGAGATACCGGAGCACACGAAGAGCAGCTTGAAAGTGAGGAGCAGTAGGCTTGTGCATAAATTTGCTTAGGGCATGAACAGTGAAGGAGATATCGGGTTTGGAGATGGTGAGGTAGATAAGTTTACCAATCAACCGTTGAAACGACTCCGGATGTGGAAGAGGGTCCCCAGTGGTCAATTGGAGTTTATGGTGAGCAGCCATCGGGAGACGAAGTGGTTTGCATTTGATCAAGCCATATTCATGTAACAAGTCCATGATATATTTATGTTGAGATAAGAAGTAACCCTGAGGAGTGTAATCCACTTCCAACCCCAAAAAATAGCGAATAGGACCCAAGTCCTTCATGTGAAACTGAGAGCTAAGAATCTGTTTGGTGCTTTGAATAGCAGCTGGATTATCCCCAGCAATTAAGAGATCATCAACATAGATTAATATAATGGTAATAGAGTCAGCAGCATGCTTGATGAATAAACTGTAATCGGTTTTGGATTGAACAAAATTATGATTCAAGAGGGTTGAACTAAGTTTAGAGAACCATTGTCGTGGCGCCTGTTTTAGACCATAGAGGGATTTGAGCAATCGACACACAGTAGTAGTAGGAGAAGAAGAAGGCAACTCCCCCTCAGAGGCAAGAGAGATACGTGAGCCCTTGTGAGTATAACCAGCAGGTAACTTCATGTACACAGTTTCTTCAAGATCCCCGTGTAAAAAAAGCATTTTTTTACATCTATTTGTTCAATAGCCTAATTGTGAAGCGCAGCTACAGCAAGAAGTGAGCGCACAGTGGTCATTTTAGCAACGGGGGCAAATGTTTGATTGTAGTCTTCACCGGGTTTTTGGTGATTCCCCAGAATAACAAGCCTAGCCTTATACTTATCAAGGCTCCCATCAGCATTGAACTTGGTTTTGTATAGCCACTTGCATCCAATGGCCTTTTTGTGTGGAGGGAGTTCAGTAACTGCCCAAGTGTTATTCAATTTAAGGGAGTGAAGCTCCTCATTCATAGCATGAACCCAATGGGACGGAGTAACAGCATGCTTGTAATGCACAGGATCCTTTATGTAAAGAGATTGACTAAGAAAACAGGAGTAGGAGGGGGATACTGGAGTAAGGGCAGTAGAGTGGAGTTTGGTGGGAGGGAGGTTAGACAAATGAGTAACCATAGCATAATCAATGCGCCATACAGCGAGAGGATTTTCTGAGTGGCGTAGGGGGGATGTAGCAAGAGCATCAGTGGGTCCTGTACAAGGCAAAGAAATAGGGTTAGAAGAAGCTAATAATTCAGAGGATGATTGAATAGTAATGGGGGACACATGAGGGGGTACATCAGTAGGTGTAGAAAGGAACATTTTGTAGGGAAGAATATGCTCAAGGAACCTAACATCTCTGCTGACAAAGCAGGTATGGGTGAGGAGATTATAGACTTTGTACCCTTTTTGATGAGATGGGTAGCCAAGGAACACGCAGGGAACACCCCTATGAAGGAATTTGTCATGAGTGCGAAGAGGGTTGCTAGCAAATGCGAGGCACCCAAAGACCCGGAGATGAGAATATGATGGGGGTTTGTTATAAAGAATGTCATAGGGAGTCTGATTATTGAGTAAAGGAATGGGGAGTCTATTTATAAGATGGGCAGCAACTAAGACACAATCACCCCAAAAACAAAGGGGTAGGTGAGCTTGGAACCTTAAGGCTCGAGCCATTTCAAGTAAGTTACGATGCTTTCTTTCAACACGTCCATTTTGTTGTGGACGGTCAACACATGAGTTTTGATGAACAATACCTTGCTCAGAATAAAAGGAGAGGCACCGATGATCTGCAAACTCCAAAGCATTATCAGAACGGATGATCTTGACCACTTTGTCATATTGAGTCTAGGCCATGTGAACAAAGGCTTTAATGGTGGCGAACGCATCAGATTTGAGCTTTAAGAGACTAACCCAAGTGGTACGTGAGTGATCATCGACAATAGTAAGAAAGTACTTATGTTGCCCTCTGCTAGGAGTTTTGTAGGGTCCCCAAAGATCGATGTGAACAAGGTGAAACAGGCTTGTTCACAGGTCAGAGGCCCTGGATAGGCTGTGAGGATATGGGAGTTTGGTGAACTTAGCCATAGGATAGGTGACACATGAGTCAGTGTGAGGAGAGAATTTAGGAATATCAGGAATGAGAGCAATTTTGGAGTAAGGAGTATGTCCCAAGCGCAAGTGCCAAAGAGTGGAAGAGGTAAGGGGAGGGGTGTAGGGAATAGGATCTGGTATAGACAGAGAAGAGGAGACATGAGATGTGTTTGGCAAAGGCTGATAGTAGTATAACCCATGATGTGCTTTCCCAAAGAAGAGAGGCTGGGATGAAGTAGGGGAAATAAGGTAGCAAGCATCAGCCGTAAAGAGAAACTGACACCCATTATCCTTTGTGAATTTGGGAATGGAGAACAAATTGTGTTTAAAGGTAGGAACATAGAGCACCCCACAAAGCTGAAATTGAGGACTAAGGATAACAGTGCCACTACTAGTGATGGAGGTGGTCTGCCTATTGGGAAGGGTAATTTTGGTGTGATATGGTGGGGGTTGTGTTTGGGTATGGAGGGCAAGGTTACCAGTCATATGGTCAGATGCACCAGAGTCAAGTATCCAAGGGGTGTGTAAAAGAGGAGAAGAATGGGAGGCCATGCCAGCATACAGGTTATCAAATTCTTCTTCAGAGGTGGTGGTACTGAGGTAGTGGTGGGGTTGGGTAAAAGCTTCATAAGGTGGGCTATTTGAGAGGGGGTAAGAACAGGTGTGACAGTGGCTTCATTGCTGTATGAGCGATAGGACGGGCTCCCTCTTCCTCCTTTAGAACAACTTCCTCCTCTTCCTTTAGGTGAACTGCCCCTACCTCCTTTGTAACCAGATTGATACAAAGGATGCCAAGCAGGGTACCCCACAATGGTCCAACATTTCTCCTTGGTGTGGCCATTCTTGCCACAAGCACCACAAATGGACACATCGTCTGTATTTTTCCCATACATGGCCAAAGACTCAGAACTAACTGAAATAGTATGAAGAACCTCGCGTTGACTCTCTTCTTGTTGAAGCAAATTATAGGCCTCATCAACGCTAGGCAAAGGTTGCATAAGAAGTATATGACTTCTATGAGTGCCATAAGAGTCATCAAGACCATTAAGAAACTGAAATAATTTTTGTTCTACCTGCTGAGTATGAAAGGCAGTAAGAAATGTTCGTACCTCATCAGACACGTTGACTATCACAAGTAAGGTGTTAAGGCTCTCTAATTCTTCCCAAAGAGCCTTAATCTCTATGTAATATTCAGATAATGAGCGTTCACCTTGCTTAGTGGAATACACATCTCGATTGAGTTTGTATTTTCTGGCTCCATTCACAACAGAAAAGCGTTTCTCCAACTGATCCCAAATGGCAAAGGCACTATCAAGAAACATCACTGATTTTTTGATGGATTCGGAAAGGCTGTTGAGAATCCATGATATAATCATGCTATTGTACGTATCCCACGCTTCTTGCTTCACACTGTTGTCCTGATCACGTTTAACGGTACCATTCACAAACCCTAACTTCCTTTTGGATGACAAGCCAATTTCAAATGACCTTCTCCAGCTTCTGTAATTGCTGGGTCCAAGTAGTTTTTCTACTACAATGGAGCTGCTGCCATCAGATGGATGAAGATAGAGAGGGCTGGTGGGCTCAATGTTAAAAGACGTAGACATTTTTAATAGAGAAAAGCAAGCATTCAAGAAAAGAAACAAATAGTACAAAGGTATGTGAGCAATATGTGCTCTAATACCATGAAGACATGCAGTCTCACATATTACTCACACAGTACAGCAGAAATGGAAAGGATAGTGTACTCTCTTTGATTTTGTATTTCATTCTGTGTCAAAAAGGACTAAGCATACATCATATATAAGCTCTATGAAAAGTACTCATACATTCTAGAAAGAGCAAAAAATATCAGAGAGAGACAGCTGGCACTAAGGGAATGGATGAGCAGCTATAAAAAACTTTGCAGGAGAATATTCTTTTTGTTGAGAAGGACTGCTGTGTGCTCAATAATTGGCAACAAACTGAAAGTAAAGATTTGATTATTACAAAATTTTCAAAAGGTAGGATTATTGGCAGATAATTAAAAATAGGTTCGATTATTCACAATAAATTTTTCTTTTTTCTAGTATTCAGAATCTTTTATGTAAATTTTCAATATAGTTCTCTAATATAGTATTAATTTTCAGTTTATATTTTTTGGGTGAATTATTTATCATAGCAGGTTATCGAGTTACTCAAGTTTACTCTAATCAAATACCTTATATAGTTGAGATTATTCATGGTTAATCGATAAATAGGAGTAAGAAAATTGTAAAAATATTGGATTATTTTAAAAAAAAAAGGAAAATTCCACATTATAGCATCTAGTTTTCATGAAATGTCAGTGCCTAGTGGTAGCATTTTCTTAAGAAAATTCCACATTGTAGCATCCAGTTTATGCACTATCTAATTGTTGTAGCATTATCCGTTAAGTTCTTGTTTAAATTCCGTTTAATTCATCATTTTGTAAGTTTTTTCCACATAGTAGCATCCAATTTTTGAACTTTATATTGCCAACAATTTTATTAGTGCTTGAGATGCACCTTTTGAACTTTATAATGCGAACAATTTGAATGAAATCAAAATTATTACAATAATTTATGGACGTTAATGAATTAAATGATGAATTAAATTTTAAAATGGTGAAGGGGAATTCCACGTGATAACCCTGAGATTTTGGGTTATCCACGTGGTAACCAAAAGTTTTAAAAAATTCACGCGGTAATCCTAACCCCGAGGTTTACCGAATTGTTCCATTGTGACCTTTTTGCTCATAAAACGTTAGAAAAACGTTAGTAAACGTTATTTTTGAAGCTTCAAGGTTGTTGTATGACTATTTATGTGACTCAACTTTTCAAATGCCATCAGTTTCAACCATTTTTCCCCAAAGTATAAATCCTAACTTTATCATCTTTTGATTTGGAAGAAAAAAAATGATTTGGATTAAAGATGGCGGACTTGGGGTTTATGTTTTGGGGAAAAAGATTGAAACTGGTGGCATTTGAAATGGTGAGTTGCATAAATAGGCGTACAACAGCCTTAGAGCTTCGAAATCAACGTTTGCTAACATTCTTATGTGCAAAAAGGTCACGGTGGTTCAATTACGTAAACCTCAGGGTTACCACGTGGATTTTTTTAAAAGTTTTGGTTACCACGTGAAAAACCCAAAACCTCAGGGTTACCACGTGAAATTTCTCATTGGTGAATTAAACATTTAAGAACAAAAACTGGATGCTACCATGTAGAAAAAACATACAAAATTATATATTAAACGGAATTTAAGAAAAACTTAACAGAAAATGCCACGAGTATTAAATAATGCATAAACTGGATGTAACTATGTAAAACTTTTTTAAAAAGTGTCATCAGTGACATTTCATAAAAACTAAATATTATATTTGGAATTAAAAAACAACATTTTTTTGATTACCAATAGAAACGCAATAAGTGGCGACGAAGAGACCATTCCCTCTTACACATGTTTGTCTTTGTCTCTCTACAAACCTTTCACCAATAGCTGAGCAACACGTATGAAACAACAAAAATGTTTCTATATCAACAAATTATTATCTCAAACTCTTGTATGAGAACAATAATTCAATAACACAAATTATAAGAATAGATTCTTATTTTGAATTTATTTCATAGAAAAAGTCTTTCACAAATCACAATAATAGCTTAATTATTAAACAATAGGTTAAGGTAAAAAGTAAACCACCATGAGTACCATTAAAAAAGTGGATATTGTTTGAATCGTCTATTTGCATACTTTCGTAATATTAAATTTTTATAATTTTTAGCTAAGTGTAGTTTAAAATATTAATGATTAAAATTGTGCATTGGATTGCGTAAAAATGAAATATAACAACTAACAAGTATAATGGAGCGCAGGAAATATGAAGTTGAATTGGATTGAATTTACCTTCGATCCATGAAAATTACAAGCGTTGAAATAAATCGGAGTAAAAGTAAAATAGTCACATTGTCAAAAATAATCGCATTGACAAAAATAAGATTAATTTATTTTCCAATCAAATCACAATAAGACTAAAAAAGTAGTATAAAGTCATGAAGAAGGTAAAATGAATATGAAATAAAAATAATGAAAGAAAAGAAGATAACCATCGTATCCAGTATATCCCGCTCATAGAAAACTATGGACAAAATCTGAGAAGAGAAGAAAGACGACAACTGATACCTATAGTGGAGGGGAACTTTTTTTTTAAAGTTTTTTTGTAAAATATTTGGAGTAATAAGTGCCTTTAAAAACTAATTTGAAAAATAAGTTTTTCCTTGCAAACTGCTACTTGAAGTAGCATTTTTATCATTCTGAACAAACAAATTTTTTTTTATAGTATATAGCAAATCGCTAGTTCAAGTAGCGGTTTTGTCCAAATAATTTTGTTTTTATTTTTTTTCTAGTAAACCGCTAAATGGAGTAGCGGTTTTACCTGCTGTATTTCTTTTGTTTTCCAAGTACTAGAAAATCAAAAAAAAAAAAGAAAAAGAAAATTAATGAGCAAAACCGCGGTTTGGTAGAAATGAGGAAATCGCTACTTCATGTAGCGGTTTACTGGAGAGTATAAAAAAAAAATCATTTGTTCCGTAGGACAAAAACGCTACTCTAAGTAGCGGTCTCCATGTAGAAGCTTATTTTTCCAATAAATTTGGGGAGACTCTCATTAAGCCAAATAATTATAAAAAAAAACTTTAAAAAAGTTCAGAGGAAGGTGTGGTTAAAGATTACTTCGGCTCGAGAAAAAAAGGTAATATAAACTTTGACTTTTTTTACTCAAAAAATATTTAGATACAATTTAAACATGTCATTAATGGAAAATTACAATTGATGCATAATAAATAAATCGATAAAAGTAATATAAATCGGGCATTTAATAGATGTTATGTATGTACTTCATATCTATATATTAATTAAAGAAACACATATCCATGACATTTTTGAGCTCTCAAAAATGGAGTTTGATTGGAAAACTTCATTACTACTTCTCATCATTTCAGTCTCCATATTCATTAAACATCTGATGAAAAATACAGCCACGAATTTACCACCGGGACCTCCAAAATTACCTATAATAGGAAACCTGCACCAATTAATACGTATAAACACCGTTCCGCACCGCCGTCTAGCGGAGCTAGCGAAGTTATACGGCCCAATCATACACCTCCGCTTAGGCGAAGTGCCGACGCTTGTAATCTCATCGGCGGATTTAGCGGCGGAGGTGATGAAAACTCATGACGCCGTGTTTTGCAGTAGGCCGCTATTAATGGTTGCGAAAGAGCTTTTTTACGGCGCTTCTGATATCGGATTGGCTCCTTACGGCGAGTATTGGCGGCAGGCACGGAAGATCTCGGTGCTGGAGTTGTTCACGGCGAAAAGAGTGCAGTCGTTTAGGAGTATTCGAGAGGAAGAGGCGGTGGAATTGATGAATGATTTACGGTCGTTGGATGGGTGTGCGGTGAATCTTAGCAAAATGATGTTTGGACTCACGTTTAACATCACTACTAGGTAGCTTTTTGATTTTCTATTATGTGTTTTTTTTTTTTGCTTTATTAACTTGATTTATATTTTTATTTATATTTTTTAAATTATTTACTGAGGAAATGAAAAGATTAGAATTGAGTCCATAAAGATCAATTAAATCTAAGATTTAGGATCGAAACGAGTGAAAAAGGTGAGAAATCAACAAAAATTAAACCAAAGGTCTTACTTGGAATAAGTGTTATTTAAATTAACTAAAATATAATCTAATTCTCGCCTTAGTTTATAGATTGTTTTAGTTGAATGTGTTGAGGTTGCTAAGCAAATCATTTGCTAAAATTAATATGAATGATTCTATCAATTTTTATTTTTTTTTTAATTATTTGTATGAAACTTAGAGTCTAAGTTGAAAAGACATTTTTAATGGACATTAATAATTTAATGTGTTACCGGTTTGATGAAATTAATTTCACCTTTTGGTTATTCTACATTGATCCCGCCTAATGAATATATAAAATATCTACTCAAAATTGAGAGATGGTCATGGGAATGAAGAGAAAATGAGGGGAGAGATAAGTTAACGGTTGATCAAGCTTGAAACTTAAAGAAGGTGGTGGGAAAGTGATGAGTAGAAGATAATGTAGAAAATATAGAAATGAGAACATAAGCTTGATTTGGTATTAATGAAGCTTGAAAGTTTGAGAAAAAATAAAAGTTAGAGCCTCAGAGGGAAGAAGACTAGGAATTCCTCACTCGTGCGTGGACTTGATCTATACTATTTTAGTGTATATTAACCTTAAAATAATTAATATTTTTACTTGATAAGTACTATCAAGTTCAATCATTGATAAAAACTTGCTATTATTAGATAGGTGTATACTAAAATAAGGTAAATTAAGTCCATCAAAAATTTTTACGAAAAGGACAAGTTACTGGTTAATTAGATCAAAGGTAAAGTTAAAGATCACTTAGAACCAGTGGGGAATGTATATTGGGGCACGCGGGGACACGTGCCCCTAAGCGTTTTTTTTAAAAAAATTTAAATTAGACTTTTCTATTAGTCAGTGTAAAAATATAAAATTAATATTGAAGTGTTTTGATGATAAATATTTCCTCATTTTAGCAAGTTTGTCTTATATATTTATTTTGTTCCATTTTTGTATTAGGTCAGTTGATTTATTTTGTTTCATTTTCTTTTATGGAATTTCCTATTTAAAATCTGAGCAAGTGTTGTATGAAACCGTCTCACCGTGAACGGTCCCATACAAGTAGCTCATTAGTAAAATAAATAAATAAATGAAAACTGAATTCCCACTTGTACGAGAAGTATTTTTTTTAAGAATACTTTAGGCTGACTCAATTGAGGTCGTCTCTCGGTAAGACGACCTTAATAAAAAACATGCATTATAATAGATCAATTCACTATTTATTTACAGCTTACACATTATTTTTAAAATATTTAACTTTTTTCTCTAGTTAATTATTTTGAATAAAGTAGAATGAATTTAATAAATAAATTCAAATTGTTATTAATTCAGGTAATGCATATAATTAAGATAGATGTTAATTACTAGCATTTTTTTATTCAAAAACGCTATTTAATTACGAGAAATTTTTCAAGAACAAGATTAATTACTTACCGAATCGTATTCATGCTCGTTTTGGTTCGTCATTGTTCTTCGATTATTACTTTTAACTTCTTTTAGTTTACAATTTTTTTTAAAGAATTTTAGAGAGATGTTACAGTTTTTGAGTTCGAGATTGTACGGGATCAATTATAGAACTTCAAAATAAAAGTTTAAAGATCAGGAGCATTTTCGTAAATTTAATTAATTAATTTAAATAGGAAAAGAGTGGCGAAATATAGCAATGCCCAAAATTCTTAGCTTTGGAATCGTTTTCTATGTGGGATGTTTCCATGCAACATTGGGAATGCTTATCATTTTCAGTCAACTAAACTGAGTCAGATTACATTTTCCAATAGCGATCTATTTTTGGTAAATCATTATTTTTTTGGTAATGAAGTACTCGTTATGTTCTTTATTCAAAAAAAAAGTACTCACTATATTCTTTTGCTATATTTAATTTTGAGAAAGTCTTAGTAAATAACGATTATTTGTAAAGCTAATAAATTTTTCTTATGTGGTGAAATTATTATAACATTTGTTATTTTACTATTATAACTTTTGTCGTGAAACTGTTTAATTTCTACGAAAGTATGACGTGATTAGATGGTTCACGGTAAGCCTAATATAGCGAGTATTTATGAACGGATGAAGTACATAGTAAAAACTTAAACACAATTGATATTAATAATTCTTGTTTTAAGACAAATCAACAAAACTCCACTTGACTATGTTTTATCCTATAGATTAAGATAAAATACAAATTAAGATTTGATAGAAAAAAGTTTTGAAAACAAATCTTGCCCGCGTTGGGTCGACTTAAATCCAACCAAATTGAAAACATTACCCAAAAAATGATAAGTTGAGCTAATTCGCCAAATCATGTGAACCAACTTAATCAGAAACTTAAGTTGATTGTTGAGTCCTCGGATATATGTTATGGAGTATTACTGATCTAACACCGTCTTCTATGATCCCAGCTTTGGGCTAGAAGTGTGGATACAGTACAAACTCCCCTCAATCTGAGTGCTCATTGTCACGTTGAAATTCAAACTCGTGAACTCTTATCATATTAGCTTCTGATACCAAACGTATGTTAAATATTTTTTATCATCATCAGGATAGCCTTCAGTAAGAAAGGCAAGGAACAAGAAGAATTTCGAGCTTTTACAGGAGCAGTCACAAAAGCTTCCTCAGGTTTCTCTATTGCCGATCTTTACCCGTCAATAGAGTTCCTTCATTCAATCAGCGGGACAAAGAGAAAATTTAAGGAGTTAGTTCAAGAATCCAATAGAATACTTGATCCCATTATTGATGATCATAGGGCTAAGAAAAGATCAGGTGATCAAGATCAACAACATGAAGATTTGGTGGATGTGCTTCTCAAATTTCACAAAGATAATCTTAAAACCCATAATAATCAAGAGTTCTCCTTGAGTATTGATAACATGAAAGCAATTATTTTGGTAAGTCATAACTCCTACATTTTATATTAAGTTTGAATGTTTAATTGAATGTGGAAATGAGTTTTTTTTTTTTATTTTTTTTGAAAAGGAAAAAAGAATATATATCATTCCAATCAAAACGAAGACAAAATACATCGGAGACCAAAGAATGTTAATTTTTATGAAATTTAAACTTTGATCTTAAAATATGTTTTTTTTTTCACAATTTCTCGTTACTACGATGTACGATAGGAATAAAGTTCGTGAAAAAATAAGATTAAAGTGGAGTGTGTTACAATTATGCATAACATGTTCCTAAACTTAATTTGTTATTTATAATAGCTAAAGTTACATTAAATTTTTGTATCTTCAATATTTTATACCAATAATTAAATTGTGATAATATGAGTTATATCTTTATGTACATGCTTGGAGGAATCTCAAGAACTTTGTACATGCTTTGTATGTTAAATTGTGATAATATGAGTTATATCTTGTTATTAGCCCTAGAATAAGACTACATTTTCTAGAATCCTATACTGATTACGGATGCTTGGGGTTTCATATAACGCTATATCTTGACCTACCGATTTCGTATTGTATATTCTTCTCTCTCCCCATATGTTAATAAAATGTTCTCAATACTCGTGAACGTAGTCAACCCATACCCTTCGTTAGTGAACCACGTTTAATTTCTGTATTTTTTTTATTATTTTCTGTATTTTTCTTACGTTTGTTAACACATTATAATCTAGGAATAAGAAATGTGAATGTGGGATTGATAAATCAACATCGTTCTTATGCTTCTAGGAACTTTTTGGTGCCGGAGTAGAGACGTCTTCAACGGCATTAGAATGGGCGATGTCAGAATTACTAAAGAACCCAAATGTAATGGAGAAGGCGCAAGCAGAAGTGAGACGAGTTTATCAAGGGAAAACAATAGTAGACGAGACAATGCTTCATGAGCTTAAGTACATGAAACAAGTGATCAAAGAAACCTTACGACTCCATCCACCTCTCCCTCTCTTAGCTCCTAGAGAATCGATAGAGAGTTGCCAATTGCATTCTTATGATATACCCTCGAAAACTAGAGTTCTTATCAATGCATGGGCAATCGGAAGAGATTCTAAATATTGGTCGGATCCAGAGAAGTTTGATCCAGAAAGATTTGAGGGTTGTTCAATAGATTACAAAGGAACTGATTTCGAGCTGATTCCATTCGGTGCAGGGCGAAGGAAGTGTCCCGGCATGACGCTAGGTATAGTCAATGTGGAACTCCCTTTAGCCATGCTACTCTGTCATTTTGATTGGAGATTACCTCATGGTGTTGAAGGACCTCAAAATTTAGATATGGATGAGTCTTTTGGCATAACAATTAGAAGGAAAAATGAATTGTATGTAATTCCTGTTCCTTATGGTCATTAGTCTACTTTAAAAATAAAATCTTTATTAAAAATGCAATAATTATGAAGTACTTCCTATTGATAATTTTACATTTTGGTTAACAATACTTTTAAATTATTATTGTTGTTATATGTTAGGGAATGTGAGGATTGTGAGTTTGTGACTTGTGAGGCTTTTCTATTGTTTCTTGAGGAAAGCTTGAGATAACATGAATTTAGGAGTGTTCACCGGTCCAAATCCAGATCGGACCGGACCGGAAGATCGAAATCTCGAATATGCTAAGACCGGACCGGTTCCATTTGATCTGATCCTGGTCTAACTCGGATTCCTTTCTGTTCGGTTCGAGTTTGAATCGGTTAGACCAGAAATAATTTTTTATACCAAAAATAAATTAAAAAATGGATGATTTTAAAATAATTTAGCAAATTAATTATTATAAAATTAAAATATTTGAATTTAAAAATTATTTTGTATTGGAAATTAAATAAGTATATACATAATAATCGTAAATATTATTCTTCTTCAAAATCACTTTAATGTACATCTAGTCCAATTCGGATTTTTCCGGGATTAGACCGGACTGGACCGAAAACCCGAAATAGTCAATAAGTAAGACCCGGAGACCGGACCGAATGCAACCCGTCCGGTCAGGTCTCATTTTGCACAGTGTACGCTCCTCAAGAAATCTTATTTTACTTGAAATTTAAATTTAAATAAAATAATTAATTGCAAGTGATGAAATTGAATTTGTTATTATTTATTTTAAAAATTTATGTATTTGAGATTCTTAAATGGATGGCTAATGCTTAGAGTGAATTTCTTATACTAATCACAATTTCCCACAAGCTTTTTAACATTTTTGTGAGCAATTTGCATGTAGTAATCAACCTTAATTTTCGTTGTGAGCCAGAGTTCTTGCACCCGCATGATGGCATTAGTATTTAGTATCTAGATTATTCCTAAGAAAATATCTAATGTAAATATCTAGAAAAATCTAGGATATGACTAAACGAAAATCTAGGAAAAATAATCCTAGAATGATCTAGTGCATTCTACAACTAGTTAAAACTAGAGTATTTTAGTGCATTACACAAACCCACATACTAGGCCTATAAATAAAGATATGCGTAAGCAAAGCATATCCAATTAATAACAAACAAGCTATTTCACAAAAGCGTTTCCTCACATACAAATTCAACGTTACATTTCTAATAGGCCGCAATACAATTTATGGACCTCTCTCAGGATATAACTAGTTTTGATTTATATAACACACATTTTAATAGGGGTATTTTTTTTTCAAAAAGTAATTTGTATACTTCCTTTCACCAAAATGTTTAGCTTATTACTGTTCACTTGACTAGGTACCCAAATTAGAGTATTCCAAGCTAATTGCTGACATATACGAGGTGATCAAATACAAAAGCGAATGTATTATAAGGTGCGACGGATGAATAAGAGCTATTATAAGTTTCCAATTCCCATATCCATCGGACCACCCACAAGACAACATACATGCAAAATTGGCTAAATTTTGCACAATTTCTATTTGAAATACTTTATTCGTTCCGAAATACTCGCTACATTTTGATTATGCGAACTATTCATCGTTCAAGCTTATTTTATATATTGCGACTAGTGTGTAAGTAAAAATATAGTCATGTGGGATCTTATTTGGATCGTCTAATCACACACTTTCATAATATTAACTTTTTGTAATTTTTAGATTTGTATAATTCAACATATAAATAAACAAAATAATGCATTGGAATGCGTAAAAAGTAAAACGTAGCAAGTATAATGGAACGGAGGAAGTATAATTTACTACTATTTTGCCCAATTATAATTTACTACTTTTACTTTTTATCTTCTTTTTTATTTTTAAATAGCTTCATTACTATATCAATCATATACTTCCTCCGTCCTGTTTTTGTTGCTACATTTGCATGGGCACGGGAATTAAGAAAAGGTGAGCACAACATATAAAGTAGGAAAAATTACCCTGAATAATACAACCTTTAACTAATTTACCCTGAATAATACGAACTTTCAATTAATCCTAAATAATACGAACTTTACTCCCAATTTTCCGTTGGTATACTATTTTTTACCTATAACCGGCCGTTTTGAGGGGTTTATTATTATTTTTTTTTTTGAGAAATTAAACTAAGTACTCTTTTCATGTTTTGAAGGGTTTAGTATCATTGAATGAACCCAGTAAGATAGAAACCCAAAATGCCCTCCTCTCTCTCATTCATGCTTTACACCATTAACACTGAACTATATACTCATGTACATTGATTTAATTGCTGCTTCTATTTAGAGGCTGAACTATATGCTCATGTACACTGATTTAATTGTTGTTGCTATTTAGAGGCTGAACTATATATTGCTTCTGATTTATATATGCTACTAATTTATATATTGCTGTTGATTTATAGATGTTGCTGCTGATTTAGATATGTAACTGATTAATATATGCTGATGATTTATACGATGCTAGTATATTGATTATAGGTTGAACTGATTTAGATGCTACTGACTTAGTATACTGCCTGGACTGATTTAGATGTTACTGACTTAGTATACTTACTGACTCATGTTCCTTTTTTGACTACTTGTAATTTAGCTATTGAAAAATATATACTTATTGGCCAAAATGCACATTCATAAAACCTCTCACCAACTCTTGTTCCTTTTTTGACTACTTGTAATTATGATTACATAAAGGAATTCCTTTTGCAATTGATGTTCTAGATTGAGATGATGATGATGAAGGGGAATGCATGTTAAACATCAAATTAGTTTAAATGAAAATGGAAAAAAAATTGAGAAGAAGTTGGAAGAAGTAATTTTTTTGAAGATTGGAAAAAGTAATTAAAATGAAAGATAAAGTAGGGAAATGAGGTGAAAAATCTGGGAAAAAAGGAGAAATAGAGGTACGGAATGAAGTCTGCTTTGCAACAGTCATTAATGACCTGTTCCACCGGATACAAACCGATCAGGTACACCAGCGGAAAACACACCTTAAACTTCGTATTATTCGTGGTTAATTGAAAGTTCATATTATGGTGGGAAAATTAGTGAAAGGTCGTATTATTCAGGGTAATTTTTCCTATAAAGTATAATTATACCCTTCACTTTTTCTTAATTGAAGAGGAAAAAAAAGTTAGTTAGGTATAGAGTAGGATAAAAATAGGGGTAAAGTAGATATTTATATAATTATTTTATTAATAAAAACAGAAATCTAACAAGTAATATGAAATTATCAAAAAAGCTATAAATTAGCTATAAAAAAAATAAACAACAGCTCCCAATATAGAATTAATGAGTAGTTAACATGAAGAGAGAAATATAAGTTTGTTGATTAGATTGTCGCACGAAAAGTGAAACAATAGCCAAAAAAACATGTGTAAAATAAGTGAGACAGACTAAAATGAGAATAATACAAATTAGTGGGACAGACGAAAAAGAAAGAAGTGTAAAATTAGCAATGTTGCATTGTATAATTTATTATTACACAACAACTTGTATGCAAACGCGTCATGCGTGCGATTAAATTTTTTTATAATTGTTGAATTTAAGTCTTAAAATATCCATTTCAAGACTTAAAAAGCCAAATTTTACACTTAAAACCCCTGCTTCAAGCCTCAATTTCTTCTCTAGAGGCCTAATTTAATTTTTAAACTATCGACTTAAACCCTTAGAACACCCGTTTCACCACTTAAAATGCCAATTTAACTCTTGAAACCCCTACTCCAACCCTAAATTTTCTATTTTACTTACCTACTCCAACTATAAATATCCATTTCAAGACTTAGAATGTTTATTCCAATGGTTTAAAGTTTATTAAATCCAAGACTTAAAATGCTTATTTCAAGGTCCAAATATATACAATTCAAACATTAAAATGACAACTTTAAAATAATGGGCTGGACCTATAAGTGTTCGCATGTATACGAACGTCTCACAAATAGCCTGTTATTATTATTGTTTTTTAAAGTTCAAAATTTACAGATTGTGGGATGCATTTTTATTTAATATTTCAACACTTTTGATTATCCTAAGAAATTACTCCTAAGTATATATTTTGTTTTAATCAAGGTAAAGAAGCAAACATGGTTAAAAAAAATAAAAAAAATAAAAAAATAAAAAAAACTTCATTCGTTTCACTTATTTTTACACCAATTACTATCTTACTTAATTTTATGTTTGGATAATGACACATCCGTTTATTTTTATCTCATCCACACAAGTTAAGTCTTTTAATTTCTTCTACATGATTTATTTTTTCTTTTCAATTATTATTATTAAATATCCTTAATTTTTATAAAAACACTCGATTTCTCTTTGCCACTGATTCAAAGAAATATTTAAAGGAAGTGGAAAAGAATGTCTATTATCAAATTGTTATAATATATTTATATTGATTATTAAATTTAGATGTAAAAATTTTAATTCTATAATGATAATATATATTTATATTATTGTTCAAATTTTATAATATTTCTCTATCTTAATATTAATATGAATGTAATAGCCCTGATTTTAAGTTTCTTTTAATCTTAGCTTAAGTAGGTTTAGTAATAGATTAGTGTTATTAACCTCTCTAGTTATTCATCCTTAAGTGCCAAAAAAATAGTAGGAGTTTTAAACTTTTAACTTTGAATACAAAGTTTTATTTTGTTAAATATTGTTATTATATTAAAGAATAGATTTCAATACTTTTGGTTTTATTCAAGATGTTAATAAACTTATACTCCCTCCGAATCTTTTTAGTTGTCCCATTTCCTTATTTGGCAAATTCATATCAATTGTCTCATTTCCTTTTTTGTCTATCTTTTGTTTTACCTTAATACCCCCACTTTTAGTTCTCCCAATACCCAACTACCACCTTTACAATTAATTTAATCAATTAAAATACCCAAATATCACATTTTTAATGGACACCACACTACCCTTAATAACCGTGAAAACCCAAATGGGACATCTAAAATGATTCGGAGGGAGTATTATTTGTATTTCCTTCAAAAATTTGTTAATTTGATAAACATATTTATGTGGTTCATAAATTTTAAAGTATTTACAAATGATTTCACAAATCGTGTTGACAAAAGCTTATCTTTTGTGTTTTAATAAAAATAATTTATATAAGAAAATATACCTATGTAATTATAAAAGATTAGAAAAATAGCTTTAAAATGATGTTATAATTCATTGGTATTTAAAAACAATTTTTGATTATGGGTTGATTTTATTTTCAAAGAAAATATATTATTTTCTAAAAACTTGATTTCAGAATTTTACTTGACAACTTATGTCATTTCTAAAAAATCAGTTTAAAATAGCAAATGCATATATTTGAATCCTATGTTTTAGTATGTCATCCAAATACATGTTAGTAAAGACACACAACCATTAGATTTAGAAAACTTGTCATATGCTTAAGGATAAGAGTGTAAAAGTTTGCAAAGGTCTGATTGAAAGTCAGATTTGCATGTTCAGGAAGAAAGACTAAGTTACCTAAGCTATACTGCAAATAATTGAGTGATATCACTTGTAAAATTTCACTAACACTCTATGCTTTCTTTTGAGACCTCACACGCCATTATAACCATCCAAATATGATAGGTACACATTATTCTTTCACCCCTTTTTGCATTCATCTCAACTCTGTTCCTGACAGTGTATAATATATACCCGATTTATACATAATTTCTCAACATACAAATTTTGTCATATAGGATTTTTGAATTTAATCTTTCATTTTGGAGCTAAAAATATTTTCATCCAAGACTAGAATCCTATTTCGGGACAACAACTTTTGGTGAGAAATTCAATTATTTTTCTTATATTCTTTCTTCACTTAAACCTCATCCAAGACCTTGAATGTCTTTATATATGTGTAGGTGATATCATGCTCATTTATGAGCAAGAGATTAAGTCATATACTTGGTGTTTTAAGGATCCAATCAAAATAGTTCTAAGATGTAAGTATGCAAAAGTTTTGGTATAGTTTTGTCATTTTCGGGGTCGTTACGATTGTTTTCGGGTTTTAGTGTCTGCATAAGAATTGTAGATCTCTGAGTCATGGTTGCGTAGCCACTTGAATCACGTCTATAGGAGTTCTCATATGAGGAAGTTATGACCAAAATACTAACAGGTTTCCTGATATGGTACTGATACGAGATTCTTAAAGTGGGATGAGATGCTATGAAACAAATTGGGTATTCTTTCAAGTAAATGTTTAAGGTTATTATTGGGTATTTGAGATCAATTTAGGTTATTATTCTTTCTTTATTGATTGATATTATTGAGTTATGGTTCTTATTTGATTAATATGGGTGTTTGGTCCAAGTATAAATTTGGGAACATAAGTATTAATTGGGTATTGATTAGTTGATGTTATTTGGGCATGATATAAGTTGAGTATTTGGGTTTGCGTAAATATTGGTTAAACTCCTTCATGATTAAGGAGTTATTGATTGCTTTGTTATGTATTAATATTATCAATATTTTAAAATGATTTTAAGGAAAATTTATCCATGTTATGGAAATTGTATTTAATAAAATAAAGTATGTTAACATTGTTTTTAGAGATATTACAAAAGTATGTTTTACTTAAAGTTTTGTATAAAGTATTAGACATTATAAATGTTTGTCGTTTTGGGAATCGGACAACGGATACTATGTATCCGGTTTTGTGTGAAAACCCTAGAACTTGATTCCAGGTACCTTTTAGGATCGGCCTCGAGCCCCCGATACCGTTTAGTTCTTGCAAGAGCCGTTTAGGTGATGACGATCACCCGTTTACCAGAATGTTAGATCAAGCCTACTTCTGGCGGTCATTGAATATTCCCTGGTTTCGTGTTAATTTTGTATTATGTTCTAAAATACTGTTTTAAGTATTGTTTTGATGCCTCGGCAAATGTTGTGACTTTTGTGAGGAATTTACCTCAAAATGTTAGCTTTGAACTTGTTTAGTTCTTAGCCGCGTCGGTGTTTGATTTATTAACAAAAGTACTCTTTAATATTTTCCTATGTTTTAATATAAATATAAACTTATTTTCCTATGTTTTAACAAAGTTGAACTAATAACCGAATTTACAAATGATTTTCAATATTATATCGTTTGTTGGGTTACTCAATAATTATTATTATTGACTACTTTTGATGGGGCCTACTCTTATGGGAGTAGATCCATTCTTTCAGGGTAGCTTGGTCGTGGAGGTGATGTGTATATGTATTATGTGCTACTTGCGCGGCAATGATATCTGTTTTGTTATCACTCCATTTTGACTTTTGGTTATGTAAATGTTTTCTTAGTTTGGTATTGTAAATTAAGACTTTAAAGTTTCAGAAATATTTTATAATTAAATAACCTTAAGTTAAGTATGTAAAAAGTTTTCGTTAATTCCGATATTGGTTCGCTATGATCATCGAATCGTAGGTCAGATTCAGTCTAGACATTTGTAAATCTTCCGTTGTGTTAGTGGACAGTATTATTATACTGTTTCCGGTTTGGGCTGTTTCAATTAAGAGTTCCATCTCAAAAAAAGGAAAAATTACCGGGAATAATACAACATTTTGTTAATTTTCCTACAATAATATCAACTATTGATTAACCATGAATTTATTTTTCTAGAATAATACCAACTTTAGTTTATTAACTAATATACCAATTTTTTTGTCTTATAATCACCTATAGTTTGATTTTTAACATGTTGGGAATTTTGTAGGAAAACAATCCTTTAAGATGGTATTATTCATGGTCAATCAATAGTTGATATTATTGTTGGGAAATTAACTAAATATTGTATTATTCACGATAATTTTTTCAAAAAAAATAATATTAAGAGTTTCGTGTATTGCGCTGGTTTTTATACTAGTTTTTAACAATAGACTTAATTTTTTTAAAATAACTCCCTCTATTTTCTTAGATTGTTACCATAAAAAATATTCACGATTATTAAGATAAATGGTAGAAACAATGCTTTTGCTTTGAAGCTTGATATGAGTAAAGCATACGATAGGATGGAATGAAAATTTCTAGAGAGAGTCATATTTAAGCTGGGATTTCGGGATAGCTGGATTCGCAGAATTATGAATTGTATAACCAGTGTCTCCTTTTCCGTCAAGATCAATGGGGGTGTGCACGGGAATGTGATTCCTTCACGAGGGCTGAGATAGGGTGACCCAATATCTCCCTATCTCTTTATATTGTGTGCTGATGCGTTTTCTACTTCGATCTCACAAGCTATGAACAGGAAATCCATCCATGGTGTCAAAGTATGTACAAGTGCTCCACCTCTTTCCCATTTGTTATTTACATATGATAGTATCTTTTTCGCGAGAGCTATTGTGCAAGAATGCTCCAAGATAGCTAATATTATTAGCACATATGAGAGAACTTCGGGCCAGAGAGTTAATTTTGATAAGACAAAGGTTTTGTTAAGCAAAGGTGTTCCACTATCCCAGAGAGCAATTATCTGCGAGCTACTTGGAGTCCATGAGGTTGATAGACATTCAAAGTATCTAGGGTTGCCAACTATCGTTGGGAGGTCAATAAAACAATTTTTACTTGCTTAAAAGAGAGAATTTGGAAGAAGATCCAAGGTTGGAAAGAACGACTTTTGTCTCAAAGGGGGAAAGAAGTTTTGATCAAGGCGGTGGTCCAAGCTATCCCAACGTACATGATGAGTATCTTTCGTATTCCAGATGGGATTCTTGAGGAGATTCATTCTATGATGGCTGAATTTTGGCGGGGTTTGAATAGAGATACGCGTAAAACACATTGGCATAGTTGGGATCACCTTTGTAATCCCAAAAATTAGAGGACATGGGCTTTCGAGACCTCAAATGTTTCAATCAAGCTTTATTGGCCAAACAAGTTGGGCGCCTGGTGGAAAATCCTATGTCTTTGTTGGGTACAGTTCTAAAAGTTCGCTACTTTAAACACACATATATTCTTGATGGAAGAAGGGGTTTCTGTCCTAGCTATTCTTGGAGGAGTATGTGGGGTGCAAAGTCCCTTCTTATGGAAGGTGTAGAGTGACGTATTGGAAACGACTCCGCGGTTTGGTGCAAACAAGATAAATGGTTACTACACAATGGGCAATTCATTTCTCCAGTTTTCATTGATGGTGATACCCCGGACTGTAAAGTAAGCGATTTCATTGACCATGAGACGAGAACGTGGAATATGGAGAATTTGAATGCTTTCTACCAACCAACGAAGGAGGCTATCGTCTCCCTCCCTCTTGGTCCCAACTTTACAGGTGACAATATCTTTTGTGGCCACCAAAGATGGTAGATATTCTGTGAAATCGGGGTACTGGTTGGGTCGACTAAGGGTTAATGGCCACGTATTAAATGTTCATAATCAACTATGGAGTAAGCTGTGGACGATCCAGGGTCCTCCGAAAATTCGACATGTTCTCCGTTGTGCTTGCAAAGGGTCCCTCCCTGTGAATGTGGTCCGTTTCCGAAGAAGATGAATCCATATGTCATGCTCGTTAAGATTGTACCGAATCTCGTGATGTGTGGCTAACCTCTCTATTCTATTCCATTATCAACGATGCTCCTCGGGATTCATTTGTGGATTTCTTTGGTTGGCTTTACGCACACATGACAAAGGATGAAATATCTCTTATTTGTGCTGCCCTATGGGCCTGCTGGACGGGGCGTAATCAAAGAATTATGGATAATACTCCATGTGATGTTCTTTAACTCTCAAAGTCTATGAGCAAATTGGTGACTGACTATATGTTATATGCACAAAAGCTTACTACTGTCCCTAGGCTAGCTATCCAACACTTTGAATCATGGCAACCTCCTTGTGATGGTTTTTTAAAGATCAATTTCGATGTCTGGATTGTGGCTGGAAACAAGAGAGGACTAGGCATGGTTATCAGGAATGATCGCGACAATATTCTCATGACGGAACCAGACGTGTGAATGCAAATCTGAGAGTACTCAACGAATGGGATACAAGAAGATTCACTTGGAAGGAGATGCGCTTAGGGTACTCAACGCCATCAGTAACCATAAGCAAGGATTAGCTTCTGTTCATCTTGTTTTTAATCAGTGCTTTAATGTTTTGTCTTTTTTTTTTATTGTACCACTTTTAAATTTGTTCGCCATGTTGGTAATACCATCGCCCATATGGTAGCTAGATGCGAAACAGATTTAAACAATGAAAGACTTTGTATGCCTCTTTTTTCCGAGTGTCTTCGGACACTTGAGAAGCTTGATTTGAGCTAATATTAACAGGTGAACTTCACAAAAATAAAATTAATGGAAGAAAAATAGAGACCATACGCATTAAAAAAATAGAAGTACTAAAAATAAAGTTATTGAAAAAATATGAGGAACATAATTATTAAAAAATATTTAAACAAAGTCAACGAAAATATATGAAGACCATAAGTAATACTTCCTCCAACTAGCGATGGTCATGGGGCGGGTCTGGAGCGGGTCCAACTAGACTCAGACCCGGACTCTTTTAATTTTTTGAGATTCAGACCCGGATTCGGACCCTAATGGTCCAAAATTTTCAGACCCTCTGAATCTGATGGGTCTAGGGTCCTTAATGGATCCATAATGGATCTAGAAAGAGTCTCTTTAATTTGTCAAATTTAAAACATTTGTAAATTATTATATTTTTCGTATATTTGTAAGAGAGTTATTATCGCATTTTACAAATATTTAATACTAACTTAACATTTAAAGTCGCATAGTGCCATCCATATACGCTTAAATTCTATTATAAATACTAGTTCAAAATCATGAAATAAGGGTAATTGGGTTAGAACTAAGCAAGTAACATATATATTATTAATATATATTATGATTATATGAAAAGAAAATAAGTGTTGGGGGCAAAATTCATACATAGAAGACAAATAAAAATAAACAATTTAATATTTATAAGGGTCCAAGGGGCGGGTCTAGGGTCTAGGTCTCGGACCCGGACCCACCAATTATTTTTTAGATCCAGATCCGACCCGGATCCGATGGGTCTCAAAAAATAAGACCCATACCCTTAAAAAAGAGGCGGATCCGGGGCGGGTCCAACAGGGTCTTGGACCCGTGACCATCCCTACCTCCAACTCATTATAAGTGTCCACTTTCCTTTTTGGCTAAATTTACCTTATTTGTCCACTTTTCTTTTTTATCATGAAATTTTTACCTAAATACTCTATGTTCACACAAGTAAAGACCATAATTCCCCCACTTACATTATTTAAAATACCCCAACTAATACCTTTACAATTATTAAAATCACTTAAAATACCCTCAACTATCACCTTTATAATTATTATAATCACTTAAAATTACTTCAAATACCCACTTTTATGTGGTCCCTACCACACTCTTAAAATGTGTGCCCAGAAAAAGTGGATACTTATAGTGAGTTGGAGGGAGTAAATATTAGGGGACAATTGTGTAGTAAGCATCATTAAATTATTAAAATAAAAATAAATAAAATTACACAAATTCTTGCTATAGACGGTCTATAACATAGACCGGTGTAATGGTTCAGCCCATTTTTACACTTTCAAAAAAAAAAACAACTGAAATTTCCATTGGGCTGAAATTGTTTAGAAAACAAATAAAATAAAATAAAATAAAGTAGGCCGAAGATGAGTGAGTCCACATTCGTAGTTGAAAGACTTCGCAACTTTGTCTCCAAACGACGGCAATCTCTACGTACGTTCACGCCATCACCGATAACAAACACTACCATCCAGTCTCAGTTGATTCATCGCCAATTTCTTCAAATTCTCGCAAACAATCACACTCAATATATATACATTCAGACAAGAAAAATCAATGGGAAAATCAAAGGGTGAAAGCAGGACCAAAACTCGTGCTTCCAGCAGCAGGTTACTTAATAATTTCTTCTAGGGTTACTCTTTTTTTTTGATTTTGATTATATTTCTGGATTATCCTTTTTCTGGGATTTATTTCTTGTATTTTGATTGATGATTAACAAAAAAAAAACCAATTCTTACCGGCAAAAAACGATGTTTTATTTATCTTATATGCCAAAATTTTCAGTCTTGCTGCATCATTAGTGCCAGCTGGTGCAGTTCCAGTTGGGTTTGGAGGTTATGTGGGCAGTGCGCGAGTTGATTCTGCTCTTCATGGTGATGAATCCACTTCTTTCACGGTAGTATTTTGGTGTCTTCTTGTTGTAAAATTGATTTTTCCTCTTCTGAATTATAGGTGGATTAAGTAATAGATATGTAACATTTCAATGGAAGTGTGTTTATATGTTTCGATTTGTTTCTTTGGGTTTAGTGAATCATTAGGGTTTTAAATGCAGGGCATTGATGGAGAGATGCTACAATACTTGAAAAGGCTTGCTAGAAAGGATCCTGTTACCAAGGTCAGTGCTGTTAACTTATGGAATAAATGAATATAAATTGTGACTAGAACTAGAACTACTGGAAACCTAAATATATTTGAATTAAATTAGACTTGATGAGTATTTGATCAAGCTGAATGTATTTAGCAAGTGGTTCGTTGCGCCATTTAGCGGAGTTTGAGCTGGTTATTTGGAATGTGTGCTAGATCATTGCGTGATTGTGAGTTGTGACAAAATTGTTTTTTTCACTATGCTTTAATCAGTTATTTTGTCCTACATTCTTTGTTTATCATAATAAGGATTAACTCTAATTTTCGCCTAATCTTTATCTGTATGACTTTTAAATTTTGATAAGTACTTCTATGAAAGAACATGTGGAGCAAAATCTATAGATATTGTTTATCGTTTAAATCAGTAAATATATACAGATGGTACAAGTGTCACATGATTCGCTAATCGCCTTGCGAATCGTGAACCGAAAAAACGTATTATGGTCTTTTTAGGCTATTTTTGAACAATTTTGAGCGAATCGTGAATCTAAAAACTGGATAGTACTAGTTTTTAATGCTTGAGGGCAAAGTTCACAAATTGACCTTCAAAGAAAAGTAATAAAAAGAAAAAACCAGAGTAAGTGATATTTACTATGGCAAATTTTGGGATTGGACTGCTTTTTTGCATATACTAGACCTTGATTAGTGTATCTTTGATAGTTTTTCTCTCCTGAAACATTAGATATGCATTAGGGTTTCTGTTTTCCAGAGATCTTCAATTTTAGTCACGTACAAAGGATATAAGGTTAACATGATTCGCCAATTAATTCGCTTTTTGGATTTGAAATTCGCTCAAAATGACCCTAAAATAGCCTAAAACCGACCATAGTTCGCTTTTTTTGATTCATGATTCTTAAGGAGATTAGTGAATCATGTGACAGTGAAGGATACCTATATTCTTATTGTCTTGCACCTTTCTTGATATCTTGATTTATCCTAATTAGTTTACCTTCACTTGTATGACTTTATGACCTGACTTAATAATTGATGAATGTGCAGTTTTCTACTATCAAAGCTTACCTTAACTATAGTGGAAGGCTTTCTTTTGATGATGAATTCTTTCTCTTGGATTATAGTAATGTTGACTCCCACTCTTTCTCATCAATTGTTTCCGCTGCATTTGCAAAACTCTGACCACCACTAATTTATAGTCCTACTAGTTTAGTCTGGTGGAGCACCTGATTTCTAGAGACACGAAGGAAATATTTTCTGGGTTGCTCTCTTTGGCAATGTTTGCGTCTGTTCTAATGTGAGTTTTGTCTTGATTTGAGAGCTTTTCTTACCTGCTTTTATTTATGCAGCTCAAAGCTTTAAATTCTTTGTCAGCACTATTGAAGGACAAGTCTGGGAAGGATGTTTTACCAATAACTCCGCAATGGGTAAGTATTTCTCCTTTCATTAGCTTCTCTTTGCTAAACATTGCCTAAGTTGTCTTGTTTTGGAATTACTTCTAACATCCTAACTTCTTCCACCAGTACGAGTGTATGACATTTTCCTTCTGTTAATATCTAGCAATTTAATTCCCTTATATATTTTCAGTTTATCACTAGCTCCCTTTCAATATAGCTTTTGTTTAAAGCTTGGAGAATAGTGCATAGAGGTGTACATGTGTTAGGGTTTTATTTTAATACTGCAAGTGTACGGGTGTCGTAGCACAATTACAGGTCGGATCACAGGGAGGCAAGATTAATACTAGACTTGTTCATTTAATCACTTAAAGAACATAAGATTTTTGGTTGATTCTATATCGACTATGTGAAAATACTTAAAGAAATGATAATATCAAGATAATAAAAGGACTAGGACATAGGAATTCCCCACTAGTAGCATATGATTATTTCGATAAGGATTGCAATTGATCCCGTTGAATTGATTCACCAATTTAACTTAATCACTCCTTTTTGGGATGGTAACCAAATTAAATCAAATTAAATAGTTCTCTCAATCTCAACTTTCGTATTTTGATCGATTAACATCACAAGATAACATACTACTCAATCTCAACTTTCGTATTTTGACTAAGAAGGCATATTAACTTGCTTTATCATCCAAGACTAATAATATTCTCATCCCTCAACTTTCGTGATTTTGGTATTAAGAGAAATTAAAAGATTTTAACTTGAATGATCATACATCACAATTTAATCAAATCAATTCAACATCACAATCAACAATCCTCATCTAACAATCACATACATATTAGGGTTCAATTCCAATGCCCTAGCTTACAAAACTACCGACTAATCATGGCTATTGAAATTTCTAGATTTAATAAACTATCATGAATCACAAAATAAGACATAATTTATAAGCTTAAAAAGATGCCCTAGCATACAACACTACTCACTAATCATGTCTATTGAAATTTCTAGATTTAATAAACTATCATGAATCACAAAATATGACATAATTTATAAGCTTAAAAAGAATAGAAATACCTTGACAATGGAGATATGATGAAGAGCACAATCAAATTCAAAAAGGAATAATGTAAATTGCAAAGGAAATCCAAGATTACCAATGTTAAATTACTCAAAGGAAAGCTTAAAAACTAAAATGTGGAATAGAAACTCTAAAGTTTTTGTAGAGAAAAAGACTGAATGCCTAAACTAGGGTGTAACCTCCACTTAAATAGTGGTTCCAAAAATTAGGAGAAAAAAACCGTTTAAATTCCTTCTGCCCAGGGGCGACGAGTCGTTGCTTTGGTACTGCCTGAGTACTGGAGTTCAGTGCTGGAGCGAGGAGTCGTCGCTTTGTTCCTGGAAACCTATGATTTGGTCAGTGAATATGTGGCGACTGGTTGCTTTGGATGTGGCGAGTCGTCGCTTATGTTCTGGAACAATTCTCAATTCAGCATGTGGGCGACGAGTCGTTGCTCTGATTGTGGCGACTCGTCGCTTGCCTCCTGGACTCTTTTGGCCTCGTTTCTCCATCAAGCTTAGTGGTCTTAGGCTATTTCTCCAAGCCTTCACCATTTCACCATCTTACAATTTCATTCCCTAGTAAAAAGCTTCAATTCGCCTCGTATATCATAGGATTACAAAATTAAACACATGAGACAAAATTGCTACCATTCACTACTATAATTCCTACATCCCACTAAAATTTCATATAAGGAGTGTAAAGATAGCACGGATAAGTGCAAATAATTGCACTTATCAAACTCCCCCATACTTAAACTTTGCTCGTCCTCGAGCAAATCGAGGTGAAGACACAGATAAAACAAGGTCAAGACATGGTCTCCAACTTCTAAACTACTTCTTATACTTCCCCTTCCTAAACTTCGCTAATGCCCGGTGTTTGCCAAGAGTTCAAACATCTATACCACTTATCCCCTTCACTTGGCTAACACACACAACACAAACAAAATAATAAGTACATGTAAACTAAAAATCCCGACACTTCAACCTCCTTATAACTCCTTAAAGGACATGAGAAATGAAAAAGAAAATCTACAACTTATCCCTCCAATTTGTGGCCTATCCAAATACCTTCCTTATGTCTCCCACTTCTTATGACGCCACTCCAAAACAAAATGAAAAATAGATAAACTCTGAATCTCTCTTTTTCTCTCATTTTGCCCAGGGGCTCATTTTTGGGTTTTCTCCCTAGCCACTCATTCATTTTTTTATATCTCACTTGCTCACCTACTCATGCCGCTCTTTTGCCTAGGTCGCCCTTTCGGGTTTTCAACCTAGCTAGGCTTCTCTTTTCAAGCATGTTTTTCTTTCCCTTTTTCAATAAACAACAAATTACAGATTCAGCTATAAAACAAAAATCAAGATGCATGATCTAGCTAAATCTGTACAAATACATAGGATAGAAATCGTGAATAAACAAGCAACAGGTTCCCCCATGCTTGCTTTTCACAGTGGATAGCAATAGGGTGTTCAGCAACCCTTGAAGGTGTAGGGTCTTTAGTAACCCTGGATAGAACAATGAAGGCACAAAAAGTAGAATGCATAGCTAACTAAGATACTCCAATGATGAACTGGGATAGCACCATCAGTTGCACCATCACCTCTTTAAGCATGAAACACCAGTTCTTCTTATAGCTCCCCAAAAATAAGAGGTTTCCTATCTTAATCTCCTTTCTCTCATATAATGGTCTCAATGTAAGCTCATGAAAATCCCAAACCCCTTTATCAACCTCAAAAACCCATCCCATCCCAACATCACCACAACAACAGCGTAATGAAACCAAACAAGCACCAAACAGGTAATGCGGCTCAAAAAATGGAGCTCTTGGATCTCGCAATTCAAGAACTCTTTTGGACAAAAGAGGATGGGTGCCTTGTTTTGGTTTAAAAATTTATAGCTCAGATTACATGCAATGGTTGATAAAAAGTGACATGCGAGAATCTAAGTAAGGATGACTCGGTGGGTTAGGGTGTGATAATTTGGTGGAGCTAGAATATAGAGAAAGATAAGAGTAAATATAGGGATAGAAGTATACCTGTAGATGACGCGGCGAAGGAGGAACGATGATATCAGCTTCATGAACGCTCACTCTTCTTTTGCCTAGCCTCCTTCACAGGTTTGTGGCTAACATTCTCTTTTTTTTTTTCATTTTTTTCATTTTTTTTTGATTGATTTTTTCAAATATATACATCAAAATACATAGCTTAAATAATAAGAAAATAAAAATCTGACCTAAGAAAGATAAGAAAAATAAAAACTATGAAAATAAAACTATCAAAGTAAAATAAATAAAAAAAGCATAAAACTACACTAACAGGTGTAGACTCCCCCCATGCTTATCAAAAGCATTGTCCCCAATGCTTAACAGCATTGCAAAGGGATAGGATTATGGTAGCATTGGCTTGCATGTAGGAAAGTCTAAGACACGTGGCCATCAGTGACCACTAGAGGAGCCGCGCCGAAAGAAGGAGAAAGGCTTCCTCCTTGATCTCTTAGCCTCCATGACGGTCTCTTTCACTCTCTCTCTCTGGGCCTCTAACTCAGCAATTTGGCCCCGAGGATCTTGAAACGGATTGCCCGCATAATGTGCAGTTTGGGCCCCCTGAGCCATCATCAACAAACTCAAACGTGTATTAATGTCATACATGTCTGAGTCGTATGAATCATGCAGCTCGTTCCATTGGTAGCTGCAGGTTTCTTAGAGGGTCTGCAACTAGTCGTCGATCGGTCTACGCGACCGTCCATATAACTGAAACGGTCTAGCATGTCGTTACGCCAGACCCGGTCTTCCTCATGATCGTATGAGACTATGAGGGTACCTGCGGCTGATATCCATACCCATATTGGGGCTCTTCCTGGTAAGGTTGAGCCTCCTGGGTATCCTCCTCATGAGGCCCGGGCGCCTCTTCCTCATCTCCTCCTTCCTCCTCTACCAAGTTACCACCAAATAACTCGACAGCATGCTGCTGTGAGTAATGGATGATACGGGCGGTAAGCGTACGCACATCGTCGTTCGGATGAACGTCGAAGGCGTTGCGGGGTCTTGGAGGAAGGTTAAGCAAGCGCCCATTTGGGCAAACCAGGTAGGGACCATCACGACCTCTATAAAAGAAAAACTTTGTATGCCTAAGGGTCGCGTAGTCGTAAAGATTGGTAGCGGTAGTTTCTAACTCTGCGCTTTCGTCAGGGAATTCAATCCCAAGACTGCAGACTAACATGGTTACCATACCGCCAACGGAGATTTTGCCCTTTGAGGCCTTTTGAATCTCCAGGCACCTAGTGACAAACAGGTCCACCCAATTGGGTGGCGTTTGCCCCAAGACAGCGAGGGCATAAAAATACCCAAGCTCAAGCTGGTGCACCTGAGTTGGCTCTCCTTGACCGAATACGGTCATGGCGAGGTATCCATAAACATAACGCAGCGCCGGGTGCTAGATACGACTCACTTTGTTTCCCGACCTAGAATAAGTTATGCCGCCGGTTATCTCGGCCCAAAAACTGCAGATAGTCTCCCTAGGAGGGACTTGGTACTGATGGTCTGAAAAACCCCAACTGAATGCATCGGCGATCTGGGGGTACGTCATACTATATGTCTGGTTAAAAGCATTAAAAGTTATATAGTAGTATGTGTACCCTCGTGAAGAGCGATGATGCTCAAGGGTGGATAGAAACTCAAGTGTCAAGTGCGAATAGACTACCGTGCGTCTACCAACAATACCTTCCAAACCCCCCCGTTCCAATATGGTCACAATTCCATCTCTCAGGCCATGAATGGCTAGAGCTGTACTATCGATGTATTTGATCGGGAGAAAAGGTCGCCTCTTTAGCCTATTAAAGGCTTGGGTTTGAGATGGTGTCAAAACACATCTCATTGTACCTGCAGAAGATGTGCCAAGAGCCCGTCGGGGCTCTGGTGGTGGCGTTGATTCACGGGAAGCATAACGGGAAGCGACGAGTCGTTACATGCGGAGCGACGACTCATCGCTTTTGTTCTGACTCATTCTTGCTTTTAGTAAGTATACAATGACTCGTCGCTTAGGATGTGTTTTGACACCACCAGAGCCCCGACGGGCTCTTGGCACATCTTCTGCAGCTACGATGAGATGTGTTCACTATCTCAAACCCAAGCCTTTAGTAGGCTAAAGAGGTGACCTTTTCTTCCGACCAAATACATCGATAGTACAGCTTTAGCCGTTCATGGCCTGAGAGATGGGATTGTGACCATATTGGAACGGGGGTGGGGGGGGGGTGGGGTTGGGTTGGAAGGTACTGTTGGTAGACGCGCGGTAGTCTATCCGCGCTTGACACTTGAGTTTCTATCTACCCTTGAGTGTCATCGCTCTTCACGGGGGTACACATACTACTATATAACTTTTAATGCTTTTAACTTGACATATAGTATGACATACCCTCAGATCGCCGATGCGTTTAGTTGGGGTTTTTCAGACCATCAGTACCAAGTCCCTTCTAGGGAGACTATCTGCAGTTTTTGGGCCGAGATGACCGGCGGCATAACTTATTCTAGGTCGGGAAACAAAGTGAGTCGTATACCTCGCCTGACCGCTTCGTCAGGGAGCCAACTCAGTGCACCGCATGGCGTATTTTATGCCCTCGCTATCTCGGGGCAAACGCCACCCAATTGGGTGGACCTGTTTGTCACTAGGTGCCTGGAGATTCAAAAGGCCTCAAAGGGCAAAATCTCCGTTGGCGGTATGGTAACCATGTTATTTTGCAGTCTTGGGATTGAATTCCCTGACGACAGCGCAGAGTTAGAAACTACCGCTACCAATCTTTACGACTACACGACCCTTAGGCATACAAAGTTTTGCTTTTATAGAAGTCGCGATGGTCCCTACCCGCAACGCCTTCGACGTTCATCCGAACGACGATGTGCGTACGCTTACCGCCCGTATCATCCATTACTCACAGCAGCATGCTGTCGGGTTATTTAGTGGTAACTTGGTAGAGGAGGAAGAAGGAGGAGATGAGGAAGAGGCTGGGCACGATGAAGAGGCGCCCGGGCCTCATGAGGAGGATACCCAGGAGGCTCAACCTTACCAGGAAGAGCCCTAATATGGGTATGGATATCAGCTGCAGGTACCCTCATACGATTATGAGGAAGACCGAGTCTGGCGTAACGACATGCTAGACCGTTTCAGTTATATGGAGGGTTGTGTAGACTGAATCGACGACCAGTTGCAGACCCTCCAAGAAACCTGCAGCTACCAATGGAATGAGCTGCATGATTCATACGACTCGGACATGTATGACGTTAATACACGTTTGAGTTCGTTGATGATGGCTCAGGGGGGCCCTAAGTGCACATTATGCGGGCACCCCGTTCCAGGATCCTCGGGGCCAAATTGCTAAGTTAGAGGCTCAAAGAGAGAGAGAGAGTGAAGGAGGTCGCCATGGAGGCTAAGAGATCAAGGAGGAAGTCTTTCTCCTTCTTTCGGCACGACTCCTCTAGTGGTCACTGATGGCCACCCGTCTTAGACTTTGCTACATGCAAGCTAATGCTACCATAGTCCTGTCCCTTTGCTATGCTGTGACGCATTGAGGACAATGCTTTTGATAAGCATGGGGGGTCTACACCTGTTAGTGTAGTTTTATACTCTTTTTTTTTTCTTTTGAATTACATATATAAAAAAACTATGAAAACCTAAAGACTAAAAGAAAATAAAAATAAAGGGTGTGAAATACACGGGTTGCCTCCCGAAAGCGCTTGTTTAATGTCGATAGCTCGACGCCCTTCGGTGCAAATCAAACATCAAGCGGAGCAAGGAATAAGGCTTCCTTACCTTCAATCATAGAACTGGGAAAATAGTGTTTCACTCTTTGACCGTTTACCTTGAAGATTCCTCCTTCACCACTTATTTCTAGCGATCCATAGGGGTAGACGTTTGTGACGGTGTATGGACCCGACCATCTGGATCTTAGCTTGCCTGGAAATAGCTGAAGCCTAACATTGAAGACTAGGACTTGATCACCTACTACAAATTCCCGACGTCGGATTCTTCTATCATGCCAAACCTTAGTTTTCTCCATGTAGATCCTAGAGCTTTCGTATGCATTTAGTCCATCTCCTCAACCTCATTGGGATCTAGTAGGCGCTTTTCACCGGCGGACTTTAAGTCGAAATTCAAGGCTTTCACCGCCCATAGAGCTTTGTGCTCTAGTTGCACTGGGAGGTGGCAAGCTTTTCCAAATACAAGCCGATATGGAGTGGTGCCAATGGGGGTCTTGAATGCGGTGCGATACGCCCATAGGGCGTCATTGAGCTTTTGGGACCAATCTTTTCTAGAACGAGCCACCGTCTTCTCAAGGATGGCCTTGATTTCCCTATTTGTGATCTCTACTTGCCCACTTGTCTGTGGATGATAGGGCAAAGCAAATCTATGATGCACTCCATACTTCTTCAAAAGGGCTTCAAATTTTGACTCGATGAAATGAGTGCCATTATCACTGATCAAGATCCGTGGAATACCAAAATGAGCAAAAATGTTGTCTTAGAAGAACTTGCTTACCACCTTGGCGTCATTTGTTGGAGTAGCAATTGCTTCTACCCATTTGGAGACATAATCACAAGCAACCAAGATGTATTTATTCCCACGAGATGCTGGAAATAGACCATGAAAATCAATACCCCAACAATCGAAGATTTCTATTTCAAGTATGTAGTTGAGGGGCATCTCATTTCTTTGGGAGAGATTCCCAACCCTTTGGCATCTATCACAAGCTTTAACAAATTCATGAGCATCCTTATGCAAAGTAGGCCAATAAAAGCCACATTCGAGCACCTTTGCCACAGTCTTTGATGATGCGGCGTGACCTCCACATGGCAAGCTATGACAATGAGTGAGAACCGATTCGACTTCTTCATCTGGAACACACCTCCTAATCATACCGTCTGAACTTTTATGGAACATGAGGGGGTCATCCCAAAAATATTTCCTCACATCGTGGAAGAATTTCTTTTTCTCATAGGTGTTAAGATCGTGAGGGATGACACCGCTTGCAAGATAGTTGACAATGTCAACATACCAAGGGTCATTTGAGATGGAGAGGATAGAGAACAACTGATCATCTGGAAACGAATCATTCATGGGAAGACTCTCTTGAGAATGTTCAAGTGTCAACCGAGAGAGATGATCAACAATAGCATTTTCAGTGCCCTTCTTGTCTTTGATCTCAAGATCGAACTCTTGAAGGAGCAAGATCCACCTTATCAACCTGAGCTTTGCATCTTTCTTTGCCAACAAGTGCTTTAATGCGGAATGATCGGTATGCAAAATAACTTTCGACCCAATGACATAAGATCGAAATTTCTCCATGGCGAAAACTACAGCTAGCAATTCTTTCTCCGTAGTGGCATAGTTCATCTGTGCAGAATCCATGATTCTACTAGCATAGTAGATGGCATGCATCTTTCCATCTTTCTTTTGATCTAGCACCGCACCGACTGCATAGTCACTTGCATCGCACATGAGCTCAAAAGGTAAGCTCCAATCGAGCGATTGAATGATGGGTGCAGAGGTCAAGGCCTGCTTTAACTGTTCAAAGGCTTGCAAACACTCGTTAGTAAACACAAATGAGGCATCTTTCGCTAGAAGCTCAGTTAGAGGTCGGGCTGTCTTAGAAAAGTTCGCAATGAACCTCCTATAAAAGCCAGCATGCCCAAGAAAACTCTGTACCCCCTTCACATTGATAGGTGAAGGAAGTTTCTCAATAACCTCAATCTTAGCTCTATCTACTTCGATGCCTCTATGAGAAACTACATGGCCTAAAACAACACCAAATTGAACCATAAAGTGACATTTCTCTCGGTTCAAAACAAGACCGACCTCTTCACACCTACGCATAACCTTTTCGAGGTTTGATAAACAACCCTCAAAACTGTCCCCGTAGACTGAGAAGTCATCCATAAATACTTCCATGCAAGACTCAACAAACTCAGAAAATATGGCCATCATGCATCTTTGAAAAGTAGCTGGAGCGTTACATAAACCAAAAGGCATCCTTCGATATGCGAAGGTGCCATAAGGACAGGTGAAGGTCGTCTTCTCTCTGTCATCAGGATGGACGGGTATTCGGAAGAAAAAGAAAAACCGTCCAAATAACAGGAAAAAGAATGATATCATCAAAAGTGTACCCAATTGCCTTACGATGTTTACGAACAAGATTTTTCAACTGACCAATTTGGCTATCATTAAGTGCACTATTGATGATAATAGGGTATGTAGAAGACTCTCCCAAAAAACAATACTTCAAATTAGAAGGTAAGGGTTTAAGTCCTACCTCGGGAGGTGTAGGTCTCTCCTCAATAACTTCCTTAGCCTTGAACAACTCCTCAGATGGACTATCAAGAACCAGCTCAGCTTCACCCAAACCTCCTTTTTCAAGGAGCTCTTGTATCTCATCACTGTGTATCTCCCATATAGACTTGGGGGCTCTTTCTTCAACAATCTCAACCACGAGGGCTTTGGGGAGCTCAAACTCAATCTTATCATCACCAACCTCTTATGAAAGCTTCCCTCTTTCACATCAATGACGACCCCTGCTATGGCTAAACAAGGCCTTCCAAGAATGATGGGCGTATGGACATCTTCGGGTATATCCATCACAACGAAGTCGCTAGGGAAGACTGTTGCCCACAAACATAGGTACCATGAGAATACCTTTGGGACGTCGAAAACTCCTATCGGCCAATTGCAATGTCATGGTAGTTTGAGACAAAGAACCCACATTGTGTAGCTGTTTGAAAATAGAGAGGGGCATGAGACCAATACTTGCTCCCAAATCGCATAGTGCCCGATCGATAGTGAGGTTGCCAACTGTTATAGAAATGGAGAAGCTACCTGGATCACTTAGCTTTGGAGGGAGTTGATTAAGAATTACTGCACTGCATTGTTGGGTCAGATTAACAATCCCTTCAGTTTTTCTTCTGTTGGTGACAAGATCTTTTAGGAACCGAGTGAAGGATGGTATCTCGGAGACCGCATCAAGGAATGGGTTTGAAATTGAACATCTTTGACCATTTGAAGAAACTTGCCATACGTTTTCTCAATGCGAGCCTTTGCTAACCTTTGTGGGAAAGGAGCAGGTTGAACATATGCAGGTGAAAGAGATGGTGGTTCATCAGCTTTATCTCCGGTATCAATCTCTTCCACTTTTTCATCATCAATGGGATCCGTGCTTGTTTCTTTGGCTTTCTTGGTAGGAACTGGAGGTGCAAGTACTTTGCCACTTTTGGTGGTAATGGCATTGATCTGATTTGGCCCCTTAGTGCTTGACTCAGGTTGACTAGGGAACTGATTGGGAGCCCGTTGAGAACTAGAGATGTGTTGACCCATTTGAGCTATTTGAGAATCCATCATCTTACTTTCCTTTTGCAACTGAGTAACCGAAGCTTCAAGTGCTTTTATGTCCTTTCTTAAATCTGCATTGAACTGGTTCTGGGTATTCATGAACTGCCCTTGAGATGCTATGAATTGGTTTTGAATAGCTACCATTGCTTCAAAAGTTGCTTTCCATTCTTCCTTTTGAGGTGGAGCTTGCTGCATAGGAGGACGGTAAGCAGGTTGTGGAGGTTTATTCGGGAAGCCTGGTGGATTGTATTGAGGTCGCGACACTATCTGATGCGGATTCTGCACATTAATGGAGGAGTAGGAGAGATACGAATTCTTGTTGGGATTATATGAATTATTGTTGTACAACGCATTAATTTCTTTCGGTGCAGGTGCAGTAGTAGGACAAGCATCAGAGTTGTGTGCACTAGAACCACAAGTCACACACATCACTTGTGTAGGGCGGGAGTTGCTACCTTTTGAAAATCAGTGCTCAACTTCTCAACCCTTGCAGTTAGCATGCTTATAGCTTTCATCACTTCCCCGTCTGGCTTGGCTGACGATTGTGTTGCTGGCTCTCTTTCGTTACTCCATGAAGAGGAGTTTTGAGCAATTGTTTCAAAACGAGTCGGCAGATGATATTCAGTTTTGGAACTCATGTCTCCACCACATGTAGCATTTATGGTGGACTGATGCTCTTCATGGAGGCCGAAGTAAAAGGATTGGATTAGTAGCCACTTAGGAATTTTATGATGAGGGCATTGCCTTTGAAGATCTTTAAACCGTTCCCATGCTTCATAGTAGCTTTCAAAAAGACGCTGCTTGAACGTCTGAATTTCGGATCTCAGTTGGGATGTCTTCCTTGGGGGAAAGAACTTTGTAAGGAACCCAGTTGCTAACTCTTCCCAAGTTGAGTATTTATTCGGCGGTTCGGACTTAAGCCAAGATTTGGCTTTGTCTCTTAGGCTGAAGGGAAAGAGTCTTAACCGGATAGCATCTTCCGTGACATTGTTGATGTTGATGGTTTCACATTTCTCAATGAAGTCGGACAAATGATCATGTGGACTTTCAGAAGGATGTCCACCAAATTGGTTTCGCTCGATCAACTGAATCAAGTAACTGCGAAGCTCGAAGTTATCGACAGCTATGGTTGGCTTCACAATACATGAGGCAGTTGAATGAGCAGGAGTGGGCCTACCCATCTGGCCGAATGTCGGTGGATTGGTCATTTCTGGTGAGCCTGGTGGTGTAGTTCCACAAGAGGGGGTGCCTGGGGGCGTTGGATCAGGAGATGGTGCCCTAGACGTTTCAGATTCTCTTCTCATTTTCAAAGCATTGACTCTACGCGCAGTGGCCTCGATCTCGGGATCGTACAGTAGTTCATCTGTCGAGTGAGATCGCCTGTGCATCCACAAACAAAGTAGACCAAGCGTAAACCAAATAGATATTTGAAAAGAAGCTGAAACAAAAATAAGAAAAAGCAATTAACTAAACTAAACTAAATTAACCGATGCCTCCCCGGCAACGACGCCAAAAACTTGTTAGGGTTTTATTTTAAGATCGCAAGTGTACGGGTGTCGTAGCACAATTACGGGTCGGATCACAGGGAAACGAGATTAATACTAGAGTCGTTCATTTAATCACTTAAGGAACAGAAGATTTTTGGTTGATTCTATATCGACTATGTGAAAACACTTAAAGAAATGATAATATTAAGATAATAAAAGGACTAGGACATAGGAATTCCCCACTAGTAGCATATGATTATTTCGATAAGGATTGCAATTGATCCCGTTGAATTGATTCACCAATCGAACTTAGTCACTCCTTTTTGGGATGGTAACCAAATTAAATCAAACTAAATAGGTTCTCTCAATCTCAACTTTCGTATTTTGATCGATTAACATCACAAGATAACATACTACTCAATCTCAACTTTCTTATTTTGACTAAGAAGGCATATTAACTTGCTTTATCACCCAAGACTAATAATATTCTCATCCCTCAACTTTCGTGATTTTGGTATTAAGAGAAATTAAAAGATTTTAACTTGAATGATCATACATAACAATTTAATCAAATCAATTCAACATCACAATCAACAATCCTCATCTAACAATCACATACATATTAGGGTTCAAATCCAATGCCCTAGCATACAAAACTACTCACTAATCATGGCTATTGAAATTTCTAGATCTAATAAACTATCATGAATCACAAAATAAGACATAATTTATAAGCTTAAAAAGAATAGAAATACCTTGATAATGGAGATATGATGAAGAGCACAATCAAATTCAAAGAGGAATAATGTAAATTGCAAAGGAAATCCAAGATTACCAATGTTAAATTACTCAAAGGAAAGCTTAAAAACTAAAATGTGGAATACAAAGGAAACTCTAAAGTTTTTGTAGAGAAAAAGACTGAATGCCAAAACTAGGGTGTAACCTCCACTTAAATAGTGGTTCCAAAAATTAGGAGAAAAAAACCGTTTAAATTCCTTCTGCCCAGGGGCGACGAGTCGCCACATCAAGGGCGACGAGTCGTTGCTTTGGTACTGCCTGAGTACTGGAGTTCAGCCCTGGAACGACGCTCTATAGGCGACGAGTCGTCGCTTTGTTCTTGGAAACCTATGATTTGGTCAGTGAATATGTGGTGACTCGTTGCTTTGGATGTGGCGAGTCGTCGCTTATGTTCTGGAACAATTCTCAATTCAGCATGTGGGCGACGAGTTGTTGCTCTAATTGTGGCGACTCGTCGCTTGCCTCCTGGACTCTTCTGGCCTCGTTTCTCCATCAAGCTTAGGGGTCTTAGGCTATTTCTCCAAACCTTCACCCTCTTACAACTCCATTCCCTAGTAAAAAGCTTCAATTCCGCCTCGTATATCATAGGATTACAAAATTAAACACATGAGACAAAATTGCTACAATTCACTACTATAATTCCTAAATCCCACTAAAACTTCATATAAGGAGTGTAAAAATAGCGCGGATAAGTGCAAATAATTGCACTTATCAACATGCGGCTTTGGGAGGCAAATAATACCACACTGGGTTTTGTAACACGGTTTTGTTGCATTAATCATGTTGGATCCTTGATGCTCGGTCTCCACACCTCATGCAAAACTCAAAAGTTTCTTTTGTTGCTATAACGTTTTTCCTTTGGGCCAAACATATTGGATTTCTCGCGAAATAGTAGTCTTTTTAACACCTAGACACCTACACGTGTATGCGATGGATGCCCGAGTCTGATTAACATAGGAGTTGATGACATTTTAACTTTGTAATGCTAAGATGGCTTGAATATTAATTGCTTGACTTTTACGAGTTCATTTCCGATCATTTTTATAGCATAGTTTTCACTCCTTCCTGTCTCCTGACCTATACTTTGTAATTTAGGGTTTTGAATATCGGAGGCTTTTGATGGACTATAATCGAGAAGTTCGTAGAGCAACTCATCAGACAATGACAAGCCTTGTTGCTGCTGCTGGGTTTGTCCCTATCTCATTTCATTTTAGTTTATTCTTGTTTCCATATGTTGGATTTATTCTTTTTCTTAGTCATTAGGGGGAGGGCTAAAGGGGAGGGGGAAGGTGATTGGGTCAAGGACAGTTACAAAGAAGACCCATGAATGTTTACATTTATGATAAGTTTGATAATCAATGATGCTTTTCTTTATTGGGTTTGTGCTCTTAAGGTAGGGGAAAACTATGAATGAACTAGGTAATTTCTTAAGTATGATTGTTGATGCCTCAAGATGGGCTTTAGATGAGAATAACAATTTTCTCCTTTTATATAGACGAGATTTGGCTTTTCATCTTAAGTATTTGATGGGACCATGGTGGTTTGCTCAGTTTGATTCGGTTTCTGAAGTTTCTCAAGCTGCTAAAAATTCATTAGAGGTTTGTTATAGTTTCCTTTACTACTGTTGTTCATGATCACATAATTAACTTACACATTGACAACCTTATTTCATGATAATGCATTGTATGGCTTGGTATTTATTCTTTTGTAAAGTGTTACAAATAAATGAACTACATAATTAGAATCTAATATATGGGAGGGATTATAATCCATAAGGTTTATCTGTTCAGTATATTGTTTTGACACCGATTGGATCCATAGGGTATGGTTTTTTAGAATCAGTCATAATAGCATTGCCTTATGAATCTTCGCCTTGCGGATCCATAGGGATTAAGAGAGAATTCATGATATATTTCGACTTGATTTGTTTGCAATGACTCAATTATAGTTGTGAGTTGTGACTGCATATACGTTAATTAGGCTGTACAATTGGATTGTTTACATTATGCTTGATGATATTTGATCATGTTTATCGCGGTCTCCAGTTGACTTTGTTATTTTTCGTAAGCATTGGATGATATAATATAAAAAAGATGGTTTAAATATATAATTATAGAGTTTATATTTGATTAATGCATTGCATATGTGTATTTACATATATCATATATGTAGTTAGTCGTGTACGTTGTTGAATGTTTGCCATTATTTTAAGTGTGAGGCACATGGTGATAAGTATTTTCCGCTTGCTTTGAAAACAGGCTGCCTTTCCCACCCAAGAAAAAAAGCTAGATGCCCTGATATTTTGTGCGTCAGAGGTGTTTGAGTATTTGGAAGAAAATCTAAAGCTAACACAGAAGAGTATGGCAGATCTTGCTGCTGCTTCAGATGAGCTAACAGAAATGCACCAAAGGGTATGTACTTGTATAACCTTCAATTGTCAGATGGAAGCTGATGTTTATATGTACATTGATCATTTACGAAATCATCTATAAATAAATTTTATTTGAATTTAAAAATGTTTGCTTGAGATGTGATGAATGATTATATAATGTTGTATGCATTGTTTGATGTGACGGTAGTTAATCCAATTCCAGACTACATGTTATTTTCTGGAATTTTGGTTGTAATTTTTGGTATTTTCGTAATTTTTGAACTATTTTTTTTTATCAATATCTATCTTGCCTGTTTCCCTTAAATTTTCGAATGCAGGTTATTTCATCATCGCTATTGGCTCTTGCTACACTCCTTGATGTATTGATTGGTGCGAAACAAGAGAACACAGCTGTTGACTGCTCAAAGAATCTATCAAAAAAGGTCTCAAAAGTTTGTGAAATGGCTATTTCTTCTGCCAAGGCTTTGTTCTTATCTCATCACTATTTCATTGACTTCCTCAAATCTGAGAGCTCTGCTGTTCGATCAGCTACTTATGCAGTGCTCAGAAGTTTCATCAAGAATATTTGTGATGTTTTTAGAGAAGAAGATGTGAAAGCTCTTTCTACTGTGGTACTTGGTGCTTTCCAAGAAAAGGACCCATCTTGTCACACAGCATTGTGGGAAACATTATTGCTATTTATAGCAAGGTTTCCTGGAAGTTGGTCATATATAAATTTTCAGAAAACATTTTTAAATCGCTTTTGGCTGTTCTTAAAAAATGGTTGCTTTGGATCACAGCAAACGTCATATCCTGCTTTGGTCCTGCTCTTAGATGCGTTGTCCCCGGAAGTTATTGGTGGTCTGAAGTACTTTGTCGACTTTTTCCAAAATCTATGGGCAGGAAGGAACGCCTCTCATCCTAGTAATGCCGATCGTTTGGCATTCTTTTTGGCCTTTAAAGAATGTTTTCTTTGGGTTTTGCGTAATTGTGGAAGGTATTTTTTCTTTAATAAAAATTTGTGGTTTTTGTTGCTGCTGCATTATTGGAGAGGGTTTATCTACAATGCTCATAATTGCCTTTCTAAAATTATTATTGTACTTAATTTGAATCAATTACATCTCGTGGCCCAATTGCTGCTAAATTGGATTCTGCCTAGACAGATTAAGGGTTGTTTATTGTACGAGCTAGACCCTTGTATTGATGACTAAGAAAAAGAACTAATCAAAAAGACCTGATGACTTGTACTTATGTGATCAAGTTGGAAATGGACCTTAGGTTTCATAGTATTACATCTAATTTATGATTTATGACTGCATGTTCATGAGACATGACGTTAGTTGTCTGCCTATCGTCTTGGATGAAATGTTTTCCATATTACATGATGTTAACTTAAACAGGTAATAGTTCTGATTTTAGAATAGGATTGTATTTTTTTGGTCATTTGCTGAGATGAATCGGTATGCTGTACTCCCTATGTTCCTTGAATGTTTTCCTCATTACTGTAGAAACATTCCTTGGATTGGTTGTGAGGTTTTGGGAAATTCGGTATCTTTTGATCTTTGGATTGAAGAGGGAATATGGTTTAGAGAGGGTCCAACTCGCAGGGAAAGACAATGCAAGCAGATAAAACATTTTGAATAAGGGATAAAATGCAAGAATGAAGAATTTCATGGAAAGGATGTGAGCGAGTATAAAGCTGACCAGCAGATTAGTGACTGATCCAGTTTAATTGATATGAAAATTAAAGATATTACAAAATAGAATTGCTAAATAGAGTGGCAACGTACAATTGAATGGAAAAGGAACGAGTGGAGGAGGAGCATACATTGGTGCCTATTAACAGCTTTGCAATCACTGTTATGTTTGAGGATCACAAAAGCTTGCACTGGGTATTTTAGGTTTCTTGGTTTATGTGATGCACTCAGGAGCCATTATTTTCCTAAATTGAGCAAATGATTTTTTTTATTGGGGGTTATGACAACATTCAAGCTTTAAGTAAGAGCTTTTATCCTTCATATGACTGTTGGAAACTTTGAAGATTGTAGAGGGTGAGTACATGTATCTGAAGCTCATTGGTAAGTAAACAATTTTGCTGTTTTTAGCTCAGGATTGGGACGGTTGGCAGGAGGGGATAAGAGAGAGGGACTGTAAGGGTGAAGGAGATTTTTCTCTCTCTCTTGAATTCCTGATGGAGTTCATGTAGAGGTCTAGAAGATGATGGCCTTGACCTGTTTGCTTACACTGATTTCACGGATCATCTATTAATTGTGCTTTACTGTTTTCTTGTGGCCCTACTAATAGGTTAGGGAAGGAGAAGGAAGGAAGAGAGATGTCAGTAGTGTAGTCTCATTGTTTTGACTTGAGTTTTATCTCACCTCCTCTACTTTGTTGCCCTTTTTTAAAAAAAATAAAAAAATGTATTGCTTTATTTTGCGCTGTGCCTTTAGGATCTTATATATTTATTTTTACCCCCTGCCAGATATTGTAATGGAGAAGATGCAATTTACAAGTTCCGCAATTCTCTTATTGACAATGTCCTTGTGAAGCTTTTGTGGCATGGTTTCCTGTCTTACTCTGAGGCAAGGCATGAATTCATTAGCCATGCCAATAATAATGGAGATGTGTTTGACGGAAGTCCACTAGAGACAAAACAAGGGCAAGTGAATGACATTGGACATTGTATCATTGCTGTTCTTTCGGCAATATACTCTTTGGATCGCGAACTTCTCATTCCATTTTGCAAAGCATTTCAGAGCTGCTGTCTTGAGATATTTCAGCAAGCTGAACATATACCGGATGCTTCTCAAAATATAAGACAAGCAATAAAGTTTTTAGTGCTGGTGCAGACGTATACAGATCTGAAATCTGAATTCTGGCCTTTGGATTATCTAGTTGGACCCATATTGGAAAGTTCTCTTCCTTTAATTATATCCAAGGTTAGTTCTACGCTGGTATCTTTTTATGTTTGTGAAGATTTTTTCATTATCAATATTAGATAAAAAGAGAAAAGAAAAAAATAGTATTATCTCTATAATCTCTATTTGCCTTTCAATGATGCCCTGACTTTCAAGGATCAACCAAAAACCTCTTTGTTAATGAGGTGAAATTGCATACATCATAGGTGGGAGCCGTTTGATGGCACTAGGTTATGGGAATTGTGTTGCGAGGATGAAATGCATATCAATGATTTTAAATGCTATATTGAACTTTTATTGCTTTTTTTTTTGTATATTTTATATATTTACATTTATCATATCCATGTGTAGCAATGCTCTGGAAGTCGTGTAGTATGCTTAGGGTCATATCTCACTACATATGATAGAATGGAAACATATTTTAAATTGTTCTTTGACCTAAGGGCCATGGGTGATATTCCCCAGGCCGGCTTTCGGTCTGTGTCATGGCTGGAGCATATTCCACATTGTGGATTATTCAGGAGTTCTTGACTTGAGACCTGAGAAATCTTTATGTAACAGTTGAAATTCTTGTAAGTGTAATATAGTATAGGTTTAGTGACTTTAGTCAAAAAGTAATAATTCTATTGGCAGTCAAGGATTTTATTTTGTTGCTATCAATGTTTTTTGTGATGGGTAGAGACCAACTGCATTGTGGCCTCAGTCTTAGGTTGGCTATTTACCATAATAGGTTTTTTACATGTATTTTTCTGGATTTAGACTTTAGAGGGCAAAGGAGAGAAGAGCATGCTATGATGGTGCTTTACCGAAATCCTATGGTGTATTTCAATATATGGCTAGATCGTAGTTTTGTCTTTCACTTGCTTAGTTAAGTGATTAATCAGAAGAAAGGATGGCCATTTATATTTTTCTTTTCAGAGAGGACTGCAGTGCTTTTGTTAGCTATACAGATGCTCTGATTCAAAGACTTTGAGATACTTTGTTATATTCATTGTGGGAAACAGCTAAGTAGCTAACCCTTTTGTATTTTACTTAATATATTTACATGTTTTTTTTTGTTATTGCAAAAAAGTGGAGTATCTAAGATCTTATCTTCCATCAGTATTATTTTAGTTCTTCTTTAGTTACATACATACTTGCCATAATTGTGGTAGAGGGCCTATAAAGCTTCTTGGAGAAACGTGGTCTTGGTTTATTTTAGTTATTAGTCAAAGTTCTATACTTAGATAATGTGATGGATAGCTTTAGACATTTTCCTAGAAAGATGTAGATATGTGTAAGCTATATTGACCTAATGATAACTTGCATTAAAGGGGAATGCTTTAGCAATCTTTTCATTAGCTGATTTGTAACAATGTAGGAGTTGTCCATGATGGTTCTGATGCAGATTGGTAAGATGTGAGAACAATTTTGGTGACTGCTAATATGTAGGCAGTAGGTTGTGATAGTCTACATCAAGTGAATAACAATACTTGCCGTGTGTATAAATTGATGATTCTATTTGATTGTATAGTCTTTATTGTGGCCCATAAATGAGAGAATCATGTGAAATAATTCAATTTCGCAAGTTTGGTAGAATATGTGAAACAGTGGAAGATTATACTTGAATAATTGTCACTCTATTCTTGTGAGAAAAAGCTTAAGATTTTTTTATTTTTTATTTTTTATTTTTTTTATTAAACTTATGTTTTGGGATCCTTGATATTGCGATTATCGTTTTTGTGGTTTTTGTTAGATATCTTTGAACTCCTTTTTTTTTTAATTTTCTTTTTCTGAATCAACTTCTCTACAATATGCTCTTTAAGAGGTTTACATGCTTTGACCCCAAACTCTGGTTTGATGGGGAGGATATTTAGAGAGATTCATGTGGACCTTTATTAGTTACATCGTTTCATGTGCTAATGATTTGCTTTTTATATTTTAACTTGTTTTGGAGATCAGGACTCGCCTGAGGTAATCAAATTTTTATCTGTTGTGGTATCAATTTTTGGACCGCGAAAAATAGTATTGAGACTCATTCCGACCAAGGGAATGACAGATGGTGGTGCTGCTGGTGAGGTCGATGGAGAAGTTAGTGAGTTTCTAAAGGGTTTTGAAGAAACATTTGTCCCTTGGTGTTTCAGTGGAAGTGAGATGTCTTTGAATGTTCGCTTGGATCTGTTGCTTGCTCTGCTAGATGTTGAATGTTTCAATAAGCAGTGGGATATCATCATCTCATATGCTGCCAGCATGTACCATTCTGCGACATGTTATGCTGTGAGGTTTACAACTCTCATAGAGAAAGCTCGTAACTTGACAAAGAGGAAGTCAACACTTAGGGATAATGAACTCTCTGGAATGGCCTGCTGGAAACATGAGCTGTTAGATTCCCTAGCTCTTTCCATTATGCAGAGTGCTCTTGTTGATGATTCTGACTTGCAGTTCATACGGTATGGATCTTGTTCATTTATTTTCTTTTTAAGTGTAACCATTAGCTAACAGCGTCTCTTGTTTAGCTATTAAAAAGATTTTATCCATCACATGCGGTTCTTCCCTGTGGTTTGCCATGCTAGTTATATTGCTTTGTTAAGTGTGGCTCACTTATGTTCTCGACACATAGATGTAACCTATGTTACTTGGACTCGGGTACGCATATCGGATACGGGTGTGGATTCTAGGATCCGATACGTCAATTTTTGAATTGTAGGATGATCAGATAAATTTTATATACAACAAGCGCACGGTGTACTTGTAGTCGCGGGTCGAACACAAGGAGACGGATAATTCAAATTGTATGTTTTATGATCACAAGACACGGGATAAACAACATATATGGTCAAGAAACTAGTTCTACGGTGCAAATAAGCTGATGCAAAACAATAACAATGATGAGATAACAATAATATGACAAGCTCTAGGGCGTCGGGCGTCACCTAATTCTAACATGGGAGTCAATTACTCTCATGATTGTATGAAATTGAGTCATCGACATAATTAATCGTGATCTAATTAATCTCAAGCTTCCGCTCTATTGATTAATATCGATTTAAGACCAAACTAGTGTTAATCCTCAAAAATCTGTTTTGTTGGTTAAACTAGTAGGAATTTAACTTAAATATATCTCAGTCCTAAATTAATCCTAATATCAAACTTCCGTTTTATTGAAAAGGTTAATAAAGATGTTTAAACCGAGATTCATTAAACGTAGGTTCAATTATAGACTCAAATCTCACACAATCAAATGATAAAATATCATTCCATGCTTCGAACTAGGGATTATACCCTAACCCTAGATAAGAAAACTACTCACTATGCATAATAATCAAAAACATGCAGAAAAAAAAAAAAACAAAAACAAGAAAACATACTAATTGAGACGAACTTAAATGTAAATTGCAAGAAATTAAAGTGTAACAACGTAGTTCAACAACGCAACTTCAATGAAACCCAACAAAGTACATAGAAAAACTTAGAAATTAACCAAGGAAAACTGAACTTTTTTTAAAAAGTAACCGCCACTTTATATAGTGGCTCCAAAAATTAAGTAACCGTCGGGCTCCAGGGGGAAACGCCGACTCGGCGCCATTATGTCAGCCTCACAGCCGAGTCGAATTTTTATGCTGCCAATTTCATCAACATTCCAAAACCTACCGCCAACTCGGTGATTGCCTTTGTCCTCGTGAAAACCGAGTCGGCTTTGTGTGCTGCCATGAATGCTCATTTTTCCAGAACCTTTAGCTGACTCGGCGGTTGCTTGATCCTCATGTGAAGCCGAGTCGACTTTATCCACTGCCCATAGTGCTTGTTCCAGAGACTTAGGACGACTCGGCTTTGGCTTTGGATGCTTCTCATAGTCGAGTAGGCTTTTCTTTGGGCTTAGAAACTCGTACTTAGGGTCGTTTTGCGGCTTCTTTTGTTCACTCTTTAAGTCACAAGCATCGATCTCCTTCACATAATGCCCTGCAATTTGTAAGAGCCACAATCTTTGCACAAACATGCCCGAATATCATCAAAATCGTCCCAATTACTTGCAAAAGATCATACTATTGTATGATCTTTGAACAAACATCCATACCTCTATTGCTTGCACATTTCATAGGATACGCGGAACATCCATACCTCTAATAATATGTTAAATCAAATAAAAGGTGTAAAAGAAACATCAGTCTTAGATCTTTGTGTGCACTAGGAGTCTAGTTGAGAGGAACATCCATACCTTTAAGAATATGTCATTCTTTGGTGAAGCTAGTCAATATTTGAATGACAACTCGACTCAAAAAGGGGGTAGGGGACAATGTCCCTCAACTCCATCAATGACCAGCTCGTAGGCCATTGACCATCACAATATCAGCATAATTAGTCATAAAAACTTTGTCTATTAATTATCAATTTCAAACAAATTTATTAAATCTGTTTTCCAAGAATAGTGTGACCAGACTCGTTAAGGGTGTGCTACTACTCATCAAGGATGACACTTCAAAGAGTCGGGTTCGATTCGCGGCTATCAGCTAGAAAGGTTCCACAGAGAAATCCGGAAGCATAACAATAAGTATAATCACCAAAGAGCTTTTGGTACTACTCTATTAACATGATTTATTACATCTCCACCTAAGAACATAGCTTAACTAAGACTCTTATTCCTTAATCAATGATTTTCAAAAGAATCTCCTAATTTATTAAGAAACTTTTAATCATGCATCATCTATCAAACGAATCTAATAGTTAATTCCAAGAATATCAAGTCATCCTATTCTTACCAACACACACTTCCCGAAATTCTTTGATATTCAATCTTCACAATATAATACTAATGACTACTTGCATTATCAAAGAACTAAGCAAATATATAAACAAAACTTGGAATAGTACATTAATCTCCTTGCTTGGTTATTATTTGATGGTAAGGAAGGAAACTAAGAAAGTGATAATAGAATAATAAAACAAGATAAATGAAATGAGCATACATATGGAATAATCATTGAAAGAGTAAATTGAATGTTACTATCTTGAATTTTTCGATGACCAGCCACTAAAGGGATTAAATAATAAGGAGTGTGATGTTTCGAGACAAGTTTATATTTAATGAAATAATTCATGAATTCGACGTGACTTTCTTTAGGAAAATTGGACGAGGATAGCTTATTTTGGTGACATGTATTCTGTACCTGTTTAGAGGTTCTTGAATTATCATATAGGTATATAAGTTTAGATTTAACATGGGGTTACCTTATCTATCGTCTAATTTTAGACTTTTCAAGTTATGGTGCTTGTTTTATGCTATCTTTTAACTTGATTAATCTCTATGTTTCAGAGCTGTACTTGGAGGTGATGCAGAAGTCGATGACACATCTTTTCTGTCAAAGAGTACCGTCATCCAAATCTACAAACTAGCATTTGAAAGGCTTGTTGCTTTTGTTTTGGAGTCTCCTTTTGCTTGCATCAGGAGTTTCGGTTCGTTAGCATGTTCACTCGTGAAGTCTACTATACCAGATAATCAAAAATCTGCAGAAGTGGAGAGGATGGCTAACGTTTCTCTTCAAATTTTCAGCTGTACCCTTTCTAGCTTTAAAACATATTGTGCCGAAAGTGATTTGCTTCTTGGTATTGGAGGGATCACCTTTATAATTGATTGGGAATACAATGTGTTAAGAGCATCAGATGTTAAGTCCAGTGGTACTTCATTGGGAAGTTTCATGTCCCGGCTAGATTTTGGCAAAGCAATGCATGCTTTCCATAATAGTATAGGCAAACAGTTTTGGCGAAGTCTTCTGCCAAATGTTCGTTTGACACTTGGAAGTATTCTTGCACAATTTATTAGGTCTGCCATTTTTGGACAAGATGGGTTAGATGCTGTCATGATCACATCTCTTTGCTGTGAGTGGACCATTGAGGTTTGCGAGCATCTCTGTCTAAATTCACTAGAGGAGCAAAAGTTAATGAATGTGCTTCTGAGGGTTGATGATGTATGGCCTTTGTGGATCACTCTGGATAGCTGTAATGGTCAGAGAAAATATATGGTAAAAGTTGAGCAAGCCTTAAGCGATGAACATGTAAGTGAAATCTCCACATCCCTTGTCATTCGTTAATATCATAATATGAGCTACGTTTGATGATATCTTGTATTTCTACTATTTGATTACCGGTTTTTTTTTCCGAGCTAGCATTGGTGCTACATGTCTTCCCTTATTTGTGAATGTGCACGATATTAATAATATACATAATATGGGCATGCTTGAACCATTGTGCAAGTTGGAATAAATTTTACAAAGCCTTGCATGGTTTGTGGTTTACTTTCCAAAGGTCTGCTTGTAGAATCAATTCTGTTTACGGGTCTTTTTTTAACACTAACACTGATGAATTTTGTCTCGCATGGTTGTGGTTTACTTTTCATAAGTTCTGCTTGGAGAATCAATTGGGGCCAATGCATGGTTATGTATTTGTTTTGACTATGAATCAAAATTCACCTTGAATATGGTTTATAGTTGATTTTCTTTTGTTTTTTCTTGCACTGCACAAGCATTGTCTTATTTATGCAGCATTTCGATTGATATTTCTAGACCTGGATATTTAGCATGTAATAAGTTACAATCTGAGAATGATTTTTCATGTAGATATATCAAAGCCAGATGTTTGCTGCACTAATTGACAAGCTTATATCTAAAATGGGTATCAAGAGAGTGTTAGTTGGCTCTGACTTACTAGATTTAGCTACAATAGAGAAAGCAAACAACGAGCCTATTGCATCTCTGTCTATTTTGTCACGAGCTTGGATTGTGGCTGAAATGCTTTGCACTTGGAAGTGGTGTAGTGGCAGTGCTTTAGGAACTTTTTTGCCTTCTTTGAGTTTGTATGCTAAAGGGAAAAGTGGTGGTAGCCTAATTTGCTTATTTGACTCCATCATAAACGTTTTACTTGAGGGTGCTCTTGTATGTGGAACAAACAGTCAGTTGATTTTCATCAATATGTGGCCACCTTCAAATAAAGATCTTGATGATATCAAAGAACCTTTCTTGAGAGCCCTGGTGTCGTTACTTTGTACCCTACTGTATGAAGGAATATGGAAACGAGAAAAAGTTATTGGACTATGGGAGTTGCTGTTAGACAAGCTCTATATAGGTCAAGAAACAAACATGAATTGTTTGAAGATTCTTCCACCTCTTGCTTCTGTTCTCGCACACTTCTTGTGCCATAATAAAAGATCCTGTGACTCGGCTACAGATTCCTTGCCTGATAATTTCAGAGAAAATATTGTTCAGGACTGGCTTGAAAAGATTCTTACGTTCCCACCCTTGATATCATGGACATCTGGTGAAGGTAAGCAAATTTATTTTGGAGTTGTACAATATATGCTTTCGTATGCAAATTTTTAATAGTTGAAGTGCTTGCATCACTACATATATTCTCTTCAAGATTGGATGGTTTTCCAATTGAGTTTTGCATTTAGACTGTATTCATTAATTATAGTTTGCTTTTGTAGATGACAATAGCATAACTTGAAATTATGTTTTTTTTTTTTTTTTTCAATTTGTAGTTTTGTACCTTATACACGAATGTGTGAGGAATCACCTCTTGTATGTTCTTCCCCTCTGAAATAGTGGCTTACTAAAATTATATCAAATTGCAAATTAATGTCGGTTTACAGTCTAAATCTCTAAATGTCAACATTGCAGTTGATTGACCCGTCATTCTTAACCACCGACCTGAAGCATTGTCAAAACGATCACCAACCCACTTCAGCCCTATATCATGAAAAATTTTCCATCATCATTTTGCGCATACATACACTCATTAACTACTTAATCTTTGTTGCTCTCTCAACAAACCTTAGCTTTGCGCCACCAATATTCACCCGACCTTGTAACCAAAGCTGATTTGACCGAACTTAAAAATGAATTTACAATCATGTAAAAACCAATGTGGACACAAAACCTGATTTTGAATCGAATTGAACAATCCAATGATCCAAATGAACACCTCTACTAAAGATATAAGCTTTATTTTTCCAAGACCCTCAATTTATTTTTGAGTTTGTCTTCTGTCCATCTTCCCTTTATCATGGTTTTTGCTTTAGGTTATAGTATTTGAACATAAAATCTAGTCTCCACTGGATCTGAATTTTCCTCTTGAAAATATGCAAATGAAATAAATTATAACTTAGTTACTTAGTTAGTAGTGGAGAAGTTGTGAGCACATACTGGTTCTCGGTAGTGATCGGAAGGTTTAGATGAAAGGGTCATTTTGCCCTTGCTTTAAGTATTTGTAGTTGCGTTTGATATGGTTATTATGGGATTTTTGGGTGTTGTTCTTTGTGGTGTTACAATTATTATTAGTGGGGAATGTAGGGGTGGTAGGCCTGGTGGCCATGGAAGGGGAGACAGGGTTGGACTGGATTGATGAATAGGATGGGAACGAGTGTTAGAGAAGTGAGAAGTTAGAGAAGATCTAGGCAGGGCCTGAGGTTAGCGACCAAAGAGTGAGGAAGGAAGAAGTGGAGAGCTTGGGTGGGTAAAGAGGCGAGGTGTAAAAATGAGAAGTAGAACTGTTGAAATACGAAGATCGGTAGGTGGATATAACTCTGGGTGCATGTAAAGGAAACGATTGAAAGGAGATATGAGTCAGGCGAAGGGATCTAAAAAAGGATCTAGAGTTTTTTTGTCATAAAAGGTGCCACATTTTTGATATAAATTTTGTTAAAGTTGAGCCTCATATAATAGTTGTTTTTTTCACAAATTGTGTTTCAAAAGATACTAAATGACTAGAATCTTTGTTTCCATTGTGTACTTATATTTTCTTTTTCAAATGGAGGAATAAAAGAAGCTTTGATCTGTATCTGCGTGTTGAGGGGATATCAGTCTTTTCACTAGCAAGTGTCTAAAGTATTGGTTAAGCTTTTTGCTCATGTTTTACAATGTGTATTTTCCAAAGCTTACTGTATACTATCTTGTTTTGATGTCCCTTAATACGTTGGGGCCAACGTTTCATGGTTCTTTGGTTTTGGATTATAATAGACGATATTAAAATGGCTCATCTAATCATTTGCACTTCTTATTTATGTGAAGTTGCACATGATGTATGCTTACCAAGGGTTAATCGAAAACAGCCTTTTTGTTTGTGTTATCACGAACAAGGCTAAGTTTGCATATGTCCGACCTAGAGCTGTTCATGGGCGGGCTTGTGCGGGTAATGACTTAAAAATCTACCTGCGAGGTAAAATATTCAAAAGTCCGCTCGCATTTGCGGGCATATTTTTTTGTCGCTACCCGCCCATTTTCTTAGCGGGTGGGAACCGCGGGTAAGCGGGTATTTCTTATAGAAAATTTAAAATACAATACAAACTATATAGTTAAGTCTTAATAACAATTATAATAATACACATACATTGTCTAAAATACTCTAAATACATAAAAAATCTCAAATTACATAAATATAAAAGTGGGGGATTGGAAAATGGGAATTAGGTGGCGGTAATTGGGAGTCGTAGAGAATATATAAGAATTGAAAAATAGGAATTTTTGGGAAATTAGAGTGTTAAAGTAAGTTGGATAATGTAGAGATAACATAAAAAATAATATAATTATTCCGACCCTCAAACACCGCCCTAGGTGCGTGTCACATAATGGCATTGGGTATTTTAATGTGCTGTATATTATCTGTTTGCTTTCATTTTTGGCCTGATTTACATGTAATGGGTACTTACAGACATGGAGGAGTGGTTTCAGTTGGCTTTGTCGTGCTATCCCTTAAGCAGAGCAATGGATGTGGGACATCTGAAATTGGATCTAAGTTCATCGGAGCAGAGACTAATACTTGACATTCTCCGTAAGCAAAGGCATGACGTTAACTCAATAAGTGTCATTAATAAGCTACCAGTTGTATCTTTGTTGCTATCACGCTTGATCGCAATTTCTGTAATCTACTGCTGGGAAGAATTTGATGAAGAAGACTGGGAATTTATATTATCTCACTTGAGGTGCTGGATTGAGGTACTAGTTACAATGATGGAGGAGGCTGCTGAGTGCTTGGATCCTGAAATCGGAAATGGATCTAGTGATAACTTGGACCTTGTTATTAGCAAGCTTGAGCAGACCATGTTGAATCTGGATTCTTCCCTAGTGAATACTGCTACCAATGCCCTTTATGCTTTTTCATCTATCATGGAGCTTGGTGGATGTTGTTTGTCGGAGGAAGCTGAGAAATTAAATATCCCAAGGACAGAAGCTTGCCGTCATACAATTGATTTGGTCCAGGAGGGTGTTCTGCGATTAGTTTTCTCAGTTGGTGTTACAGAAGCTACTTCAAGTTTGCTTTCATGTGAGGGTTTGTCTATTATAGCAAAAAGCCATCATGTTTATCCTCAGTTTTGGAACTTGGTATCTTCAATTGCTGTGAAGTCTTCAGCACATTCAAGAGAACAAGCCTTTAAGGCAGTTGAGCTCTGGGGATTAAGGACAGGTGCTATTAATTCTTTGATGGCCATCGTATTTTCCTCTAAACCAGTCTCTGCCTTGCAGTTTGCCTCTTTTATTCTCCTTTCAAGTCATCCATTCTCTAGTAGGGCCATAATGGAGGATGATGTTTCAGATTCATTGACTGCAAGCTCTTCTGTTGATGTTGGATCCCAGGATCTTGTTATGTCTTCCGAGAATTGCCTTCCTCTGAGGGAGGAGATACATAACCTGATTCACAAATTACCACTTGAACTGCTAGATATGGATCTGGAAGCACAGGACAGGGTAAGTTTTGTTGCTCTCAGTAATATTTGTAGTTTTAGCGTTTTAAAAATCATTTCAACCATAACAGTCTATTGAGCGAATATACAAACTTGGCAGGTTCATGTTTTTCTTGCTTGGTGTCTAGTTCTTTGCTATCTTGTATCTCTACCTTCATCTTCCTCCAGTAGGGAGAAATTGGTTCAACAAGTACAGGAGTCTGCCTCTTCAGCAATATTGGACTGTCTTTTCCAGCATATCCCCTTTGAATTATGCACAGCACATGGTTTGAAAAAGAAAAACTTGGAAACCCCACCTGAGCTGGCGAATATTGCAAATGCTGCGACACGTGCTATCAGTTCAGGTTCTATACTCTTTGCAGTAGAGGATCTTTGGCCTATTGGACCAGAGAAGATGGCTTCACTTGCTGCTGCAATTTTTGGTTTGATGCTTCGTGTTCTCCCTGCTTATGTTCGGGTTTGGTTCAATGATATACGTGATCGTTCTGTGTCATCTGCTATTGAATCTTTCACAAAAACGTGGTGCAGTCCGCATTTGATTGTAGATGAGTTATCTCAGGTTGGCATCCTGTCAAATATATGAAGTTTATTTCAAAATCTTCCTAAATCCCCTGTGCTAAGTCCATGTATGGGCATTGTGATGCCATGTTTGTGCAATAGGATAGCAACTGCAACATCATAGGTGACCTCTATGTTTGTTATCTTACTCTTCTGCCCCTAACGGCATTTCTCTTGGGCTTTTGACTGCTTTTCCCGAGACTTTGTTCGACTCAAGTTTGATTATGTTACAATGATAATTTTACAATGTGATCCAATGGGGGTTTTCCAGTCAGTAACTCATGATATGTTCTGGTATCTCTTTACCCTAAATTGGAATTATTGGCTGGTTATGATTTGAGGGGGGGTGACTATTAATAGCATGTTCCTGCTCCCATTAAGATGATTGAGTAGGTGTGGGGTTCTTCCACTTCTCTCGTCATATTTGTTGTGTTTCTGATTCCTTTTGTGCTTTTAAAGTTTGTTGTCTGTTGTCTGTTGTCTGTTATAGGGTTTGTCTTATTTTGTGTTCCTAGGAATTGGATTATTAAGCAATCTGTGTGTTTCCTTCACTTTTTACCGTATTTGAGGTTGTTTCTGTCTGGTTTATGGTTTAATTTTTCTCTTTCGATTGCTGAAGCTAGTTAAAGTAAGAAGATTTTCACACTTACAACCTAAGTTCTTAATTGATTTTCTGAGTCTGCTTCCCCTCCACCTTGGTTTCTAATAATTGTTTATTGAGGTTTTGGGTAATGCCAAGCCAATGTGGCAATGTGCATCTTTTTGTTGCTCTTTAATAATTGTCAAACTGATATTTGAGTATTTTATTTTGCAGATAAAAAAATCTGATTTTGTAGATGAGTGTTTTTCTGTTAGTGTAAGCAAATCAGCCAATGAAGTCATTGCTACCTATACCAAGGATGACACCAGTATGGATTTGGTCATTCGCCTTCCTGTTTCCTACCCACTAAGATCTGTTGATGTTGAGTGTACAAGGAGTCTTGGCATTAGTGAAGTGAAACAAAGAAAATGGCTATTGTCAATGATGGCATTTGTCCGCAATCAGGTAATGACCTTTCTTCTAGTTCATGTGCTTTGAAAATTGTTGGTTTCTCATATTGATCATGTATATTATGTGACATTCAGAAATTACCAGCTCACATTTAACTCGGAATAGTCATTAATGTTGTTTTCCCAAGTCTTATTGAACACTATATAGACAGAAAGAAGCAACTCTTGTGAAATAACACAATTGAGTTGATGAGCACTTGGGGACTTGGGGTAATGACATGTTTTCTTAGTTTCCAAAACAAGGTTTTTCGATGGGTAATGGGGTAATGACATGTTTTCTTAAGTTTCAAAAACAAGTGAAGGGTATTTTGTTGACATTATATTTGTGTTCATTTTAGAATGGTGCGGTAGCTGAGGCAATACGAATATGGAAGAGCAACTTCGACAAGGAATTTGAGGGAGTTGAAGAATGCCCTATCTGTTACAGTGTGATTCATACTACAAATCACACCCTTCCTCGTCTTGCTTGCAAGACTTGCAAGCATAAATTCCATGGCGCCTGCCTCTACAAATGGTTTTCAACTTCTCATAAATCTACTTGTCCACTTTGTCAGTCACCTTTTTGATCGAAAAAGCAATATTTTTGATGGAGATCATTATGCTGGTCGTTGGATGTACTATCAGCTTAAATCAGTTCTACTGAACACAACTGTGCACTTAAGTGAGCAGGCAGTGGTTGAAATCTATGAAATCTCTTGATTGAAGCTTGGAGGAATGATTCTTTTGTACATATACCCCTAATTCATGATTGACAAGCACTCAGAATCTGTTGTTTATGTGGTCAATTTTATGCAGGTAAATGCTCTGTTCAAATTTTAAACCACAACTCTTATATGTGTGTGTATATGTGTAGTGTATACATATGAAGATATCTATTTATGGAACTCGCTTCAGCTTTTCATCTGCATGTTTTATGATCAATTTACCTAGCTCTTTTTATTTTTATTTTGGAGTGCGCAGGGTTAAGCTAGTGTATAACCTTTGAGCTAAACAGTTATTTATTTAGTTATTTATTTATTTTTTGCTGAATTCGGAATGGGTGTGGGAATTTTTGCTAAGGATTCATTAAGATTTTGCATACTGATACCTAGATGGGATACTGTTTGCTTAGTTTTACCTGTAATTCTAGAACCCTCAATATGATTTATGATGATGTTAATTCTGTAAATATGGTTTCTCGTTTGGCTGTTGGTACTAAATGATGCTTATGAGTATGATTTGCTGTGTTTACTTTTAGGAAATTTTCCATGTAATTTCAGTGGTAATGAAACCGTGATCATCAAAAGGTGTTTTTGTTCATAATTTTCCATGACCACCTCATAACATTTCACATGGTAATACATTGGATTGTATTTTGTGAAGAAAATGAGATTATTGAAATTAAATTAGTAGTATATGACGGTAAAACTAGTCAAGATATTTCCCACCAAAATAACACTAAATTTCCATTACCAATCCTATTATTTCATATTGACTACCAAACGCGTCGTGAAGGTATAGAGCCTGTTGTGTTTGTCCTGTTTAACCTGGTCAAAGATAACAAGATCAGGAATAGGCAAGAAGCATGACAGCGAAAGCCAAGCTGAATATGAAATTAGACATGAAACTGTGTGCTTTTAGTATGCTTTAGCAATTGAATATGACAAACAAAATACAATCGAACACTTTTCACACTTACCTTTTGATGTGCCACATAGAGTTATAATATAACTCGCTTCTTAACGTCGGATACCACACCAATTTGGCATAACCTGTTAACTTAGGAATTACGGATTTCATCTTGGTTCTACAACTAGGCAACCATGGAATTTAAAGTCAATGATGCAGGAATCTGTCTTGCCCTATACTAGTCCTAAATTGTCGTGCATCTGTGTGTCTATCTTGATTTCTCACAAGACTACTATATATTCTTCTAGCCTCGTTTGGCAATTAGCCTTCTTGTGAGCATCTTGTTTGGATTTTGATTTGTTGATTGGTCAAACACTAAAAAAATGCTCGTTTAAATAATGGCAAAAACCAGCCAAAAAATTGGCTTTAAGTCAAAACGAAAAAGCGGCTCAGAGAAGCTTTATACCCTTAGTCTAATAGCCAAAGTGCCAAACTAAGAGAATACTTTTTATCTGTTGGTCAAACAAGCCAAATGAGCCCGTTAATCAACAACTAATAGTCAATTACCAAATGAACTTGGTTAGCTGATAAAATAAGTAAATATGATAAATGGTGATTCATGCTGTTACAGATTTTATTCTGTATGTAATCTGAAATTAATGTGTATCTGCAGGACATTGATGTATCAGCTGCTGTTGGTGTAGCATCACAAATTGTCAACAGACTCCACATATTTATCATCATGCCCTGTCTTTTACTCAAAGTTGATGCAGTTTCTGCTGTGCACTCTTAGGTATCTCCCTGTATGCCGTCATGTTTTACCGGCTGAATTGAAATGAATTCCCTACACGATTTCGAAAACGAAAGTTATTGCAATTCTTGCAGTTTTGGTTCATTTTTCGGGGGTTGATTTAGGAACAACAATTTAGAAAGACGATAAGATCACTGATACAACTGTGGTCGTTGCTAACAGTCTCCATAGGTTACTAGATTTTACGATGTCTTTCTGTACGCAAAGCTTCCGTCCTGATGTAATTTAGCTCGCTGGTTCATACGCACGCCGAATCTGTTGCTGAAGCCTAATAATTTGTCTACAATGTCGTATTTATTTGATTAGTTTCAGTGTTTGTATAAAGTTTATTATGATTTATGAGCAAGCAGTGAGTTATGCTCAATTTATGGAGCTTAGTACGGGTGAATATCTATAAAAGACATGACAATGGGCATTATCCTTATGGTCTGTTTGGTTGTTGGTACTAAATGATGATAATGAGAATGATTCATAGTGTAATTTTTATGAAATGAATCATGATATTCCTATTATGATGGAACTTTAATTATAAAAAGTTTTGGGTTGGAAAGAATTAATGCTAGTCTGACTGTTGTATAATTTTCCTAATAAAAAATATAGCAACTGATTTGAGACTGAACAATATTGCTCGAGTAATTCCATGTGGTAACTTTAAATTATCGGCTTTTTCACATGCTAGACAAACGTATTTTTTAATACACGTGGTGACTTTAAGCTTTTAACTTTTTCCATGGTAGTGTTTTTGTTTACTTGATTTCTTTCAAAAATAATGATAATGACTTTTTTTCCAAAAAAATAGACGTTGGCATCACTTTAATTGGCCACATATGTTGTAATATAGTTTAAATGGGTACTTAATTTAACCAAAATTTTACATGTTATCTATCACATGAAAAAGTAGAAGACTTAGAGTCACTACGTAAATTTATTGTCTACCACGTAGGAAAGCTAAAAACTCAGAGTCACAACTTAGAATTTTCCATATATTTTAAACAATGCGTCAATGTTGTGCAATTAATTGAATAAGCAATTTTAAAAGTATTAGGTGATGTTACTATAGATAACGATATTCATGCACTCTAAAGTCATAAAAGATATTTTTATTATAGTTTAATTTTGGTAAAAATTTAAGGTTGAAGAAGTTGCATTGTCATCAAGTCTCCTATAAAGATGATGGATCGCTATTTATTTTGTTAGTAAGTTGATGATGACTTAGTGATATGAACATCTTACCTAATCCAACCTTTGTTACTATGTTCTAAGTTCTAACTACTAACCTAATTTAATTATTGTGATTTGTGCCAAATATTGTTTTAATTTACAAGCCATCTCAATACTCATATTCTTTCACATAACTCCTCTCTTAATTATTGGGCCATTTGGATCACAACTTAGAAATAAAGATACAAATTACCATAATCATAATAATGAAATCATTATGGCGTTTCAGATGAAATATATTTTAGGAAAAAGTGTCAAAAAACACCTAATAAAAAAAATTGCGAAAAAATACCTAAATTTTTTTTTTCTTTTCATAAGAATACCAAGTAATGGTTGGTGTTAAGTTGACCATTTATTATAGCGTTGACTAGCACATATGGGTTTTAATTTGCCTTTTCTTTTCGAAAAAACTGATCCATTTTCATTTCCTTATTTAAAATATTTTCTCTCTCCTATAATTCCCCATCTTCTTTCTCCCTCACACACTGTTTCGAAGAGCACCACCATTAGAGACATGTACCACTACGCCCAAGCAGAATTTCTTGCAATTTTAAAGTTTTTCTTCCTTTACTATTTCCTCACTCATCTTCATTCACTTCCCTCTGCGAAAATCTTCAAGTAAGTAACTTTGCCCTAATTTTTTTTTATCCAAAATTTGGCATAATTTTGTTGAATTTTACATTTTTGCTTTTAATTATTCTTGTTGGATTTGTGATAGGATTTTGATTTTTTTCAATTACTTTCTTTTAGGTTGTGTGACCTCATGAAACCTAAGCTATTAAGATTTTGATTTGCTGTGTTTACTTATTGAATTGGAATTTCTGATAATTGATTTCATTGGCTGTTAGAGTCACAATTTGTAAAAAAGTATGTCAACAACATAGAAGATTAATCTTAAAAGCCCTAATCTATCAAATTTATCCACGTAAAGGTAATTTGTCAATATTGCAACTCACGCTTATTTAGATAGACTATCTCACCAATTATATATGATTCTTTATACTTCCTTCCGTTCCGAAAAGTTTGCTACATTTCGGATATGATCACTATTTATCGAACAAGCTTATTTTGCATATTGCGGTTAAGAAAAAACATAGTCAAGTGGAAACTTGTTTGAATCGTCTAATCGCATAGTTTCAAAATATTAACTTTTTATAATTTTTAGATATGTATAATTTTATATATAAATGAACAAAATAACACATTGAATTGCGTAAAAAGTCAAATGTAACAAGTATAATGGAACGGAGGGAGTATTTATTATTTGATTGATTTTGCTAATGGGGTCACCAAATCTTTCCTTAATCCATTCTTACTGCAGCTGATTGGATAATTTCGGCTATGTCATGTGTAATGCATTATTACATTTACGTTTATATTGGCGGATCTAAAAAAAGTGATATCAATTTATATTGTGTTAATTAATTAATCTAATTGTATACATAGAAGTCTACATATTTAACATTATTAAAAAAAATAGTCTACATCGAAGTCTACATATTTACCTTTATTCACAAAAAAATAGTCTACATCGAAGTCTACATATTTACCTTTATTCACAAAAAAATAGTCTACATCGAAGTCTACATATTTACCTTTATTCACAAAAAAATAGTCTACATCGAAGTCTACATATTTACCTTTATTCACAAAAAAATAGTCTACATCGAAGTCTACATAAGACGATTAAATCGAAGGGAATGAATGAGGATTTAGAAAACAGTACGGTGGATAGAGTGGACTATAAAATATGAATCATAAACAAAGACAATAATTGAGTAATTGTGGTGAACTATAAAATCATCCATTAAGATAACTTGTATAAACTCGAAATTTCATTTAAAAAATTAATTAATGTCAAAATTGTGAAATTAAATAATAATAAATTAGAAAAATGTATAAAATAATTTTATAGACCAAATAAAATAATAATCAAATTTACTAAGGTATAGACCAAATATTTTTTGGACCTCCCTATACAACCAAATAGTAAAACAAAGGAAAAATTACCGTGAATAATACAAATTTTTACTGATTTTCCTACAATAATACGAACTTTCGATTAACCCTGAATAATACCAACTTTAATGTGGATTTCCCTATAGCATTCTTAACTTGTTGGTAACCTACAATTGTAGGTCAACTTAACCAAAAAAAGGAAAATACAAAAAATAAATAAATAAATAAATAAATGCAATAAAAAAGTAAGGAAATTAAAAATGCACTAAAAAAAAATAATTTTCTTACTTTTTTTCTTTTTTTAATTGCATTTTTAATTTATTTTTTTGTATTTTCCTTTATTTTTTTGCAAATTGACCTACAATTGTAGGTTACCAACAAGTTAAGGATTCTAGAGGTAAATCCATTTCAAAGTTGCACTACAAAAAAATAATAAAATGGCGACCACTGTTTCCATTGCCATTTGGAAGCTAAATGGTCAAAAAGTAGGTTCAACGATGGGATGGCGACGGGACTTGCGTGGACGCTAAGCTTAAATATCGACGCCAAGTGAACGCTAAAATGAAAGATCAGGGGGCGATGAACTGGCAACCACCCAACTCGTCGCCACTAGTCAACGGCAGCTGGCGACCACTATGCGACAAGATTTGTCGTCGCCATTTCTAAACAGAGTAGGCGACAATTTAGCGACCAAAAATCTCGTCGCCCCTCCTTATCTCCTTTTTGTAAATTGGCGTCCACTTGTCCATTTCTGACGTATTTTATTTATATATATATATATATTTTATTTATATAATATATATATATATATATAATATATTTATGATACATATTGAAATATTAAGTAAAATGTATCCAATTAAACATAAATAAAAATTGTACTCATAAAAGTTACATAAAATTTAAAAGTCAGTTAAAGAAATACATTCACATATTAGTAGGTGGGGGAAAGGGTACATTAATATCATTATCAAGAAGAAATTTACGGAAAGTTTCTCGTTCAACTAAAATTTGGTGGGACAAGGTTCGGTAAATCTCAAAGGCGTTGAGGTTGTTTCCCGAACGCACCGCTTCCTCTAACCGAATGTTAAACGCCTGTTGCCTTTCATCCAATTCTTTAAATTTTTCATCAATGGCAGCTTTTAATTCAGACTTAGAAGACGGATAATTGAACGGCTCTGATGGATAAATAATTTGGGAAGCGGACCCAACCCCATATATAATGTTGCTTTTTTTCTTTTTTTCCCGCATCAACATTATTAACGGCATCCAACCACATTTGATTTGGGTCTCGTGTTGGATGCTCCTCAAGCAAGGCACGATATTCAGCGTAAAACAAAAAAATCAATTAGAAATTAAACAGTAATTAATTGAAAATAAAGGTAGAATAAATATTACATATGAGTATAAAAAAATTACATGAACTTTTTGAGATTTTCTGTTGGTCCACTGGGAATTCCCGGATTCAGTATCAAACACCCCATGAGTTTTTGTAAAAATTTCGTAGGGTGTGGGTTTTTGACCCGTGGATTTTTCCTGAAATAAAAAAAATATTAATATTTACTGATTAATAATAACCAATTCAATATAATGTTACAAAAAGTACAAAATATTTACCAAATCCCACATGGTTTTTGCATGTGGGACTGAGCCTCCAATATGAGTGGCTTCAGCTTTGTCACGTCCTCCACGTCTATTGGAGGAGTTCCTTGCGGAAAGGGCCTTGTTTTCGGGGCGTTCCCAATCGTTGTTCCATCTCGCCCAAGTATCACTGTTTATGAAATCTGGCTTAAAATTTGGCTCAGTCTTCAACCTATTGCGCATCTTAAAGAGCATATCTGAATAGCGCTTTTTTGCTCTTTCTTCCCACGCCTTCCTAACGTAATGATCAATGCAGCGATCCCATTTATATTCTTTCTAAACACATAAATATTTGATTAGATAATTCTTTTATCATAAATTATTTAAAAATATGAAAATGCCCAATTATGGTGTTATTTTACCTTGAATTCATCGAAGTAGAAATCTTTGGTAGCTTGAGTAACACCTTTCCAACAACTACCTTCTAAATCTTGTTTGTGCTTGAAGGCAGGTGAAATCTTTGAAGCAACTTTACTTCCTTCCACTGGATTGAAGCTTATAATAATAAAAAATTAATCCATAATAAAATTTAAATAATAAAAAAATATTGATTCTAATTAATAAGATTATGAAAATATTTACTTGTTTATGCTAGCTAACCATGGCAGACACAATCGTGGATCATTCTTATCAGCCTCATCTACATTGTTCACAGAAGCAGTCGAAGTATTTACTGTAGTCGGAGTATTTACTGTAGTCGGAGTATTTTCTGTTGAACTCCACTTTTAAACTCAGACACAAATATTTCCAACTCTGGACAATTCATTAATACGTATCTGTGGGCGATATCGTAATCATTTTCATCCAAAATATATGTTTTTCCTTTTCCATGAAATCTGATCGGGTGACTGAATATTGACAACACACCAGATCTAACATTGTTGTAGCTTCCATCATCATTCCTAGGAAGGTCTTTGAACCTGCATCGGACATGTGGCTCAAAGTAATGTGAAACAAAATGCGATGCTTCCTCGGTTAAATAAGCATTGCATATTGAGGCTTCAACGTGGGCTTTATTTTTCACATTAAGTTTCAAATGTCTGAGGTACCTATATAAAAAAATTAAAACAACGTTGTAAAAAAGAATGACCAATATATATATAAATTAAACACAAAACAGTGACATATTATTAACCTCTCAAATGGATAAATCCATCTGTATTGGACCGGTCCTGCAATCCTTGCCTCATATGCCAAATGAATAGAAAGGCGTTCCATGCTATCAAAGAATGTGGGCGGAAAAATAGTCTCCAGTTTGCATATAATAACTGGAATGTGTGCTTCCATCTTCTTCAAATCCTCCAAACATAACTTTGTGGTTGTCAAACTTCTAAAATATAAACTCAACTCGGTAAGTGCTTCCCAAACTTTGACCGGTAGCAATTCTCTGAATGCAATTGGAATTTATCGTTGCATGAAAACATGACAGTCGTGACTTTTCATGCCGAACAATTGATGCTTGGCCATGTCAATATTCCTTGCCATATTGGACACATAGCCATCAGGAAATCTTATGTTTTTCAACCATTGAAGTAAAGCACAAATTTGTTGGTCATTAAATGTATAGGAAGCTTTTGGAATAGATGAACCTATATATAACCAAAATAACATGTTTAATGAATTATTATAAATTGTAAAATACTAATTATAATGATTTGAGAGTGCACGCACCTATAGGATGCAATTCTGAACGTATACCAAGTTCACGCAGATCGTGTCTTCCCTTGATGTGATCCTTTGTTTTATTTGGCACACACATCAACGTGTTGAATATGTTATCAAAAACATTCTTCTCTATGTGCATAACGTCTAAATTATGCCGAATCATGTTAGTTTTCCAATATGGCAAATCCTAGAATATACTCCTCTTCTTCCATCCTACAGAGTACTTACTAACTTCCTTATTATGATCTGGTGCATCTTCTTTATTGACTCTCAAAAATCCAAACTGATCTAATTCATCAAGAAATTCATGTCCAGTCCGAATAATAGGTGGATCTTTTTTCTCAACAAAGCCCGATCTGAAATTTGTTCTATTTCTCCTGTATGGATGGCTTCTATCTAAAAACCTTCTATGACAGTCAAACCAACACATTTTCCTGCTATGTGTAAGATAGAAGGCTTGTGAATCATCCATGCAGTAAGGGCAAGCATATCGCCCCACAGTACTCCACCCAGACAACATCGAATAAGCTGGAAAGTCATTGATTGTCCACATTAAAGCTGCTCGCAGTTGAAAAATCTCCTTTCTTGAGACATCATATGTACAAATCCCCTTCTTCCACAACATATTCAACTCTTGTATCAGCGGTTGAAGATATAAGTCAATGTTGTGCTTTGGATTACTAGGCCTAGGGACAATAACGGTCAAGAACTTATAGGGCTTCTTCATGCACATCCATAGTGGAAGATTGTATGGTGTGACAATCACAGGCCACGACGAATACTATTGACCCGAACTTCCAAAGGGGTTAAAACCATCAGTACACAAACCAAGACGCACATTTCGAGTCTCCAATGCAAAATCTGGATGTATGTTGTTGAATGTCAACCACGCTTCAGCATCTGACGGATGTATCATCTCCCCTTCTTCAGTGCGGTGCTCTGCGTGCCACCTCATATGCCTAGCTTTTGCCATCTGAAGCATACAATCTTTGTAATCTGGGGCCCAGAGGAAAATAATGAAATTGTTTTCGTGAAACCTTATCACCTTTACTGTTTCTTCTCCATCTAGAAGTTTCACAAGCATGACAGCAAGTTGCATTCGCATTATTCCCCCAGTATATCATGCACCCGTTAGGACAACAATCGATCTTTTCCACGGGTAATCCAAGGGTAGCTATTTGTTTTTTGGTGTCGTAGATCTCATCTGGTATCACTTTATTCACAATAGCACAAAACTCGTCGTAACACCTCTCAGTGAGACGATGGTCAGTCTTCAGGTTTGTAAGTCGAGCAATAATAGACATCTTGGTGTGAGTTTTACAACCTTCAAATAGAGGACTATTTACAACATTTAACATTTCAAAGAACTGTCTACACTGAGGGTTTGGATATTCGTCAACGTGTACCAATGGTTTATTATGTACCGATAAAACATTAAACTGGGGGGAAAGAAACTGATGGTAATTGTCTGGAAATATACTAGCTACTGCATCATACACCATCTGTGAGTAGGGATATTGGTTGTTTGACGATTGCTATCCTACTACCGCTACAACATTTGATGTTGTTCCCACCTGTGTGTTTTGATGATATTCCCACTCATAGTAGTTTTAAACGAACCCCTTTCTCATCAAATGTTCTCTTATCTCATTTGGTTCCTTATAACAACAATTCTTACATTTTTTACAAGGACATCTAATCTCAGAACTCATGTTATTTTCACGAGCAAAATCTAAAAACTCTTCCAACCCTCTCATAAATCTTAAACTAAACTTTTTCTTCCCTAACATTCATTTTTAACACCTATATATAATATATATATATATATATATATATATATATATATATATATATATATATATATATATATATATATATATATATATATATATATATATATATAAACATGTAAATAACAATAGAAGCAAAATTAATGACAATAAAATAAAAAATATTAAAGCAAATTAATGACAATTAAAATTTAATATAAATAAATAAAACAATTCAAGTAAACATAAAAAACAAAGAAATTATGTAACACATAATAAAATAAAATAAAAAAATAACTAACCTCTCGTAATGTTTTCAATTCAATCGTTTCACAAATACAAAATACCGTAACGCAGGGATTTATAATACAAACCATGGCGACGACATGACGAAAATTCATATTCTCACCAAAATTCAAATTCAAATTTCAAAAACACGGAAAAAAGTGGCGACCAACCAGCTACCAATTATCCCGTCGCCCAGACTAAAAAAAAAACAAAAAATACTTTAACAGCTGGCGACCAACCAGCTACCAATAATTCTGTCGCCAGCTTCCAAAGAAAATTTTTTTGACCGATGACAATTATTGCGTCCAGTTGCCTCGTCGCTATTTCGTCGCCATTCACTTTAGAAAATTAGGCGATCACTTTCTCGTAGCCAGCTCGTCGCCAATGGCGATTAACTCAATCCGGACGCTATTTCACAACTTATTTGTAGTGTTGGTATTATTCAAAGTTAATCGAAAGTTCATATTATTATAGTTAAATCAGTGAAAGTTTGTATTATTCACGGTAATTTTTCCTAAAACAAATTTAATAAGTAAAACAACATCACACGACATTGTTAACATTATTCCAATTACATAAACTATTAAGTGGTCATCTACTTAAAATAAGGTTAATTTCTTTTATTTTTAATGGTCTAAATTAAAAAAAGAAAAAAAAGAACTTTAAGGATTACTTTCTCCACCTTTTCCTGCTACTTCACACTATTTTTAATTACCTTTTTGACTTTTTTCTTCTTTTCTCCCTAATCCCTTATTAATTAATAACTATTAATATTAAATATTATTTCATTTTTAAAATAGACTTAGTCCACGCTATTTTTATTGTGCGTCTTTTTTTAATATTTTATTTACAAGTTTATACTCCTTATCCTCTAGTCTCTACTCTACTTATTATTCAACATTCTAACTCACGCCGTCACGCGTTTTAAATTTAAAGTTAATGCACTCTATTTTAGCGTTGACTAAGTTCTTTAATTTTTTTTAGTTTCAAAAAAGAATCTAAGTCATTTATTTTCATTGTCTTGCTTTTTGTTGACATTAAATTTTTGAATACTATTATTGTTTTAAGTAGAACTAAATAGTGATTTAGGCTTCCTTCTTATCATCTTACTTTCATTAATATGATAAGTTAGTTCATATATTTTTTTAGAGTTTATTTTTGTGCAATCACCAAGTTTACCGGTCTATTTATAATTATTGCAGCTTATTCTAGCTTCAGCCATGTTTGAATCATCATCATCATACCCAGTGTATCCCGCTCAAAGAAAACTATGATTAGGGTCTGGGGAGGGAGGAACAATGGCATGCTCATACCCATAAGGAGAGTGCGATCAAAGAGTCCCCCGGCTCGAGAACGGTCTTCTAGCAAGAGGAACCTGCAGTTGGCAAATAGAATAGAAGCACACACACAAAAACAAAGATAAGATCAAAGAAACAGGTAAAAAGCGACAAAAAGGCAAAGGATAAAGACGAACGAGGGGGTAAAGGGACAGGTTTACTAATCTAGGACTTGGATAAGGCGCCGCCAACTGGCCCTATCCCTGGTCAGGTTCTTGGAGAGGTGAAGTTCATGCATATCACTTTTGATTTATTCCTCCCACATTCTCTTAGGTCGTCCTCGAATTTATACCTAAACTAAAAAAAAATTTAAACTAAGCTATTCTTTTTTTTTTGGGAGGGGGGACACGAAGCTAACATACTTTAACTTATTATTTTTACCTTCTTTTTACTAGTGTTTTCCAATGAATTAAATTAATTTTTAGTAAATACTTTTTTATCAAATATATTATTTTAAGTGGGATTAAGTAATATCTTGATCAGGGGTGGAGCAAAAATTTACGAATTTATTAAAGGACATGTGCAATTTTAAAAAATTATGAGTCATATTTTTCAAACAAATTTATATATATACTACGTGATTTAATATTGAGGCCCTCAACTTTGTAAGGCCTTGTGCAGTCAAACATGTTGAACATACGCAAAATCTCCCCTAACCTTGATTAATTATGTTAAAATGAAATATAATTGTTTAAGATGATAATTAAGTAATAGACTTAATCCTCATTACATTAGTTATTTACATGTTAAAAGGCTAGAGAAAATCCAAATCAACGAAAGTTTAACGTATCAAGGACCCAAGAAATTACATTAATCACTACTACTACATTTTTTTTCTATAATTAAGAAAAAAATCATACAAATATAATATTCTTAATTGATTACAACATATTCAGACAGTGGCGGATCTAGGGTTCGTCGGAGTCCCAGGGGCACCAATTTATGGACGAAATTTTGGTGGAGTTTCATTTGTAAACTAACTACCTTTACTTGCTAAAATTTTAAATACAACGTACCATAAAAGAAAATGCAACAAAATAAATCAACTGACCTAAATAAAAAAATGAGACAAAATAAATAAATTAATAAGAAAAAATTACTAAAATAAGGGAGTATTTATCATTAAAAGACTTCAGTATGAATTTTACATTTTTACTCTTATCAATTAAGAAAAGTCTACTTTGAATTTTTAAAAAAAAACGCCTAGGGGCACGTGACCCCGTGGGCTTTAAGGTAGGTCCGCCACTGGATTCAGAACTCAAATTCAGTGGGATCTCAATTGATAAAAAATTTTAATAATAAATTCAAAAAACAGTATATATATATATATATATATATATATATATATATATATATATATATATATATATATATATATATATATATATATATATATAATATATATATATATACATATACATATATATATATTATCAATCATATATCATATAATATAATATATATATATATATATATATATATATATTATATATATATCATATAATATATATATATATAATATTATATCATATATATATATTATATATATATATATATGTATATATATATATGTATATATATATTATATATATATTATATATATAATATATATATATATATATATATATATATATATATATATATATATATAATGTTTTGAATTTATCATTATAAAATAATATATACTATAATATATTTCAACGAGTTTTATATATTGAATTTAATACCAAAGTATACCTTCTAATTAATAAGTCTCGTTTCTCTAAAAATAAAAAATTAGTTTAGTACTTTCTTTGTTATATTTGCGATATTATCTTTTACAAAATTTAATATGCTATTTTTATTATTTATTTATTGAATTATACATATTCAAATCTAAAAATTATAAAAAATTAAATATTATAAAAGTATGTCATTAGAAGATTTAAATAAAATCAGATCACATTTGACTATATTTTTTCATACAAACTAGCCGTAATAATATATACTTCCTTCGTTGCATAATATTTGCTACATAATATGACATGTTGTGTGGAAAAATGTCACAATCAATCAATAGCAACTATTATTAAACGGAGGAGTAAAATAAATTTGAATAAATAAATACTGCCAATAATCATAATGTAAGAAGTATTTGATAACGAGAAAGTAATATTTATTGATGACTAAACATTGGCGGCCTCGACATTTGTTAACCATGTGATTGTTGTCATTTATCTTTCATCAGTCCCTGGTTTGTCCTACAGTTCAAGGACTACACGCCGCGTACCGTGCACACAATTTTCAGCTATATACTTCAACAGTTTGGAGCCATCTGGCATCAACTGTACTTGTATGCATTTTTTTTTTTGAGATTAAGTATGCATTTACTTTTTGACAAAATAAGTTTTATTACTTCAATTTAGTGCTTTTTCTTCTTGGGGTAATTTATAGACTATTTTTCTCTAATTTTTCCTTGAAAGGAGTACGAGTATGGATTGTTTGTCAACTTACTTTATCCAGTCCCTGCTCTGAGCGGGATATTGTGTATGATGATGATTACTTCAATTTAGTACTTCTTTAAAAAAATTGTTTTTTTTTTGTTGAGATAGTTTTTGAATATTTTTTAAAAATTTTATTATTAATCATAAATTCCAATTGAATGCTTGTGATGTTGAATAGTATTTAATTAAGGAACAATTATCCTAAATAATTCCACTTATTGTCCATCTGCTTTGGCCTTTGAATAATCTCTACTATTGATTATTTTTAATAATCTAATATTTATATTTTTTTGTTGACAATACTTTTTCTACATTTGAATCGGTTACTTTAGGTACCTACTAGTCGTACACTTACTTCTTCCTACTTTTCTTTGGTCTACCCCGACTTTTCTTTGGTGGTGGGTACCCATAATTTTCGTTTAAAATGTGAGAAGAAGTGTTTTCAGTTATATAGATGTTGGATTATTTAAAATTAACCAATATTAAGAAATTTATAGTAAATGAACAATAAATGAAATGGACTCATAAAAGCAGTTCATTAGCAAAAAAACAATAAAAGCTAAATTCAGGTTATATAGAAAACGGTTTTTCTTTAGAATAGTTTACTGATCCAATTAAAGTCTTCTCACAGTGAGATGCTCTCAATAAAAAATTAGTGATTATACGATACTCCCTCCGTCCCATATAGTTTGAAGCAAAGAGAAAATTATTGTTTTTTAAGTTTAAGGTAGATAATGGTAATAAATGAAGAGAGATAATGAAATTGTGTGGTTCAAATTAAAAGAGAGTTAGAATGTATGGATGAGATTAAAAGAAGCTGGTGGGCCATAGTCCAACAATAGAAGTAATGCAAATTAAGTGGAATGACCTAAAATAAAAAATACTACAAATTAAATGAGACATAGGGACTACATTGATTAATATAGGCGTTAAAAAAGATGGGCCCACATAGTAATTATATTCTCCATATGCTTAGAAATCCAAAATAAAATGATACTCCCTCCGTTCTTTTAAGTTCTTCCACCTTACTATAACGGATAGTTTTAAAAGTTCATCCACTTTAAAATACATTCTATTTTTGGAAAGTTTTCATCCCACTTTTACACCTTAAAACCCCACTTTCCTTACTTCACACTACTATTTAGTTATTTTTTCTCTCATACTTCCAATGCAATCATTACTTTACACTACGATTTTATTATTTTTTTCTCATATTTCCAATACAATCATTACTTTCCACTACTATATAATTAAAATAATACCCACTACCACCAAAGATTCCATCTTTCTTAATATTTGTGAAAAACTCAAAGTGAAAAATCAAAAAAGAACGGAAGGAGTAATAAAGATAGTCTCAATTACGCATTGTTTAATGTTAATAGTAGTTAATAGTTAATAGCATGGTAATAGACAGTGGCTGGGAATAAAATTGTGGGCAAAAGTGGTTTTGACCAGTAGTAAAGTGGTTTTGACGAGTAGAAAGTGGTTTTAGATAAGAACACAGGAACTAACTAATTTTAATTAGAATGAGACTACTTTATTACTTTTTCATTTCAAAGTCTTCTTAATCTAACATTGCCTATTTAAACCTTCCTAATCTTTATCCTAATTTATCTTCATCATCAATTCTCATTTCATTTCCTTCTATTCCCTATTTATTTGGCTTTCTTTATCAATTTCTTCAATTTCGTTACAGGTAATGTATTTTATTTTACATTTTAAATTATAAGTGCAAATTTAATTAGTTTCACATTGTACTTTCTACATTCTTTTTTGTTGCTTTTGTTTTTTTTACATCATGATTAAATTAGCTATTTGTTCTAGTTTAGTTTAACTAATTTTTATATATTTACCCATTTTTACATATTGTAACTAATTTTTATTGATTGCAGTTAATATTAACTGATTATAACTGATTTTTACTTACCGAAACTATTTTTTGTTGATAGCAACTGATTTTTAGTTATAAATTAGAGGTAATATACTTTTGCCGAGTAAAATTAATTTTTACTGATTGCGACTGGTTTTTACAGATTAAAATTAATTCATTTTAGTGATATATATGAGCATTTTATTTGACATTTATGCTTAGACGACGATACGTCTTGATATATAGATAGAACTTTAATGTGACAATTTGACATTTATGATTCTTATGAATTAAGTACATGTTTAAAAGTATTTTATTTAACAAAGGGTATCTTAATCTAATTTTTTTTTGTTCCTTTATTTTTATTATTCTTGAATATTTTATTTAATGGTGATAATAGTAGTAGTACCATAGGAATATACCCTTTTGACCTTGCTCCACTAAAACAATGGATGAGAATTAACGACATTAATAATCTTTGATGTGGCGTACACTTCTATTTTTTTACCATTTATTTTGGCCACAATACTTCCAAATCTATATAAGATGCTATTACTCCATCCATGATTGGCTCCTTTTTAAATTTAATCATTTTATTTATAACTTTTTGTAGGTCAAAAAGAATTTTTATTTCACCTGAAAAGCAAAAAACGATTAGTACTATACTTATTGGAATAATTTTTTAAGTATAATCAAAGAACAGTTTTAATTATTTTTAAAAAACTTTTGAAAAAAAAGAATATACTAAAATGATTAGCAATTGCTGACAATATTTGATCATATCCAAAATTTTATAAAATTGTTTTTCCTTTATATATTTTTTCTAAAATGATATTAATAAACAGGATATTAATATTCCTCCTAAATAATTGTAGTAAGTAGATAAAAACAAAATTTTCTTTGCTATTTCTATTTATCCAAGACTGATATGACACCAAATATAAATATAAAACTTCATTATGCTATACCCCTTAATTATTTCAATAAATATATCTCCATTATGTGAGTTGTTGATAATGAATAAGCATTTGTAGTTGTAGAAGATAATCAGATAGAAGTATTATTTATATAATAATAATAATTATTATTATTATTTGTAAGAATGTTTTTTGAAAATTAATTTATATTATCTTCGTACAAAATAATAGCATTCGTATTGGTTATTGTTCACTCCTAAGAAATTGTCATACTTTTTTTTTTAGTTCCTTCATTTTATTTTGCTACTATTTTTTTATTTTATTGACTATGTCCTTACAACTTGTTTTGTATTAGATCGTCTCACAGTGAATCGACTTGCCCATAAGCTAAAAATTTCTAGTATATATTTAACCCCAAATACAAGATATATATCTCACGGTGAGACCATCTCATACAATAATTTGTTATGTCCTTATCACTTTTTTTCATTAACATCTAGGGCATTTTAACTTCTCTTAAATATTATCTATACATTTATATAAATTTTTTTATTCTTTATACAATATATAATTGTTCTAATTAATTTGTTTGGAAGTTTATGACTTATGGGAATGTATAATCCATTGTTAGATAAATAGAAGTGGCCTATTTTATAAGGGTTTAGACTTGTACCAGTTGTGGGTTGGTTCCACGTGCAAAGGGACAAAATAAAACCAATTTAAACAGGTAAAAAAATTAAATCTAGGGGTGGAAATTTCTACTAGGAGCAACATCTAGAATACCACTACCCTATTCCTTTTTTTTTTATTAATATTCAAAGAAAGTAGACTATTAGGACTACATTCTTTTCATTAGTTTCACCATTTTGCATTTTGTTAGTACCCTAAATCAAGAGTTTTAGAATATTTATATATTTAAAATGGAAAATATAAGTGTATTTATCGTGAATAATATATTGATTATTGTTAATAAACATAAATTATTTTTTGAATAATAGTTTATTTTATGCTGAATTTCTCAAAGGAAAAAAAGAAGAAATGTGTTTATGAATTATATTATGTTCATTGAGAATAATACATTTAATATATAATAAATGTTGTATAAGATAATTTCTTTGTGAGATGCATTTTATACAAAGATTAATTAACCCAATTAATACCAAATATAAGTATATAATTAAACTCCTTATTTTGAGATTTTTTTATGCAAATAGTTGTTAATATATTAATCCAACTATTATATAAAAAGATAGAAATAAAATGAAAAATGAAAATTTAAAAATGAAATATTATCATAGATCTTTTGAAATCATGGCAATATTCTTGGAGTGCTTTAACTATTCTTTTCCAAGTTGGAACTTTTTCTATCTCTTTGAATTGATTGGATGTAATAATTTTTTTTTTAAATTTTTTGGAAAGACTAAAATAACCTATCATGTCATAGTTTTTTTTAAATTGCTAATTTATCAATCTATCTATATCTATAAACTATAATAGTCAATACACATTTAATAGGTACGTTTTTTCTTGAAAGCTTTTGTTCAAAATATTCCTAGATAGAAAATTTTTTCACCTAATTTGAAAGTAAAACTTTTTTCTAATACTAAATTTTGTATGAGACCATCTTACCATAAAACAAATTTATATAACAAACTCATTTATTTAATTGATCAGTTTATTAAGTTCATAACTAATAACTCTAACAACACAAAAAATAATCACTTTAAAACTATAGATATAAATTAAAATACCATAAGCTTAATTTAACACTGGTATTAGACATGAAAGTAAATTAATAATGGTGTTTGGTGACATAGTAACTTAAATTTTTTATTATTTTTTGCTTGGGATACAAGCTACCCTCATGATGATGCTCTCCTATAAATCCCCCATAAACCCACACTCTTAAAGACATTCTTTCTCTCTATCCTTCCTTCATTACATTTCTTTGGTATGTTTTTATTTTCCATTTCTTCTTCCTTTTTTAATCCTTTTTTTAGCTATATTATTTAAGTAGTAATAATTCCATTCTTATTTCTTTTAATTAGAAAGTTCTAGAAAATCGAGTTATATCTCAGTTAGAGCAAGTACAACTGTTGCCCTAAGTTCAATTTTAACGTATTTCCATTTCTCCGCCTATCCTATACAGAAAGATCTAACTATACTCTGTTTTTGTATAACAATTCCCCTGTTTTCCTCATAAAATTTGGTAGGATCACTGCATGGCTTCCACTTTGTAGCATCTGAGTTGATGATCAGTGACTCAGTGAGTCAGCTCAGTAAATCAGCTTTAACAGATAACTATAAATCTATATTCTATAATAATGAAATTTTGTCTTGGAAATAAGGAAAATAAATAAATAAAATTCTGCCACAATTTCAGAGATTTTTGACGTTAAAATCTATGATTAATGATCGTACTTATAAAAAACATGCACTTTATATAAAGAAATGTCCTTTGTTCTTGTTTTTCATAACCCTTCATTTTTATCTGCCGTTTTTAGGTAACGTTTCAATCTTTTTCCTTCTTTATGCACATAGCTTCAAATTTAAAACCCATTTGTAAATTTACAAAATTAGTGTAAAAATACGATTTTGGTCGCAAATAAATTTTATAGTATTATAATATTAACGGTCAATGCAGCTATCTCGATTATAATAAATTAAAAATTTATAACAGTACAGTCGTAACACGGTGATGCAACCTTAGTTTTTACTATAGCTTCAATGATATACCGAACACTTAGATCTAGCTTTTTTTCTTGAAGTATGTGAAATATCGTGGGGCTAGCTAAATATTAGCAGAATAGACTTTTTATTTCGTTATCACGTTGGTTTCTGATATCATAACAGATAAATATGTTTTGCGTTAGGTTGGTTTTTGTCGGCCATTGATAGTTCAAGTTTGGTTGGGTTTGAAAAATGAGAGTTCTAGATAAACTCAACAAGTTAAATATAGTAAATTTAGTAGAAAAAATAATTATGTTCAGTTAGTGGTTTTTAATTCTTTATCTATTTTTGTTAGTGGCTATTAATTATTACCGTCTAGTTTTGAGAAAGACTAGTATTATTCTAATTTAATTGGGTTATATTTTCTTCATTTTTATTACTTATTTTAGTTTAATAATTTGAATTTATGTTAGCTAATTATAGTATGAGTTTATTTGTTGCAGTTCAAAATTAATATCTGAGAATCATTAAAAGAAGTAGAAAAAAAGAAATGGCTGGTCGTTTAACCAGAGTTCCTAGTCTTAAGGAGCGTTTGGATGAAACTCTTACTGCTCAACGCAATGAAATTCTCTCCTTCTTGTCTAGGTATTTTTTTCATCTTTGATTTCTCCTTTTTTTTTTCAAATTTTCGATAAATTCCGCTTATAACAACTATGATAAGGGTCTGAAAAGTTTAGATAATGTTGTTAGAGTATATAATATAGTTATCTTGGGCCTCAACCATAAAATTAAACTTTTTGTTGAGTTAGTTCTTGAAATGGTATCAGAGTTCGCATTAGGTATGAGAAGGGTTTGGTGGGGGGCCGTATTAGAGTATATAGCATAGGTGACTGAACAAATTTGATGTATGTGAAGGATTGCAAGTCATGGAAAGGGGATTTTACAACCCCACCAACTATTATCCGAATTTGATGCTGTTTCTGACAAACATAAGCTATCTGATGGCCCTTTTGGTGAAGTTCTAAGACACACCCAAGTAAGATTTCCCCCTACATTTTGATAAATGGTATGACACATAACAAATCATAATTTATTAATGATGATTTCTTGTACATGAACCCAAAATCATAGGAAGTAATTGTGTTGCCTCCATGGATCACCCTTGCTGTACGTCCGAGACCTGGTGTATGGGAATACATCCGTGTCAATGTCGATGCACTCGCTGTTGAAGAATTGACCTCCTCCGAGTTCCTCCATGTCAAGGAGGAATTGGTTGATGGCAGTGTGAATGGTAACTTTGTGCTTGAGCTCGATTTTGAGCCGTTTACCGCCTCGTTCCCCCGCCCTACCCTCTCCAAGTCAATTGGAAATGGGGTTGAGTTCCTTAACAGGCACCTTTCTGCTAAGATGTTCCATGACAAGGAGAGTATGAAACCCCTTCTGGATTTCCTTAGGATGCACCATTACAAGGGCAAGGTAAAATTTGTTCTGTTTCTTTGTTTATTTAATATAGATCTTGGATGTCTTATGTCATAAAACCTGCAGCAAATTTATATGTCCACTTTCCTATTTTAGTAATGATCTATGACTAGGTATCCTAAAATCGGTGTACGTATATTAAGTGATAATAAGAGGGGTGTACTTATTTGTACGTCTTGTGTAAAGTGCAGATGATGTTTGCTATCAAGGGTCTATCGAAAACAACCTCTTTGTTATCAGTAACATAGGTATGGTTGCGTACATCTGACCCTCCAAACCTGTCATAGGTAGACGCCATTTAATAGCATTGGGGTAATGGAATGTCGTTATATGAAGGATTGCTTTGGACGATGAAACGGTGAAATATAGATGGGTTTTTGATTGTTATCTGTAGTCATTGACTCATTGTGGTGATGATCTTGGGCTAGCTGTTCTTATATGTTCAAATATACCTTGTAAATGATCAAATAAATAGATTCTCACTTATTAAGTTGATTCTTGTTTGTTGTGTAGACCATGATGCTGAATGACAGAATCCAAAATCTCGATTCACTCCAAGGTGTTCTAAGAAAGGCGGAGGAGTTCCTAACAACGCTTCCTGCTGACACGCCTTACTCTGAGTTTGATCACAAGTTTCAGGAAATCGGCTTGGAAAGAGGATGGGGAGACACCGCTGAGCGAGTGTTGGACATGATTCAGCTACTTCTTGACCTTCTCGAGGCTCCCGACTCTTGCACCCTTGAGAAATTCCTTGGAAGGATTCCCATGGTTTTCAATGTTGTGATCCTCTCACCTCACGGTTACTTTGCTCAAGCAAATGTTCTCGGCTACCCTGACACTGGTGGTCAGGTATAATCTTCTAGCCTGAGCTTTTAGATGATAAAATGCTTGATTTGCAGGAGCTACTTCTAATTATAGCTCGATTTCTTGTTCCACAGGTTGTGTATATCCTTGATCAAGTTCGTGCTTTGGAGAATGAGATGCTTCAACGTATTAAGCAGCAAGGACTTGATATCGTCCCACGTATTCTTATTGTGTCTCGTTTACTCCCTGATGCAGTGGGGACCACCTGTGGTCAGCGTCTTGAAAAGGTGTTTGGTACTGAACACTCGCACATTCTTCGTGTTCCCTTCAGAACCGAGAAGGGAATTGTCAGAAGATGGATTTCCCGATTTGAAGTCTGGCCTTACCTTGAGACTTACACTGAGGTAAAATACACTTATCACATTCTGATGGCATCAAGCTTCTCCGAGCCATGAGTTTCAGTATGATAACACATCTTTGTCCTTCACATTCAGGATGTTGCAAACGAAATTGCCGGAGAGCTACAGGCTAAGCCTGATCTTATTATCGGAAACTACAGTGACGGAAACATTGTCGCCTCTTTGTTAGCCCACAAACTTGGAGTTACTCAGTGTACAATTGCGCACGCTCTTGAAAAGACGAAGTACCCGAATTCAGATATATACTGGAAGTCATTTGAGGAGAAGTACCACTTCTCCTGCCAGTTTACTGCTGATCTAATTGCTATGAACCATACCGACTTTATCATTACCAGTACATTCCAAGAGATTGCTGGAAAGTAAGCTCTCTTACCATCTTCCAACCTTATGCAATTAACATCCATCATCCAAATGCAAAAACTTGACCTCCCACCTATATGGGGGTTTGAGGGTCAGATGTACACAAGTAACGCAAGATTACCCACAAAGCAGTTGTGTCAGATTGACCCTTGTTGTAAAATATCATCTGTAACTTCACTTAAATAAGAATTAACGTTTTAATGAACCGATTAGAATCATGTTAACATTGTGATTCAACCCTTTTTTGCAGCAAGGACACTGTTGGACAGTATGAGAGTCACATGGCTTTCACACTTCCTGGCCTCTACCGTGTTGTTCATGGAATCGATGTCTTTGACCCAAAATTCAACATCGTCTCTCCTGGAGCTGATCAGTCTATCTACTTCCCTTACACCGAAGAGAAGAAAAGACTCACAGCTCTCCACCCAGAAATCGAAGAGCTTCTGTATAGTGAAGCCCAAAATGAAGAACACATGTAAGCACTCGGTTTTCATATCCATATTTCTACACGCCCGTGATTTAAAAATGGAACGGTGATGTTATTGTGCCTATTGTAATTACTACAGATGTGTTCTCAAAGATCGAAGCAAGCCAATTATATTTTCAATGGCGAGGTTAGACCGAGTCAAAAACATGACTGGCCTTGTCGAGTGGTACGGTAAAAACGAGAAGCTCCGTGAGCTAGTGAATCTTGTGGTAGTTGCTGGTGACAGGAGGAAGGAATCCAAGGACATCGAAGAGAAGGAAGAAATGAAGAAAATGTATGAGCTTATCGAGCAGTACAACTTGAACGGGCAGTTCAGGTGGATCTCAGCACAAATGAACAGAGTGAGGAATGGTGAGCTCTACAGGTACATTGCTGACACAAAAGGAGCATTTGTGCAGCCCGCATACTATGAGGCTTTCGGGCTCACAGTTGTTGAATCCATGACCTGTGGACTACCTACATTCGCTACTTGCCATGGTGGGCCTGCTGAGATCATTGTCAATGGAAAATCCGGTTTCCACATTGATCCGTACCATGGAGACAAGGCTGCTGATCTCCTCGTTGATTTCTTCGAGAAGTCCAAGGCCGATCCTACACACTGGGAGACTATATCTAAGGGTGGATTGAAACGAATCGAGGAGAAGTAAGAAATAAATAAGCTAACGAATTTTATATCTTACAGTAAACACTGCAGGATAAGCTAATGACTATAATGTTATCTTTCTAATGTAATTTTGCAGATACACATGGCAGATTTACTCAGATAGGCTCCTCACTCTTGCCGGTGTATATGGTTTCTGGAAATATGTCTCGAACCTTGACCGTCGTGAGGCTCGTCGTTACCTTGAAATGTTCTACGCCTTAAAGTACAAGAAGCTCGTACGTGAATTTCCTTAGCAGTTTATGTTGCTCAAAGTTGTTAATCTCTTACATTATACAGTTTCTGACTTATCTGTGTGTGTACTGTCGTTAATCTACAGGCGGAGTCAGTACCTTTGGCGATTGAGGAGTAAAAACGAAGCTACGAGAGATGTGGGTTGGTGAATGCTTTGAATGAGCTGCAGCATACCTCTGCTGGTTGTGAAAAATAACTCAAATTCTTTGAGATTGTAATAGGGAAGAAATGGAAGTCTTCCTGTATTTCTTTTGTTATTTTGGTGTTTTTTTTTGTTTAGCAGTTCATTTTGTGTTTGCTATTTTCGGCAAGTATTATTATGATTGTAGAGGGAACACTTATGTTCCAATTTGTAATGAAAAAAGTTCCATTTTCTATCTGAAATGAGTTCTCGATTAAAGCCTAATTATCTTTAATATCACCAAAGACGAATATATAAAGTTGCTTTGACGAACCTTAACATCACTAAAGTTGGAGTATGACCCAAAGCCTTAGTGAAACTATCAAAAGTGTCACCTTGGTTTGTAAAACAAATTTTGGTGTTTTAATATAATGCTCCTTAAAGTTGTAGCAAAAGTGTTAGCAAAAGTGTTGGGCCCATCGGCCAATTGATCTGCATTAGTATGATATTGTTCGCTTTAAAAGGAAACTAGATAGATCTGGTTTTAGGCATCTTTTTAAAATGTATCTTACTAATTTGAAATTGATGAACACTAGACCAAAGCAAGAATTGTAAAGAAAACAAGAAATTTACATGGATTGTAGGTATTACCTACTTATCAAGTCATAGAATAAGCAAAGTGAGCCAGTCAATTGCTGAACACCCATCAAAAATGATAGTCACATTAAGTGGACTAGAGGTTTCTTCCTGAACTCATACAAGCCCCTGCCCATCTACTTTGAGCCAAGAACAGACGGTCACAGATTCCGATACAGGAGTTCGTCATACTTCTAATTTTATTAGTTTATGAGCATAAGAGATGAAAACAAAGTATTGAGTGTATCTTACAAATTCAATAATCTCGAATTCTATTGCATATGATTGTATAGAATTAGATCATAATACAGGAGTAAATCACAATCGGTGAAAAGAAAGATCTAAGACGTGCATTGTACGTGTAATACTCATAGATCGAACCAAGAGGAGGAGGGAAGGATGCACAGAATTTGCAGTAGTGTATACAAAAATTGCTCAAAGGCTTTGTAGAAACTTAAGGGTTTCGTCAATATGTTTCTCGGGCTGGAACTGGTTATTGTAAACTAGCCGGACAACTCCATTCCTGTCAAGAACATAGGTTTGTCTCCCAGGAAGCGCTCCAAAGAGATCCGATGGGACTCCCCAGTCTTTCCTCACCTTGTTACCCTCGTCACTTAGCAAAGTGAACGGAAGTTTGTACTTCTGTTTGAATGACTGTATCGACACAAGAAAAGAGGGCATTTCAAACTTCACACATATACAAGATGATCCAAACGACTTGTGATTAACCAGATATTCATGTCAGTCCCTCAGCCCCCAACCCCGAAACGAAATCCAGTTTCTCTCGAGGTGGTTGTTGGTTTTGGCCATTATTAACGATACATGTATAAGGTACTCCAGTTTACTAGATGTTGGAAATATAACCCACATGTTATCCCACGGGCCACGTCGAAAAATTAGACAGAGGTTGACTAACATATAAGCTCGATGAGCTACTCCTATTACCAATTGGTTTTAGAATAGTTATTCATCAGATTCGTGTGCACTCTCCTCTTAAACGGGTCTTCTTGTGTACAAGACCAATAACAATTTTAACACTTGACAGCGATTTCTAAAGTACATATGTAGAATAAAGTATTTACCTTGTGAGAAGATACATCATCACCACTAATACCAATAACTTCTGCTCCTGCCTTCTTAAACTTTTCATATGAATCCCTGAAAGCACAAGCCTGCAGAGGATATACAAACGGTTACATCATAAGATCAAAAGAAACTGCTATCAAATTTTATGCAAACTAAGAGAAACATGGATGTTTTAGAGAAACAAGCAAATGAAATGTAAGGAACGAATGAACTGATATTTGTCTGTGCTGTTTATACTTTAAGAAAATACAGTATATCTATCGTGGCAAATCAACAATCGTTTGAACTCATTTATATAATCATTTATGGACCCATAGCCTTGTTTCAAATTGTTCCGCTTAACATAAAGGGTTTGCTAAAGGTGTGACAAAACAAACCTCCTTAGGTTTGTCTTCAACTTCGGTTAAGTTCAAATCTTTGCCTTTCCATTCTCACCTCCGTTGTTCCTGCATCTTTTCAAGCCACATTGCCGCATGCTTGGTTAGCTTGAGTTTTAGCAATCTTTTACTTCTCGAAATTAATTCTTCCTTTGAATTTAAAGAAGCGTTCAATGGAAAGAACCCATTCCACATACTCCTCCAGATCAAGGGTCTATCAACATCACCAACATTGATATTAAGCCCATGATCTCTTAACAAACCACCTTCATCCTTCTTGTTATGGGTGTTAAGTGTAATAGTTGCAACTGCTTGTTACATAACCACCAATTATTCTTGCATAAGATCAAGTTGCATTTGTTTGCTTTCCTCTAACATAATTTGTTAAACCTATAAATTCTCAAATACACCCCAATTCAAAAACAAAAGGTCAAAACCTCGATGGCCTGTTAACGAAAACCTCGCTCTAACTTGATACACACAGGCTAGAAAACACTCAACCTATTGTTTATGGCTATGTGAGGATAGTTGCTAAGTAAACATTGAACCTTAACAATGGTGTTTGAAGTAGGGAACACTCGATCGCATTCTAAGAACAATTAATTCAATGGATTAGAATCATTTCAAAAAAAAAAATTTGATGGATTAGAACACTCATCGATCTTAACAAACTCTTCCAAATCACCAATCAATTCAGAAAAATAGGGATCAACCTCACTTTCTCTCGTTTAGGAATCTCACTATCTTGGCGTCTGCCATGAGCCGAGGGATTCTTTGACCGCATTCTCCTTTGTGGATATGAGTTGCCGTCTTCCATCCCTCCCCAGAGCCTAAACATAGTTTCTATGAGCGGGACACTGATGATGACAAGGGGTTCAAAATTCACTACACAATCGTGTAACATGAACTCACTCAAACTTAAGAGTTTGAAAACCTAATTTGTATTAATCTTCAATAAGACAATAAATGATATTGATTCCATGTACCACAAAGCCATTAACCACTCCATAATTCTCAAAGATTTACTTCTAATTATTTCAAAATGATATATCTGAATGAAATAGAACCTTCAACATACAATTATACAAATGACGGTACATATGAAAACTAAAACAAAGAAGAAGATAAAGAGAACAATGCAGATAAAGGGAGAGACCTGTTTGGTGCAACCAGGAGTTTCATCAGCAGGATAGAAGTAAACAATAACAGGCTTTCCTTTAAATTTGGACAAGCTCACAGTTTTTCCATCTTGATCTTTCAGAGTGAATGCAGGAGCCAAACTACCTTCAGTTACCTAAATACACAAACAAAACCCAAAAATTTAAAAAACCCAGATACATAACATCACTTTCAATAAAATACATTGAAAAAATCAACAAATTGTCAGACCTTAGCAACAATGGAAGGCTTGAAAGAACGAGAAGTAAAAGGAAAAGAAAGAGAAGATGGGTTTGATAGCTTAAGACCACAAAATTGGGATTGTGATGATTTGGAGATGATAGAAAGGTTATGAGTAGAATGGGATTTCGGAGTTTGGGATGGAAGAGCAAAAGGAAGAGAGTGTTTAGGAAGAGAAAGGGAAGCCATTGGAATGGAGAAGAAGTTTAGAAGAAAAGAGAGATAAGGGGGAAATATGTTGAAAAAGAAGAGAGGTTTCAAATGGTTGTAGTGTGGATTTGGTGTGCCGTGGAGGAATGCTCACCACTAGGACTAGGAGCCAACTCTAAAACTAAAAGTGTCTCTCATTTATGCGAAAAATTGAAATGAATGAGGAAAAAAATAAAAAAAAATTAATAAATAGAAAGTTTTTGAAATTTTTTTCTAAAATAAGCAGTTTTCATCGGTTGTTTTTTTTTAAATGTGAAAAGAGTGTGTTTGCTGTTACTAACAGCGAACAGAGAAAAATGTAATGAGTGTGTTCGCTGTTAATAACAGCGAACAAATGCACGGTTAAAGTTGCAGAGTACCCTTTTCTTCCTCATTCCCCCCATTTCAGTTTGAACTAGGTTTTGTAAAACGACCCTTCTCTTTGATTTTCCGCCATTAATACTCCTTCAAACCTTCAATTTAGCCCCTCATCTTCCAATCAAACACTAGTTTGATTGCAAGCACAAGGTGCGGCAGCGGTGATCCAGTCTTCCCATGAGCAGCCCGTACTAGATATTGCGCACGGCATGCTCCATGGCACTCAGTTCCAGCACTTCATACCGGAAGTGGCTGAAGAGACTCCACCTACTACCCATGAGGTCCAACCCTCGTCTCCACCTCAGGAAGTTCATTTGGAGGAGGTGGACTTATCCTACCCCTTGCATGGTACGGAGTCCTCTCAGGCTGGGTCATCGCAATACCGATCACCTCCTCTCCCCGAGCGACACGCGACCGCCTCCTACTATCGAAAAAGGCGTAAGCGGCCATCACAGTTGGAGATGGTGCAGGAAGAGGAAGACGATTAGTATATATTTTGTAGTACATTGAACTTTCTAGGATAACGAACATTTGTAGTATTTAGATATTTTGACATTTGTTCATATTTTGTGATGTATGTATATATAATTATCGTTTTTATCCTATTTTGAATGACTCAAAAATGATAACTTCGAAACCGATAACTCAACATAGTTTCATTAATAATGATTACCAATACAACGTTCATTCATTACATATAACCATTACAACAACTTAAGTAGGCTTAATAAACTTTTTCAATATCCTCTTGGTTTCTTCACTTCTACGCGCCTTATCCATTGCTTCTCTTTTCAAGTTATGTATCTCATTTCTAAGCTTTTCATTCTCCTTATCTAGCTTAATAATTATTGCTTTTTGCCAATCGGTGCCCTCCGGATCAACCCACCTAAAATACGTGCATCTCAAATTTTCATCTTCGAATAGTGGACATGCAACATATTGACGTCCAGGATCAAAATCGCTCCAATCGCAACCATATTCAACTTCATAACCACAATGACATAATTCTTCCATTGAGTGAATGATGCTTTGCGATATATAACTAAATCTACATATAAACATTAATTAAACGTTAATGAAGCACATAATATAAATATTATAAACAAGCTTTAACAAAATAAACAAACATAATTTACACTTAACATACCTCAACCTTACTTCAAAGGGAATAGGATGTATACAATAGAATGAATAATGGTAAGGTATTTATAGAACTTCACACAACGACTATATACAACGGCTATATTTTAAAACTACAACATCTATTTTAATCAAGAACAAACAAAAAAGTCAAAAAAAAAAAGTCAAAGACTTGTTCGCTGTTACTAACAGCGAACACATTATAACATAGTCAAAAATGTCAAAGACTTGTTCGCTGTTACTAACAGCGAACAGATTAAAAACTGCCAAATACCTGTTCCCTGTTAGTAACAGCGAACACACTCTTTTCACATTTTAAAAAAAACAACCCTTTGTTCGCTGTTACTAACAGCGAACCGGTCCAAACCTCAGCTCAGGATGAAAACTGCTTATTTTGGAAAAAAGTTTCAAAAACTTTCTATTTATTGATTTTTTTTTATTTTTTTGCTCATTCATTTCAATTTTTCCATTTATGCTAGGTGATTTTTGTAATTGAATTTAAATTTGATTTGGCTTTAAAAATAGGAAAATTTACTTTTAAAAATCCGATCTTGTACTTATTCTCTTTTAAATTCACACCTTTCGATTATTTTTTTAAAAATTCGATCTTTTGTCTCCGTTTTCTCTTATAGTACATACCTCCCTAACTTACCTGAACAACCGGTTAATTTCGAATTTTTGAGAAAAGAGAATAGGAAAATTTACTTTTAAAAATCCGACATTTTGCTTGTTCTCTTTTAAAAATCTCACCTTTTGCTTGTTTTCTCTTAAAAATTCAACCTTTTGCTTATTCTCTTTCAAACATGATGAATTTTCAAATTTATCCGGTCACCGGTAAAAATGTTCTATAAAAGAAAACGGAGGCAAAAGATAGGATTTTTAAAAAATAATCAAAAAGTGAAATTTTTAAAAGAGAACAAGCAAAAGATCGGATTTTTAAAAGTAAATTTTCCTTAAAAATATTTTTATAATTATATGAAAAATTAAAATGGGCATAAGATTTGATTTTGAACCCAGTTAAAGTATTATATTTAAACTAGTATAAAACTCGTGTAATACATGAACTTTTTAATATGAAAATGCATAAAAAATTATAAATTTTTAGAAAAATATGCAATAACATAAAATGTAATAATCACTATTAAAATTTTATAACAAAATCACGACTATTAATTAAAGTTTCTTTTTATTTATTAAAAAATTTTTTTTTTATTATGACCTTCTAATAAAGATTTTGAAGGTATAATATCATCGTTTACCTAAATTAACATAGCTTTAAAATATGCCTATAATTTATGCGTATTATAAAATTTAAAATATGCATATAGATTATGCCCATTATAAAATTTTAATTATGTGAGTCAATATTATTTGCTAAATTAAATTGTCATGTAATCAAAAGAAACCAATAATATCATTCTATCTATCAAAGCACTAATAAGCTGACACTTGAAAATTTTCAAGTCTTTTATTATATTGTATGATATGATTGAAAGATCCAATAACCTGAATATATACTTCTCCATACAAATTGAAATAAGAGAGAATATATATAGGCCGGTAAAAGTCATCATGCCATAACTAGATCAAAAACGAGTTAAATTTATTAGGACAAACTAAAATGAAAAATAGAATAAATTGAGTGAGATAGAAAAGTATAATGCATACAAATTGTAATGGCCCTATGACCTGAATAACACTTCTGCATAAAAACTAAAATGAGTATATATAGGTAAAAGTGATTTTTCCATATCCAAATCAAAAATGAGTCAAATTAATTAGAACAAATTAAAATGAAAATAGAGCAATTTGAGTGAGATAGAAAAATACTATCAAAGTGATCAAATACTAACTACTCCCTTTGTCCTAATTTAGCAATGTTTAGCCGTATTCCATCGTGCAATTATGTGAGCTACGATATTCTCCCATCTACGAACAAAACTACAAGTAAAATTATTAAAATCTAAGTACATATTAAAAGCAGAATCATAAAAGCATGAATAGGAGCAATCATAAAGCTACATTCTTAGTTTCTTCTATTATTTTTGCTACATTTTCTTGTTAGATTATAATATATACTGGCTATTACTTTTTTCATTCACATATATAAGTTCTTTGTGATTTCACTTGCACATTTTCCCTTCCTTACCCTAAATCTTCTCATTTCCTTGCTTATATGGGTTAGGTTGAATGTGGATCTATGTCGATTCAAGACCACACTAAGTTATATTTTTCTTATCAGTTTCAATTCGATTCGAGTTGTATTGAGTCAGGTATATGTGATTTGGGTCCAAGTCGGTTATATTCTATGTCAAATCGAATTTGATTAGACTTTGGATCAAATTATTTTTTTATCGAATTAACTTCAAGTAGGGTTATTATTGAATTTGTGTCAGTTTCAGATTGATCAAATCGATCAAATTTATTTTTCATTTAAGTTGAAAAGTCTTGAGTTCTTAATGTCGAGTATATTAAATTTGGTATAAAATTTAATGATTTTACTTGAATTTAAATATCCTTAATGTTGAGTATACAAAGTTTGGTATAAAATTTAATGATTTTAGTTATGCTTAGTTGGAAATAAATTCATAACATCAATTCAAAATTTTAGACGAAATTTAGCCAATTTTTATGATAAATAATTTCAATCAATATGGTTTTTAATATGTTAAAAAAAACTAAAATACTATGCCCTTAAAATTTTTCTACTAAATATTAGCAAGTATTGCAATATGAGAAAAATTATATAATAAAATTATAAGTTGTCACTATATCCAGAAAAAAGTTCCAAAAAAAGTAGATTGACCATTTATTTTAGGTCGTGTTTATTACTGATAGTGGTTATTGGTTAAATTAGAACAATATAATAGCGGAATTATATAACATCACATTTATGTAACTATTAGTCATGTAGATATCAACCTATTCGGTTTGCTTGCAAATTGGTGGTTCACAAATTCTTACTTGTCTTTTATAAAGATGATTCTCAAAAGGACAGTCCAGTTCTAAATATTTATTGTTAACTCTAAATATAAATTTGGGCTGGACTTTTAAGAGTCGTTTTTACAAAAGACGGTCTCTCAAGAGAGCACTTGTTGCAGGTTATATTGATGTTTGATTGGGTGAATTGTGGGTCGAGTTGTATCGAGTAGAATTGGGTTCTTGTCAATAACGGGTTGGGTTCAAGTTGGATTCAGTTAACCACATCAGTTAATATAGGGTATGCACAAGTCAACATCATGTTGGTTTAGGTCAGTTAAAAATTAAAAAGACCGAGGTTTACATACAAATCAAATGCAGATCGACATTGGTTAGTTTTTTGAATTGAGTCACTATTTTACAACCCTATTATAGTGTACAAGTCGGTGATGGTTTAGCATAGGGACACGTAAAGATGGCAAAAGGTCAGATCTGAACCAAGTCCAAGTGAACTTGGATTCAGATCTGTTTTTAAAGAGAGGATACAGATAGATATTCACGGATCGTCCAAGAATCCACATATGTTTTCAAGAAATGGAACTACAATTTTATATGAACATGAATTCGATGTATTTATAAAATAGGGTCCAAATCGACCAAAACGGATTTGAGTCTATGGATCCAAATATTAGCTTACTTATAAAAAAACGTATATATTGATTTTAATTTTTAAGTCAACAACAAAGAATTATTGGTTTAAAATTTAAAAATAGACTAGAAAGTAGAAATAGCGTGAATCCTTATTAATAATGATAATGTAGAACTAAATAATAAAGTACAAACTAACTAGACTTTTGCTTAGAAGAATTTTGAAGCGTCAAAAATTTTTATAGACACATTAACAATCAGTCTAATTCCGAGTTAATTTCAGGTAGGTATACTTGTACTACAAACTTTGAACATATAATGCATATCCCAAGTCAAATATAAGTACGTTCATATATACATCTTGGATCACATCTTCCACATATAAAATAGATCAAAATTCATCCCTTAATTCTTAAATAGTTGTCCAAATTTCATTAAATTCTCTGCTAAAAATAACAAACGTTTTTATACATCATCCAAAATTGTAATAAACACCAATTAAATTTTTTTTTTAATTATAATTGCCATGAGCCATACATTCTTATAATTAGAGCTCCTATATTCACTCCATCTTGAATAACTATACCCTTATAATTGATGATTAATATGCTTTTGTTTGTCATTTATAACTAAAATTGGTAATATCTTCTCTTATTTCTCAACAACAAATAGTTCATAATTGTTATTTTGGTTTATGCTTTCATCCATTTTATGTCCCAAATTATTGTTTGTATTGAACTCAAGTTTTGCTGGGTTTGCCCCATATTGTTCAAAGCTTAATTTATGCCTCCCCCGTCACATTTTAAGGTAATATACCATTCCTTTATTATTATTATTTTTTTTAATAATTTATTGCTTTTCATATTTGATCAGATGAATTGTGTGGGATACTGGGTTAATCAAATGGCGTTGCTTTGATTTTTATTGATGTTACAACATATTGATATACTCCTTTTGTCTCAAAGATATATTTCCACCTGAATTGTACAAATCAGATAAAAATTAAGAAAAGTGGGTAGACGAGATAAAAAAGTGTATTGTATGTGAGGGTGAGATAAAGTCAGAGTAATCTAGAAAAATTTCAAATTTAAAAAATATTAAATATAAAATATCTAAACTAAAAGGACTAAACAGTAAAATATCTAAGATATTATAATGGAAGTTGCTAGAAAAGAGTAATTAAAAAATAAAATATCTTAGATTTTTTTTCTTACAGAAATATTTGAGATATTATTATAATAGAATTAAGTTTCTAGAAAAAAAGTAAGCTTGTAACCAAAATTGATCATTATAAATAATTATTGATGTAATTAATTTTTGGCAATGAATAACAATGGTCATTTTACATATTTGCTCACCTTTGTATTTTCATACGCGTGAATAACAATGAATAACAAATAAATTAAATATATTATTTATGGATGAAAATTAAAATAAAAATAAAAAATAAAAAAATAGAAATTAAATATATATAATGATTAATGAGATGAATTAAAAAAAATAAAACTAAATTTGTTTAATAGTACCAATATCTAAACATTTGTCTAATAAAATGTGTTTAATCACACCACCACCTCGATGGACTCCTGTTTTAAAAAATTCATTATTCATGTTAGTTCAATAGACATGTAATTATAGATCCATAAGCAATTAAATTCGTGATTGTGATCATAACATATCTAATGCCAATGGCATTAGACCTGTCAAAACTATTTGTTGGGTGGTTATATTCGATTAAATCATTTATAAGTGTGATTAATTTCAAAAGGCAATTTTGAAATAACTTATTATCACATGTGTTTTAACATTTACATCACATGTGTTTATCTATTAAGACTTAAATATCCGATCGAGTAGAATATTAATACTAAACAATATCATTATGTGATATTTTGTTGCTCCTGATTCCATGGTATATTTTATTCTTGTGTGAAAAGTTGTTGATATTATTATTTTGATTATATACATAAATAATTATCATATTATTTTATTAATTAGGATTCTACTGTACATGACTCTAGGAGACAATTTGATAATACCCATCATCATAAATTGAACTCGCTTATTTCAAGTAACGGAGATTCACAATTACAAAATTGTTCATAAAGACAAAGTCATGAATGAATATGGGGTGGCCAAAAGTGGGCGTGTCAAAATACGTGAAATTAGACAAATTGTAAGGTTTAAAGAAATGATTCGAAAATGGAAAGAAGTCACCCTTAGTATGCAACTCAACAACTTAAACACGGAGGATTCAGACGAGGAAGATTGTGACAACCCAAACTATCCACCAGACGTTCCTCAAGGTAAATTAGCAGTTTACGTAGGACCAGAACATCGAAGGTTCGTGATACCCACCACGTATCTTAAACATGATCATTTTATAAAACTACTTAAAAAGGTTGAAGATGAGTACGGATTTGATCATGGTAACTACCTTCATATTCCATGTGAGATCGAAACGTTCAAGTTTCTAATCATCTGCATTGAAAATGAAATTAGAGCGAAAGAGGGGGTCAAAAAGAAATGTACCATGGGTGAAGGTAAATAAACCTTATATCATACCACGACCTCGTTATTAAATAATTGTCATTTACTAACATTAAAAAATTTGAAAATTTTTTCAGATAAAGCATCTACATCTAAGGCTTAATTGATCAAATGTTTCGTATTGGTGTAGTTGCAGTTGAAGAATTTTAGGCAATTTTTTTTGCCATAGGTGTAAATTAGTGATTTTCGTTTGTTGATTAGTTATTTGTATTTTCCTTTGATCTAAATATTAGATCACATAAATTATTGTTAATCCTTGTTTATGATTTTTGAAGTTGCAAGGAGGGAAATAGATTATTTTTATTTTAGTGCATAATAAAGGGAGATTATTCAATTGTAATTGTAATCAATTTTCTCTATATCTAATATACTACTCATTATTATTATTATTATTATTATTATTATTATTATTATTATTATTATTATTATTATTATTATTATTATTATTAAATATTTGTTTTGTCAAACGATTTTCTATTAACATTGAACAAATAATTACAACGGGGTAAAGAAACCCAGATAACTCGAGCTCTCCTTATCTGCTGCATCAGTGTGAAAAAGGGCTCACCTTCTAGGAATGGTTTTACCTCCTCACTCTTCATGTGCAAAGGAGGGACCGGGTTATTTCAATAAGCCACAAACGACGAGCGCCGCATGCCTCAAGCACCACGAAGGCTTATCGTAGTTATCTTCTGCAACCTAATTTTTGTTATCTGGAACGTGAGAAATGAAGCTGTTTGGCAGAAGAAGGTTACCACACTCAAGAGGGTAGTTGAAACTATCAAATCAAATTCCAAAATCAAATTCAGCTTTCTAACTCTCAGTGAGTCCATCCTTTGGCTGAGGAACTTGTAATTTTGGCTAATGTTGTCTATATATATATATATATATATATATATATATATATATATATATATATATATATATATATATATATATATATATATATATATATATATATATATATATATATATTATATATATATATATATTATATATATATATATATGTATATATATATATAATCTTGATACAGGCCCGTTCTTAAACATTAGGTGGCCTAGGGCGAGATTAAAAATAGGGGCCCTTATATGGAGATTTAAAATAGGGGCCCTTATGTAGAAGATTAAAAACTCACCATTTAAATATAAAGCTTTAAATAGAAGAAAATGAGAGAAAAAACTTAAAGATAAAAAATGCTCCAATTCATCCCAATCTTCTAATTAGTTTGAAATATCTTTCAAATTTCCTTGTTATCCAAATCAATATGAAATTTTCTCCTTTTTTTTTTCTTGAAATTGTAAAGAGTAATGTTAGACGTTTATTATCTTTGTCATTAATATTCCATTTCTACTATGGCATTCTCTTATTTATTTTTTAAAATTTGATTAATGTTTTAATTTAAAGACTTAAATCTATATAATTTTTAGAATATAGGGCTCTGGGCCTTTACCCCACTCGCCCTAGGCCAGATACGACCCTGTCTTGAAGCTTGGAGTTCATTTGACAACTACATAATATATCAACTTATCATATCTGTAAGTTGCGTGTTTCTCTATCTTTGAAGACCTTTCTCGAGTCGGATGACTCTTTGATCGCACTCTCTTGTATGGGTATGAGTTATCGTCGTTTTTCCCTCCCCAGACCCCCTGATCATAGTTTTCTATGCATGAGCGAGATACATTGAGTATGATGATGATGATAAAATATCAATGTAATCAACAAGATGAAAAGAAAAGAAAAGAGTATTTCCTCCGTTCTCCTCGCATTTGGAATATTTATGAGAGAAAAATTTAATTAATATTTTTGATACATATTTAGGAGATAAAATATATTCATGTGAGATTTCGTTAGATTAGTTTTAATGTGTACTTTTTGTATTATGTATTTTTCATAATTTTTTATTATGTGTATATAGAAATATTGAGATTTAAAATTTGTTGATTTAAATATGATTTTATATTTGTTGATTTAAATATTGTCTCCCTCTAACTCTGATAAGAGATTAATACTCTTTCTTAGCATGTTCCTTTGATATAATTTCCCTTTAGGAAATCTATTACTATTTTTTTACTATTCTCATTCACACCTGTCAATCTTCCATTAATATTATCTTTATCTTCCGTGAGTCGGGGGACTCCGTTTGGTCGCGCTCTCCTGTATGGGTATGAGTTGCCGCCGTCTTTTCCTTTCTAAACCATGCCCATAGTTTTCTATGAGCGAGATACACTGAGTTGGATGATGATGAAAGAATTCAACTAATCTTATTATTTTAATCTTTCTTATTATTTTAATCTTTTGTAATTTACAATTATTGCAATTTGTTAGACACGTAGGGATTACTATATAATTTTGGTTACATAACAAACATTCAAATCCAAAAAAGGCGGGCGTGATATCAACCATAAAGCATCTTCAAGCTCTAACTACCCAATCATAAGCAACTTTTTGTCCATTTATTTATGTGCCTAACTTTTGTGTAATTGTCACCTACTTATTTTTTATTATTAATTAATTTATTAAACTTTTTTTTTGAAATATTAATTTATTAAACTTTAATCATCTAATATTTTGTATTTCAGACGAAATAAATTGTTTGTTTATTTAATTCAAATAAAGTGATTTACCTATTTATGTCCCTCTCATTTAATATTATTTTCTAGAAGTATTATGAATTGAGCTTTTCAATTTGCATCATTTTTATTTTTGGATAATACTCCACCATTTTCTTATAATTTTATCTGTGCATTTTCACTATATTTTTTAATTTTATCCATACAACTCATTCTCTCGATTCAGTTATTATCAATATCCACTTTTTCTTTAAAATATTTTGAGAGATTCCACGTGGTAACCTTGAGGTTTTGGGTTTTCCATGTGGTAACCAAAACTTAGAAAAAATTCACACGGTACTCTTGAGGTTTACGTAATTGTTCCACCGTAACATTTTTGCACATGAAAACATTAGCAAACGTTAATTTCGAAGCTTTAAGTCTGTTGTACGCCTATTTATGCGACTCACCATTTCAAATACCATTGGTTTCAACCTTTTTCCCCAAAACATAAACTCCAACTCTACCGGCTATCTTTTATCCAAATCATTATTTCCCCCAAATTTGATCTAAAGATGGTATAGTTAGGGTTTATATTTTGGGGAAAAGGTTGAAATTGATGATATTTGAAACGGTAAGTCGCATAAATAGGCGTACAACGGCCTTAAAGTTTCGAAATTAATGTTTGCTAATGTTTTGCTAAACTTTTATGTGCAATAAGGTCACGGTGAAACAATTTGTTGGTAAACCTCAGGGTTACCGCGTGGATTTTCTAAAAATTTTAGTTACCCCGTATAAAATCCTAAACCTCAGAATTATCACGTGAAATTCCGATAATTAAATTTCATTTTACTACTATCCGATCCAGACAGATTAGTATACCTACTTGAATTAAGTACGTTACATCTTTGCATTTTTGTGGTTGACACTTGTACATTTATTGTGTGGTTAACATTACTAATTAATAGACTTTAGATTTAGCTAAATTGAATCTTAGCATAATTGTACCCGACAAATTGAGGAAAAGAAGGAAATCGACAAATTCAAAAATGGTATAAATTAAAGTAATTGTGAGTGAACTCATCTTAATAATTAGTTTTTTTTTTTGAGATATCTTAATTATTAGTTTATCATATGATTGTTTTATAGTTGCAATTTTAGTTAGTTAAATGAAATTGCTGATATAGATGTTAAAATAGCATTTTTTTTAACTTTAAAAAGTATATTTTATATATGGCAACTATGTAATGTTAATGATGTTCAGGGCCGATCCTAGGTTTTTAGGGGCCCGGGGCGAAAAAGTATTCATGGGCCCTTAAACTATTGTATATATAGAAAAGTTCGAATCTTAACACTAACTGAAAACTAAAATTTATGAAGGGCCTTGGGCGTAGACTCACCTTACCCTTGCTTAGGGTCGACCCTAATGATGTTCCATGAAAAAATAAGCTTATAAATTTATGATCATATATTATTCCGTTTTGTTTTAGTTAGTTAGCAAAGCGGATTCAAACTATTTTAATTAAAAGTATGAAGATATTTATTACTATATTTTTTAACGAATTAACTCAACAAAAAGTTTAAATTGATAGTTAAGACTCTATTACACTCTTTTAAACGACAATCTTTTAAATTAAAAGTGCAGATGTTGCATAGAATCTCTTATACATATATAGCATTTGATAGTTCACTTTGAAATGAAAGGATGGATGAAATTCAAACTCGTGACCTTCTATTATGTTGGCTTTTGAGATTATGTCAAGGAACCAATTCAAGAAATGTAAAAGCTTAATCTTTTAGTTGAATTGGTTATTTGACATGATATCAGAAGCTAATGTGATAAATGAGTTATGAGTTTAAATCTCATTCACCTCTGTTTTCAAGTGGAATGTTTAGCACTGTGAATGAGAGGAAGACAAGTATTATTACATCTATTTTTTAGCCTAAAAAACTCTTTTGTAAGTTGGTTCCTCGATAATAACCTCAAAAATCCAAATAATGTAAAACCATTAAAGGTGGTTCTAAGACATTTAACTATTTTGATTTATGGTATTACAACAAGAAGAGGTAATTAATCTTTCTTTAATTAATTAGTGCACATAAATACCCAATCATTACGAGAATTAAATGGAAACCTCAAACGCCTAAGGGAGCCCATAGTACTAATTGAATTTTACTTATTCTTAGTGGACATTTGAATTTTAGGATTATATCTTATCATGTTTATTTGAAAACTTTAACTCACATAAGATTCAATATAGACAAATATAATACTTTTTTTTTTTTGAGTAAAGACAAATATAATACTTCTAATATAAATATTGATTATTGACATTTATTTTGATCGAGAAATTTCACATTAATATATTTCCTCCGTTTTGAAATACTCGCTACATTTCTATTATTGACACTATTCATCGTTCAAGCTTATTTTATATATTGCGGCTAATATGTGTAAGAGAAAATATAGTCAAATGGGATCTTGTTTGAATCGTCTAATTTGCAAACTTTCATAAAATTAACTTTTTATAATCTTTAAACGTGTATATATAATTCACTAGATAATGATCCAAATAATAAATTAGATTACGTAAAAAGTCAAATGTAGCAAGTATAGTGAAACAGAAAAGTATAAAATAATATTCAAAACAATTCAAATAAGTAGGAGCAACTTTACGCTTTTAGCTAGCTTTTAGATAACAAAATACTCAATCACCTTAAATTTTACAATCACCCATTTTTTTTTCCACACATGAAAATGTGTCATATGTCATGTCTAGGGTGGAAAAATATTACAAAACTCAAAAGAAGTTAACTCATAAATATAAAAAAAAACTAAATATTAAAATTCATAAAAAACAATTTACCTCAAAAAAACTAAAAAAAATATTAGTTTCCTAGTTAATGAAATATGCATAATTATAATTAGCAAGCATAAAAGTCCACAAGTTCATCCAATGACTCAGGTTGAGGGTCAGCATTTTCAAGCATCCAAAGCAAGTGTTCAAACAACACCACCTCACATTCCACAAAAACCTCCTCAACGCCGCCATGACTTCCGCCATTAGACCGCCCTACGAGCTCTCGAAAAAGCGGGTGGTCGAGGATTTCCGAGCTAACCATGTACCTCCGGCGAGATTTTCCGACAAACACTGGGACCGATTTCGGCGACGTCGAGTCAAAGGAGGAGATGTTGGAGTTAGAGTTTGCAACAATTGGTGATGATAAACTTCTCCTACTTAGACTTTTTTTGAGAAATTTTCCAAGTTTTGTCATGATATTTGGTTTCTTGGAAACAAAGTAACAAGAAAATGATAAGGGGAAAAATTGGTCAAATATAATAAATTGGAGGGGTTTTATTGAATTTTAGGTGGATGATGGGTTTAGTGTTTTAGGTTATTTATAAAAGTAGAGAGCAAGGGAGAATAGGTGGTGGAGTTTGGTAAGAAAGGAGAAATTATAAAACATATTTGTGGGGTATAGAATTTATTTTCTTCATGTATATAAATTAGTTATTAGGTACCTAACTTAAGTAATTAGTCATAATTATAATAATGATAATGGGGTATTTTATGTTTGGGAATTGCTTGTTATTTGTTGCCGGTTGGCTTTTTAGTTGACTTGTTTGATCAAGTAGATGTGTTAGCTAATTTTTTGTTTTTTAAACAAGGTGAAATAGTAAATTGTTTATGAAGATGTTCAGTAATAATAAAAATTGATTATTGGTTGTTTATTAGAGAGAAGTGAGCTAACAAGCCAAAAAAAGCTAACTAAATTAGCTTTTAACCTGAAAGTGAATTTCATTAATTGTTTTTTAATTGATTAATAAATTAACAAATTAAAAGTCAAAAACCAATTTAAAGTTCTTTGCCAAACAATCCAATAACAATAATAATTACAATTAATATAATTTTAGATTAGTGAACAAGTAAATGAGTGGCTTTTTGTCAAAGTGGCTTTAAATTTATTTATTTTTTTTTAAAAAAAAAACCGGGGTCCCTTTCCTTTGAAAGATTATTTTTGATTGGTTGGACTTGGAAACCAGCACGGTTTTGTCGTTTGGAGCGTCTTTACTCTTTATAATTAGGATCCAACAGAACTATTTGATGGTCTCAAAGCCCCATGATTTGATTTGATATCTGATTCGAATTTTAGGATATTTAATTTGGATCGTATATTTGATTAAAAAAATCGACTTTGACATTTAAATATCTGAATATCTGATATTTAGTAGTCAGGTATCGAATATCGAACCTAATTTCAAATAGTTGGATTGATATTGTGTGATATATCAGATTTAGCTTGAAAAAGGATTGATAAACTACTTATATCAATAAGGTGCATCTTCTTTTCATGGGAGCCCATTTGCTAAGAACTTCATAGTTAAACGTGCTTGTTGGGGAGCAATCTTAGGATGGGTGAAATCCTGGGAAGTTTTTTCGGGTGCGCACGAGTAAGGCCAAAGTGCGCAGGAAAGACTTGTGTTGGTCTGTGGGGCCAGTCTACAGTCTCCAAGAGTAGTCACCAGCGGTCCGAGGGGCTAGAGTGTTACATATCGGATATTTTTATATTTATAAGTAAATTCGAATATCTGATATAAATAAGAATACAATTATTTTAAAAATCATTTTGATTAAATTCGAATATGATATATCAGATATTTCGGATATGCGATATAAATATTTTCATATATTGGATTCAAATATATGAGTCGGATTGGATATCAAATTTCAAATATACACATTTTCGGTTAATGAATTATTCGATTCGACTGCATGTCCTACATTGCTCACTGCATGCTCTAGCAAGTTATTCGATCCGACTGCATGTCCTACATGGCTCACTGCATGCTCTAGCAAGTTTTGCCTAATATAAATACTCCCTCCGTCTCTACGTTCTTGTATATATAAGTTATGATGGTTTGGTGTTTTGCCTAATATAAATGCTCCCTCCGCATCAAGTTTAAGTTTCAATCCCGCAAAAACAGGGCAAAAACGCTCAAACTTATCAAACTACAATTCACCTCCCTCTTGTCATCTATAAATGTTACTACACAACCTACTCACCAAAAAACAAAATCACCCCTTTTTTAAATCTCATTCATATATTTCTCTTTTAGTTTTATATACACAATTTATTATCTTTATTACCGAATATCATAATTATTTTAGATCGTTTTACTCTACGCAATAAGGATCATGACTTTATTACTTTTTTACGATTTACAATATCCTATTATTTTTTGAAAACTATTTGGTAGAAGTATTTTCCACAGGTATATTTTATCTACTTTATGAGGATGATGTGTATTTCAGATACAGACTAGAAGCAATTAAAATGACAAGGTTTGTATTTCTATCATATGTATTCTTTTGAATTTCATTTTTGATAAATTTAAAATAGGTTTAAGGTCTAGTCATATATTCAATCATAATCAGTTTTATAATTTGATATATATGACAACGTTTTAAATTTTTTTGAACAGTATTGCAAAATGTATATCCCAAGCTTGTGAAGACGCTTTTTTTAAATTTTATTTCACTCTAACGAAACTACTTTGTGAGAAAAGTAAAAAGGCATGGAAAATTGTACGTAACCTTAATGTAGAAGATGCGGAAAACATTATTAAAGTGAAAAACCAAAACAATATATTACTGAAGATCGATTTGCATGGTCTTCATCGATCGTAAGCAATTGAAGCAATAAAGCAACGTCTTGAAGTGATTGAGACCAATTCAAAAATATGGCTTAATCCATCTGATGATTCCCATCTAGTAAAACCAATTTGGTTGGACATCATTATAGGTATATATTTGCTTTCACTTTTGATTTAAATATAAATGTCATTCTTTTCCAATATTGCTTTCATCTGATGCAAATAAGATTGCTTGATAAGATTGCCTAAGTTTCCATTGCCATGATGCATTTGGTTTTTTCTCGTGAATGAAAAATCTTTTTTTTTGCCAAAAAAATAATAATATAACTGTATTATAAAGTACTATTTGCATTTGGGAACTAACTTTTATAACTTTTGTTTGCTAGGCGTAGGAAAACATAGGTGTGGAGAAGCTAAACTTCCTACAACAGTGAGGACCTTCCTTTCTAATAAAGGGTACAGCCTTTTGACTTACTTCATTATGTTAAATTATCCATTTCAAATGTAAACTTAACATTGCAGGTATCGGTTCTATGAAGACAGACCGGGTGTAATTATGGTTTGTCCTAAGTTCAAAACCATTTGATATTAATGTTGTCCGAAGTTGGAGATTATTCGGATATTACAGCTTAGGAGTTTAATTTTATCATGATGCATGTGTTATGTAAACATTACCTATTAAGTTCTAAATTGCTTTCGATGATAATAAGTTTCATGAAATATATTGTTTTTACCACTTTTACGCCTTTTTTAAATTTTCACTCATTTGTACTAGTGTCATTTCATTGAGATGAAAGAAATACTCAAGTTAGCATTAACGTCTTCAAAAAAATTATTGTTGTATCAAACACCATTAAAAATTTTCTCAATCAATTTAACAAGTGATCTAAAAATATCAACAATACATTCAACTCTACATTATGTGATACTTAAAATTTAGTTTAAGAAATAAAACTTATAAAGTTTGTTTCCACATAGCAATTCTATGAAAATGGTCGAACACTTATCAATAACCAAAATCATACATGCCTTACTATGAGTTCAATCTCGTATTTGATGATAAAGCCGTAAAAGTGAAATATTAATGACAAGTCCTTTTAGTTCGGCAATGGCTGAACTATTTCATGTTAGATCTAAAGTAACATTTATAGATTGTTATGTGTTTATATAGATATATCTTGAATAGGAATTGATATTACAACAAATTTAAATAACTTAAAATAAATAAACAACCTTAACCGAAAATACTTTAAGATAACACTATTTATAGAAACTTTATATCGAACTAGTTAAAATTATTCGTAAGTTTAACAAGTATGCCTCCAAAGAAGGAATAAAAGAGTCTACCACACAAATCCCATTTTTGACAGCACGTATGCTCTAAATCTCACAAACAGCCTTAGCATTGATATTTTGTGTCACTCCCCAATCCTCCCGAGCTTTCAAAGAAAATTATTGGCCAGTTATGTGATCGCCTCTCAAAAGCTGAGTTAGTTACTGCCTTAGAGTGACGTGTAGTAGCCCTTTTATAAAATTCCTTTTTCTTATCTTTCAATTTCTATTTTATACGCAACTCTTTTTCAATAATTATATTTCTTCCTTACACCAGAATTTTTTTATAATCACTATCTATTAAACCCTAGTAAAATCATTTTTTTCTCTTATCTATTTTCGATATCACTCTTAAAAAAGTCATCCTTTTATATTTGAAAGTACCCAAAAATTAACTACTCTAAAAGCTCTTTTTATTCATCGTTTCAACAAATATAGGAAAATTTCATGTGTCATTACAAAGATTTGTCATATGAAACATTCAAATTGTTGAATTGTTATTTTTATTGAACTAAATATCTTACAATTAACTAAAAGATGTTTTTACAATGATTTACCACATGGAATCAAAATGGTTAGTTGCTATATTTTTATTAAACTAATTAAAGTAAAGTTGACTTTATTTTATTACATGCATAACTTATTATATTTCCACTAGAAAATTCAAAACACTTAAAAACACTCAATTTTTTCTTTTTGCGATAATTCAAATAAGAGTAGTATATTTAAGTGTTTTTAAGTGTTTCATTTTAAAATATGATAAATTCTCAATAATATCCTCATATTATTGATCTTTTATCAACTGTAGTCTTATTGCTTTTTTAGTTGAAAAAAAAATGTCGTTTTTATTTTTCTTTTATTGATAGAATTGGTAGAAAATTCATACCACTCCTTTATATGCTCTTACTTAAAATTCCTTATGGAGAAGAACAATGTTAAAGATTTTATCAAAAAAATGTAGGAAAAGAAAGAGAATTTCTAGAGATATAGATGAAATCATGAAAGTGTAGAAACACTTGGCTTATGTAGAAAATTCTAAATTAGTAGTCACCCTCACCCAAGTCACTTAAGGCTATGAATAGATAGCCAATCAAAGAGAAAGGGTGGTGAAAAAAAGTCAAAATCAAATAGACTTATTTCACACAACAAAAATGTAAGAGTATGCTCACAAAAAGCGAGTGTACACTAAAATATGAGAGATTGGTAAGACATGAGCTCACATACTAATATATTAGTGAATAGTGTATAGGTACGGAACAAGTGTCCCACCAAAAATTATTATTGTACAATTTATGATGTAATTAAATATTTGTATTCAGTCAATATAATACAATACTTATTTGGGTCCAACTACCATTTCGCGTGCGCCACAAGAACTTCTATCAAACAACTTAATTCAAACCACCAATATTACAGTTAGAGGTGTTTAACAGGGCGATTCGAAACAATGGGTCAAGAGTCGGGTCACATGTTAACGGATTCTTAGTAGGTCGGGTCAATAACAGGTAATAACTATCACAAATTCTTACTGGAGACCGTATATACAATAGACGTCTCAAGTTTTGGGGCTGGCCCAATTGATAAATTAAAAAAAAACTGATTGGTGATTTTGTAAGTTAAAAGGAAGATATGGGCAGGGCTATTGAGAGACGTCTATAGTATAGACGGTCTCTCAAGAGAGGGTCTGATATATTGCATAGCAAAAAATATAAATTATATCTAAATTGATTTAAGTTAATTAATATCAACCTTTTATATGAAACAATATTTTTTGGGCCTTAAGATATTTGAAAGTCTAGACGATACCCTGTTTTGCCTTTGCTAATAGAGAATTATGATGATATGTTTATTTAAGTAGATTTTCATTTTTCACACATATTATCTAAAGTTTGTTCATAACGATCAATACAACTTTTTAAGCTTTGACGGCCCTAATCGTTGCAGATTAAGATTTTAGGGAAATTTTACGTTAATCATGGGGTTTTAGGTTTTTCATATGCTAATCAAAACTTTTTTATAAAATCGTTATTGTATGATTAATTAAATGCCACACGGTAACCCCGAGGTTTATGAAATTGTTACATCGTGACCTTTTTGCACATAAAACGTTATCAAATGTTAATTTTGAAGCTTTACGGTTGTTGTACCCATATTTATGTGACTCACCATTTTAAATGCCATCAGTTTTAACCTTTTTCCCCAAAACATAAACCCAACTCTACCATCTTTCATCTAAATCATATTTTACCCCCAAATCTAAAGATGTAGGGTTAGAGTTTTATATTTTTGGGGAAAATGTTGAAATTGATGACATTTAAAATGGTAAGTCGCATAAATAGGCATACAACAACCTTAAAGCTTCGAAATTAACGTTTGCTAATGTTTTATGTGCAAAAAGGTCACGGTGGAACAATTTGGTAAATTTCAAGATTACCGCGTGGATTTTTTAAAAGTTTTTGTTACCACATGGAAAATCTAAAACCTCAGAGTTACCACGTGGAATTTCCCAAGATTCTATTATATATAAGCTTAAAAAACAATTTAAAATATTTTTAAATAAATACTTTGAAAGTCATATATGAGCAAATTTATCATCTACGATGACTTTACATCACAAGCTCATTGCATAAAACACAAACTACTCTACACTAACCCACCTAGCAACACTTCCAATTTCGATGAAAGTATTTTTTTTAATTCAAATGTTACAAAATAAGTTGAACAAAGAAGTATATGAGTATATGAATATATTGTGAGGACTGGCGTAACAATTTGAGGCTAGAAAGATTTGGAAGATTTTCAGAAACAAACCATCATGATATTATTCTGATAACACAATATTCATCAAATTCAAATTATATATTCCCTGATAGTCTTTAAAAAATATGGTAATAAATAAAAAGAGAATGAATTGTGTGTTGAAATTAAAAGAGAGTTACAATGTACGGATGAGATTAAAAAAAGGAAAATTTGCTCAAATTAATCTCAATTATCACCCGTTGGCCAAAAATAATCTCAACTATCAATTATTTTTTAATAATCCCAACTATTCTCATAATTTGTTAAAAAAATACCCACTCCATTGGTTGGAACGGGTAATTTTTCCACTTTTTTTCCTTTTTTTTACATAACGGTTCAAAATTAACCCTTCCCCTTCATCTATTAATCAAAAAAGAAAGAAAAAATTGAAAAAGTTACATGTTGCAGCCAGTTAAAAGGGATGTGTGTATGTTTTTAACAAATTATGAGAATAGTTGGAATTATTAAAAAATAATTGACAGTTGGGATTATTTTTGGCCAATGGGTGATAGTTAGGATTATTTTGAGGAAATTTTCCTTAAAAGAAAGTGATGGATCATCACCCAAAAATAGAAATGATGCAAATTAAATGGGACGGACAAAATAAAAAAATGCTACAAATTTAATGGAACAGAAAGAGTATTATGATGGCATTGATTTGGATTTTGGAAGATATGAATGAATGAAACTATATGCATGTTTGGACGCATACTAAGGCGGGCCGGCGGCACATGGGATCAACAAAAAAAATATGGGCAATGGACGGCGCTATGCTTAGGCATGCACACTCGCATTGAGCTGACTTAAGAAAACTAACTTGATAAGGCCCATATAAAATTCCTTTGTTTTTTGGCAAGTAAATGGTTTTTTTTAATCAGGTCGACCGTCTTTTGTAAAGACGACTCTCAAAAGTCCAGTCTAAATCTATATTTAGAGTTATAACAATATATATTTAGAATTGGACTGAGCTTTTGAGAGCCGTCTTTACAAAAGACGATCTCAAGTAAAAATTTGTGTTTTTTAATATATAATTGATAAAGTGATGGATTGCACCGGATTTTAAATAGGAAATGCGATTCCATCTCATTAGTTTGGGATGGATTTAATGAAAAGCGAAAATTTGGTAATAAATAAAGAGAGATAAGAGATTAATTTATGTGGATAATGTAGATGAAGTTAAATCAACGTGATATGATTGAAAATTATTTAAAATGCGTAATGTAATTTAATACGTAGAAAATGAGGCAAGTTTAGTAATTATTTAGTGAAAGTGATATTACCATTATGCGATAACCTCCATCAAGTTATTAAACTAAGACTTAGATTAAGTCATCATTCCAAATAACACAAGTGTCTTGACGGAACTCGTTAGAATAATTTCATTTGACGTATAAAGGATGTAAATTTGATTGGTTTTGAGTCGGGTTAAGTTTAATTTATAATCAAAGTTAGTTCTAATTTCCAATTGGACGAATAACCGAACATGATAGGTTTCGAAATAAAATCAATTCATAGCTCGGCCGATTCATGTCTTATTCGAGACTAGTTCATGGGTTGATTTAAGGTCAAGATTAGTTCAAAGGTTAGTGTTGATCCAAGAGTATAGGGAGCGCTCGTCAAATATATTATATGAATATATATGTCAGAAATAGGAACGTCTGATTAGAATAAGAGAGTAATATATAAAAATTTGACTTATTACTCCAATAACGATGGGTTAACGATAATTTACCTAAAAAATGGATTGATAACAATGTTTTTTTTAATGAAATACTCTTTTCTATTTTATCATTTGTGGAGATGTTTAGTAATGTTGAATATTGGTTGTTGGCTGTTTTATTAGAGAAAAATTTGACCAACAGGCCAAAAATCAACAAAAAAAAAACTTGTTGGAGCAGTTTTTTCATTTTGGCTTAAAAGCTAACATTTCGGCTGTTTTAAAAGTCATTTATCAAACTTTTTTTGACTGTTTAACCAAACAACAAGTCAAAAGTCAAAAGCTAACAAAAAGAGAGTAATTAGTTATTAATAGATTATTCCAAATCTCATTAACATCTTGAGTTGTTATCCGACATAAACATAAATGTCAGAAGAATGAAGAATAATAGCTGAAATCAGGTATCAACATGCATGGGAAATTTTATTGAACCATCATGTCGACATGATTTGTGTTACGTTTTTGTTGCCATTTCTAGTAGCAATTTGCAGACCCATATCTTAATTCTACTATGTACTCATCCTATATTATGGACTTGTTAGTTTTGTAAATTAAGCATTGCATAACTCATAATTTACATTATGGTGTCCCTTATATATTTATGAGTTTAATTGATGTGTTTTAATACGTTTTTACATTTTTTTTTTATTGCATTTTCTGCTTAGAGTTTTGTATGAAAAAACTTTCTTTATGAAAAAAATGATTTTTAATGCTATGAAGACGTTGACAAAGAAATTTGATCGTATAAACAAGGAATTGAATTTAACGACCAAAATTCGAAGGGTTTGGAGGTAAAATCTAACATGTATTCAATATTTTCAACATAACATCGATGTTCTCCAAAATACAAATTCTAAGTTAAATTAGATAAATGATATTAGATTTAGATAAACAATCAAATCATTGATCAATTTCACTATATAGATGGATGGAGTATTAACAGGGTTGACCTTAGGGGTGGGCAAGAGGGGCCGTCGTCCAAGGCCCCATGTCAACAAAGTAAAATTAATAAATGTAGAAGGGTCTATATAGGTGATAAGTTGCAAAAGGTAAGGGCCTCAATGTGTTATTTCGCCCTGGGCTCAAAATATCTAGGGCCAACCCTGAGTATTAATTAATACTAGTATTAATGATTTGTCAACAAAAGAAAAAAATATGTAAGGATTGGGTCAGATCATAGAAAGGTATCCAATGACAATGAGACTAATCTTTGTTATTATTAAGCTAAATTTAATTATTAAGTGCATTCCATTGGCTAGCCTAATAAGAGTAATTAATGGAGTGTTCTAAATCTGATTAACATCTTCTTGTATTGTTATCCGACATATATAAACTTTAATGTCAGAAGAATTAATCCCATGTCGACAACATATCTGTTACGTTTGCAGACCCTTTTTTTTATTTTAGGATAAATCGAGGAAATAGAAAATTACGAGAAAATCAAATATAGAATCTTAAAAGAAAAATATTTTTAATACTAAATTATATATATATATATATATATATATATATATATATATATATATATATATATATATATATATATATATATATATATATATATATATATATATATATATATATATATATATATATATATATATATTTGTTAATATAAGATTAAGATCTTAATATGTATAGACTTAGAGTAATAATTTTAGAGTCGTTTTGAATATTACTCCCTCCGAATCAGTTTAGATGTCCCATTTGGGATTTTACGGATTTTAAGAGTTGAGTGGGGTCCATTAAAAAGGTGGTTGTTAGGTATTTTAATTGATTAAATTAATTGTAAAGGTGGTAGTTGGGTATTGGGAATAAAAAAAGTGGGGGTATTTAGGTAAAAAAAGGATAGACAAAAAAGGAAATGAGACAATTGGTATGATTTTGCCAAATAAGGAAATGGGACATCTAAATTGATTCGGAGAGCGCATTATTTTTAAGGCATGGAGCAAAAGTTATACTTTACATCTTGTGTAGAATACATATATAGTCCTATTTTACTAGTTAGTAAGACAACTTGCTGTGAATTTTTTACAATAAAATAAAAAAATTAAAGTCGGTATTCATAAATACTAATTATGAAAAAATCCCGCTTAATAAAAGTTATTCATATCATCATCATCATACCCAATGTATCCCGCTCATAGATAAACTATGGTCAAGGTCTGAAGAGGAAAGATATTTGGTAGCTCACACCCATATAAAAGCTATTCATATCATATGATATGACACTTACAATTGGAGAAGATAGAAATATAAATTAAAATTAGAAAAACAAGAGATTTAGCTAGTTACAAGAGTTCGACATTTTATATATATATATATATATATATTGAGCGGTCCTAGGCCATTAGTCGTAGACCTAGAGCCTGAAATAAGGGCCTCAAATATTAAATTGTGGTAATAGAAACACAAAATGTAATTGGAAGAGTTGGTAGAATCTGATATTTTTACAAAGTGGTGTGGATCAAATCTTACCAAAGACAAATTTTATTTTTGGAAATGAAGTATGGTGGGCCCCACCAATAAATCACTCCCAACTTTTTTGGGTAAATGAAATCAATTACGGCCCACTCAAATTACACTCCAACTCTATGTCTCGTGTAATTGCAATAGACTATTCTAGAAAATGGAGATTATCGATCCATCAATTAGGCTTTTCATCTTCTTGTTGTTCCCTCTAATATCTAACCTTTCCACTTCTCCATAACTCCATTAATTTCTCCATAACACCATTAATTTCTCTATAACTTTTATTTAAAATGGAGAATTTTATTTATATCTCCAATTTTATAACTGATTTCTTTATGAAATCATTTTTTAAACCATTTAAATTATTTTATAACTCCATTTATATGTTAAGATCTACAATTTCTAAAGCCCCAAAGTTGAATTATCAAGGAGAAAATTACACCAGATCTTCAACTAAAGGTATTTTATTTATTGATAATAACTTATAAGATTTAATTTTCTGAATTTTTTATTTTATTAATCTACAGTTCTAGACTTTATGAATGAATGAATTAATTGGGTTTATTATTGGTTAAATGCAAAATCAAAAATCTTATGGTTTTTTTTGTCTTCAATTTCAGTTGGAATTGCTCTTCTATACAAATTGGTCTTGCCATCTTAAATCTTAATCAATACAAAATCAGAAATCAAGTATTGGACTTCAATTGCAGAAATTAATCTGGAAACGGGAGGACATTCGGTGCTAATATACTGCTTTCCTTTCTCTCTTAGTTTCTGTATTTAAGTTCTTTTGTATTTGATTGTGCTATTTTATTATGTTTCGTAAGTACGAATCAGGATCAAAAAAACGTAGTAAACAAAAAAGGGTACAACAATTCATTCAATCCCAAAGAGGTGCTCTAGATAAATTTTTGAAAAATAACACTCCCACACAATCTAATCCCGTAGAGGAGGAAAATATTACAATTGATGATGTTGAACATGTGGATGTTGGTGTTAACTTAGTTGATAATTTTGAAGACTTTGCACAAAACTGTGATAATCTTGAAGGTAATGATTCACAAAAATGTGATGATAATAATAATAATGTTGAACAAAATGATAATAATGAGCTTGACTTAAACGACCCCAAAAATTGGGACACTCTTGATAATAATTCTATTGATATTTTGGCTTTGAATGGCCCTAAAAGGGATTTAGAAATTGTGAAAGGCCCAAAAAATAGTGTTAATCGTAGATTTTCTTCGGCTCATTATACAAGGTCTTTGCCCAATGGTGAAACTTGTGATCGAGAATGGCTTGTGTATTCAAAGGAGCTTGATAGAGTGTTTTGCTTTTGTTGTAAAATCTTTAAAAAAGGATTGGTAAAAGGTGCTTTAGTTCGTGAAGGGTTTAATGATTGGAATAATTTAAGTGTTAGACTCAAAGAACATGAAACTAGTCGTGAGCATATATTAAATATGTCTACTTGGTGTGAACTTCGATTTAGATTGCAAAAGAATGAGACAATTGATAAAGTTTCTCAACAACAATTTAAAAAGGAAAAAGAGCATTGGAAAAATGTTTTCATTAGAATCATTGCTATAGTGAAATATCTTGGTCAAAATAACCTCGCATTTCGTGGAAGTAAAGAAAGGTTATTTGAAAAAGGAAATGGCAATTTCTTAGGATTAGTTCAAATGCTATATGAATTTGATCCTGTGATGATTGAACATGTTGAGCGTATTAATAGTGGAAAAATTCACCATCATTACTTAAGTCATTTTATTCAAAATGAATTAATACTTTTGCTTTCTTCTAACATTAGATCCATTATTGTGAAAAAAATAAAAGAAGCAAAATATTATTCTATAATGTTGGATTGCACCCCCGACTCTAGTCATCAAGAACAAATGTCCTTAATTATAAGATGCGTTGATGGCTCTACTAACTTTTTTAAAGTTGAAGAATTTTTTCTTGAATTTCTAGTTGTTAATGATACTAGTGGTGCGGGACTTTTTTTAGAATTGGAAAATATGTTAAAATCTCATGACCTTGATATAAATAATGTGAGAGGTCAAGGATATGATAATGGTGCTAATATGAGAGGGAAAAATCAAGGTGTCCAAAAGAGATTATTAGAATTGAACCCTAGAGCTTTTTTTACTCCGTGTGGTTGTCATAGTCTCAATTTGGTCTTGTGTGACATTGCAAATACTTCAGACAAAGCAAGAAACTTCTTTGGCATTGTCCAACGTATTTACACTATATTTTCCAAATCTACAAAAAGATGGACTATTTTGAAGGAACATGTGAAAAATTTGACACTTAAACCATTGTCCACCACACGATGGGAAAGTAGAGTTGAGAGCATAAAAGCTATACGATTTCAAATTGCTGAACTTTATGAAGCCTTAGTTGAATTAGCGAAAAGATACGGATACTCTAGTGCAAAGCGAAGCTAAGTCATTAGCAAATAATGAACTTGGTAGTTTTGAGTTTTTACTTGCTACTATAATTTGGTATCAGACTCTTAGTCAAGTAAATTTGGTTAGTAAAGAATTTCAATTAAAAGACATGATGATAGATGTTGCTATACATATGATTAATTGATTAATTTCCTTTTTAAAAGTTATAGAGAAAGTGGTTTTTCAAATGCATTGATTTTAGCAAAAGAGTTAGCAAATGAAATAGGAATTGAGTGTGTGTTTCCTCAAAAGCGTCAAGTCGTGAAAAAGACATTTTGATGAAACAAGTAATGAAGAAACTTTATTATCACCAGAGGAATCATTCTGAATATAATACTTTTTATACATTGTTGACCAAACTATTGGTTCTTTGAAGAAGACATTAGAACAATATCAACATTATGAGAATATATTTGGCTTTTTCTTCAAATCTCATAAACTAATTTCCATAGATGACAAAAAACTTAGATCATGTTGCATTAACTTGGAAAGTTCTCTTAGGAAAGGTGAGGAATCTGACATTGATGGAAATATTATTGATTTTAGTGGAGTTAATGTTGCTTAGAGAGCTTTTACCTAAGAAAATTGGAGCAATTGACATATTACAATTTATGAAACCTTTACTTCTTTTCCAAATGCAATTATTGCTTACAGAATTTTATTAACTATTCCCATTACTGTTGCATCTGCAGAACGAAGTTTTTCAAAGTTGAAATTGTTGAAGTCATATTTGCGAAGCACTATGTCACAAGAAAGGCTAAATGGTCTTTTAAGTCATATTTGCGAAGCACTATGTCACAAGAAAGGCTAAATGGTCTTGCGTTAATGTGATCGAGAGCGATATTTTGGAGGAAATTGATATTGAATCTGTTGTAGATGATTTTGCTTCAAGACATGTGAAAAGAGCAACACTTTTTAAGTGATTTGTTTGTAAATTTTTATTATATATTTAAGTAATTTTTGAATATATTGTTACAATATAGAGTATTATCTTGAACTATTTTTCTTAAAGTGGAAATTTTTTATCTTTTGATATAACGAAGGGCCCCATTTCGAAAAATATCGCAAAAATAATTAGGGCCTCAAAAACCTTTGCTCCGCCCCTGTATATATATATATATATATATATATATATATATATATATTTGAGATTCAATCAAAGGGAGATTGAGAATTAATTCAATGTATAATAAGATTAATAATTATGTCATTCTGTCATCTAATGATATAATTGATAGATTATTTGATAGTAATGCTCTTACAATTAAACAGATTAATATATACAAGATTTGGTGTGTGTTTTAGGGCTCCCTCAAGTGAAACACAAACTTGTTCATCATTATATTTGTGTCAGAAAATCAACACAGCATAATATCATGCAGATCATAACAAAAATTGTAAAGAATTAGGGGGCTGAACTAAAAAGACAGGGAAAAAGAGAGTTTTTTGTCATTTTTGTCAAAAACAAAAAAATTATATGTTTTACGTAATACAATAGAGTTTATCAGAGGCGGAAAAAAGATTATCGGTCATATTGATGTTTAGTAAATTAGACCCTTCATCTAACATTAATGGTAAAATATGAAACAAAATTTTCGTATATAAAAAATCTAACATTGGTAGGTTTTGAACCCCTAATCAACAATATTATAGGAAGACGCATCACCAATTGAGCTATGATTGGCTAATAAATTATAAAGAGTAATTTGCTAATTTATAAGGTCTATATTTTCTGGTCGTAGGCGGTCGAGCACCTTAAATGGATCTAGAATCGCCCATCTAGTTAATTGATAAATCATGCTTAAAATTAATGTTCATAAAAATATTATTGTTTAGAGTTGGGGGACTTCACTTATGATGAGTGATGAGAAATCAACCAACAAAATTGCATGTTACTCTTGTAGAAACATATAATACTACAACATATTAATTTTTGCAACATTTTATTATATTATATGGTCTTATAAATCAAACAAATAATTATTATAATGTGAATTTTAATTTGGTCATTATACATTGCATGTGCTTTTCAAAATCAATGTCTAGCTAGCTAACTCTAATAAGAATCTTTTCAACTATTGTCATGATCTTAAAAAGACCTTAAGCACATGCATTAACTCCACTAATTATGTTATTTAGAACATCCAACGTCTAAATTTTTTGTCACTATCTAAGCAAAGTTCCATGTTTAAATTATAAGCTATAACCTCAAGCATGATGTGTTTACTTTTTAGTATAAGTAGTGGTCCAATTAATATTATGCTGCTTAAGACACACAATTAGAGCTTCACAGGTCGGTTTCTGAACTTTCAGTGGCCCGGTGAAAAGATTAGAAATAAGGGCCTTTATCGACATTGCTGAAAATTTTCCATTACTATCCTCATAATATTTTTTATCGGATGCGCGAAAAGTTAAATTAATTTGTAATTCTTTTATTTATTGAATTCTTTTTCTTTTTTTTCTTTTTTCACAACAAGATGTATATTTTCGTGGCAACATAATTATAATATGTTAATGACAAATACTTAAATGAGACGGTCTCACCGTAAGACATGCCTCATATTTGGGTTAAATAGTTCAATAATAGAAACTTTTAGCTTATGGGCTTCTTGTTTTAAGGTCGTCTCACCGTGAAACGATATCATACAAGACGGACTGTTAATAATATAAGTAAAATTAAGATGGAGCAATAGAACCCGATTATTAAATATTGAGTACCAAGCTCTCCCAAATTGCAATGCCTTTAATTCAATGAATAGTGAACATTACCTGCCAGTAATATTTTCACTATCACTCTTAATTCTTTAATTTTTTTTACTTTTTTTAATATTTAAATATATATTTAAACCAACCGAATTTTTGAAATATGGGGCCCTAAGCCTTTACCCCACCCGCCCGGGGTCAAATATGGCCCTGCTAGTATGGATGCAACAAAAACTATCCTCACATTTAGTATTTATTATTCCACTTGAAATAAAGGTGGTTAAGATTCGAACCTTGACCTTTCACTACAAAAACAAATCAAGATGGCTTCAATCCGTAGCGAAGCGTGGCTACGGCATGGCTACGAAAGGAACAGTCGCCACACTTGGCTACGGCTAAAACCGAAGCCATACTGAAGCCATCTTTTGGCTACGCACATCAACCGTAGCCATTCCGAAGCCATCTTATTTGCACGAGTTTCCAAATTGCCTTTTCAGTTGCCTTTTCCGTTCTAATCAAAAAATTTTCTTTCCTTCTTCCTTTTGCCTTTACACTTCCTTCTCTCATTAATTTACTTTCCTAAAAAATTTTACTCTCAATTATCTTCAATCTTGGTGTAATTTTCAATCTTCATTCGAAATTTTCACCATCTTCAACCGTGAGTGTTCAAACATTAACCCTCAATCTTCAATCTTCAATCCTCAATTTTCGGTTAGTTTTTTTTTCAGTTTTTTTTATAGTTCAAACATGGTTATTTGTTTCGAGTTTTGTTGTTGTTGTTTTTTTTCAAATCAGTTTTTTTTGGTTATTTATTTTCAATCTTGATTTTTTCGAATTTTTTTAAAGTTTGCATGTTGTTGAGTTCTCATACGAATTTTTTTCTGTATGTTGATTGTTGATTTTTTTCAATCTTCAATACGATTTTTTTGGTTATTGTTGAGTTTTGATGCAATGTTCTTGATTATTATGATGTTTTTTCGGTTATTGTTGAGTTTTCGGTTGTTGATTATGATGTTTTATAATATTAGTTTAGGGTTTTTGTATGATTTTTAAGGTTATTGTATGTGGAATGTAGTGGATATTTTAGGGTTTTTGTGCATATTTTAGGGTTTATCTATGATTTTTTTATGTTAGAATGTTGTTGTTGTTGATTTGTTTGTTTTATGTGTTATGTGTTATTTTTTGTTTGTAATGTATTTTTTTTTATTTCTGATTTAACTGTCTTATTAGTTTATAATGTGTTTATTTTTTTATTTCTGAATTTTCAAAATTTGTTGGTTTGTTGATAACTAGCTGTTAGTAATGAATTTTAGTTTAATTTGTTACTTTTTTTTAATTTGTTTTTGTTTTTCTGTTTTTATTTAGTTTTTTAGGAAGCTCATGGTAGTCCTGGTGCCTCTCATGGATCTCATAACACGCGTGCTTCAAGTGGTTCGGGCGGATATCGTATGCGCCGTGGTGGTGGAAATGGTGGCGGAAAACAATTTCTAATTAAATTTAGTTATTTTATAATTTTTGTAATGTATTTGTGAATATTTTCTTTATTTATATATTTAGTTTGAAACGATAAAAATATAATTAGTTAATTATTTTTTTTTTTCGTACATATTTTATTTGTTATTTTAGTATTGTGGGTTTTATTTATTTATTTATTATTTTTAATAAAATAAAACTTAAAATCTAAATTATAAACTCCCAGCAAAAAAAATTTATATTATAAAATCTTAATTTTTAATAATTAATATTAAAATTCTAATAATAAATAAATAAATAAATAATATTAAAATATTATTAATAAATAATAGGAGTAAATAATAATAATTGGATAAAAAAGCTGGGGCAATGAATATGGCGTCGGAATGGCTACTGTTATGTATTCTGACGCAATAGATGGCTTCAGAATGGCTTCGGAATTTGACAATGGCTACGCCACTTTTGTCTTCGGCTTCTGACAGAAGCCATTCCGTCGCCAAGTATGTGATGGCTTCGAATTGGCTTCGAATTATGACAGTAGCCATCTCTCGTTTTTTTTGTAGTGTTTTTGTCATGTTGACATATGTTATCATGTTAAATTATCAACTCAATCAAAAGCTTAAGATGATAGTTTAAATCTCAGGATATACATAGGTGATTCTAAGCACATTCCGGGTGCCCGACCGCTTTGGGCACCTAACACATTTAGATTAAGCATAATTAAAAATTATGAAAAGTTGATATTAATAACCTTAATTATATGTGATTCAAACCATATCCATCTTTATATTGCTTCAACTTATAGATAAAAAAATAAGTGAACAATGACCAAAAAGTAAATGAGATTAGCTAGCTATTAGGCAGAATTGGAGTAATTAGTTTTATAAAAATAAAGTTTTATTGAATAACAAACCATAAATTCAGTACTGCATAATGAGAAATTACAAAAAACACAAATTATAAAATAACTAAAAATAATAATGTTTGAAAAAAGTGGCCTTATTTTTAAATAAAAAGTAAAATGATAAGAATTTAACCTTAGTGGAATGGATTTGCATTAATACCATTTGACATGTATTACCTAGCTTGTGACATTAATTCACTTCAAATAAAAATTATGACACGACTCTCTTAAGTCAAAATATAATTAATTTGGGTATCTAAAATCTAAATGTATATTAAATAAAATTTGGGTACCTAGTTAAATTCTAATGCCATGTATTTTAGCATATTAATTCAGTTGATCGGTCTTTCTTCATCGACAGTAACTCAAGTATAAACTTGGAGCAAAATACAATAATGTACTAACTATAAATATAGCTAGTAAATTAGTAGAATACTGAAAAATAAAATCGATGTGTAAATTAGTGACGTAAAGAGTAAGAATTACAGATCAGTACGTAAAGTGAAGAGTGAAGAAAAGTATATAATTGTATTAGTATGCATTAAGGGAGTGTTTGGTAAATATTGTACAGTTTCAAACATAATGATAACGGTTAAGGAGGCATAATAAAAACTGAATCCCTTTGTTTCAAAAATTATTTGGTTTAGAATCATTTAGATAACCTATGATATGATTTTTCTGTCCAACATGTCCCTAAACAAACATATGATAACGATTTATCTTTCTTAATTCCATTACTGTTGCGAATTTCACCAAACTAAACACGTACATTCTAAGTCTATATAAAATGTTTACATATAATATTCATCCTAGCTAGGACGACTACTTTCATATCATTTGATACATTTGATTTACAAGATCAAACACTTCAAATTAAATAATTATAAATTTCAATAACTAATTTTGATTGAATATACAAAACAATATATCCCATATTAATTAAAATAAAATAAAAAATTGAAGGTGGCTTTCTTGTGGAATTATAAGGTATATATAATTCTCATATATAAGCCACATTAAATCTAAAAGTAATATATTTTTTAGGAGTAATTCCTAAACTAATTACTATACAACAATTTTATAGTGTATTTTTGCTCCCATCCTATAGAATTATTTTGTTTAACAAGCATAGAAATGAGCAATTTCATCCAAAGACTCAGGCATAGGATCAGCATTCTCCAACATCCAAAGCAAGTGTTCAAACAACACCACTTCACATCCCGCCACCGTAATCTCCTCCTCGTCGTCGGCGGATTTCCCGGAGAGTTGTTGGAGAATCGGATGGCTAACGACATCAGACGGTAGGAGGTACCGTCTCCTAGACTTTCCGACGTACACCGTTTGAAGGTTGCTGGCGGAGATGTCGGAGGTGGCGGACGATAATGACGCATCCGACGCCAATGAGCTCGACGAGGCGGTGTTTGAGTCCGATGATGATAATGTGTTGTTTGTTTTGCTACTTTTGCCAAATGAGAGTTTTTTCATTAGCTTTGTGAATTTTCCTCCTTTGGCCATTTTGGTTTTTGGTTTTTCAAACAAGAATTAAATAAGTGTTATGAGTAGTAAAAGAAAGTGTTGAGATGATGAAATGAGAATTGAGGTGGAGTATATATAGGGTGAATGTTGAAGTTTAGTTTTGTTGTTATTTGAATATTATAATTAATAATGTTGGGTAAGGGATTTATTAGAATAATAAGATTACTATTTTTAAGGATTTTAATTGGTTTGAGCTAGGATTTAAAATTTCTTTTTATAAAACATGAATTATTAGAAAAAAAAAAAAGTTGTGGGACCATAGCCATTTCTTAGTTCATTGATTTTGAGATACAACATTTTGGCTCTATTTGCTCCTAACATTGTTGTTTATTTCATTAAGTACTCTAGCTAGTATTTAGTCTTCACACCTATCTCGAATGTAAATTAAGTAATTTTTTGGAAAAATTAAATAATTTCACTTATTTTTCATTAGTCGTGGTGCATGATTATTTCTAAATAATTTAACATTTGTATATTTTTTTGCTCACATCACCTAATGTCATATTTTAAACAGACTTTCTTCACACCTATCTCGAATGTAAATTAAGTAATTTTTTGGAAAAATTAAATAATTTCACTTATATATATATATATATATATATATATATATATATATATATATATATATATATATATATATATATATAAAAAAGAAAAAAAGAATAATTTTTTTATACATCAACCACTAGAGCACTATGTAGACATTAATCTTTAACGGGATGGACTTAAAATACGTCTCTCAAAGAGACGGTCTCTCATAGAAACAGACTCTCAAGAGACTAGCTGTAATAATAATAACTCGTAACTCCTCCGAATCTATATCATTATACTATGTTGCTATTTAAATTTCAATATTGGGTTCACATTTCACTTATAATTTTAATACAATATTGTTATTTCTTTTAATTCAGAAATAGACTAGAAAATCTCCATATCTATAAAAAAAAAAAAAAAAAATTAATTTTTTTATACATCAACCACTAGATCACTATTGTTAAAACAACTGTCTCAATTCTAGAACATGTAGCATATCTCCTTAAAATCCAACAAAACATTGTTGATTATGTTTTTGTAGCCTAGTAAATTGACCAAATTTAATATAAATCGATCAAACTTATACAAAAATTGCGCCGATTATTCCAATCAGCTTGATAATTGGTGGAAGATGAAATGAATCTGATCTCCACATTTTAATTAAACATGTTCCTTAATTATTCTTGAATTTATATAATTATGATTAGGAACACAAATAAACTTGATTATCAAATCAAATTAAATATAAAAAAATATATATAAAACTTAAGATAAATATGATTCCATTAAATCTTTTGTTGCACATGCCCGTCATTTTCAGTATGAATATTAAAATGAAATACAAACAAATAAGAAAATAAAAGGGTTGGCGGGTGGGGAAGAGCATTAAGGCATGCTGCATGCACTAAAATCCCAAGGATTCGAGTAATAGCCATTTTATTCTTTATAAATGTTGGATTTTTGTTTCTCATAAATTTTTACATATTTTGTTATCGTTACTCCTATTCTCTGTATCTGGCGATAGTAGTCGTCATCATCAACAATTCAATATCTCGTTCGAAAACAGGGTCTAGTTGAGAGAAGGTGACGGATAATTCATACCCGTACTCCTTTGAGAGGGAATACTAGAGGAAAACGGTCAGTTTTACCCCCACAAGGTGAGAGCCCAGCACAGAGAGGAAATAATTAACACTGTACGTTGCTTGGAGAATCAAAAACTACCTGCAAAAGAAACTACAATAGCTAAAACATAGATTGGAATAATTGTATCTTCCACCTGTGAACTTGACGGGGGTTCCATGTGAGGGGTTAATCAGGGGCGGAGCAAAGGTTTTTGAGGCCCTAATTATTTTTGCGATATTTTTCGAAATGGGGCCCTTCGTTATATCAAAAGATAAAAAATTTCCACTTTAAGAAAAATAGTTCAAGATAATACTCTATATTGTAACAATATATTCAAAAATTACTTAAATATATAATAAAAATTTACAAACAAATCACTTAAAAAGTGTTGCTCTTTTCACATGTCTTGAAGCAAAATCATCTACAACAGATTCAATATCAATTTCCTCCAAAATATCGCTCTCGATTGCCATTAACGCAAGACCATTTAGCCTTTCTTGTGACATAGTGCTTCGCAAATATGACTTCAACAATTTCAACTTTGAAAAACTTCGTTCTGCAGATGCAACAGTAATGGGAATAGTTAATAAAATTCTGTAAGCAATAATTGCATTTGGAAAAGAAGTAAAAGGTTTCATAAATTGTAATATGTCAATTGCTCCAATTTTCTTAGGTAAAAGCTCTCTAAGCAACATTAACTCCACAAATAAATCATTTCCATCAATGTCAGATTCCTCACCTTTCCTAAGAGAACTTTCCAAGTTAATGCAACATGATCTAAGTTTTTTTTCATCTATGGAATTTAGTTTATGAGAATTGAACAAAAAGCCAAATATATTCTCATAATATTGATATTGTTCAAATCTCTTCTCCAAAGAACCAATAGTTTGATCAACAATGTATAAAAAGTATTGTATTCTGAATGATTCCTCTGGTGATAATAAAGTTTCTTCATTACTTGTTTCATCAAAATGTCTTTTTCTACGCACTTGACGTTTTTGAGGAAACACACACTCAATTCCTATTTCATTTGCTAACTCTTTTGCTGAGATCAATGCATTCGAAAAACCAGTTTCTCTGTAATTTTTAAAAAAGGAAATTAATCCTTCAATCATATTTATAGCAACGTCTATCATCATGTCTTTTGATTGTAATTCCTTGCTAACCAAATTTACTTGACTAAGAATTTCATACCAAATTATAGTAGCAAGTAAAAATTCAAAACTACCAAGTTCATTATTTGCTAATGACTTAGCTTCGCTTTGCACTAGAGTATCCGTATCTTTTTCAGCTAATTCAACTAAGGCTTCATAAAGTTCAGCAATTTGAAATCGTATAGCTTTTATGCTCTCAACTCTACTTTCCCATCGTGTGGTGGACAATGGTTTAAGTGTCAAATTTTTCACATGTTCCTTCAAAATAGTCCATCTTTTTGTAGATTTGGAAAATATAGTGTAAATACGTTGGACAATGCCAAAGAAGTTTCTTGCTTTGTCTGAAGTATTTGCAATGTCACACAAGACCAAATTGAGACTATGACAACCACACGGAGTAAAAAAAGCTCTAGGGTTCAATTCTAATAATCTCTTTTGGACACCTTGATTTTTCCCTCTCATATTAGCACCATTATCATATCCTTGACCTCTCACATTATTTATATCAAGGTCATGAGATTTTAACATATTTTCCAATTCTAAAAAAAGTCCCGCACCACTAGTATCATTAACAACTAGAAATTCAAGAAAAAATTCTTCAACTTTAAAAAAGTTAGTAGAGCCATCAACGCATCTTATAATTAAGGACATTTGTTCTTGATGACTAGAGTCGGGGGTGCAATCCAACATTATAGAATAATATTTTGCTTCTTTTATTTTTTTCACAATAATGGATCTAATGTTAGAAGAAAGCAAAAGTATTAATTCATTTTGAATAAAATGACTTAAGTAATGATGGTGAATTTTTCCACTATTAATACGCTCAACATGTTCAATCATCACAGGATCAAATTCATATAGCATTTGAACTAATCCTAAGAAATTGCCATTTCCTTTTTCAAATAACCTTTCTTTACTTCCACGAAATGCGAGGTTATTTTGACCAAGATATTTCACTATAGCAATGATTCTAATGAAAACATTTTTCCAATGCTCTTTTTCCTTTTTAAATTGTTGTTGAGAAACTTTATCAATTGTCTCATTCTTTTGCAATCTAAATCGAAGTTCACACCAAGTAGACATATTTAATATATGCTCACGACTAGTTTCATGTTCTTTGAGTCTAACACTTAAATTATTCCAATCATTAAACCCTTCACGAACTAAAGCACCTTTTACCAATCCTTTTTTAAAGATTTTACAACAAAAGCAAAACACTCTATCAAGCTCCTTTGAATACACAAGCCATTCTCGATCACAAGTTTCACCATTGGGCAAAGACCTTGTATAATGAGCCGAAGAAAATCTACGATTAACACTATTTTTTGGGCCTTTCACAATTTCTAAATCCCTTTTAGGGCCATTCAAAGCCAAAATATCAATAGAATTATTATCAAGAGTGTCCCAATTTTTGGGGTCGTTTAAGTCAAGCTCGTTATTATCATTTTGTTCAACATTATTATTATTATCATCACATTTTTGTGAATCATTACCTTCAAGATTATCACAGTTTTGTGCAAAGTCTTCAAAATTATCAACTAAGTTAACACCAACATCCACATGTTCAACATCATCAATTGTAATATTTTCCTCCTCTACGGGATTAGATTGTGTGGGAGTGTTATTTTTCAAAAATTTATCTAGAGCACCTCTTTGGGATTGAATGAATTGTTGTACCCTTTTTGTTTACTACGTTTTTGATCTGATTAGTACTTACGAAACATAATAAAATAGCACAATCAAATACAAAAGAACTTAAATCGAAACTAAGAGAAAGGAAAGCATATATTAGCACGAATGTCCTCCGTTTCCAGTTAATTTCGATTGAAGTCCAATACTTGATTTCTGATTTTGTATTGATTAAGATTTAAGATGGCAAGACCAATTTGTATAGAAGAGCAATTCCAACTGAAATTGAAGACAAAAACCATAAGATTTTTGATTTTGCATTTAACCAATAATAAACCCAATTAATTCATTCATTCATAAAGTCTAGAACTGTAGATTAATAAAATAAAAAATTCAGAAAATTAAATCTTATAAGTTATTATCAATAAATAAAATACCTTTAGAATACCTTTAGTTGAAGATCGTGTAATTTTCTCCTTGATAATTCAACTTTGGGGCTTTAGAAATTGTAGATCTTAACATATAAATGGAGTTATAAAATAATTTAAATGGTTTAAAAAATGATTTCATAAAGAAATCAGTTATAAAATTGGAGATATAAATAAAATTCTCCATTTTAAATAAAAGTTACAGAGACATAGAGTTGGAGTGTAATTTGAGTGGGGCCCGTAATTGATTTCATTTACCCAAAAAAAGTTGGGAGTGATTTATTGGTGGGGCCCACCATACTTCATTTTCCAAAAATAAAATTTGTCTTTGGTAAGATTTGATCCCACACCACTTTGTAAAAAATATCAGTATTCTACCAACTCTTCCAATTACATTTTGTGTTTCTATTACCACAATTTAATATTTGAGGCCCCTTATTTCAGGGGGCCCTAGGCGGTTGGCTACCCGGAATGGGCCTAGAACCGGGCCTGAGGGGTTTTGAGATGGTTTAATATATTTTACATCGACAAATTAAAGATAGTGTAGACACTTTATAGTTATTGGAGCCCTTCTTCCCATTGTCACATGGTTTTGGGATAGTATATACCTTTTTGGATTCTAGAATGTGTGCACTTCGTGTTTCCATGACTATTTGTTGGCATTGACACAATAAGTCAGTTTAATTTAACACAATATCATACTAATATAGATCATTTACGGACTATGGTTATCGGGTTAAATAGTAAAATAACCACAAATGTTAAGAAAATGATGCTGAGATTAAAATTTTGTGAATAAGATTAGAAGTAAGAGAAAATAACTAAAAGAAATCAAAATATAAATTAAAAATTGATAGGACCAGTGAGTATTGATTATTGAGAGGTTGATAACTGAACTTGGTAGAAAGAAATAAAAAATGGTGGATAGGGGACTAATTGGGGAGAGTACAAACAAGTATGTCTATGATTATATTAGGGTTTTAGAAGAAATAAATAGTTAGTGATTAATTTTTTTATTTAAAAAAATTCAGGCTGCATTTTTTCATCTTATATCGTAGACACGTATAAGAAACAAATGGTATATTTATCTAGGCACTAGTTTAGAAATTCATTCAATACACGAAGTTATTAATATAAATGTATATATAAGTATAAATTTTAAATAGAGGTATAATTACATGCTATTAGTATAAAATTATAATATTTCTTATAAAATAGTTATAGAATTTTAGAATATACAATGCTTTTAATGAAAAAAAAAGATTGTTAATAATAATTAATTCAAGTTCCAAGGCAAATATGATAAATTTTCAAATGTTATCATATTAATTATTTGTCATTTTTAAAACAATATTTGATTATCATGTATTTTTTGTTTTTTGATAAAATATTTTGGAAATTAAAATTTTAATGTAAAAACTTTATTAATTAGCAAATTCTACAACATAAACAAATATATATTCTAGGAAACTTTAGTTTGAAATTATGTAGCTTTTAAATTCAAAAATAAAATATTTCAAGAAAATTTAAAACATATTTTATTCTAATATACTACTCATGTATTAAGAAATAGGTTTATGTTAACTTTGATATTTTATATGGCAAATCATATGGGAATGATAAGTGGAGTTTTGCATTCTTTTTATTAGATTGTATAATTATATGATTACTAGTTAGATTCCCGTGCAATGCACGGTTTTTATAAAGTCTAAAATAAAAACTTGTGCATAAATGTAATTCATGATTGTTTACTACTTGAAAATTGAATTTATAAAGTTTGAAGAATAATTTTCATGTTTAAGTAGTAATGTTTTTTACTTTATAAAATTTAAAATAAAAATAATTCATGATTATTTTTAAGTAGTAATTTTTTTTATATAGTAGAAAAATTTTCAAATAATTGGGTATAATGTAAATATTTGTGTAAGAATAAATTAAACATTTGAGAAAAACCACATATATCTAATATTGTCGATAACAATCAAATATTTGATTTACATAAAATATCTTACAAAACTAATATCTAAATTTCATTTTTATTTTAATAAGAAATCTTCCAATTTAAATCTAATTGATAATCTTGAAACATAATTATTAACCGGATTGTAAAACATTTGTTTACATGAAAACTCTAATTTCAATCCTTTTTACAAAAAAAATAATCTAATTTTACTCTTTATAAGACAATAAATTTAATCCAACGGATGTGAAATGAATCTTAACCCTTGATTAAGAATGATTATTATTGTTCTTTTTGTTGAAATATGAATACCTAACGCTGAAATTTAAGTTGCAGCTTAAAATTTTTTGAAAATAATTAAAGTGACTTAAAAATTAACAAAGAAGTCAAAAAAAAATACTAAAAGTTTGCTTGATTAAATCTATACTATTGGTTTTTAAAAAAACCCAAAAATATTAATTGAATTATATTGATAAAGATGTCAGAAAAATACTAAAAGTGAGTTGCCTGGAAAAAATAAAAATGTGCATTTTTCTTATTATAACAAACCCCAAAAATTAAATATTAAAAGAAAACAACAAAAACCCTTAAATTCAATTTAACAATATATACCCAGATTTTGTTTTCAAAATCAAAGTAAAAAACTCAACATATATATAGATTAAAACAGAATTTAACGCACACTAAAAATAATTACACTAATGTCCTGTGGATTTGTCTTGTTCACGATTGGTAGATTTGTTTTACAATTAACACCTTTAATAAACACATATTTACGTCACCATGAACATCTTTAATAATTTCATAGTTTTTTAATCAGGAACATTAACACCAAATATCCAGATATTAAAGAAAAAGTATGAGAAAAAATTTGGACATTGAACTTTGAAGACTATTGTAGAAGAGAAAAGAAGCATCAATGGAAAGAATATGAGGAAAGATTAAATATGGATTAAATCAAGCAAATCAATTGAATTAATTTAAAATAATTAAAAACTACTCAAAATAACCTAAGTGGAATTAGACAGGAAAATAACTCTTAAATTGTGACACTTGTCAGATTCTTCTATTGCTTTAGTAGAATTTACTAGCTTGAATCCCGTGCCGAGCACGGATAATCAAAAAATATTTAAATGATCTCTTAAATATAAATAAAATTATTTTAAATTATTCTGATATTTGGTAAATATAATAAATATAGAGAAAATAATATTTGATGTGTGAGAACAATTAGTCTTTGCATTACATTAATTCTTTCAAAATTTAAAACTCTAAAATTAAACTTTGGGCTTGAATTATTTTAAATTAACTTGTAGAATGATCAATAACATTATATTTGAGTTGTTGCCCAATTTTTTATTGCCATTTTTATAGAATGATATAAACCAATATATGTATATAACATAAATAAAGAATAAAGATATAAAAAAGAATTTGACCATACATTGTCTAATTTTTTATTGCCTTTTTTATAGGATGATATTTTGACCATACGTATATTGATTTCATATTATCCAATTTTTTATTGCCATTTGACATGTTAATTGATTTAAATAATAGGACATTCAAGTTTAATTATTCTACTTACCTAATTTAGCTAAATGAAAAATTTTGGAGGGAACACAATGAACATGAAAGCGACATGTGTCATACTGAAGAATGCATTTAGTATATAGTATAGATGATTTCATCAAAATCATTAACACCAAATATCCATATATTAAAGAAAAAGTATGAGAAAAAATTTGGACATTGAACTTTGAAGACTATTGTAGAAGAGAAAAGAGGCATCAGTGGAAAGAATATGAGGAAAGATTAAATATGGATTAAATCAAGCAAATCAATTGAATAAATTTAAAATAATTAAAACTACTCAAAATAACCTTATGTAGCGTTTGGAAACAAGTATTTCATTTCAAATTATGGATTTCAATTATGAAATCATAAATCAAGAATTGAGAATGACTAATGACAAGGTTTGGGTAGTCATTCTCAAATCCTCAACTTTAACTACTTTGAAAACAATGGTTGAATTTGATCCAAATCCAAATTTTAAAATTTTTGATTTGCCAAACAATAGATTTTAGCCAATTCCATATTTTCAAATGAAATCATAGTTCCCAAACATGACATTAGTGGAATTAGGCGGGAAAATAACTCTTAAATTGTGACACTTGTCAGATTCTTCTATTGCTTTAGTAGAATTTATGATGATTTCAAAATTGTGAAGAGCATAACTTCATTTAGGAAGAATATGATAATGTTTTGTGACTTTCCAATTGAGAACTGAGAAATGAGAAAGAAAAACTAAGGAAAATTTTTTATATTAGGAAGTTGACTAAATATTGTTATTTTTACACGCTTTAATTGCCACATCTGTCATTGCACTATTTAAATTATTAACATTTTACATTTCGTAAAGATTTTACGTTAAATTTGATGAGATCTAAACTATGTTTTCCCTTAAGTATAAATCATTAATAATGATTTTAAATTAATTTATAAGAATAGTAAAAAAAAAGAAGTCAACCTATAACAATTAGATAAAAACACCCACTCTCGCATTCTCCTAATAGGTATGAGTTGCCGTCTATCTTTTCTCCTTAGACCCTGACCATAGTCTATCTATAAGCGGAATACACTGGGTATGATGATGACACAACGCTTTTAATTACGATTAAAATAATATCCTTATTTGAAACTTAATTAAATGAAACATTTTTATTTAATTATTTAGATAGAAAGTGGTACTTTGTGACGAGTTTCTTTGGTCAAACACATCTAAGATAATGATGTTTTGATTATGTAATGTTCAAAAAGTGGTAAAAATATATATAAAGAAAATGATATACTATTGGTGAGATCATTTTTAGGGGTTGATGGATCAAAAGGTACAATTGCTAGTGAGATAAATAATGGTAGTGGATCGAATAAAATGAGCTATTACTATATACTAGAAAATTTTAAACAATAATAGTTATTTGCAAATAATTATAAAAAGATAAAATTTATTATATTAAAGTAAACAAATTAAGAAAAAGATAAAATAAAATCTCAAAAGTCCTCCTATAAAATGAAGACACATAAAAATGATTTACTACTTTCTTAAATAACCGTTATTTATCTATATATACTCTTAATATTAAATTTCTTAAAGCGGTCGGATCAAAGTGTTTTGTTTTCGGCCACTTTTGATCTGGTTAATTTTAAATTAAATCAGGTCAACTTCAAATCAAGTATTACATAGTGTGGAGCATGTCTGGCCAGGATAAAATTATTTTGTCATTAATTTATTCCGAAAACATGTACATAATAACTTTCTATTTTTAAAGATAATATACAATCTTATTATAATATTAACTCAAAAAGCAAAAGATCAGTTGAATTATAGTGATTAATGTCTAATTATGGTGACGTGGAATAGAAAATTTTAACAAAATTTACAAATGAGTCATAATATTCAGGTTTAATCCACTTTTTTCTAGTATTTTCAAATTGAGTCATTTTCGAATTATAGGTCTAAATTTTCAGATTATAACACAGTATTTTTATTCAGATTTTAAATTAATTTCAAAATATTTAAGTATCGCTATTTCAATTAAAACCAAATTACATATACCATTTGAAAAGAAATACTTTATTTCATCGTATTATAAGATTTTGTGTCTTTTAACAAGAAAACTAGGTGTTTACTAGTATTAACATCAATTATTAAACATTGTTTACACTATTACACTTCCTTTCTCCGGACCACACACAAAAACCCAAAAAAAAAAAACACAAATTCTTACTTTAGACCGTCTTTTGTAAAGACGGTTTCAAAAGCCCAATCCAATTCTAAATATATATTGTTATAACTTTAAATACAGATTTGAGCTGAACTTTTGAAAATCGTCTTTATAAAAAACGGTATCTCAAAAGATTACCTTAAAAAAAATATATAAAAGGAATTATCATGGTGAAAAACACATAGTAGCTAAACGATAAGATGTTAGGACAAACATACCTTATACCACCACATGGGCATCCCAAAAACAAATTGATGACATTAATTTACAACATATAAAACAACAATCAAATCCCAATGGCGGCTCCAACATTTCTATATGAATATGAATAATATAAAAATTTTTATTATTTATTACAATATCTAACTTATATTATTACAATAAAAGGAATGAAAGGGAAAATAGAAAGGGGATCAAACGAAAACAAATTTTCTATAAATCTACACATCTATAAATAAACAGATATAATTAAAATATAAAATGTTGATATTAAATTTTTTATTATGTTTTATTTTCTTATAAAATACTTCCTCCGTTCCATTTTACTTGCAACAGTTACCGTTTTTGGAAGTTTCATATTACTTGCAACATTACTATTTTTGGCAAAAATAATATACTTATTTTATCCTCACTTTATTCCTACCACATATCACCATCAATCATACATCATCCCATTAATTATTTAATATACCCACAAGTCACAACCACTATCCATTTATAATAAATTGTTTTTATTTCTACCCCACATATCACCATCAATCATACATCATTCCTACTTTTACCATATTGATTTGACAACCCTTAAATATTGTGCCAAACCCAATGGTGCAACTAAAATGGAACGGAGGAAGTATCAATTATTTATTCAAACGAGTTTACTATTTTTCATGTTAGATTATTCTTGAAATAATACACCGATATATATACATTATAATGTTGAACATATTAATTATAATACACCGATTTATGCAATGTTATTACTAAGAATATTATTTATTTTAATTTTTATAAGTATTATAGAAAAAAATTAGCATCACGATATATGAAATGGGTAGTAATTAACGTAGTACAAAAAAAAGACAATTGGAAGATGAACACTATATAGTCCTATAATACATAGCACGTTTTAAGGGCAGTCTCAAGTAAAATGCTCCATACCTTCCCATGTGGGAGTTTTAATGCAAGGAGTTTTCAAGTTGCTACTTGCATTGCTAGATGCAATGAAAGTTTATTAATTATTTGACCAAACATTCAACTTATACCAATTTTATTTCCTTATTTGGGTACTATAATTTAAACAAATTTTAGAAACTTGTGTTGACTCGATTAGAGAGTAAATATCACTTTTTAAATGAAGACATTAGATATGTTGGAATAGCATTTATTTTCATGTGAACTAATTAAAAAACCCAAATGCAAGGATTGAATAAGAAAAAAAATCAGAGTTATTCTGAATATGTGTAAGGTGATGATGCTTATCTTTGAATATTAATGTTGTGTTTCAATAATAATAAATATCCGAATCATACATTAATTTTTTCATGTTAAAAAGATAGGTATTTTTGTTTGGCAAAAAATAATACCTCCTATTCAGCCTAAATGTCCCATTTAGTTTTTCACACTTGCCGAGACAACAATTTATCCCTTAATATCTCAAATTATTGTTAATCAAAAATTATAAAAAGTTGATATTAATAATCTTTATATTGAGACGAATCAAATAAGATCCCACATGATTATGTTTTAACTTATAGATTAAGAGTAAAATACAAATTAAGAGTGATAAATGAATAGTGCCCAAACACAAATGGAACAACCTGAGTGAACATAAGGGAGTAACATTTAATTTGATGTCACTATTTTATCCATATACCTGTTAGGCTATTTATTTTAGGCTTTTTACAAGCATTTCTTGAACCAATTATCATACACAAATATTACTATTTTTGCCTCTAAATTTTCGTTTTTATGTACAAATTCTTATCTGGATAAGAAAAACATAGCAATTTTTTAAAAAATATTGAAATACAGATACAGACATACAGTAGGATAGCACAAAAGGTTTGATAGGATTGCTAGCCACAGAACATACATAAGAAGGACACTCCGGGTAGGATTTTTCTTTTTCTTGAAAGATGCAGACAAATCATACTTATTCCCCTAAGAAGGGATTAAAGAGAAATTCGCGCAGTCAAGAAACCCCAAATTGATACATGTACTCCTAAATTACTCCTAACTATTAAGCCACGGAAGATACATGTAGATGCACCACATGTAAATGCTCTATCTATTAAGCCACGGAAGATACATGTACTCCTAAATTACTCCTAACAGCAACATTAGAGATTTCTACCTTCAAAAGGCCATATACCCATCACTAACAAGTGACAACTATTTCACCACATTGCCATTTTCCTTCAAATATCCAAACCAATCATACACCAAATTTCCCCAACAACAGCAGATTTAAAAATTTTGAAATTAGTTGAAAGTAAAAGTAATACTCCCTCCAACACAATTTAATTGTCCCATTAACTTATTTGGGCAATTCACTTCAATTGTCCCATTTTCTTTTTTGTCTATTTTTTTTTTACCTAAATACCCCCACTTTTCCAATTCCCAATACCCAACTACCACCTTTACAATTAATTTAATTAATTAAAATACCCAACTATCACCTTTTTGGTGGACTCCATCCCACTCTTAATATCCGTGCCCAACTCAAATGAGACAATTGAATTGTGTTGGAGGGAGTACTTTTTGTTATCACTTATCAAGATCTATGCAAACATATTTATAGATAGGTTTTTTGTTAACAATGGACGATCTTTTAAAGTCGGAAGGAGCGAGCATTTTCTAACGCAAATTTGTCCCTATCATTGAGACATTGACCGATTTCATAAATTACGCCAGTAATTCATGACTACAAACATAATTGGGGTTCATCTTTTGAGTAAGTTTGATAAATGATAAAATAAACAAACAAAAACCCTAAAACAAGAACAATAAACAATACGTAAGTGACATAGGTGTAGATGTCGTGACTATCCAAGGTCTAGAACATAAATACGACAACTCCAACTAATTTCATCCCTCGTCAAATTATTAGGAAGGTGCAACTCGCTCATCTCATTCCTAATTTTCTCCTCCTATATTTTCTTAGGCGTACCCTGACTTCTTTTTCCATTAAACGTGATGCTTTTAACCCTTCTCATATGCGCATTGATGGGCTTCCTGTGCTCATGTCCAAACCACCAATCTACTTTGACACATCTTTGCAAAAATTGATGGCCACAAAACAAAAAAGGCTGCATCCTTCACAAGCAAGGGGCCTTTATGCTAGATTGAGGGTCGTATAGAAGGCTATGAGGGGAAGATTATTGCACAAAAAGTGCTATGAATGGATCCCTAAAATTTTCTGTCAGTGTGAAATTAGGACATAGTGGAAAAAAGAAGAAAATTATGGTTCAAAGTGGCCTAGGACGAAGAGGATTTGTGTCCGTAAACAGATCACTAGTATAACCACGCCTACTCTGTTTGCATCCAATCCTTCAATTGAAGACCAATGTGACACTCCTATCGTAAAAAGATATATTTCCAACTCATGGCAACGTTTATTGGAGGGCATGGTTTAATCGCTGACAACGAACGTTTTACAATCAAATGACAAAGAGGGGTAGAACTTGAATGAGCATAGCTCATTAGAGCTTGACATTAAGGGGTTGCCCACCTGTCCTTAAAAACCTAGTTTGGCATCGCTAAGCTCGTGTTGGGTGTGGTTTTGGTCTTTTGCTTGTTGCTGCCGGCTTTCACTTTGGTGCTGCTGGTATGTTCTGTTACGGCAGCCTATGTCTCCTATACTTGGGGCTTTGTGAGGCTGCCTCATGGTATTAGTGTTGGTTGGTGGTTTGGCATTTTCTTTGTAGATACTGTGTCCAAGGCGTCCTATGTTAGGCTATGCTATGCGCGTGTGTTATGTGCAGCAGGCTTTTTTTTTCTAGTTCCTGTGTTTGTGGTTTTGCGCGTGTTGATGTGTAGCCCAAGCTGGTTGTCTGTTGCTCATGGTCTTCCTTGTTGTGCTGCAGATTGCTGCCGTCTATGGCTTGCTGGCCTTATTAGCCTATAGATGCTGCTAGGTGTTGGTGCTTCTATTTGGTTTTTGCAGTCTGTAGTTTGGGGCTGCCTTCCTTCTGTGCCTCTACCTAGCATGTTGCTGCCTTAGTTTCTAGGCTGAGGTTTCTGTTTAGAAGGGGTTGTAACTCGTCAGGATTGGTCATGGCTGCTGCACCATATTACTGTCGATGCTCTTTGTACTAGCTGAGTTGTTGTAGGAGTGGTGTTTTCGTGTTTTTTTCTCGTAATATTCTTGTCCTCGCCTTTTCATTTGGGGCTTAGTTTGTTTGTGGTGGTTTAGATTGTCTTTAATAGCTCCGTGGCAGGGTTGTTTCCTCGCTCTTGCGCAAGTAACCGCTATTCCAATGTCCCAACTAAAAAAGTACTCATCAGTCCCTTCTTATTTGGCCTCCAATTCATGTAGCTTCTATGCACTCAGTAATCAATTCATATAATCAAGATAACCATGAAATATTTGACAATTAAAACTTGTTTCCTACAAAATACAATTATACCAACAAACTTACATTGTTCTATATTGCCAGTTTTCTTTCCTAACTTAAAAAGTACCCAAAAACCTAGTAAACAAGTATGAGGAGCTGATCATGAAATGTTGTAGCTTTCAGTAGTTAACAAATTCTATACACCCAAAACCAAAAAACAAAATCTCATTCATGTTATATTTCCCATCTTTGAATCTTGATGAACCCATGATGAGCTTGCAATACTGTATCTTTCTTGAGCAAGTCATGGAATTGTCCTCTACGCCTGCATTTCATCTATCTTGCTGGTTACATCCTCCATGGTAGGCCGTTTGATGGGATCAGTCTCGGTACAACTAGACCCTAAACGCAGGAGTTCTACCATTGCCTCGACTGAATTTGTCGAGGATGCTATGTCCGGGTCTAAGAACTCTGACTCTTTCTTGTCCTCAATGGCTGATCGAACCCATTGTATCACATTAGTGCCTCCTTTGCCTGCATTCAGATACTGAGAAGGGAACTTCCCGGTAAGTACTTCTAGGATGACGATTCCTAGGCAATATACGTCTCCTTTCGAAGACACTTGCAGGGTATGAACTGATTCCGGTGCTTTGTAAGCAAACATTCCATGTGCTGCTTGTGTTGGTGCAACCATTTTGAAGAATCCGTAATCAGCTAAGAGAGGTTCATAGTTGCTGCTCAGAAAAATGTTGCTCGCTTTTAGGTTCCCATGTGGAAGGTCATAGTCAGAGAGCTCTGCATATAGGTATTTCAACCCACTCGCAATGCCTTTTATGATTTTAAGTCGAGTAGGCCAGTTGAGCTCTGCGTGACTTAGCCCTCGATCCCCTAATAAGAAAAGAAAATTTTCAGGATCGGTTATTGATTCATGTTCACACTGGTACACTTATATGATAGATTATATAACATATTCTAAGGTTTTAACCATCAACTTAATATTTTGGTTATATGCTTATCCTCTTACCTATGATGATGAGGAATTTTGTTAATATATTCATCTTTATTCTTTAGATAACTAAAGTATACAACTAGATTATCCATCATCATCATACCTACTATATTTCACTTACAGAGGGTAAGATGAAGGTAAATTCATATATATATATATATATATATATATATGACAAGAAATTCTCTGTGCCATAATGATCACCTCCTTACTGTTTTTGTGCAAGAAAACTAAAATACTTATATGTGTCATTAATATTGCAACATTACGCATTTCTATTTGCGAGCGTTTTTGAGAAATGTAGCAATTTACCAATCATGACAAAGGTTTCGAGAAATATCGAAGGGATCATACCATGTAAGATATACAACAAGCTGCCCTTAGGAACATACTCGGAAACCACAAGCTTCTCCTCTTTTCGATAATGATACGCTAAAGGTGTCAAGATATTCTTATGACGAAATTTACCAATCTTCCTAATCTCAGCATCAAACTCATCCTTTCCTAACTGATTCATATCCCTAATTCTCTTAACTACAACAGACACCCCATTAGACATGACAGCCTTATAGGCCGATCCAAGCGCACCGTTCCCTAGCACTTCAGCTGAAGCCTTCATCAAATCTGCCAAACCAAACACACCCTTTTCATTATTGATCACAGTAAGATCACCCATCCCTGCATTTTTCCCTTGTTGAGACCCTTTTCGACTCCCTTGTTCTGCCCCACCCTTTTTGTGCGATGCATCTGTCGATTTCCTCGAGCTACCACCACTAGTACTACCTCCACCAGCACCACCACCACTACTGCTTCGATTGCTCCTAGAGCTCCCTTGCACGCGTACCTCCACAACATCTTCCACCGGCTCCTTATTGATTGCATTAAATTCTTCATTCTCATCATCCTTTGACTTCATTACAGCCGATAAAACAACAAACGACGCCATTACAACCACAATGCCCACCATTATCCCCATCGTTACCTTCACATTACCGCCTTTTTTTCTTGCATCAGCACATTTTGTTCCAACAAATTCCCCACAAACACCCAGGTTGTCTTTAAACGAACCCACCCCAAACCTCTCCATATTCACCGGAATTTCCCCTTCCAACTCATTGCCTGAAAGATCTAGCTCAGTTAAAGATGGTTGCGAAATCTCAGGTATTCGACCACTAAATTTGTTCCTTTCCAAATGAACTGCACTTAACCCTACCAATTTTCCTAACGACTCAGGAACATTACCAGAAAATTCATTATCTGACAACCAAATTCTCCTTAAAGTAGTACCCATAAAAAAATCCCCAGGAATTTCCCCTGAAAATTTGTTGGAACTAAGATAAAGTGCCTTTAAATCTTTCAACAAATTAAAAGGGGGTAAAGGACCTTCAAATGAATTGTTGGAAAGACTAAGACTAATCAAATGTTTAATCTCAATCAAGGAATTCACATCTATTTTTCCTGAAAGATTCATTTTCGTTAAATGTAATCGACGAATTTCAGATTTTCCTTCATCGCAAAATACACCTTCCCATTTACAATGATCTGTTTCAGGTTTCCATGTATCCAATGATTCCGAATTCGACAGTGAATTCTTGAACGCCATTAAAGCTTCTGCCTCGGTTATGGATTGCAAACCCGGAGGTGATAATGAAAGACAAAGAAGTAGAAGAAGAAATCTCACAGCTGACATTTATAATTTTTTTTTTTTTTTTTTTTGATTTTGATCAAATATCATAAAACAGAAAAAGAAATTTTTTATTTAATTTTATTTTTTTTGGGTAGAGGAAGAAATTTGAATTTTGGTTGATTTTGGTTAAGGTTATTGGATAATGTAATTAGAAATTCACAATGTGTCATAATTTTTTTGTTTGTTGACACATTTCTGAGAATATTCAGCTTGTAGTTTTCAGACATTATAGGGTGATTTGCTAATAATAGAATTACTAAAAATGAAAAGTGTTTGATTTGGTGGGAATCAAATTTATTTTCTCCTTAAAATTTTGAACAATTTAGAGAGAATTTAGGGATAATTTTTGTTATTATTGTCCATCTTAAATTCTTAATCAAAATATATTCATGGAGATTGGGGAGTAATTTTTAGCAGGAAATTTATGTAAATAATTTTAGACGAGGTATTATTATGAGTCCTAAGATTTTATAAACATGCTCTAGTCAATTTTAACATTAAAAGACTCTTTTATAGGATATTAGTAATCTATTTAATCTTATGATTTTGAAAATGTAATTTTTTTTAAATTTAGGATATAAAGGGGATGTTTGATCATTGTTATCAAAGTGTTTTTTTGTAGATCTAGTCCTTTTGGATTCAAGTATTTGAATTCTAGAGAGGTAATCTATTTGTAGATTTTTTTTATAGTCGTATTAATAGGTTTTTCTTATGGACATATTTATAACCCATTCTATGACATGTATTGTCGATGAATAAAATGGGAATGATTAGGAAATCAAATATGCATTGTGATGAAGTATTGAAAAAAGCCAAATAGTAACCTTCTTATGCATTTTTTTTCATTTGCTAATAATGTATTGGAGATATCAAATTCTCTTTACTTATTTTATGGGCTACATAAAGGGCCAAAAAAATACAAGGGTTTGTAGTAGCCTCATTTTCTTGTTAATTTTGTTTGCCATGAAAAGTGGTTATTTGTCATAAATTGTATCAAAAAATAATGAAGTAAATCATACATTATATGTAATATTTCACAATTTACTATCAGTAATATACTTCTTCAATTTTTAACATAAATAGATCAAATATTTTAAACATTTGCAAGCAGAAATACTAATATCAACGAATGATATGAATTCATCAATGTAACGATCAATCAGTAACCTTTGAAGAGCAACCATTTCTTGTTAATGTACATATTTTTCTTACATACTCATATTACTGTAGTATGTTCCGTTATCCAATGTCAATTGCATACATCAATGTGATGAGAATGCCTACACCCAAAAACATCAAACATACATTAATATGTGAAGCAGTAAATATATAAACGCTTATATCACCTAAAAACGAAGGTAAAGTCTCCATCATTAAATAAGCCAAGTTCTAAAGTTTTGTTCATCATATTCCAATACTTTTAACAAGATTTTAAAAATATAATATGTTAAAATTTATGCACCGTCTCAATTTGGTCGTCACAATTTAAACAAAAAGCGCTCACAGTTTTAGTCAAAAATATCAAAGGGAGTATAATGTGCATACCGTAAAAATGTTGTAATGACCAGGATCAGCAATATGTTTGCTAAGATTGTCAAGAGGGCCTTCTCCTGTATAAACTGCTTGAAAACATAAGCCAACAAATGCCAACATAGCAAGCCTTCCATTCTTGATTTCTTTAGTCCTTAGAACCATAACGGGCTCAGGAGACCCTCTTCCCCACATCATTGGATCAAACCATAGCCCACCCGGGTAGCCCACATCCGGTTTTGGTCTCTTCTTATTAGGAACCTTAGGCTCGATATCGACACTTCCAGGGTTCACATAGTCTGCCCATCTTCTACCCTCGACCCAACCCATTAAAGCTAGTTGCACTACAAATAGTGTAAATGGGTCTGCAAAGTACTCCTGTGATCCAGCATTGAACCAATCAAAGTGTTCCATTAGGCCAATGGATTCCAGCCATTCTGGGATTAGGATGCCTGCTACTGCTAGCATTGCCCATCTGCTGTGCATTAGCTCGGCTTGTGCGAACCATTTTAGTGTCTCTGGGTCTGATCCTGCATTTTGTTTGTGCATCTTTGGTTTCAATGACAGAAATTAACAAAATTTATTACGTACCTCCGTTCCATTTTACTTGCAACACTTATTATTTTTAGAAGTTTCATATTACTTGCAATATTACTATTTTTGTCAAAAATAATCTACTTATTTTATCTCACTTTATTCCTACCCCACATATCACCATCAATCATATATCATTTCATTAATTATTTAACATACCCACAAGTCACAATCATTATTTACTTATAATTCTTTTTTTTATTTCTACCCCACATATCACCATCAATTAGACCTGGGAAAATTTGATCCGACCCGAAATGAACCCGGGACCCGACCCGGTAAAACCCGAACCCGACCGATCTGAAAGGGACTTAACCCGAAACATGACCGACCCGATAATTACCTGACCGAAAATGACCCGACCGACAACCGACCCGACCGACCCGTTTTGACAGGTCCAATATCAGTTTTTAGAGTAATCTCAATGTTAGAATTCATTTCAAATAAAATTTTAGTTTTCAAAGTATCTCAACATATTGAGTATATCACTTGAACCCTAAAACTCATCAATAAATCTCAAAAAACACGCATTTAGCGTCTTTTTATCCATCATAATATTTTCTTTTAAAAAAAGACGTTATAATCATCTTAATTGAATACATATATCTTGTTAAGTCAGTCAAATGAGCTTTTAATTCTTCTACATTTCAGGAAGCAATTCAATATAATTTATAAAAACGTTTTGCACATTTCAGGAAGCAATTCAATATAATTTAAAGTTTAGAACACGAGCGTCGCAATAACTAGTTTTCTATAACTTGAATTGAGTCACATAAGGCTTTAATATTGTGTCAATTGATATGTGGATTAATGTCATAAGGATTAGAAATGGTTTTTTTATTAAAAAAGTTTTATAAATAATAAAAAATGAAAAACTTAATTTTTAAATTTTGTAAGTCATAATCCGTTGGGTCAGACCGACCGACTCGAAACCGGGAGTGACCCGACCCGAGAATGACCCGATCCGAAAATGACCCGACTCGAAAATGACCCGACCGAAAATGACCCGACCCGTAACCCGCCCGACCGACCGTTTTCCCAGGTCTACCATCAATCATACATTATCCCTACTTTTACCATACTGATTTGACAGTCCTTAAAAAATGTTCCAAACCCCTATGATGCAACTAAAACGGAACAGAGGTAGTATATAACTGCTTGCAGGGCCAGCCCTACAAGCGGACAAGAGGGGCATGTGTCCTAGGCCCTAAATAGTATATTTTATAGTTTAGATTAGGGGTCATACTTAATGTTTCGCCTCTAGCCTCTCATATCTCAGGCTTGAATCTGACTGCTTGTATTAAAAGTCTCAATTTTGACATTTTATCAATTCAAACAAAAACTCTAAAGTCCGTTTGGTTGGTGTTAATAAATTGTGGTAATGGGAATGAAAAACTAGTGTAATTTTGGTTGAAAAATCTCTAAATTACCTTGATGGTCATGCATGTCCAACTTCAATCATCTCATTTTCTTCATAAAATTCATTTCAATGTATTACCATTGGGAGAGGTGGTATTAGGAGGGTAATGGAAATTTGTGAACAAAAAAAAAATTCGATGAAAATTTCATTACCATGGGAATGATATAGAACTTTTGAAGAAATTTTCACTAAAAATCATTCTCATTACCACCATTCAATACCACTAATCAAACGGGCCGTAACAGTTTAGACTCAATATATGTCATCTACATTGTACTCTATCACGTCCCTTTGGACTAGAAGTGTAGAAGAACACAAGTACCCTTCGTACTTAGCGCTAATAACAGGGATATATGAGATTCAAACTCATGTCATGGGCTTCTGATATCATGTCAACGTATAACTCAAGTAAAAGCTTGTGCTATAGTTGAGGCATAAATACATATGTTAACTATGAAACAGATACATGGTTTCACTTTTTCATTATGATTAAAGTCGCATTGAGCCAGGAAATCATAAATCAAACAGATCAATCTAAAAGCTATTCAGAATGATTTGTTATCTTCCAAAGAACATATAATATCACAAGACATACCTAATCCTAGTGGATCAAAGCCAAAATCACCAGGAAGACTGCAAGCAAAAGAAAAACAAATTAGACTTGCTAAATATTCAAAGCCAAAATCACCGGGAGTATAACATATCCTGGGTCCTCAACAACCGGCTTAAGTTTCTGATTAAGTTGATTTCTTAACAGAATTAACAAACTAAGTTAGACCAATTTCACGTGATTCACTAATCTTCTAACAAACCACGAATCGAAAAAAAAAAAGTAAAATACAGTCCGTTACACTATTTTGGATATTTTAAGCAATCATGAATTCAGAAAACGAATTAGCCAGAACGAACCTGCCGTCTAACCATGGAGGAGGAGAAGTACCAGGGAACCACACAGGCCTATCAGGAGGAAGTGGTTCACATACAGTGGAAACTCCACCTTTTGCTGCCTTCAACTTTGTACTATTTCCAGCCCCAACACTACATTTCTTGACTTGACACCCAAATAGAAGTTTCCCAGGAACTTCTCTGTTCTTCCAGAAACCCAATAAGCATAAGTTACACAACTAGTGAATATGTATAGAAGCTAATAGCTATGTAAACTAGATAGTTTCTAGAAGATTCAGAAATCAATAATTACCTTATTATTGGAAGGTTTGACAATGCAGTAGAAGCAACAGTCAGTGCCATTTCTGTTATCCAAACTTACAACTGAATCAGAACACTTGCTTCTTTATGGCCCAAGGTTTGTTCCTAACATGTTATCTGCATACTTGGCGGTTGAGATCAATAGTAGTAACTAGCCATTTATGTTTTGACACGTGGAATTCATCCTCTGGTTGGGCTATTAGAATTTTTTTTATACTTTGTTGGAATTCCAAAAAAAAAAAGCTGATAAGTTTTGAGCCTCACACAAAAAATAAAAAAAAAAATTTATATAAGTAAAATTTGAGTTATTTATTCACCAATATGTAGTTTAGTATTTATGCGCCTAACTGAGATTCCTGATGCTGCAAGTAGGGGTGCATCCGGTCCGGTCTTTGGGTCTTACTTTTTCCCAATTCCAGGTTTCCTGTCCGGTCCGGTATAAACCCGGAAAAATCCGGATTGGACCAGATGAGACCAGATGTCATAAAAGTGATTTGGAAGAGGAGTAATATTTACGATTATTATGTATATATTTATTTTAAAGGGCTTAAAATATTCCTTTTTTAATTTATTTTTGGTCTCAAAAATTATTTCCAGTCTAACCGGTCCAAACCCGGACCGGAAGAAATTCGGGTTAGACCGGACCGGATGAAACCGGTCCGATCTCAGAATATTTGAGATTCCGGTCTTCCGGTCCGGGTTTGGACCGGTGAACACTCCTAGCTGCAAGTTTAATCCATGCAAGAAGTTACTTATATGCAAATACTAATATTTCATTATAACCATTAACTTAATTTTTGCCCCTTTATGAGTTGGGCCTACGTGGTTACACCTTAAAATTACCATTAGAAACAACTTTAAATTTTAATCATCTAATAATTTTAAGAATTAATTGTGAATTACAGCCTTGATGTTTATGCCTTTTGCGAATTACAGTCATGATGTTTTTTTTTTCCGAAGTACAGCCACCAAGTTTTGAAAGTGACCACCATTACGGCCAGGTGATCGGTTCCATACAGATTGACCGGTTGACCAGCCATTTTACCTTTGACTTTCTTTTTTTCTGATTTTTTTTTTGAGTTTTTCATTTAATTTTTTTTCCCCATTTTCTCTCCTTCTTCTCCCCCAATTACTCATTCTCCCTCCACCTCCATCGTTGCACATTAAAAAGCTTAAAATTGCTCTTCCATCTCCAAATTGCTCTCCTTGTTCTTCATCATCCCTAATAAATTTTAAAAATTCCATTAATTTTTAAAGACCCAATTTTTTTGTTCCAAAGTCCAAACCCTAAATTTTGCAGAACGGATTGCGGACCATATATTATAGAAATTAATGTTAGACTTAATTAATCTAGGTTGAGTTTTTCAGCAGACAGCAATGGTTGTCAATTTTGGAAGAATCAACAAAGAAAATAAAATACCGTCCCTTGTAAATCCATTTTTTGTTTTTTGGAAATCTCTCATAGCACTAAATCCAAGAATGAGGATTGATCTATGTTAATTAACTGACGGAATTAAGCGAAAAATAGAAGATCAAAGCTATTTTAATTTCATTGAACAATGTCGGATGCAATTTCGGAAAAACATATTGTACTTATTTCGAAAATAAAGAAAAGGAAGAAGCAAATCATATTATTTTGAATTTCAGAAGAAGATTAGTAAATTCCATAAGATTGTTGAGACTGTTTTGTAATAATCCAAAAATGACTACATACTTAGAGAATAATTAGAATTATTACCAAAATTAAAATTGATGCAGAATCAAATTTATGTTGGTAATGGGTTAGGCATTATTAAATGAAAAGATTTTTAGGGTTTGGACTTTGGAGAGAAATTGGGTCTTTGAAGATTAATGGTGACTTTGAAGATTAATAGAGTGTTTGAAATTTATTAGGGATGAAGAGGATGAAGATGATCGAGAAGAAGGAAGAAGAGAGAGAAAGATGATTGGAGAAGAAGAAGGAAGATGATTGGAGAAGAAGAGAGAGAGAAATTGGGTCTTTGAAGATTAATGGTGACTTTGTTGATTCTTCCAAAATTGACAGCCATTGAAGAGGATGAAGATGATGGAGAAGAAGGAGGAAGAGGATGAAGGAATTAATTTAAAAAACGGAAAAAGAAAAAAAAACTCAAAAAATAAATAAATAAAAAAATACATAAGCCAAAGGTAATTGTGCTGGTCAACGGTCATATCCGGTCATTTGGCTGTAATTCGCAAAAAAAAAACATCACGGTTGTAATTCGCAAAAGGCATAAACATCAAGGCTGTAATTCACAATTAATTCTAATTTTAATGAAAATTCATATATATTTAATTGTTTCATTTATTTATTACTATTGTCATATGTTTCAATAAATCTCTATTTTTTTAGGAAAAATTATCGGGAATAATCCGAACTATTGACAAACCACTGTGAATAATCCGAACTATTGATTATTTATGAATAATCCCACCTTTGCAGTTTATTTGCTCGTGGCACCCCCAATCGAAAATTAACCTGTTGTAGCAAGTTTTATCTATCATTTGCAAGTCATTTTCTCCAAAGTTGTTTTTATAAATCCCATCTACTGATTTCAATGTCTTCTCCTCTCAAAAATCCATTGTTCTTCTTCCATTTCTTCCATTTGGTGGTCACTAGTCTTGGTGTTAATTATGAGCATCAATTGTACTATTTACTTACGGGCCAATTTGGACAAAAATAAAACTTTTCTCCGGGACGAGAACCCCTTTTAGCAACCTGCAGTTTCGCCAAATACCCATGCTCACATCTCACGCCATTATTCCAATTTGAAGCTCTACTAGGGCTTGCGGAACAATTGGAGTTCATTTGCCCAGAAAAAGGAAGGTGAAGAAGGAAGAAGAACAAAATGGAAGATGGAAGGTGAAGAAGGAAGAACAAAATGGAAGAAATGGAAGAAGAACAATGGGTTTTTGAGAGGAGAAACATTGAAATCAGTAGATGGGGTTTATAAAAACAACTTTGGAGAAGATGACCTGCAAATGATAGATAAAACCTGCTACAACAGGTTAATTTTCGGTTGGGGGTGCCACGAGCAAAAAAACTAGAAAGGTGGGATTATTCACAAATAATCAATAGTTCGGATTATTCACAGCGGTTTGTCAATAGTTCGGATTATTCCCGACAATATTTCCTTTTTTTTAATTTTATTTTTCACTACTGTTGTCTTGGTTGCTCTGCTATGTTTCTTAAATTTCAAATATTTCACTTTTTAACTAGTGTATGTTTTGATTTGCATATGACCAAGTCATTTTAGAAAATTTGAAATAGATAAGATTCTTAATAAAAAAAAACATGCAATAAGATTTAAATCAAACTTATTCCAAATATAAGCGTCTGATACCCTAGAGCACAGGTTCGGGTCTGTTCGCACTTAGTAAGTGCGAACTTTAATAAACTGGTCAAAAAAATCAAGTGTATGTTCACACTTAGTAACTGCGAACAGGTCAAACAGGGTCCACATGTTAATTTTAAGACAAGAGTTGTTCGCACTTACTAAGTGCGAACAGACTAAAAACCTAAAATAGGATGTTCGCTGTTAGTAACAACAAACAATTTGTTTCAGTTTTTCAGTCTGTTCGCACTTACTAAGTGCGAATAGCCCGAACCTAAGGTTTGCGGATTACACGCTTAGTTTTGGAATAAGTTTGATTATGATCTTATTGTATGCTCTTTTTTGATAAATAATCTTATTTATTTCAAATTTTTGCCATTTTAAAGATCATTTTTGTCATTTTCACTTTTATATATTAATGACTCCAACATTTAATATATGTTCTTTTTTGAAATATATATTTTACGACATATTCATGTTAATATGTACATTCAGCTATCAGCTATGTATCTCAACCATTCAAAAACGATGACTTTGAAATATTTATAGTTCAGTCTAAAAGTAATCTAGTAAAATTTTCTCCAAAATCTAGGTGGCACATTTTAGTCATATAATAATATTATTGCTCTTTTTTGATAAATTAAGTCATAATATCAATTTTACTCACTCAAACGTATATTCTTAATATCCTACTATACAACGCACGTATGATGCTTGTCCGTGCTAAAACGACATGTTGTATACTATATCTTAATTTGATTATGATTAAAAAGAGAACATTGATCTAGATCATTCATGATTGAAATATCTTCGGTCAATCTTCAACATGTCCTCATCGATTTATACATTCTCACACATATATGGCACTATACAAATATATCTAATAGTACACTTTGTATGTCATATATTAATAATTTTCATGGTCGTGCACAACTTCTTCGTCTTTGCATACTTCCTCCGATCCATAATATTTTGTTACTGATTGTGACATTTTTCCACACAATATGTTACATTCAGTAGCAGTGTTATAAAACGGAGAATTAAAGTATGATAATTGGTAAGTACTGATAAAAGGATTAACCTTCAGTCTATTTGCATTATGTTTGCTCTCCATGACTTGTACGCTTTATTATTATCTTTAAAGCACCATCCACTTGTACTTATTTATTTGTCTCATAATTTATCTTTATTACCCCTATTAAAGACGTAAGTCGAGTGAGTAATAAGTTGTTATGCTTTATATTTTATCCACATTTTATAGTTCACAATGCTATAATTTTTGTTACACATCTAAGAAAATGATTTTTTCGAATCTTTTCCATAGATATAGCAAATCTATAAAATATTTCCCATGTTACGTAGCAGGCAAAAATAATTTTCAGGATCCCGTCCACGTAGGACGACCCTTTTTTTTAAAGTTAGACTGAAGCAAAACCGCTATGTGGAGCAGAATTTTATATGTAAAGCACAAAATGCCATATCAAATTAAATGGCGGTTTATACAACAACATTTTTAAAATTTTGGGGTGTAATAAAACCGCTACCTTACATAGCGGTTTAGGTTCTTAGATTTTTCGAAATGACCGCCACCTAAAATGGCGTTTTTGCTATAACGGGAACCGTCACTTTATTTAGCGGTTTATACAGCTTCTCAGATTACATTTCCGCGCAAAAATCATATATATGTCGACTCTCTCCATGGCAGGCTATCGAAGTTCATTGATGCAGAAGCCAAATATAGCTACAACAGCAGTTTTTCCCTCCCACCAACCAGATTCAATGGGCCAATTACACTGATTGTCACTTGTTCTATTTATCTTGAAAGATTGCCTGATATATCGTTATGATGATGATGATGATGATGTGCCATGAAAAGCTTGGAACATAACGTTCATGCATTGTGGGTTCAACAAGGGTTGGAATAGCAACAGAAACAGAAGGTTGATGGGCTTAACGGGGAAATAAACCTTAAACTCCATGGATATGGAAAGGCTGAAGACAAAACACTCACTCTAAAATCTACAGTGCAGCACAGTGTTAATGAGCAAACCGAGTACCTGGATTGAGCAAAGAAATTTTTTTTTAAATTAGAAGTCGAAGGTCGGGGAGGGAGGAAGAAACTGATCCACAAAATGAATGAGCAGCAATGGCTGTTTGAAGATTTTTAATTTTGTACACGCATAAAACCGCCATTTAAAGTGGCGGTTTACCTATTATTTCTTTTTAATTTTTTTTTTAATTTTTAAATTAAGGCAAAATGCTATTTCAAGAGACGGTTTAAATTGAATTTCTAAAGAAACCGCTGTTTCAAAAGGCGGTTTTATTAAAAAGAAAAAAGAAAAAAAACAATGCCCAACTGTCCTACGTGGACAGTATTTTGGGAAAATATTTTATTAACCAACGTAAAGTTGGAATTATTTTTATAATAAGCTATAATTTGGGAAAATATTCGATTTTTTCAATAAATACAATATGGAATTTGATCAACTCCACTAAAAATGCTCTTAAACATGTTATTGATTTAGAAAAATCCATTTAAATGAAAAAAAAAATCAAAATTAGGAAAACAACGAATCCGTAATTTAAACATCTTATCCGAGATAGTCTCATCAAGAGACGGACCATATAATTAATCTATTTTTCTTACTCACCATTAGACGAATCCACACAAAAAGTATTATTTAATGTTTTTTTAAATTAAGTAAGTAAATGAAAAACTATTTTTAAAGTTTTTTTTTAAAAACTAACTATTAGGCCAACACATATTAAACCGTCTCATGAGACGGTCTTAATAAAAAAATTTGTCTTTTCTTGTAAATCACTTTAAAAATGTAAGTGATCTGTATATGGGTCAATCCAATAGTGATTATTTCACCATAAAACTGTCTTTTTTAAAGATTCAACTACTCTTGTGAAAGACCTTCTCTCAAAGAGATGACCGTAAAACAAGAAACCCACATTTTTATTTTTAGGGCTGACAATAGTTGACCCGACCTGCTAACCCGACATGAACCTAAACAGAAATAAGTGGGTTTGGGTTGAGACTTTTGACCCAATTAATTAAATGAGTTGACCCGACCTGATCTGTTTATTAAATAGATTAGGTTCAAGTCAAAATTTTAAACCTGAAAAAAATTTGTATAAGATTTAATTAAATGTGTTAATTTCGAGTTAAATCATTAAGTATAAGCTAAACTTAGTTCATTTAATATTTTCTTATTTTTCATAGTAAGTACAAAATAAACAACAAAAACACATAAAGTTTAAATTAAAGCCTAAAAAGTTAGATTTAATCAATGTTACTAACCCTAAAACGAAAACAAAAAAATTATAAACGGGTTAAGTAGGTCAAAATCAGGTCAACCTGATTTGTTGCAGGTCGGGTCAAGGTTGTTATATTCGATTCAATTAATTAAATGGGTTGAATTTGGGTCTAGGGTTTTCTGACCTGTTTATATATGACCCGAAAACCCGATCCAACCTGATCTGTTTGACAGTCCTACTTATTTTCTCTTTAATTGTATTTATTGGGCTATTTAGCCAATATATTTAATGCGTCTTTTGGAGAAACCCTCTCTTACACCAATTTCTGTTAAGAATCTCTCTAATTAGATAGAGGAGCTGCACTACTTAAAATAAAACTACATTTAAAATACTTACGTTAAGAATTAAGATAGATCAAAAATAAATCGAATCTACACATAGTGATCTACCACCACTTTCCAATTCCCATCTCTTCAATTCTTTCTAGTTTGGCCAAACCTAAAATTGTGGAGTACCAATATACCAACTCTATAAACCAAACCCTTAATCTGTTCTTGTATTGAAAGAAACAAACCTCCTAATTCTTAGTATTCTATACTTTCCACACCATACTTACTCAAGATTCTATTCCATCAACATACATACCTTTCTCATTACTCCAAATTTCCCACCTGTTTTTGATTTATGACCTTTCTCCTTCCTTAAACTCCCACCCCAATCTAAATCTCCTTCAACTCATCAATGGCAGATCATTTTGCATCCTCAAACTCACTATAAACCACTTTTAGCACCTTAAAATCACAAAAAGTTGCAATCTTTTTTGTGGGTTTGTAAATTCTACCATGTTTCAACAACATAGGGTTGAATTAAAGAGATGGGTAGCTACAATTTTGACAAATCACAAAACCCTTTTCACAGTTTTATGGATCGTGGGGTTTACGTCGGTTTTTTTATGGCAACGCAATATTATTGAGGGTTTGTTAACATTTAGGCGACTTCCGGGGAGGCCAATGCCGATGCTTAGGCCTGTTGCATTCAATGTTTCCGATTTCGGGGCGGTTGGTGATGGTGTTACTGATAATACTGCTGCCTTTGAGAGGGCTATTTCTACCATTGCTAAGTTGGGGAAGAGAGGTGGAGCTCAGTTGAATGTGCCTCCTGGAGTTTGGCTTACTTGCCCTTTTAATTTGACTAGTCATATGACTTTGTACCTTGCTGAAGATGCTGTTATTCTTGGAGTGGATGTGAGTTTTATTTAGTTTATTTCTCTGTTTTAGCTTTATTCATTGTTTTTTGCTTCTACTTTTATGATTTTGTGTCTTGAGTTTGTTGTGCATGAGTCATTTAGTGAAGGAAAGAATGTGGATTGTTTCATGATCAGTGTAATATAGAAGTAAGAAATTGGTTTTAGGTATATGATAGGTTTGTGCTGGCTAATTATACCTGTAAATTGAGATTTTGATCAACTTTAAGATGAGTGAATTTTAAATTTTTTTGAGGCACTATGATCCTAGAAAGTGAATGCTAGTCACTCATTGCAGGTTAAAGCCAGGTGAAGAAGGAGGGTGAGGCTTAGGTTCGTGGCTAACAACGCAATAGAATACAATCACATCTCATGATGATTAGCTGATACCAATCTTTTGGGAATTTAGGTTTTGGCATTGTTAGTTGTATGATTATAGAAAGTGTATCTGTTGCATTTTGATTTAGAAGAGGAAGACATATCATAGATGGGATACGGTATGAAAGGAACGTAAAATTTTCTCTTTTTTGTTTGGATTGGTTTAATGTTTAGAAGTTTATTCTAAGGTGATGGTGTTGGGCATATTTTGTGGAAATAAGGATTGTGTGCTATGGGTAGGATGTTAATGAGTGGACAATGGACCAATGAGGGGACAAAGTGGAAACATTGTGAAATAGTTATGAAATAAGGACTGAACATTTGGGGATTAAATTGATGGTCTGATTCAGCCTGTTATAGAATTAGCATGGTCTAGAGTGTTGTTGAGTTGAGATCTTGTTTGATAATGGAGTTTTTAAATCTAAAAGTTTAGATCACTTCTTTTTAGCATGTTTTATGCCAAAACTATTTGTAGTGCAAGTCATGCTTCATGAGCAATAACTAAAGTGAGTAAAAAATTGATTAGGGGTCACACTATCGGACCATATAAAATCTATAGAAATTACTTCGTGCTCCACGGTTTATGAAAAACATAAGGTAATAGAGATGTTTTTGTTATTTGCTTTGTCTAGTCATATTCTTTGTGGAATGTTCTTAAAACTCACCATATTATCATGGTGCTTACTCTTTCTATCGTTCTGTTATTGAGCTGTTTTAAATGTCTCTAGATTTTGTTACCTTTAATGTTACTTCTATGCGAAACTGTTTCTTACTATTAAACTCCCTTTTGGGTGTATAGGATGAGAAGAAATGGACACTGATGCCGCCATTGCCGTCCTATGGATATGGAAGAGAACATCCTGGGGCCCGATATGGAAGTTTGATTCATGGACAAAATCTCAGAGATGTTGTCATAACTGGTAAGGTTTTTAGAATTTTAGCTATCTCTTTGCTAGTTTGATTGAACTTGAAAGGAAGTGTTTGCTAACCTTCTGATGTTCATACAAGGAATTTTGCTGGTCTTTGTTCCATTATTGCCTATAATGAGTTGGAGTGTATGTGGTAAAGCTAAACCAAACTAGCAATTTCTGTATTAGACTTGTAATTGCATTCCATGGATTATGAAAATACTTCAATCTAAGGTAAATTTTATCATGCACAAGTCTTGTTATATGCCAATTGAAGTGAGAGGAAAGAGCAAGATTCTCTATACCAACTACCATGTATAATAAAAGATCATTCTTTATAAAAACGGATTCATCAACTTGACATGGACAATATATTTTTCTTTTCAGATTTCTATGTGACTCTTAATTTGTTAATTTTTCATGAGATATAAAATCTCATTTGTGAATTGTGACTTACAGAAAAAGTAATTTCACTACTTTACTACTTGCATCAAAGTTGGACAGGATAGATTCGTGAGAGATAAAAGATTTAGCTCTTAGTTTGTTTGGTGATATGCTTCTTTTTGCATAACTTGTATTCGTAATTGCGTGAGTTTTTGAATGCAATACCCAGACCGCATATGGTGGATTAGATGGTCTTTACTCTTCATAAGAGTACAAAATGTGTGTACATCATTTCAATGATAAAGGTCTACTTAGTTTTCAAAACGCACACAAAAGGCGTGAGGCATGGGCAGGCGATGAGCTGGGCACATTGATTGGGTAGGTGACGCTATTTTTGGTCTTAGCCTCAAAAAAGCGTATTTGACATAAGCACTTGGCACCCACCACATATGTTCTCTTCTCTTCATCTTTTTTTATTTCTCTTCTTTTTTTCCTCCTTTTCTGGAATTTTAATTTTTGTTTTTCTGAGATTTTTTTTTTTGTTTTCTCTGGGTTTTGGGGATGCTCACACCCAAAGGCTAGGGTTGCGCAAGGCTTTTTGGACCCTTGGCACCTTAAAGTGCTCCACACCTTTTTAAACTAAGAAGCCAGTTATGTATGAACAAAGAGTAAATATGCTTTTGCTTTAGGAGGGTTTTAATTTACTTAAGAGTTGTACTCTTACCAAGATGGCTTCAAATTTTTCGAGTTACTTAATAAGGATGTGATATATGTAATCTTGTAGCTATCATCTTTATTGATTTCTTTCAAAAGCTAACATTTCCTGTCTTTTAAATATATCTATCGTTTTTTTATAATTTTTGGACTAATCATAACTTGTTATAGCTTACTCTCTTTACAAACACTATTTGCTTCTTCTTTACTTGTTCTTGACACATCTGATTTTGCCAAATCCTCATGTGGTCTTTTGGCTTACTTTTCTGACAAGTGAAGAAACATTGGATAGGATATTCTTTGGGCACATAACGAATAGCATGAATGTGGAAACCAATATTTTCAGGTGCAAATAACAAGACAAAATAAATGCATGTATAACAAAATCATTTATGGGGAAAATTTAGCAATCGGTTGTTTTACTAAACTGAGAAAGAACTAACTTTCTCCTCCCCATACTCATCTTCCTAATTGTATTGTCTGTAAATCCATACTGTATTTTCAAGAACGTGTAACACACTTCTCAAGACCACTTTTATCTTAGAAACTCTTCAGTCTTCACAGTTCTTTTTAAATTGCAGCATGTGTCGTAGGACCACCATGATCTCAATTGCTCGATTAGCCCTTGTTATCCTTACGAGATATAACCATTTAAAGAACTTTCAAAAGTCTCCAACAACTATTTCCATACACCACAAGTCAATCTTTGGCGTGTGGACTATGTACATATCACAAAATGCTCATCATTGCAGCTGAAAACTGGTTTAACACTTTTGAATATTAAAAATTCCCTCTCAGAACGACTATAAACTCCTAAGAGTTTTGGCAAATTATCACCCCAATTTTATACTCCTTAAGTTCCTAAATGTTTCCCCCATTTCACCAACTATATTATCAAGTAGGATTGTAGGTAAAGTGGGGTAATGTCGGAGTAAGGAGGAGGAGCAACTAAGGACACCTGCTCTTATTAGCTTTCAGAAAATTGATATCTATTATTTATTGTAGTGAAACATCAAAATTCAATCTGCTATTGTTGTTTGTTGTTGTATAGTGATACATAAGTTTTCTTGGTTCTGTTGGTTGTACCTCCTTTAGAATATGAACACTTTCCATTAAGGTCAGTTGTCCAATCCTTGTTATGGCATATCTTGAAAGTTTTAAGCTGCTTAATTTTTACTCTAACTATATTATTTAGCCCCTCCAAAAAAAATTTCCTGGCCCCACCATTGGGTAAGAAAAAGTGTCAGCAAGTGCATGCTTTATGGCCAAGAAAGGTAATGGAGAAAACACTATAGTCAAAGCAAATTGGGAATGGGCGAAAACATGTATGAACAAAGGGAGTATATCAATATTGATGACTCAATCACTTATATAGGACTAAAAAGTTTACTCCTTAAGGCTTACACATGTCACTAATTGTCAAGTTACCTGCATATTGAGAATATAACAATGATTAGGAAACTTCTAAATAAATTAAGACAAAAATCTAGAAAATCACATCCTGAGAAAAACTTCTCATGCACTTGAATGGGGAAAATGGTCCGTGTTCCTGGAAGCTTTCTGTCAGCTGGGCAATAGAGTCAGAGGCTCAGCCGCTCAGAGTAGCCAATGATATTTGATTTTTGCTGAAGTTTTTGATTACTTCATCATTTCTTGCTCCGAGATCCCCATGTGTTTGTGTTTCTGCACTACCATAATTCAGCTTGTGACCCAACATGGTTAATGTCTTGCTGAACTCTGAGTAATGGTTGAACTATGTGGCAAATTATGCTTGGTAGTAAATGGATTTTAAGCAATTTTGTTTTGGTTATTAGCATAGTTGACATAACAGTGCGGCAATTCATTATTATATATTGGCTATTGAAGACGAAAAGTGTCATTGAGATGAAATACTACTGAGGATTTAACCTTACCTTTGTAGTGCAGGTCTTTTGAATTTGAGGATGGGTTGGGTTTTGCAAATTTTTTGGCCTTCTTTATTGTTTTGTCTTCCAGAGAGTCACAAAGGCCTGATCCGTTGTAACATAAATCGCTAGCTAATTCATTTTTTGAATTTGTGATTCTCTCGAATGGCCTAAAATAGCCCAATACCGACCATAATTTTTTTTTTTGATTCGTGTTTCGCGAGAAGTTTAGTGAATCATGTGACACTTGTCACTCTAGCCTGATTATTCTACTTCATTATCATGGTACTACTATATTTTCCTTCACTCTATTTTGCTTCTTATGGAAACTGGATCTCCTCTTCCGCGAAATACATGCAACATCTCACTCCTCATCACGCGGGCTCAATCTCTGTGCCAGCCCCTTTTAAACAACTATTAGGTGGATCAGTGGATCAAGTGTTTTATTGCTGTTAAATGTGGACTACTTCACAAAAGATTCTTCCTCGCCATCTGGAGATCTAGAAAGGCTTCTTTATTCATAGGGTTCTTAGAATTTCTCTCAGGGTGGTTCTACAGCAAGCATGTGTTGACTTGGCACAGGACATTGTACTAACCTTTCCCCTCTAATTTTGCAGTTTCTTAAACCTTAGTTTGAGGAATCCTTTTCCATTTTAAATGATATCAGTGCATGCCGTGTCTTAACAATTTGGTTTTGAGGTCATACCTGATTATGTATTCTCTCATTACTTTGGATGGAGAATTTCCAGCGGCTGTAGTCTCCAATTCAATTTACTTTAAGATTGCAACTGGCAACCACTAATCTTGATTCAATTATAATGTGCTCTCAGGCAACAATGGAACAATTGATGGTCAAGGACAAACATGGTGGAAGAAGTATAAGCGAAAACTCCTCAATCATACTAGAGGCCCTCTTGTGCAGATCATGTGGTCAAGTGACATAGTCATTGCTAACATCACTTTACGTAATTCTCCTTTTTGGACGTTGCATCCTTATGACTGCAAGAATGTAACAATTCGCAATGTGACAATTTTGGCTCCTGTATTTGAAGCTCCAAATACTGACGGTATAGATCCTGGTAAGTTCTTCTAACAATTTCTTCTATGCTTGCTAGTTCATTACGCCATTATCTATTCGCCTTATACCCCTTAGGACTGAATTAGCTTCATAGAGAATCGGGTAACCTGCTGACTGGTGTAACGGTATATATGTAACAGTCACCACTTGGATTTTGAATTATCTCTCGATTCCTATTTAGTCAAACTTTCTGCTGTTTGCATAGTACTTATCAAGCAGGGAATGCAAAAGGCAAACTGATCTTACTGTAAACCCTTTATATTGTCCTTGCTCTTCTGTCGCAGATTCTTGTGAAGATATGGTTATTGAGGACTGCTACATCAGTGTGGGGGATGATGGAATTGCAATAAAGAGTGGGTGGGATCAGTATGGTATCGCTTATGGGCGGCCCTCTACAAACATTCTTATCAGGAACCTTGTTGTTCGCTCTATGGTCAGGTGTGTGAACCCATATCAGAAAACTACTCCCCAAGTTTATTGTTCTTCCTTTCTTATGCTAGTAAATGAAACTGCAATGAATGTTAACGCTAATACCTCGTCTTGCACTTGCCAAAACCATGTTAAACAATTCTCTTTCACCTTTTCCTAAATATTTGCAACTCCCAAACCCTGTCGTATATATTTGTGGTTAATAACTTGGGACTTATTCTTCTTAACTCATGGGTATGTTGTACTTGCTAATTTAGTAGCTATAACCTGTCTACCCTTTTGATTTTTGTGCAGTGCTGGTGTTTCGATAGGGAGTGAAATGTCTGGTGGTGTATCAAATGTCACTGTCGAGAATGTCCTCGTATGGAGTTCTAGACGAGCTGTACGGATCAAGACAGCTCCGGGTAGGGGTGGATTTGTACGACATATTACCTACAGAAATCTAACATTTGATGAAGTGCGAGTTGGGATAGTCATCAAGACAGATTACAATGAACACCCAGATGAAGGGTATGATCCCAAAGCTCTCCCAACAATTAAAGATATTAGCTTTACCTCGGTCCATGGCCAAGGAGTTCGTGTCCCCGTAAGAATCCATGGGAGTGAAGACATCCCTATCAGAAACATCACTTTCCGAGACATGTCTGTTGGAATTTCGTACAAGAAGAAGCACATATTTCAGTGTGCTTACGTACAAGGCCGTGTGATTGGGACCGTATTCCCAGCTCCATGCGAAAATCTTGATTTATACGACGAAATGGGAAAACTAGTAAGGCCATCTTCTGCGCAAAACATGACGGATATAGATTATAATTTTTGAGGAACTCTTCAGTTGCAGGGTCGTTCTTTCTCCCTCGGTTTCATCCAATACCCGCATTTATCTTCGTACCAGAGTTTTTTTTTCGAAATGGGGAGGGATCATAGCTTAGTTTCGTTGATGAGGTTCGTTTTTGACGTTTTTAGGCTTTTTATATTATGTTTATTGATTCATTGTTGCTAGGTTTGGTTTTACTGATATGTAAATAGAGAAAACACATAAAGAATGTACACAAAATGCATGGGAAATGGATTAGCAAATTTCTTGAGTTTTGGAAACAAAATTAGCCAAGTGCAAATTTTTGCTTATCAACTTATAGAAGACGATTCAGGTACGAGTACGACTATAAGCATGAGCACATCGCGGTTTTTTGTTAATGAGAAGCATTTATTCTCATGAAATGGGTTGGATTGTTATTTGTCTGGACTCAACAAGTTCATTTTATTCGAAATAATAAGTACCTTGTGTAAGAAGAAGTTAGAAAAAGTCTTAGTAAATAACGGTTATTTGCGAGGTTAATAAATCACCTTTATATGGTAGGATTTAATAGGATGAGAATTTTGTTAGTTTGAGTTTTTTTTTTGCATTTTATTATTATTATTATTTCTTTTGTCTTTTTGTGGTGATTTACAAATTACGGTTATTAATTAGGAATTTTTGGAGAAATTATGATGGGTTGAATTTTAGTATTTTCTTTTTTATTACATGTATCTACTATTTGGGGAGGATGTCTTCACCCATCTTTATTAAAAACACTAGGGAAATTACATGCAATAACCTTGAGTTTTTGAGTTTTTCATATGGTAAATAAACTTTTTCTTAATCTGTATGGTGATGTTGAGCTTTTAACTTTTTCACGTGGTAGACAGAACGTTAAATTCTTTGTCAATTTAAATACTTATTCCGAACATATTTTCAAAAAAAATGCCCCTTAAGGATAATCGGGATGTTTTTTTTATGTAAAAAGATCGTAATAATGGAATAAAGGATAATGATGGAAATTTAACAAAAATCTTAGTCTTTGGTCGTGAAAAAGTTAAAAGGTTATGGTCTCCACGTTGATTAAAAAAACATGCTAATTATATAGAAGAGCCAAAAATTCGAGCTCACAACATAAATTTTAAAAAAAAAAAAAACAAAAAAAAAGAAAAAAAAAACAAAAAAGCCAATCCCAAATAGGAAAAATGTAAGGAAGAAACATACTCCTATTAGGAAGATCACAAGCTCCTCCTAAAATTGTATATCCTTATTTAGACTTGCTTTATGTTTCAATTTTGATTGTAGGAAAAAACTGAGTACCAAGAGTCCAAAAAATACATTGTATCAAAGCGTGTTTATGTCACATCCTCAAGCTTGATGCTTAGTGGCAATTTCATAATATAACTACCAAGGATTTATTTGAAAATGGTTGTTGGCCTGTTTGATCAACTCAACGTATTAGTTTATAAGTTATCTATTTTAGTTCTTTATTGGTATATTTTCATGCTACATTTAATTTATGTTTTTCATTGCATTTTGGCTTGGATTGAAGTTTTTATATCACTATTTACTTTATAGTTAGATGCCCATTACGTGTTTAAAGTTATGTTCCTTTTCAGTTTTTTTCAAGTCCTTGCTTAATTTTTTATGCCCCTATAAACTCGTACTTAACTATAAAAAGCGCTACTTAATTAAACTTACAAAATAAACAAGTAGAGATTTTCTTGGGAGATTGTTTTGTTTCTTCAGGGCGTATGATGGCCGGAAGATTTTCTCCTAATTCCCACATTAGTATTTTTATGATTAGTGAAATATGCTCTCCCTGCGCGTACTAAGAGACGTTTGCTTTGCTTGTCAAAGAGAAAATTGAAATGCTTTAGAAAACAAGAAACAAGTTAAAACTGCTCTTTTTAGCACTAAATTGTTCCTCTTTTGATATTGAGCGTGAATACATTTAATCTTTCACTACAAAAAGAACTCAATTTGAAAATAAAACTGATTTCCGAGTAAAGAAGGTTAGCTACAAAATTAGCTACAAAAATGCTTTGTCGCTAGCTAGCCACAAAGCATTTTGTAGCTAATTTTATAGCCAAAGTTGGCGACATACAGTTTTTGTAGCTAATTTTATCGTCAACTTTGTAGCGGGATTAAAAGTAAAAATTTAAATTTCAAAGAGAATTTTCCCCCTTAAAAAATCCAATCGTATTCCTAAATCCACTCATTTCTTTAAAACCCTTCGCCATTACTCTTTGTTACCACTTTTTTTTATCAAGTTTTACATTTTCTATTTTTCATACTCCATTCATATTCCCTTTCTCAATCAGTTAAATTAATATGATGGAAAAAAAAAATTGACATTAATAATTCAATCTTTTACTCATCCGCTGTGAATAATCCAACCTGTTTGATTATTTTCTAATAATCCAACGTTTGCCCTTAGTTCGCTGTGAATAATCCAACCTTTATTTTAGTAATACGGTATGCTGTGGACAAATTTATCATAAAGGTTGGATTATTAGAAAATAATCCGAAGATAGAATTATTTATATCGAATGAGTGAAAGATTGAATTATTAATATCAATTTTTTTCAGTAATAACAGGATAGAATTTAATGGGAGTCAAAGTCAAAATTTAACAGTTAGCACACTTACACTATATTTGACGACAAACCCTTAAATACAAGATAAAACTTAATTAGCTACTTGCAAGACTTGCTGATGCTGACTATTCTAACTTGCTAACTATAGCTAGTAACACACAAATTTCCTTTCCTTATTTTTGAATATTCATGGACTTAATTATCAGTTTAAAACTAAGTGGAATATTCATGGTATTAATTATCAGTTTAAATTTTTTATTGAGTTGGTTTTTAATATGATATCAGAAACTAGTATAATAAGAGATAACGAGTTTGAATTATCTCAACCACCCCTCATTTAGGGTGGAATATTCAGCGTTAGGTATGAGAAGGGCTTGTGTGCATCTATACTTATAGCCCAAAAGGCTTTTCTGTGAGGAGCATATATTGGGATCCCAACTATTAGCATAAGATTTTGGTTGAGTCGGTTCTTTGACATCCATTCTACAGTTCACCATCAGTAACCCACATTCTAACCGTAATTAACATGTTTTATGTGGTAGAAGCTACAAAGTCGTAGATTCACTACAACATAATTTGTTTTTAGTGGGATATATTTAGCGATATTTAATTTAAATGTCGCTATTTCAAATTTCTTATAGTGTATATGGAGGATTTAGTGACATTTATTAGACCCTTTAGCAGCATAATATAGAGCCACACTAAAGCTTTTAGCGACACAGAATCTAGTGACATTTCTCATAAATGTCACTATAGACTGTAGTGACAATTACATATGCCACTAAAGACTAAAAAAGCGTCGCTAAATCACTTTGTAGTGGAAGTTAAAATAAAAGCCAAATAATTATTACACTAAAAATATGAATCAGTGGTATTTTTTTAATGCCACTAAATCAAATGTCGCAAAAAATTAAATTTGTTGTAGTAATTGTACATCCAACATCTTATATCAAAAAATAAAAATGAGCTTACAAACATATAAATTGTCTAACACTAGAGTAGTATGAGCTAGAAAGGAGCCCAAAAATAAATCCATATTGGTTCGATTCAAAAAAGATAATATCCATCGACAATTGATATCAAGAGTTCAAGGTTAATCGAAAAAAATATGTGTACATATATTTCATACCAGGATTGTTAGATTGCCTAACGTTCATAAACGAACATGTAAAATTATAAACATTTAACGATGAATTGTCTGACCGCTTTCCTCTAGTCGTTTCTGTGAAGGAAGTATGGGTATGGATTGTCCGTCATCTTATCTCACTCATGTTTTTGGGCGGAATATTGAGTATAATGATGATGATTTGATATAAATTGAATAAATTGACTAAATAAACATCGAAATAAAATTAGTAAATGGAAAAATGTAGAAATATGTGGGTTGTCAAACATTCATAAATGGACATATATAAAATTATAATTCACGTGGGAGATTAAAAACCCTTTGGAATTACGTTACTAGTGTGGTGACTTGTCAACATCAATGATCAATATATCACTTTCTTATTCAATATTGTTAATAATAATATCAATTGAATAAAGTAATTTGAGAATATTATTCAAAAAAAAAAGTAATTTGGGAAAAAGGTAATTAAAATAGGAAATTGTAGTTAGGTCAAGTTTTAAGGGCCTACATTTCTACAACGTTGTTTGAGGAGGTAGCAAATTGCTAAATCCACTAAGATGTGAAAACAAGGATGTTCATATTTTAGATTAGGATTAAGACTCCCTAATCCCTATTGTCCAATCATAGAGGCTACATCTTGTGTGAAATGTGAATGGAACACTTGAACAATATATTCAATATTGATGTTTATCCACTAACTATTGTTTATTTGGTTGGATTTTTAGTTATTTTTGGAACCTGCTTTGTGTGAAATATCGAGAATGTTATTTTATTGTTATTTTTTTAGTTTTCTTTATATTATTCATGGGTTTTAATTAGATAATAATATAGTTATTTACTCCATAAAAATAACATTAATTTTAATGGAGGAGGTCTTAATAACGGTGATTTGTCAAGTTCACAAATCAACGTTATGTGGTACAATTTAGGAAAAATTGTTTCTAAAAAGCCAACCTTTTGGCCATCTGCAAATAAAGAGTAAATGTTTCATTTATTCAATAAAAAGACAACCTTTGTCTCATTTTTGCAAATAAAAAGTCAACATTTCATTTATTTAATATAGCAGGTAAGTTTTCAACTCTAAATTTATTGAATAAATGAAACGTTGACTCTTTATTTGCAAAAATGACACAAAGGTTGTCTTTTTATTGAATAAATGAAACGTTGACTCTTTATTTGCATATGGCTAAAAGGTTGACTTTTTAGAAACAATTTTTCCTACAATTTAATAGGGTGAGAATTTTGTAATTTTAGTATACCATTTTAGTTTTGTTTATTTTATTGTTGCTTTTGTCTTTTGTGGTGATTTGCAAATCACGGTTATTCATTAGAAATTATTGATTATTGATTATTGTGAATGTAGAAATTTTTAACACTGCATTTAGATAACTTTTTCAGTAGGAAAAGAATTTGAGGATATGGGAGGAGATGGAAGAGAACGGAAGGAGAGGAAGAATTTGTGTATTTTTCTTTAAAATCTTTTATGCGCGTTAAAAAATTTGTTTAATTGAATAATAAATTTGATTGGAGAAAAGTAGGGAACATAAGCATTACAAAATTATTAAAAGAAAGTTAGCGGAAAAAATATAGAAACTACAACTAATAAAAAATTAGTTTTAAAGTTAGTTTAAAACATATGGAGGACCATAAGGAATATTAAAATGTCAAATTCAAGTTAGAGGAGGATATACGTGAGGTACATAAGCATTATAAAAATATTAAAGCGAGTATGAATAAAATTATTTTTGTCCAAAATTTGTGATATAAATGAAAAGATTCTTTATGAGAATAACAAATAAAACACCCCAAAATAGCAAATGAGAACTTATTTAAGGAACGGAGGGAGTATAAGTTAAAGCTCATGGCAAGTACAATGAAAATAATGGGTAAAGTTAAAATACCAACTCAAATAAGTTAAAATACCAATTTTAAAAAATTTAAATATCAACTTTTATAAGTTGAAACACCAACTATAATAAGGGTTAAATACACAATAAGAAGCACTAAACTATTACAATTGTCAAATACACGTGAGCTTTGTGTTGTACAGTTGCTCTCTGAGAGACCGTCTTTTGTAAAAACAACTCTTAAACGTCCAGCCAAAATCTATATTTAGAGTTGTAACAATATATGTTTAGAATTAGACTGGACTTTAGAAAGCCGTCTTTACAAAAGATGGTCTCAAGTAAGAATTCGTGTCGTAGAAGACTAACTTTAAATTAATTTTTGTAGTGGGCCCAAGCACTAAACTCGAAACTTGACAAAGTTGGTTCTTTCAAATTAGACGGGAAAAACGATTCTTCGTGAAATAACAAAACGTTAACATTAACGGAGTTAAGACAACGTTTGAAATAAGGCAGCATGCCTATTTCCTACCCTCTTTTCTCGAACCGCACAAAACCCCTACTTTTATTTATTTAACTCTTCTTTTTCTTCTTTTCTTTTTATTTTTAAATTCCACTCCCCATAAATTAAAATCAACACGTGTTTATATTACCAAACTAACCCAACAAATTTATTTTTAAAAACAAAATTAATTAAAAATTCAATTCCAAATAATTGATTTTATATAAAAGTCGCCAGCCTCCCTTCTTTTCCTCCCCACTTCCTTATTCTTTCTCCCCCATTTTTATTCCTCGTGTCTTAAATCTAAGCTACGCAAGAATCTGTTCTTCTTATTTCTTTTGTTCTTCGCTTTCATTGATTCCATTTATGTCGAATTCCTCTACGATTGATGATTCCGGAAGATTTTCTGGCCCAAAGATGAGTTTCTCACAAGCTTGTAATCTTTTGAGTAATTATGTTAAGGAAAAACGTGCTCTTGGAATTTCTGGAAATATGGATAATCGAGGTATGGATTATTACTTGGATCTAACTAGTTTCACTGCTAATTTTGAGTTTAATTTTTGATTTGTGTGTATTTTTAGGACGTGCGACTATGAATTTGTTTCCAGTGGGGGAGAAGCAAGTTTCTGAAGATTCAAATGCATGTGTTGGTAAAACTATTAATCTGTTTCCTCAGCTTTCCGGGTTCAATTCTGGGTAATGAAACTTCTTTTTTTAATTGTTATGCTTATATTGGTTACACAAATTCTTACTTGAAACCGTCTTTTCTACGGACGAGTCTCAGAAGCCTGGGCTAGGCTTTTTTACGACTCTCACTTGTTTGCATGTTTAATTTTGATTTTAAGTTTTTATGGGATTTTTATTGATCTAATTAGGTCGGATTTTTGCTAATTAATTTGGAGGTTAGATCAAAGTTAGAGTAGATATTGTTGCCTTGTTGGGTTTTAAAGGAAGATATTTGGGTTGTGTTATACTCCCTCTTATTCATTTAACTTATCTTATTCGCTTTTTCACATTTTTCGAGATAATATTTACTTTTAATACATCAACTTGATATTTATCATCCTTAAATTGAGACGAATAAAAGATACTCCTTGACTATATTCTAACTTATAGATTAATAAGAATAAAATACAACTTAAAATGAATTGGTAAATAGAGACGAATAAAAGATACTCCTTGACTATATATTCTAACTTATAGATTAATAAGAATAAAATACAACTTAAAATAAATTGGTAAATAGTAAATTTTTGCAATAATAATTATTTGGTGGTTGTTTACTTGGAACTGTAGCAAATTTAAAAATTGAAGGCCCTATTACCTGGATTTTTTTGTGTGATTTTGTTGGTTAGAAACAGAAGAGTGTAGGCGTGGACCCTATAATTTATGTTCATAATTCTAGCCTAGGATGTACTTGTAGAGGTTGAATTACGCACAAGATGGGTTCACTTATAGAAGTATTAGTGATCCTCTTCTCTTATTGGACATATTTCATTTTCTAAGGAACAAGGAGTATTTTACATGTGGATTATCCTTATCTTTGATTGGTTTCTGTATTTGGTTTCAATCATTGGAGTTTGGACAGTGATATAGAGAGGGAATTAATTTTAGGTTTCTGTTCATTGGCAAATGATTATAGCCAGAGTTGTTGGTTAATTTGATCAATTTGATCGGTTGAAGTATTGACTTATAAGCTAGATTTTTAAGTCACCTATTCAAGCACATGGTAAAAATAAGTAGCTCTTATTAGAGAAAAAGTTGGTAAACAAGCCAAACGCCAATAATATAATCGCTCTCTCGATTTAGTTTTGAAAGTTAAGCTTTTCAATTGGCTTAAAAAGCCATTTATGAATTTTCTTTTGTTTATTTGACAAGACAAAAGTTAAAATCCGACTAAAATGTCATTTATCAAACACATTTTTCAAGTGCCCCTTAATTTTACGACTTTAGCGATTGAACTAGTTAGCTCTATTATTTTGATATTTTATATCACACGTTTGAAGTGGCTCTCTTTTAAATAACTTTTTCAACTATTCGAAATTGAATCTAGGTTGGAACCTTCGTTGTATATTTGTTCACACTATTTGTTGTTAACCAATTGTCTTCCAAAGTATTTGTAGTGTGTGTGTGGGGTCGGGGGTGCAGCGCTAAGGCCTACATCGAGTAAAACAATGCTTAATCAAACTATAATATTAGGGGTCAAAGTGAGTTGAATCATGATGTTTTAGAAAAAAGACTAACCAATTATGCTATTCCTAAATGGGAATTTCTATCCATCTGACTTGTTTATGATGCTATTACAGTGTGAACAAGCGTGCTACCCCCGAGACTCCGATCCCCCAAATGACCATCTTCTATGGAGGGCAAGTATTAGTCTTTAATGACTTGCCTACCGACAAGGCAAAGGAAGTCATGGATCTCGCTACCAGCTTTGAAGCTACCCACAAGAAGAGGAAAATCGAAACTACCAATTCGACTTCCCCTAGCCCTGTTGATGTCCCTGTCTCTGGCCAAAACACCAAACCAACCCTGAACCCCATCCTAATTCCAGCCCACAACACAAAGCAGAACTCAAGTATTGCACCTAAATTTGCAAACAACATCGCTCCACCTGCTGTCCCCAGTGTGTCTGGTAATTATATTCCTTCCGCGTACAAATTGAAACTAAAGCAGTAAACGATATTGCAGAGTTTGTCTGAAATATTTTCATATGTTTCCTAATGTAAATCTTGCTCGTTTGATACCCGCAGATCTGCCTATTGCTAGGAAGGCTTCACTTCACCGTTTCCTCGAGAAGAGAAAAGATAGGTATGGATTTATTAGCAATATTGCTTGCATCCAGTCGATTCTTAGCAAGTGTCTTACCGTTTTCCCATTTCAAAATCATCAGGCTTGTAGCTAAACTGCCCACCGATGCTACCAAAGAAGGCGTACAGAAGCTGGGTGAGGCCAAGGCAGCATGGCTTGGACTGAATTCTATTCAAGACTTCCAGATGCAGAGGCAACAACCGTAGTCCTAGCCTCGTGTTATTTATGAATACTCCTATTATATAACCGATGACCTTATTAGCCGTAGTGTGTATGTTTCGGGGCTTCTGGCCTCATGAAGCCTCTGGTTTAAGTTAGAGTGGGCATTTTTGTGAATCTTGCTAGCTTATGTAATTATTTTAAGCTAGTTTAAGTTCATTTCTAAGTTGAAATATATGATTAATATTAGTACTTGTATTGGTTATAAATTAAAATCTTTTTAGTTTTTTGAAATTGATTGGCTATTTAACTGCTTGAAATACAGCTTAAGTAGTTTCTGGGCAGATATGAAACTGCTTCTGGTGTCTATTAATTGCTTACTTTTATGAACGAGTAATACTTCTGTTCTTTAGTAATTGCAACCTTTATTCCAAAGTATTCTGCTATGTGCTATTTTTGACTAAGATTGGATTTTGATCCAAATATTTAGATTTAAAGCTGTTCTAATGTGATCCGACCGGAAAAGAGTTACCTGACCCAAAATATGTGTTTCCAGATTTGGCAAACTGAAAACGAGAAAACTAAATCCGATTCAGCGACCGATATTTAACTATTAACTAAGGTTTCCCGAAACTAAAATTGGCTGTATTGAGTCATATCTAATCCGAATTATACACCAATTCGAACTCAAGCTGGCTAAAACCGATTTAATCCAAATAGATTTTTAGTAAATTTTTTTGTAATTCTAATCCATATTTTAACCGAATTGATGTGAATCATCACAAGAGCTAGCGTCTAACTTCTTTACAACCTTAAACCTAGTAAAAGAATCTATCAAGCTATGCTCATGTAAATTGTCCAACTATAAGGAAATGTTTAATGAAAACCTAGTAAACCTTACCATAACTACGCTTAATTAATAATTATATCAACTTATTACATCATTTGACACAGTATACAACTGCTTTTAAACTGGTAGCTTGGTTGATTCATAGGGCTTTAAATTCTTTTCATAATTTCTTTTGTAAATCGCAACTTCCATAGTTAATGCTTGCATATATATATATATATATATATATATATATATATATGAGAAAAATGACTTTGGGTTGTCGCCCATAGTTCAAAAGGCGACTCCCATACAATAGGCAACCAAAAAAGTAAATAGTGCAACTATTATCGCCCAAGATCGCCCATCGAGGGTTACATTTTAATTTTTCGCCATACTAAAACTCAAACAAATTAAATAATTTTAAAAATAATAAAATAGTTATGTATGTCTTTATTTTCTTTTTCTTACATTTACATATGAAAACTTGGCAGCCTAGTAGTATAGAATTTTAGGGGATCAAATCCTCCTTTTTTTTTTTTTTTTGGTCTTTCATATTTTGATTTTTTTTTAATCAAGATTCGACTTTAAATACTACATTCGGCCTTTATGAACCTACCGTCGCCATTATTCTGCTCCACCTAGTAATCTTTCAACGTTTTTTTTTATTTTCTAATTTTTTGTTTTTTAAATTTTAATTATCAAAATTTGTAGATTGATAAATTTTAAATGATTGAATTAGATTGATGATAAATCAATAGTTTGCCTTATAATTAGTTCTTAGATTATGATTATTGTTTGTAAGATCATGGCTAATTTAAGACTAGGGTTTGAAATATTACATTTAATTGGATTCTATATGTATAAATAGATTGCTTTTATAATATGAATATTCGTCCTGATCAATTTTAATTCTTTTTTCTTATAGGAATTGATGTATAGATTACTTAAATGGTTATTTTTTCATATGAATTATGAAACTTTAGACTAGTCATGTGCATTTCTATTTGCGAATGATAATGTGTTGTAAAAGAAACTAAGGTGAAGGTCAATAGAAAATTGGAAGAGTAGAGGGCAATTTTAGAAGATAAAGGTTGATAAGTCATATAAAAACTGGTAGCAAAATATTTGCAATGTGACTTTAGTGGGACAAAGTTGATAAGTGAGCCAGAGGGACTATAGGTGGAGAAGTTATTGTCAGGATCGATCGATTATTTAGAGCAATGTGGAGATTGACAGAGATGTTACTAATCGTATACAAGCGGTTTGGCTCAAGTGGCGACCAGCCACTAGGGAGCTATGTGACAGGAAGTTTCCTAAAAAATTAAAGGTAAAATTTTACCGAGTTGTTTTGACCCACTATGTTGTATAGGACAGACAGTAGAGAAGACGTTTGAACATAAAATGGTAGTTACAGAAAATGCGTATGCTGAGGTGGATGTGCAGTCACACAATGATGGATAGAATAAGGAACTAGGAATTTAGAAAGAAGTTAGAGATTGCCCCTCTTTCTGCAAAGATGCGCGAAAATAGGTTGAGATGGTTGTGAGCATATGAAGAGAAAGACATATGACGCCCCCGTGAGAAGGAATGAAAGCATCATAGTAGAGGGTAAGAGAAGTCGATGAGGACCTAGTAGAACATGCGAGGAACAGATAAGAAGGGACTTTCACTACAAAAAATTGCAAAGTTGCGACCAAAACCCACCGACTACCCACTTTTAGTCGGAAACTTCCGACTACTTTTCCGACTAAACCATGTTCGTCGGAAATTCCGACTAAATTGCGACAAAATGTGTTTTTGGTCGTAATTTCAAATTAAAAAAAACAAAAAAAATAGCATTAATTATCACCGACCAACCACCGACCAACATTTAGTCGGAAATTTTTCCGACCACTTTCCGACCAAAAGTTGGTCGGTGGTAATTTTCATTTTTTTTTGATTTTTTTGATTGACCAAATATAGATATAAGTTGAAAAAATTTAGTTATAGAATACAAAAGTTGTCGGTACTATAATGGTTACTATAATGGTTTGCAAACCAAAGGTCCCTTGTTCAATTCAAGCCAACAACATATTTTGTTTTATACTAATAGTTTTGCATTATTAATTTATTTTTTGTCTTACTAGTTTAATTTGTCGGTACTCGAAAAGTTTAATTTGCATTATTAATATATTAATAATATACAACGACTAATAATAATAATAATAATAATAATAATAATAATAATAATAATAATAATAATAATAATAATAATAATATACTAATACGACTAATAATAACTAATACGACTAAAGAACTAATAAAGTACTAATAATGCACTAATATAACTAATAATAACTAATACGACTAACTAAATAACTAATAAAGTACTAATAATGCACTTATACGACTAATAATAACTAATACGACTAAATAACTAATAAAGTATTAATAATAACTTGGGCGTGACATGGCACATTCCGAAAAAAAAAATTTTTTCTTTTTTTTTTCCGACCAAATGGGTGGTCGGTAGTTGGTCGCAAGGTGGTCGGAATTTTTTTTTAAAATTTTTTTTCTGATTTTGGTGCAAATTGCTGAAATAGTGTTTTCCGACTAATTTTCGACTAACACGATAGTCGGAATTTCCGACTAATTTTCCGACTAACCAAAGTTAGTCGGAAATTCCGACTGTTTTCCTATTAAATTGATTTACCGACCATTCCGAGCCTACTGGATGGATTTAGTCGGAATTTAGTCGGTATAGCTCTATACCGACTAAACTCCGACTGTTTTGGGTAGTCGGAAAATTGCATTTTTTTTGTAGTGTATCATGATTTACGTCTCTCTAGAACCTTACCAGGGACAGGGGTTGTTAAAAGCGCCTTATTCATATATCACTCTTTAACTGTTGATGTTCTTGTTCTTTGCCTGTCATATATCACTCTTTAACTCGTTTTTACTTAGTTTTTACTTTTCCTTTATTTATATGCTTAGTTTTTTATGACTTATATTTATTTGTTAATTATTGTTATAGGTTAAACTTATGGTGCAGGCCAACAAATAACTATATGCAAGAAGAATTTCTTTAGTAGATCAAATTTGAGTTCAGGGGACTTTTTGGCCGCAACTTCCTTATAGGTATAGGTTATTGTCTTCCTTTTCTTCCCAGACTCTTCTTATAGTCTCTTGAGTGGGATACACTTGGTATGATGATGATGGTAATAATGAACAAGATAGCACATTACTATGTTATTCCATAAATTTGAAAAATAGAAAATATATATAAATACACACCCATCATAAGGCTATTGGGTGCTTTTGTTTTCTCACTTGTGTTATTAGCAAATGAACCTTTTTTTCATGGACTTCAAATATATGGCTCACAACTTTAGGACTTGTTTGGACCTTCTCATGCTCACTATTGTTCGTTTGATTTGTAAGGTGTTACTTTCACATCCTTTTCCCACTCTAAAAAAACTTTGTCCTCGATCTTTTTGTATGAGATCAAAAGGAAAAGTTAGATCATCTTTATCACATGAGAAATATAAATCATTCTCACACATTATTTTACCATTTTGTAATCTAAATCTGTGCATAGTTCAAAAAAACAGATATGCTTAATATCTATAAGTACACAATGATTTACTCCCTCCGAATTAGTTTAGATGTCTCATTTGGGATTTCACGGATTTTAAGGGTTGAGTGAGATCCATTAAAAAGGTAGTACATGGGTATTTTAATTGATTAAATTAATTGTAAATGTGGTAGTTGGGTATTGGGAATTGAAAAAGTGGGGGTATTTAGGTAAAAAAAGGATAGACAAAAAAGGAAATGGGACAATTGGTATGGTTTTGCTAAATAAGGAAATGGGACATCTAAACTGATTCGGAGGGAATATATTAGTATATACTTCCTCCGTTCCATAATACTTGCTACATTTCGTTTTTGGGCACTATTCATCGTTTAAGCTTATTTTATATATTGCGGCTAATATGTAAGTACTAATATAGTCATGTGAGATCTTGTTTGAATCGTCTAATCGCATACTTTCATAATATAAACTTTTTATAATTTTTAAATGTGTATAATTCGACATATAAATGAATAAAATAGTACATTAAATTGCGTAATAAAATTAAATGTAGCAAAGTATTATGGAACGGAAGAAGTATGTTGTCATAACATTGAATGATACAATAACTTATTAACTTGTACTATAATACACTCATCTTTGTTACACCGTGAAAGATCAGCTGACAATAATAACATCCTAACTAGCTCCACAAATCAATATTTAATTTCTTATAATTTTGGAAACGTTTAATAATTGTTACTAAGTAATGAAAATGGAAATATATGAAAAGTTATTGTAAGTAATTGAATATATTTTTACAATTAATGATCATGAAACGTTTAATAATTGTTACTAAGTAATGAAAATGGAAATATATGAAAAGTTATTGTAAGTAATTGAATATATTTTTACAATTAATGATCATGTTCTTGAACTGTATTTGAATTTCTTCACAAAATTTATTCTAATGCCACTACAAAAAAATGATAAAATGGCGACCAACAATTTCAACGCCATTTGGAAACTAAATGGTCAAAAAGTGACAATGGCGACGAGATGGCGACGACCTTGAGATGGACAAAAAATGAGCCAATTTGTCGGCTTTTATGGTCAATCTCATGGCGTCCAGCTGGCGTCCACTGACGTAAACTTCCTGGCGTCCACCTTTCCGTCGCCATTTGGAAGCGAGTTGTTAATTTATGCGTTTTGTATTGTATTATTTATATTTATATAAATATATTTTTATATATTTATTGTATCATAATATTTCTATATATTTATATATATATAAATATATTTTATATATTGAAATAAGTAACACTCTAAGGCCTAAAGTCTCTAACTTTATCCTTAGGAAGCACCCAAGACCTTTGGTAAGGGTGTTCTATGCAAATAGTAAACAAACACTTTAAACAAGCAATGAAAAGCAATAAGAAAGCAATAAACAAATGACACAATGATTTACGAGGTTCACCCAATGTGGGCTACGTCCTCCTTGTGGTGTTTAGCTTGCTTGTATTATGTGAAATAAAAATGGAATTCAAAGAACTCTTACAATGGAGTTCAAACTTGGAGAAGAAGAAAAGAGAGAAGAGAAGGGTTTGTGTTTGGCTACGGTTTAGAATCTACATCTAAATGAGTGTATGTGGACTCCTATTTATAGTATGGGCCTAGTATAAATGATTGGGAAAGGACCCACATTAAAAGAATCCCGTAAAGAAATGCCGCGGGACAAAACAGGGGCTACGCTGAGTGAGGCTCGACCAGGTCGAACAGAATTCACCTGGGTCGAGCGAGCCTTTGCCCGGTCGAGCGAGGAGTCCAGAACCTACTGGAATGGTCGAGCACTTTGTGCTCGGGTCGTGCCATGGCCGTGTAGGTCAAGCAGCACTCTTAAGGCTTCCTAAGCTGCTGCCTTGTATTCCACATGATGTGGGACCACTTCGAATCTCTTCCAAACATTCCTCACACACACACACACATCTCCATACTCCATCAACCATCATCACACTCCATTTGGTAGGGGTGTTCAAAACCGAGTACCGGGTCGACCCGGATCCGAAAATCCGGGTACCCGCTTTTTCGGGTACCTAAAATTGCGACCCGATCCCGACCCGGTTTAAACCGGGTACCCGGTTTTCGGGTACCTGGTTTAAACCGGGTCGAAAAATGGGTACCCGGTTTTATTTATTTGCTAAAAAAGAGTTTTTTATTCCTTTTAAGTTTTTATTTATACATTCAAATAAATATCCCTAGAAATACCTAACTTAATTAGTTATAAAATGCAACTCATGATGCTAAAGTTTAGAGTTCAGAAGTTCAAATACAATAATTAGTTAAGCAAAATACAACCATCAAATACAATAGAAGTTCAAATACAATAATTAGCAAGCGATTAAAACTTCAAGCTCCATTAATCATCTTCAACGATGTCAAGTGTTTCATCGATTATGACCTCCGGATGCTCCAAAGTTAATGCATTACCTAATCCAAAGTTACAAACAATATATAGTTAATGCATTACCTCATCATTTAAAAATATTTTACTCTTAAATAATCAATTGAAAAATAATTAAAAATTTATACCAACAAAATACAAACATCATCAGAATGCCATCACAAATTCAGAATACCGAAATTGCCATGAAACATCAAAATACCATCAACAAAAATTCTTAAAAACAAAATACAAACAAAATACCAAAAATCCCTAAGTTAAACAAAGTTAAAAACAAACAAAATACCGAAAATCCAGGTGGTGGAGGGTAAGAATCCATGTAGATCTTCAACTAAAAGTCTTAAAGTGTCTGAAAAAAATTAAACAAACAAAATATCATAATTTGATTCAAAATAAAGTTAAAAACAACTTAAATTAAGAACAATACTTAAAATTTAAAGTAAAATACCATTGAAGAAGATGAAGTTGATGAAGAAGATGATTGATGAATGATGAAGAATGACGAAAATGCTTGACGAAAATGCGGGTTGCGGCGCTTCTTTAGTTCTTTAGGGTTTCTTTAAGTTTTTTTTGGGTTTCTAAAAAATAAGATTATTATGTGATGGATGAGTGAAGGGCTGAAAGTGAAAGTTGAAGGGAACTAGGGAAGGCTGCTAGCCTGCTAGTACTCGGCTACTCCTAGTCTACTCCTACAGACTACATCATTACATTTACAGTAATTTAATCCCTACTCTACTCCTAGTCTACTACTTAAGTTAGCATATTTTAAAAAAAAAAATTAATAAACCGGATACCGGGTACCCGGTTCTGTCAAAAGTGCTACCCGGATCCGACCCGAATACCCGATTTATAAACCTGATACCCGGCCCGAAATACCCGATTTTGCTTAATTGGGTAAATTACCCGCTTTTTCAAATCAGATACCGGGTTTTTCGGGTCGGGTTTTCGAAAGCGGGTATTTTTAAACACCCCTACCATTTGGTGCACTCAAAGTCATACCAAACTCCAACAATCTCCACCTTGACTTGAGTACACCAAGTCCACAACACTTCCTCCAAAGACACTTCATCTATCACATACCACAAACAACCAAACAAGACTAACACACCACATAAATGCCCCCTCAAGGGCCTTACCACAAGCAAGCTTCTAAGCCAACCAAGTCCACACATAAAGTGAACTTGGTGGTGGGTAGCGGCTTTGTCATCATGTCGGTCGGATTATCATGAGTGCTAATTTGTGCTAACCGCACTCTATCATGCTCAACCTCATCTCGGATGAAATTATACTAAACGTCAATGTGCTTGGTTCTTCTATGGAAGGTATTTTGATTCCTTGCCAAGTGGATAGCACTATCACTATCACAATGAACACACACCAAGCTCATCTCCGGGTACAACTCACCAACTAATCCTTTCAACCACTTAGCCTCCTTGAACGACTCGGCGATAGATATCTATTCCGCTTCGGTGGTGGACATGGCAACAACATCTTGGAGTGACGATTGCCAACTCAACGCCGTTCCACCCAATGTAAACACATTTCTCGAAGTGGATTTCCTTGCATCTAAGTCACCCGCATAGTCGGAATCACAATACCAATTAAGTCGCTTGAATTTCTTCCAAACTTGAGACAAACATTTGAAGTACCCTTCAAATACCTCAAGCGCTTCCCAATGGCCCTTACCCGGATTTGACATATATCGGCTCACCATGCTAACCGCATGAGCAATGTCGGGTCTAGAGCACACCATGGCGTATATCACACTACCAACCGCGCAAGTGTATGGGATGTCATCCATTTCCCTTTCTTCTTGTTTTGTTTGAGGACATAGCTTCTTGGATAACTTGAAATGAGAAGCTAGAGGTGTAGAGACACTCTTTGCATCACCTATGGAGAATCTCCTCAATACTTTCTCTATGTACCTCCTTTGACTAAGGTACAAGATGCCCTTTGCTCTATCCCTCAAAATCTCCATTCCAAGAATCTTCTTGGCTTCACCAAGGTCTTTCATATCAAACTCACTTAAAAGTAGCACCTTCAAGTTCTCCACCTCAAACAAACTACTACATGCCACTAGCATGTCATCCACATATAGAATCAAATAAATGATGGTTCCACCATCAAGTTTCTTGAGATAGACACAACTATCATATGAACTCCTAGTAAAGTCATGTGAAAGCATGAACGAGTCAAACTTCTTATACCATTGCCTAGGCGATTGTTTTAGCCCATACAATTATTTTTTCAAATGGCACACATGACTCTCTTTTCCCTTAACTTCAAAACCCTCCGGTTGCTTCATATATATCTCTTCCTCCAACTCTCCATGTAAGAAAGCGGTCTTTACATCCAATTGATGTAATTCGAGATCCTTCATAGCCACAATAGCCAACAAAGTCCTAAATCCTAATTGACGAATGTTTTACAACCGGGGAGAAAACCTCATGAAAATCAACCCCTTCAACTTGAGTAAACCCCTTTGCAACAACTCTTGCCTTATACACCGGAGCACTAGTGCTTGTAGATCCTTCTTTCTTCTTGAATACCCATTTGCACCCTACAACCTTCTTGTTTGTAGGAGCTTCAACTATGACCCAAGTCTTGTTCTTTGCAAGAGACTCCATCTCTTGCTTCATGGCAACTAGCCACTTCCTTGAGTCACTTGAGGTCACAGTCTCCTTGTAGGTATTAGGATCATTTACACTCTCTTCTTCACTAGCAATAGTGAGAGCATAAGCAACATAGTCACACTCCTCAATGTATCTTCTTTGAGGCACAATCCTCCTCTTTTCACGTTGAGTTACCAAGGTAGTTCTCTTTTCATGTAGAGCATCATCATCGGTTTCTTCAATATTGGGAGGCTCCACCTCCTCTTGGGCGTCGCCGGATGTACCTACATCATTGTTAGTAATGGTGTTCTCCACAATTGGAGTAACCAAAGAATTCTCATCAAAAACAATATCCTTAGAAGTAATAATCTTTTTCGTCTTCTCACACCACACCCTATATCCTTTTACACCCAAACCATAGCCCATGATTATACATTTTCAAGCTCCAGATTCAAGCTTTCCCTCACTCACATGGATATAAGCCAGACAACCAAATACTCTAAGGTTAGAATAATTGACCGGAGAATTATACTATACCTCTTGTGGGGACTTGAAGTTCAAGGCAGTGTGAGGAGAGCGGTTCACCAAGTAGCATGCCGTAGACACGGCCTCGGCCCAAAACCTTTTGCTCAATTTAGCTTGATTGATCATACTTCTAGCCCTCCCCAATAATGTCTTGTTCATCCTTTCGGCTACACCATTTTGTTGAGGCCTTCCAACACATGTTCTATGCCTCATAATGCCGTCTTTGGTGCAATATTGAAGAAACTTCTTATCTACAAATTCAAAACCATTTTCCGTTCTCAATGTCTTGATGCTCCTTTCGGTTTTCTTCTCTATCATTGTCTTCCAATCAACGAAGACATCAAACACATCATCTTTGTGCTTGATAAAGTAGCACCAAACTTTCCTTGAGTAATCATCGATGAAAGTAAATGAAAGTAAGCAAGTAGTTGCACGGTTGCACCCACCAAGTGAAGTCTTCCTAGAAGGCCCCCAAAGATCAGAATGTATATAATCAAGGATCCCTTTGGTGTTGTGGATAGACGGCTTGAAACTCACTCTCTTGTGTTTCCCATAAACACAATGCTCACAAAAGCCAAGGTTCCCAAGCTTCTTACCTCCAAACAAGCCTTGCTTGCTCAACTCATACATACCTCTCTCACCCATATGACCTAACCTCAAGTGCCATAGTTTGGTCTCCTCATCGGACATGATACTTGTGGAGACATTCACGGAGCCGGAGATAGTAGAACCCTCTAGAGCATACAAACTCCTGTTTATCTTCCCCTTCATCATAACTAGTGAACCCCTAATGACCTTCATCACTCCACCTTGACAAGATATCCTACAACCATTCTTTTCTAAAGTACCCAAAGAAATCAAATTCTTCTTCAACCCCGGCACATGCCTAACATCGGACAATGTTCTCACCATACCATCAAACATCTTCATTTGCACACTCCCAACTCCCACAACCTTGCACGTAGCATTGTTGCCCATAGTGACATTGCCTCCATTTACCTTCTCATAGGTAGTGAACAAGTCCTTGTTGGGTGTCGTATGGAAAGAACACCCGGAGTCAAGAATCCATTCATTCTCACCCTTATACTCATGGGTAGCCACCAAAACACCACCATTATCGCTATCATTAGCATAGCTAGCCTCGGCACCACTAGAACCATTCTTAGACCTCTCATCATCATTGAAATTCTTCTTTTTCCACTTCCAACAATCCTTCTTGATGTGTCCCTTGAGCTTGCAATAGTTGCAAGTCTTGTTCTTGTTAGAACTCCTAGACTTTGACCTACTCTTACCCTTGTTACCACTACCATAAGTAGAACCCTTATCACTAGTTCTACCCCTCACAAACAAACCATCATTTGAAGCACTAGATGACTTACTTGACAATTGGGTATCAATCAAATCCCTTTGGGTCAAAGCATTTTTAACATCATCACTACTCAAATTATCTCTACCATAGAGCAAGGTCTCCCTAAAATTCATACAAGTAAATAGCCAAATCCTCATCATCAAGTTTCACATCAATATTTTGCAAGTCCATAACAATGGAATAAAATTCATCAAGATGAGGTTTAAGTGGTTTACCTTCCTCCAATCGAAGATCGTAGAGTCTACTCTTCAAGAGTAACCGGTTGGTCACACTCTTTGCCATGTAAAGAGACTCCAACTTCTCCCATATCCCCTTAGAGGTGATCTCCTTCACAACTTCTCTCAAAACTTCATTAGAGAGACATAGTTGGATAGCCGATAAAGCCTTAGCATCCATCTCTTCCCATTTTGCTTCACTAACTCCAATGGGTTTCTTATCTTCACCTTCTAGAGCCTTATGCACCCCATTTTATATCAATATAGCCTTCATTTTGACTTGCCATAAGCCAAAATTTACACTCCTATCAAACTTCTCAATATCTAGCTTCATTGAAGACATGTTTCTACAAGTTTGCACTCTTGAACACTCCCAAAACACCAACAAAAGCCTCTTGCTCTGATACCAATTGAAATAAGTAACACTCTAAGGCCTAAAGTCTCTAACTTTATCCTTAGGAAGCACCCAGACCTTTGGTAAGGGTGTTCTATGCAAATAGTAAACAAACACTTTAAACAAGCAATGAAAAGCAATAAGAAAGCAATAAACAAATGACACAATGATTTACGAGGTTCACCCAATGTGGGCTACGTCCTCCTTGTGGTGGTTAGCTTGCTTGTATTATGTGAAATAACAATGGAGTTCAAACTTAGAGAAGAAGAAAAGAGAAAAGAGAAGGGTTTGTGTTTGGCTACGGTTTAGAATCTACATCTAAATGAGTGTATGGGGACTCCTATTTATAGTATGGGCCTAGTATAAATGATTAGGAAAGGACCCACATTAAAAGAATCCTGTAAAGAAATGCCGCAGGACAAAACAAGGGTTGCGCTGAGTGAGGCTCGACCAGGTCGAGCAGAATTCACCTGGGTTGAGCGAGCCTTTGCCAGGTCGAGCGAGGAGTTCAGAACCTACTGGAATGGTCGAGCACTTTGTGCTGGGGTCGTGCCATGGCTGTGTAGGTCGAGCAGCACTCTTAAGGCTTCCTAAGCTGCTGCCTTGTATTCCACATGATGTGGGACCACTCCGAATCTCTTCCAAACATTCCTCACACACACACACACATCTCCATACACCATCAACCATCATCACACTCTATTTGGTGCACTCAAAGTCACACCAAACTCCAACATATATCATATACTTGTTGGCTATAAAACAAATAATTGGTTGGACAACTAAACAATTAAACAAATAAATAGATATATAATCCTAAAATTAGCATAAATTCAAAAGTATGTTACATAAATATATATATTGATTGGGAGGTTGGGGGAAGGGTTGATACAAATTATTTTGGCGAAGAAGATTTTGGTAAGATTCTCGTTCTGCAATTAATTGATTGGACAACGTTCGGTGAATCTCAAACGCGTTGGCTGTGTTCAAACACCAATTTTGGAAAGCTTCCTCTAATTGAGCGTTAAACACCGATTGTCGTTCTTCCAATTCTTTAAATTTTTCGTCAATGATAGCCAAAAAATCCGGTTGAGAAGTCGGAATACGCGACAGCTCTGACGGATAAATAATTTGAGAAGCAGACCCAACCCCATACACTATCTTGCTTTTTTTTCTTTTGACCCTGATCAACATTATTCACATCATCCAACCACATTTGATTTGGGTCTCGGGTTGGATGCTCTTCTTGTAAAGCGCGATATGCAGCCTTGAATAAAACAAAAAAATCAATTAGAATTATATAAGTTATTAATTGAAAACAAAAATATAATAAATTAAAAGTATGCAAAAGTATTACATGAACTTTTTCCGCTTTTGTATTTGTCCACTGGGAACAATTCCCGGATTCAGTGTCGAACACCCCATGAGTTTTTGTAAAAATTTCATAAGGTGTGGGTTTTTGACCCATGGAATTTCCCTGAAAAAACAAAAATAGGTTAAAATTTACCAATAAATATAAACTAATTCAATATAATGCTAAATATTTACCAAATCCCGCATAGTTTTTGCATGCGGGACTGAGCCACCGACATGGGTAGCTTCAGCCTTGTCTCGTCCTCCACGTCGATTGGCGGAGTTTCGAGCTGAAAGAGCCTTGTTTTCAGGACGTTCCCAAACTATCTTCCATTGCGCCCAAGTATCCGCACTAATGAAAGCTGGCTTATAATTAGGCGTAGTCTTCATCTTTGAGCGCGCCTTTGTGAGCATATCAGAATATCGCTTTTGGGCTTTTTGTTCCCACGCCTTTCTAACTAAACGATCAAGGCGGGAGTCCCACTTATATTCTTCTAAACACATAAATATTTCATTAGATAATTCTTTTTATTACATAATTTTAAAAAATATGAAAACATCGAATTATGTTATTATTTTACCTTAAACTCATCGAAATAAAAATCCTTGGTGGCTTTAGTGACACCCTTCCAACTACTACCTTCCACATCTTGTCTGCAGTGAAAGGTAGCGGTAATCTCACCCGCAACTGATCTTCCCACCACCGGATCGAAGCTTATAATAAAAAAAAATTAATCCATAGTAAAATTTAAATAATAAAAAAAATCTGATTCTAATTAACAAGATTATGAAATATTTACTTGTCGATGCTCGTTAGCCATGGCAGATCCGGACGAGGATCATTACCAGCAACTAGAGGTGTTCAAAACAGACCCGATGACCCGATAGACACCCGACTTTATAACCGAACCCGATTTGACCCGACTTAAAAATGGATCTACAATTACGTAAAAACCAATTTGAGCACAAAATCTGATTTTGAACCGACCCGAAACACCTGACCTGAAATCAACCCGATGACCCGAATGAACACCTCTACCAGCAACCCCTGCTGGTCGCCATATTTCAGGAAAAAAACAGCGTCCACTTAGCTACCATTTCTCTCGTCGCTATTTATCAAAAATAAAAAAGTTTGACCGTTTAAATAGTGGCGTCCAGATGGCGTCCACCCTCTCTTGTCGCCATCCTTTTTTTAGCAAGTGGCGTCCAAATTGCGTCAAGCTCCTCGTCGCCTCACTTTCAGCGTCCAAAAAGGTCGACGCCAGTTAGTCGTCGTGGGCGATGAATTATTTTCGACGCTGTTTTCCGACGCTATTCCAATAGTTATTTGTAGTGTGCATTATCATTTGAATATGATAAATTTTTAAATGACACATTCTCATGGTCAGACCATCTATATTGAGTTGACCCATGTATATTTAGCGTGTTAAAGTTATTCCTTAGAATTTTAAAGTGATCGATTATAGAAATAGGCTAATTACATGGACCCATATCACGTGAAACAGTCTTGCACAAGCCGAACTGTTTTAAAATGAGTTATTAGATGGTAATGAAAAATTTTAAAAAATCCTAACCATAAAAATAACATGATACATATTATAAAACTTTACCATACAAATCATTTTCATCACGACCAATTAGTACCAAAAACCAAATGGGCAACATTATATATTCATCATACTAATATCATGAGGAGAATCAAACATATTAATAATAGAAAGAGCAATAGCAGACAACTGAAACACACAATTATTCCGTTCCTTCAAAGGAGAAACAACCCCGATATCATCAAACCCATCTTCACACGTACTGGAAGCATCCATTACCGAACTAACCTTAACATTCGCATCCACAAATCGACTCGATCTATAATCGATTATAGCCTCTCTTAACGTAGGGATTGAATCCGAATAAAGCTCCAAACAATCCTGTAACGCCGATTTCGTATCGTTACCAATCTTCTTGTTTCGCAATACTTGTTTTATGTAACATCTCGTGTCGGTTACGTTATGCTTGATTAACGTGATGGCGTTTTGGCCAAGACGAATGATATCGGCACAATGGCTAGCAGGGAAGGATTGTAAGGCGTAAACGCAGAATTTGTAGTTTATGTTTGGTTTGGTTTTTGAGGAGTTTTTGCAGGTTTGGTTGATTAGAATACTGGCGTTATTGGTAGTCATGAATAAGAAGAGGAAAGAGGAGAATAACAAAATGTTATTGTGAGAATTCATGTTTTTTTTTTGGGTTAATTATGATTGTTATGGTTAAGTGGACGACTGAGAGCGAGAATTATAATGGTGAGACAAGAACAAACTGTCGGTTACGTTTTGGTGTGATTGTGCCTCTTGTGATTTGTGAAAGTATTCATTCGGGTTATCGGATTAATTTTTAGTTAGATTTTTTTGGTCGGTTTAAAATTGGTTTTATGTCCACGTTGATTTTTATTTTATTTTAAATTTTCAATTTATATTAAAGTCGGTTCAAGTTGAATTCGGTTTCAGGTCGGATAAATATCGAGTCATCAGATCTGTTTTCAAGGGAGTGCTCAGTGATTAGTGTCGCTTTTGATGCTTTAATTCATAGCGTGAAGAATGCGGCTAGATTTGATGTTAGGAAGCCTACGGTATATGTTGGTGAAATAGTGAGAAAACACTATTGATTATTGAAGATGGGTAGTTATGAGTGTATTAAATTTAGTGGCGGATCCAAGACTCAAACTCAGTGAAAGCTCGACTGATAAATAATAATATAATAAAAAAAATCATTAAACACAAAAAGAATAATGTTTTTAATTTTTTCCTACAAAAAAATATTTAATATTTTATTTCAAATGTAAATTGCAAACTTGGATGTAACGATGTTGGGTAAGGAATTGGGCTGGTGACAATCGGAGGTTCAATGATGAGGGCGGCGGCAGCAGGTGGTAGTACAGATTCGTAGGTGCCCTAATATAATATTAGGGACGGCTGGTGTGGTGCAATTGAATAATCAAAAATTTTCGTGAATAGTGTTGCCTTGCTGGGAGTTGGATATTTATAGTTTTGGAATAAGAGAATTCATTATATTCAGCAGATACTGATACTAAATCACAAGTTAGTGGTGTCTCAGTTGGCAGCAAGTACAACATTAGTGAGGCGCGCATAGGGTTGCGGTTTCAAATTCCCTTGGCAATAGGTTTTTTTGCAACTTTTTAATATTTTTTAAAAAAGTCACTGATTTCACTTGCGGGCGTCGGAGCCAATTAGGTCCGCCCCTGATTAAATTTAAATCGATTCAAAACCGAACTCAAATCCGTATAGTCTTAAAATTTTGTGATGGGTCGAAGGTTTTAAATTTGTCTTAATTTAATTGTTCATGTTTCACATTTGGTTGTGGCTCAAAGGTTTGCTCAGTAGTTTGGGGGTGCATCACCCAAAAGCGACGTCTTTGTTTTGTAATAGTTAATCAGCTCTTTATATTATTCAAAATTCGGTGTTTCATAAACCCACCAAACATATTGAAATTGACTGTCACTTTGTGCGAGATGCCATTCAAGATGGTATCATTAGTCCTTCTCATGTTACTTCTACTACACAACTTATATTTTCACTAAGGCTTTTGGGGCAAGCTTAATTCTCCTTTCTTCTTCGCTAGTTGGGCATTTGTAATTTGCATGCTCCAACTTGAGGGGGGTGTCAGGAATTATTATGTATTTGGGCCTATTGTATATATTATTAGTGGGCTTTATAAATTAGAGTTATATTCTTACTTGTATACATACCTTGCTTATGAGTAATAACAGGACAAGAGATAGTTTCTCTACATTTATTTAGTATTAAAATGATTCTATATCTTCTATATAAGTCTAAATAAATATTAATAGTTTTAGAATGAGTTTCAAATTAAAAATCGAATTGTGTAATGAATTAGATCTAGAATAAGTCAGAGTGTGGGTTTGGGTTGGAAATGGTTTCGAAGACCCTGGATTTAGACTTAATTTTTGAAACTGGAATCGAAACCCGTTATATCACAAATTAAAAGATTAGACCCAATATTATGTCACAAAAGATTATATCCCAACCCTAAAATTAGAGTCGGGTTTAAATGAGTTCAATAGGATCTTGAACCTAAAAGAGTGTGACTTAAGTATTGTTTTCTTTTAGTCATGGTGTGTTAATTGGTTTGTAATAAAAGATTTTTAGACCCAAAAGTTGGTGTAACAAGTTTTGGTGATAGATTAACTTGGTAAAGAGATTTTTGATTAAGGAATGGGATCAAAACCTTGATGATCAAGGAAATTGTATAGAATAGGGATACGTGTTATAAGAAATCTTAAAGCAAGGGGGGCAAGGCATGCATAGAAGAATTTTGAAATGTTCTAGAATATGTTGGCCTTGTTAGTAGCATGCCTTATTTTTAACCCATTTAAACAAAGCATTCCCTTGTATATTGTTAGATGTGCCAATCTAGTGCTTGAGCATTCCCTCGGTGAACTTGTTGAATTTTGTAAACTTATTCAAAGGATGTAATTTTAAATTAAATTTTAATTAGAATATTTGATTTGGTGAAAAGAATAAAGTTTTATTTTTTTTAAAGTTGGAAATGTTAATTTCGAGAACTTATTTCAAGATCAATAGATTTTAGTAGCTACTTGTGGAAAACACTAATTTGGAGACTATTAATAAAATATTAAGTTAATCAATTTATCAGTGTGAATTTAGTGAGCTGTTAAAATAAAATTATAAAATTTAATGTGTAAAAATTAAGTAATGAGCATATAAAGACATAAAGGTAATCAAACATTATGATTCAGAATTATATTTAAATAAATAAATAAAGTTACCACCTAGGTTGGTGAAAGTCAAATTTCAAAGTCAACTTGTAGTAATAAAAAAATGTGATGTACTTGTGTGAATGACTATTGATTGAATGACCCTGATAGTAAGGTAATGTCGAACCATGGACCGGCATGTAAAATCCCGGCGTCCGTGTTGGCCGGCACGTAAAATGCGATGTCATATATCAGGTGTTAGGGTTTAGGGCTACGGTCCTCACCTAACCAGACCCTTACATATATCAGGTGTCATATTGTTGTGCTTGTTGATTAGTGATGAACTTGATTAGTGTTGATCCTATGAATTATGGTACGGTTATGAGTATTAACCAAATGAACTTACTTGAGTGTTAAGATTACCAAATTGTATAAGTGGCAGTAAGGTACTTCTGTCAGGATTGAGAATGGTATCTTAATGACTTAAAAGTATGGAACAGTAAAAGAATATAATAAAAGTATACAGTTGTGTCAATTAATTTGAAATTCGTACTTAATTAAATTATTATTTTGTAAATGTAGTGTATAATTTTCATATTTATCGAGAATAGTAAATGTAGTGTATATGTAGTGTATTTTGTAAATTATTATTTTGTAAATTATTATTTTGTAAATGTAAATGTAATGTATAATTTGAAACAGTAAATGATGTTATGCTCGACGTTACCGCTGACCGATTCAATCGGATGTCATCCATATGGCAGCATTTTGCAGGATTTAGTTTCAGGTTCCAATCCAGGCCGCAGCAATTATTATTTATCGTGAACTTAGCTGCTTTTTGTGTCTTTATTGATGACTTGATGTTGATGTACTTTTACTTTTTTTTTATTTTTAGCAAACAATGTTTCTTATCGTATGTAATATTTTACCTAGATTTTTTTTAAACAGTTTTAGTTTTTATGATTTAAAGTTTTTAACAGTTCGGCATTTTAAGACTCTCGCAATATTTTTGTATTAAGTATTATTAATTGTTAATTATGTATTGAGATTGCCGCTTCTGTTACAATTACACACAAATGCTTCATTTGATATAATTTTTTTAAGTTTGTATTGAATTTTAATTAAGTTTTTTCATCTTTTAAACACATAACAAAGACATACTAGTATAGTATGATGGATATAATCCAATTAATGGTGAACCATCTTCAATCTTTATGTTATTGATTACAAACAATCAAAGCTCATTAATGCATTTTTAAGCCACGATGCAATCTTTTTTGGCACTATTAGGGTAACGCATCTGCATTGTTAGGCCTCCCGAGGTAATAGGACCATAACCATCCCTAAGCATGAGAATTTTTGGAGAACATTTCTGTTTGGGAATAAAATAAGCCTATATGTATTTAGACTAAAAATAATACGCTCATGAGTTCACATTATCTAAAGTCATGTAATCTGTAAAGTGGATAAAATTGTAACACGGGACGAAGAGCCGCGACACATGGCGTGTATGTAAGGCGCCACGTGGCTTGCATGGTTTGTGACACGTGTGTGACAAGTGTCGTGCGTATGGATGCCCTATGTGGCATGAGTTGCCACCTTATGAGGAAGTTTCTCTGTATAAAGGCCATTTAGGCCATGAGTGGAGGAAGGAGATAAAAGTAGTAGAAATCAATTAGTGTGGAGGTGAGAGATCAAATTAAAGAGAGCAACATTAATTATTAATATGGTTAGCTCACAATTATAAAATTCGGGTATTATTTAAAAGGTTTTCTATCTCTCTAAAAATATTATTCTACATAATAAAGCTTATATGTGGGTGTTGATCAGTTGAGATAATAAGTCCTAAGTAGTAATCCACCTTGTCGCCACTGGGCACTCGGAAGGACCTATTAGGCAAATTTACTCATTAAAGTGCTAACTTGGGCGTTAGAGGCACCGCCGCGGGGACCACCCGGGGTTATATGTGTTTATTTTCAGGTATTCAATGGCTTTCCGATTCAGAGAAATGATCCACCCGAAGGTCCGAAGACACTCGTGTATTTGATAAGCTTCCGATTTTTACCGGAACAATTTCGTGAATGTTTTAAAAGCTCAAGTAGAGATGGACATTGGTCGGGTCCAACTGGATTCGGACCTAAAACTATTAATTTTTGGTGCATCCATACCTAGACCCGAACCCTTAAGGTTTGAAAATTTTAGACCCGCAACTAGCTTAGGGTCTGATGGTCGGGTCTAGGGCCCTAAATGGATCCTAATTGGGTCTTAAATAAATAATTCATTCTTAAACTTTTTACGTTTTAAAGGTTTTATTAGTGCTAAAATGGATCTATGACTTCTATATAAGTCTTAAATGAGTCCAAATAAATAGAGAAATAGATTTAGTACGAATTAAAAAATATTTTTATATTATATTACAGCCGGTCTTGGCCGAGATCGTCTTAATTTGAGACGGCCCAGCCCAACATCAGCAACAATTAAAAAAAGGAAAATGAAATCAGAAAAAATATAAACTTCCCCATTTAAACTCAGACCAAATTAGGAAAACTTCCATATTCAAAACTTCCATTTCAAAATCATCAACCACGCCTGAAAAAAAGGTAAGAATAATCTCCAAATTTCTCTCAATCTTCTTCAAAATTCCTGCAATTCATTCATTCGGTTCAAGAAATTACTCAAAAATGTCTGCAATGGAAGATTTAATGAGCGAATTTGACATGTAAATAACGTTACAAGCATTGAGAACAGAGCACGAAGAAATTGAAGGTGAATTTGACATTATATCAGTCAATTTCATGACTAAATGCATCAATTTTACATTTGCGGAAATATTTTTAGCACAATTCATGTTAAGAGGAGAATTGAGTATTTTAACATATCAACTGATTATGTTAAAAGGAGAATTGAGTATTTTAACATATCAACTGATTATGTTAAGAGGAGAAATGAGTATTTTATCATAACAACTGATCACTTTAAGGGGGAAACTGAGTATTTTATCATATCAACTGATCATGTTAAGAGGAGAATTGAGTATTTTATCATATCAACTGATTATGTTAAGAGAAGAATTGAGTATTTTAACATATCAGCTGATTACTTTAAGAGGGAAATTGATTATTTTAACATATCAACTGATTACTTTAAGAAGGAAATTGAGTATTTTAACATATCAAGAAGAGGACGTTACCAGTGGAACAATGGACGAGTGAACTGGTGCAGCTGATTGAAAGAAGACAATCAAGAAGAAGACAATGGAGCAAGGACGAAAATGGAGCAAGGAAGAAGAAAATGGAAAACTTGTGAATTTGACTGATTTGAAATGGAAGTTACAGAGTTTCCAAAAAAAAAAAAGAAAAAATATGGAAACTTGGAGGGAAAGGCGCGCACGTGTACCACACGCGCCTAACATTGGGCCGGCCCAACTTCCGTCTTAGACTAGGACGGTCTTGGCCAAGTTTTTGTGATTATATTATAGGTGGTAGGATAACTAGAATGGGTTTGGTAGGTCTCGGATGGGTCGTCTAGTGCGTTTGGATCTTAAATTGGTCCAAAGAGAGCGTCTAAAGACCCTAGACTTGAAGTCAAACCATTTGTTTTATTTGAACCCAAAATCAAACCCAAATCTGCTGGATCTAAAAAAATTAGACTAATAATCTAATAATAGAGGTGAATCCAATAAAATCTTGAACCATATCATTTCTAAGCTCAAACATATTTGAACTTTTTAACTTTACCATACCATTAATAAACCCCAAATTTTCAGCACTTTGAAAATAGAGGTTGAATTTCGTTGTGTATCCTCCTAAGTCCTAAATTCAATACTTGTTTCACTACCAAGAAAAGTACAAAAATAACAAAACGACTTCCCTATAAAAAGAAATATGCAAGTGCATTATGCATGCTAAAAGTGACCAAATAATGATGATTTTTGCCTAAAATTAGATCTAGTAAAACTGTCTTAACCTCTTAATTACTTTTGTAGATGTTGAGTATTCAATCGTTATTAATAAGTTATTATCTTATATGTCAAAGGTAAAGTTTTAACTACCAGAACAAGCCATAATTCTCAAAAATAAAACTAAAATAACCCCAAATCTAATTGTTCGCCAATAACTTAAATAAAAAATAAACCACATCAATTGTATTTTTTATATTTAATTTATTAATAATAAACCAATTTCTAAATACCTTACTTAATAATCCTACAACTAGATTGTAAAACAAAACAATAATTAATTTCTAGTAATTAATTAGAACTAATACATTAACATATCAATAATACTAAGTGATATAGCACACAATTGAAAAGTGTGATTATTTTGCTTAGTCAAAGGAGAAACAACCCCAAAATCACCAAACCCATCTTCACAAGTAGAAGAAGCGTCAATAACCGAGCTAACTTTAATATTAGCGTCATTAAATCTCGCACCTCTATAATCTCTTGCAGATTCATAAAGTGTCACAAACGAATCCTCGTAAACCTCAACACAATCTTCCAATCCTTCCCTCGTAAAATTATCGCCCCTGAAATTCTCCAACAATGTTTTAGCGAAAATGATTGTATCGTTCACATTGTGTTTAACAAGATTGATTGAAATTAAGCCTAAACGATTAAGATTAGCGTCGAAACTTGAAGGCGATTTGTGAAAAGCGTCGATACAGAAATCGAAATTGATGTTTGGGTCAGACATTGATGAGATTTTGCATGTTTGATTGATGAGATTTGTGGATTCGACTGTGTTGGTAAGGAGGAGAAGGGTGAGAATGGATGAAGGAATGATGATGATAATCATGTTTGATTGATGAGATTAGCGTCGAAAATTGAAGGTGGAAAAGCGTCAAAATGTGGTATTGTATATGATTGTGAAATTAACCTTTTTGTTTGATAAAAATGAAGATGGATGAGAAAAGTTAGTAAGCAATTGATTGGGGGGTAAGTGTCTAAGAGACGTTATTAGCTATTTAGTCGTTTGGAAACTTTTTTATTTTATATTTAATTTTTTTATGAGTAAATCCGCTTGTTTAATTAAGACCGTTTCAGAGACGAGGTCTAATAATTAGTCTTTTTTTATAATTAATTACTTTAAAATTGTAAGCGATATAGCTTTTACTCCAACCAATTGAGAAGGTAAAATTGTCTCATTTGATAAGTTGTGCATAAGCTAATTTTTAGCTTGAATTTTTAAGAAAAAAAAATTATCGTCTGGAGTGTAAATTAATAAAGTGAAAAAAAATGTAAATGAATATTAAAAAAAAGGTGGTATCAGTATGTAGTAAATACTAAAATTTTAGTAAAAGAAAAGGTAACATATTACAATATTATAAGTTTGTCTTTATAAATAGTTATCATTAGTTTATAATTTTTTTTATCAAATGACCGAACAACACACAACATATTTATTATGCTATGTTTGGGAATGATGATTTCATTTGGAAATCTAGTATTGGGTCAAAGACTCAAAGTAAGTGTTTGGCAAATTAAAAAAACTTCAAATTTGGATTTGAGTGAATTTCACTTTTGTTTCCAAAGTAGTTAAAATGGAGAATTTGAGAATGACTTGTCAAACTTTGTCATTCTCAAATTCTCCATTTATGATTCCATAATTGAAATTAAGAATTTGAAATGAAATATATGTTCCCAAACGCAACCTTAATTTATTTCAAAGATTAATATATTGTTGGATTACTCTCATTCACTAAATGTTTATTTTAGGTTCGTCTTTCTCTTCTTTTGAATTGTATGAGACACTGTTTTTGATAATAACATATTTTTTTATCAAAAAATTGAGATGCTAATTATTATTCCCTGATCATAGTTTGTCTATGAACACGATACATTGGGAATGATGATGATGATAATTATTAATAAAGGATTTTGTAAGAAACCCCGTAAAATAGTAACAATTTCTCTGTGAATGTGAGGACGTGATTGAGTATAAAACTAAGCAGTCCTATAAAATAATAGTATATGAATAATATTAATTTTTACATTTTTTACTAGTTGCTATATTAGCCCTAAAAAAATACCTTGTACAATAATTAAACCCTTCTTTGGCAAAACACTTTCAATTTTGTATCATAATTTTGTGGTTTGCAATAAAAAAAAAGGGGTTGCTTTACTTGATGGATATATCTTTTTGGTTGTGGGATATGGCAGAGAGAATACTTCTTTTTGAAATTGAGATACTCATGTAGTATGGCTTTTGTAATTTTCACATGTAAAGACACCATGGAGGGACCAACATATCATGTACTACAACATATGCACTAAGTAGCCTAATTTAAGAATTAATTACATTATCTAGATTCTAATCATATTTTGTTATGAGAGCGATAAGGGCATCTTTTGTTTGGATAGTTTTTGATTTTGATGGTCGTCATCATCATCATACTCAGTGTATCTCACTCATAGGAAAATTATGATTAAGGTATGGGATGGAAAGAGAGACGACAACTCATACCCGTAAAGAAGAGTGAGCTAAAAGAGTGTCTCGGCTCAAAAAAGATCTTCAATGAGAGTGAAACCTGCAACTATCCAAAAACCTGCAACTTAGAACACATGTTAACCATTAACAATAAATAATAAATAAATAAAAATAAAATACATAAAAACATGTTGTCTTAGAAATCCACATTGGGGTTTATAGTTAGACTAAGGATTTAGGGTTTTTCCTTCACCATTTGTATTACATTGTTAATCAAGGATTTGAATATTCTTTGATTTTATTGTTTTGTTGTGTGCTCAAAACAAGCATGAAAAACAAATTATGGACTTCATATATAGGACCATGTTTGTTGGTGTTGTATTACTCTTGTTTAAGCCCTTGTGCTTTCTTGTTCACATCTAGTTTGCTAAAAGATTAGCAAGGTTTAAGCATTGAGGATTTGATTAGTGATGTTTTTCTATACTTTTATTTGGGTCCTTATTAGTGTTAAATTGGGTGAAGTATTGCCTAAAGAGTTTTATTTACAAGTATTTGTGAAAACTATCTGGACCTACACTTGATAATGACCCGAAAGATCTTACCCAAAATCAATCCGAAGACCCGAATTAATACCTCTAGTAATAACCAATATGAAAATGTGAAAACTATTTAAAATAAATTAAGGATAAAAAAATTAAATCTTATCTTAATTAAAAAAATTGCGTTTTTTTCTGAACAAAAATATAATTTTATTTCTCATCCAATTTTTATTATATCTGGACCTACACTTGATAATGAAGGAACATAGAAAATCCACCAGTTTTTCGAAATTTTAAAACAAATAAGTAATTTTAAAAAATATAAAAAAAAGCTTCTATTAAACTTAATTCCAAAAATAAGCGTTTTCATGTCTGAGCCTAAGGTCAGGTATGTTCAAAGTTAATAACAGCGAACAAAAAAATTGGTCAAAAAAAGTCAAAATTGTTTGTTCGCAATTATTAACTGCGATCAAAAGGGAGACAATGTCATAAGTTTGATGGGACAAAAAAAAAAAGAAATTTTACTTTTAAAAATCCGAACTTTTGCTTGTTCTCTAAAAATCTCACCTTTCGATTATTTTTTAAAAATCCGACATTTTGCCTCCGTTTTCTTTTAAAGAACGTTATTACCGGTGACCGGATAAATTTGAAAATTCATCAGTTTTTAAAAGAGAACTAACAAAAGGTCAGATTTTTAAAAGAAAACAAGCAAAATGTGTGATTTTAAAAAGAGAACAAGCAAAAGATCAGATTTTTAAAAGTAAATTTTCGAAATTGCGAACAATATGTTTTCCAATTTTTTTGTCCCATCTTAAGTTACTTCCTCCGTTCCATTTTACTTGCAACACTTATCGTTTTTGGAAATTTCATATTACTTGCAACATTATTATTTTTGGCAAAAATAATCTACTTATTTTATCTTCACTTTATTCCTATCACATATCACCATCAATCATACATCATCCCATTAATTATTTAATATACCCACAAGTCACAACCACTATCTACTTATAATAATTTTTTTTATTTTTACCTCACATATCACCATCAATCATACATCATTCCTACTTTTACCATACTGATTTGACAACCCTTAAATATTGTGCCAAACCCAATGGTGCAACTAAAACGGAACAAAGGAAGTATGACATTGTCTCCGTTAACTGCGAACAAACAATTTTGACTAATTTTTGTGTTCGCTGTTATTAACTACGAACATACCTAACCTTAGGCTTGTATACAAAGACGCTTATTTTTAAAATTAAATTTAGAGAAAACTTATGTTTTTATTTCTTTTGTTAAAATTTTCAAATTTTCCCTTTTTTCCCATCATCATACACTATATTAATTTTGTTGTATAGTAAAGAAAATTAGATTGAATAAGAGAGTGCCATGTGTAATTTTTTTATTGGTCAGCATTATTAGAATATTTATGTCAGGGATATTAATTGCATGATTTTCAATTCAGTCAATTTCATTCTTTTACAAAAATAAAACGTTGGATTCATAATAATGACAGAAGTAATAATTGCAGGAATTTCAATTCAGACAATTTTATTCTTTTACGAAAATAAAAAAATATTATTTATATTAATGACAGGAATATTAATTGAAGAAATTTCAATTCAGTCAATTTTATTAGTTGACAAAAATAGAAATTGTCTTGGCATGAACTACAATATAAATAGTTAAATACACCATTTGACCAACTTAATTATCTGCTCATACCATTTCTCTTTTCTCAAACTTCAGTGTTGGATTACAATATATATATGTAAATACTTTACTACGCTTCTTCATATAATATTTTCGTTCGCACCTTTATATAATATTTTCGTTCGTTTAAAATTTCATTAAGATATAAACGTATTTAAAAATCCGTGCATGAGTTTCTATCCAAGCATACAATAGTTTTCCTCAAGAACACAAATTTCTCTCCCACCCTTCCTTCCTCTCATTTTCTATTTCCTACTTCTCTTTTTCCCCAAGTTTTCAACCTTTTGTGATTTTGTTTCCTTCTTTTCCTCTCTATTTTTGTCCCTTTCCAAAAATTACAACTTCTTCAACTAAACTTTGAATTCCTCTTTGTTATTTTGAGAAAATTTCCCATCTAACTCTCTCTTGAATACCTTAGAGAACAAATTTGGAAGGTAAAAATGATGCAACAAAACAGATTGAAGCAGCAACAAGCTATGATGCAACAATCAATTCTTCAACAACAAGCTTCTCTTTATCATCCTGGAGTTTTGGCACCCCCTCTTCAGGTACTTTGTTTTGATTTTTCAACTTAAAGTCACAACCTTTGACATCAATTTGAATACTTTCATTTTTATTCATGTTAATTTTGGTATTACCCATGAATCTATTTTTGCATTATAATGTTATGGGTATGTTTTAATTATCAAGTTTTTGGATTCTGTTAGTTGGTTCTATATGATAAGTACTTGAAAAGAAGGAAGATATGGACAATTAAACTTTGAGTGATGTTCATTATTTTGGCATGCTTGATGTTTATGGCTTCATTATTATTAATAGAATCTTATCTAGGGCTGTGTTTGAGGGGATGGATTAATTTTTTGCCATCTGGGGAAATCTGTAATTGCCAAAATGTTATTGTTAGTGTTGAAAAAGGCTTGATTATAAGAGAATAAGTAATTTTCCATTGAAAAAGAGAGAATTTTGGGTGTCCCTTTGAGTCTAGTAGCTAGTTTTTGAGTTAAGAGTTTGTGGTTTTGTTTATCATAAAATAGATCGTAGACAATGTCTTGACTCTTGTGTAGATAGGTATTAGGATGATGGCTTGTATGGAATTGCAAAATGTTCATGGAAAAATAGAAATTTCTAACTAATATTTTATTTCTTTGTGTTGTTTTTTTGGGGAGGTCCATATTCATGCATGGTTGGCCATCTACTAGAATCATATGTTTTCTAGATGACATATCTTTTGCTAAGCACCAGCTGATGAGGAAGATTTACATTTGGAGATCAATTGGGATAGGATTTTGTTTTTTCTTCATAAAATTGTAGGATCCCCCTTTTTTTTGGTTTGTTTTTTTACATTTTTATTTTGCAGATAGAGCCTATCTTGAGTGGAAATCTGCCACCAGGCTTTGATTCAAGTGCGTGCCGCAGTGTGTGAGTGTCTATAAGAAATTTTTCTTTCTTTATTTTCCATTTTTTTCCTTTTCACTCTATGCCTTTGAGTGGTAAGGGTATTCCTTTTGCTTCTTATTGGTTTTGGGACTTTGGGCTATGAACTGTCTTACAAACCATATTTGAAGTCTTGGAGGATGAAAACACGTTATGTCTTGGTTTCTTGATTGTGCTTATGCTGTTTGTGGGAGTAAATTTGTTGGATGCAAACATGTAGCTTATTGTTGTTGCAGATTGTGCATGTTGTGAAGGATTTTGTCATATATGTTGTCATGTTGCTATTGTAACATTTAGTAGCATGCTTACCAGTAAGGTATATTGTAGGTATGTCGGGAACATTCATCCCCAAGTCACAGAACCATTTCTTCTGGAGGTTTTCACTAGCACCGGTTTGATTGAAGGATGCAAGCTTATTAAGAAGGAGAAGGTGGGTTACTTTCTGTTTAGCTATAATTTCTCGAGACATCTCTTTGACCAAGTTGAACTTCTTTTTCTTTGTTTATTTCTGGTTGATTATGTGATCTTGTGTTGTCAGACGTCTTACGGTTTTGTGGACTACTATGACCGTGGATCAGCCGCTCTTGCTATTGTCACCCTTAACGGTCGTCATCTGTACGTACATAGTGCACTTGTTTGATTGGTTAAGTCTGATTATCTAGTGTTTTGTTGAGATGTTATGTGATATAATTTCAGATTTGGACAACCAATTAAAGTTAATTGGGCATATTCAAGCAGTCAAAGAGAGGACACAACAAGTATAAAGATTTTGCTTCTCGAATTTATTAATTTGGTTTTTTCTTTTATCTTGATTTCTAATAAGCTACACTTCGTTTTTTGCTTTCAGATCATCATAACATATTTGTTGGGGATTTGAGTCCTGAAGTTACAGATGCAACTTTGTATGCATGCTTCTCTGTCTATCAAAGCTGCTCGTAAGATTTGTTTGCTTCCTTGATCTTAATTCCTTGACAGCTTTGTTCTAACTTGGCCGCTGGGTGCCAGATGAAGTTGATTTACTCTTGTTCCTTGCAGAGATGCTAGAGTAATGTGGGATCAAAAGACAGGGCGTTCCCGGGGTTTTGGGTTTGTTTCTTTTAGGAACCAGCAGGTATTATATTTGTGAAATTTTAAGATGGTATTGTTTTGTTCTGCTTCTGATATTACAAATGATGTAGTTTCATGCAACATTTCATCGTGGGTTATTTTGTAGGATGCTCAGAGTGCAATCAATGATCTAAATGGTACGAGTCATGCTATTTTCAAGTTTCATGTAGTGGAATTGGGGCCTCTTTCTTGAATATTTATGTAGATTGTGTATTGGCTCATTATCTTCAGTTTTAATTTTTTTAATTTGTCTTTGTCGATAGGGAAATGGCTTGGAAGTCGCCAGATTCGGTGTAATTGGGCCACAAAAGGTGCCGCAGGCAATGATGACATGTCAAACTCAGATGCTAAGAGTGTTGTGGAACTTACAAACGGATCATCAGGTTAGTCTTCATGATGTAAAATTGCTTATACAAAGTGTGTGTTGGGAGCTAAGGTTACAATCTCGTGATATTTCATTATTTTAATGGTGAAGTTGTTGGGCTTTAGGACCTCCTCCTCCACCCCTCTCAAATCAATATATTTACGGATCTAAAGTTTAGCTCAAGGCTCAATCCTTTTCAAGCTCTTTCTGGCCACATATTCATAGAATTGACTATTCTTTTCCTATTTTTTCCCCTTATTTTAGCAGAAATGGTATGCTTTTCTCCAATAATTACAAATTTGTACTATATAAATGTCCTACATGTAAATCGAATAAAAAATTACAATTTTCTTCTCTTCATGGTTCTGCTTTTCTAATTCCACTCTAGTTTTGCTTTTGTTCATCTACCTCTGAAGTTCTTTCCTCTTAATTGTTCCTTTTAGCTACAATTGTTGATATTATTGCCGAGATAAGTGTAAAGCATCTTGCTTCTCACTCGGTCACTCTAGTATGCGAAACCGTCCAAAATTCTGAATTAAAGTCATAAATTCTAACATTATAATTTTTTCATGATAATGATCAATCCAATCATTTTTTATTAGATATAATTGAATCATTAGTTTGAAGAAACATGGCCCTTTCATTTTTAAAAGCTTAGCTATAAAAGCTCAAGTGAAGACTTTAGAAAAGAGACAAACAATAATTTTGATGTGCGCTTGGCTAATAGTTGACCTATCAATTTTTATCTGTATTAAGTGTTTGACCTATCGATTGTTAAATTTGACTTGCAGACGAAGGTCAGGGAAATAGAAATGACGCTGCAGCACCCGAGAACAACCCTCAGTTTACCACTGTATATGTTGGAAACCTTGCTTCTGAGGCAAGTATCCTTTTTTTGATCTCATGTAATATATTAAATTGTTTGATGCCAGACATGTTTACTATCTGCATGTTTACTCTAGGTTAAATTTGATCCAGTTTATAGACGCGGGTCCTATTGTGTCGATTAGTTTGGCTTGACATGCATACCCGATAAACATTCTGATCTGCTGAGTAATTAATACATTAGTTGTGTTTGTATAATTTGTTCTGATTGTAATCGTTGAATATGGGATTCAATTTACTGTCAAACTAAAATTTACATCGGCTAAATAGCTTGTAATTGACGCATTGTGCCTGTCTATGCCTTGTTATTCTTCCCAAATATGATATCTTAAGTTTGTGATTTTCATCCGTCGACTATACCATATTACCTTAAAGATCAGCAGCCAACTAATGCTAGCACTTTTCTTTGCCTTTTGAGATTTGCGGGGTGACTATGTAGACATGCTAAACCCATATGAGTATATTACATAGAGTTTGTTGAGGTTCAAAGTCATGTTCTAGAGCCAGCCTTGGCTCAAAGTCAACCTGTGATATGCATGGTTCATGTGAGGATTAAGTATATGTTATGTGATACCCCAATTTAGATTGAAAAGAGATTGATAGACTACTCATATAAACAAGGTGCATCTTCTTTTCATGGTAGCCCATTTGCTAAGAACTCCACAGTTAAGCGTCCTTGGTGGGGAGCAATCTTAGGATGGGTGACCTCCTGGGAAGTTTTCCTAGGTGCGCACGAGTGAGACCAAAGTGCGCTGGAAAGACTTGTGTTGGTTTGTGGGGCCAGTCTATAGTCTGCATGAGTAGTCACCGGTGGTCCGTAGGGCCGGGGTGTTACATGTTACGTGTTCATCCCTCCATTTTCCTTCCCTCATTTCCTATTTAAATGAAGAGAATCGACCACTTCATTCCCCTTTTCACCTTTTTTCTCGAGTTTCTTTATACCAAGCGAAGCGTTAGTGTCCTTGTGTCAGTCTCATTTGATTTTAGAATTATGTCATTGCCATTTACTCAAAAATATGCTTCCTTTCTATAAATCTAAATCCTTTTTATGATTTTTACAGGTTACTTCGATCGATCTTCACCGTCTTTTTCATGCTTTAGGTGCTGGCATTATTGAAGATGTTCGAGTACAACGTGACAAGGGATTTGGTTTTGTGAGATACAACACTCATTCTGAAGCTGCCCAAGCTATCCGATTTGGGAATGCACGTGTCCTTTGTGGAAAGCCTCTAAAGGTACATTGTATGATATGTGTGTTTATGTTATTTGGGGGCAAGTGGTATGACTCAACTCGACCCAAAATAGCATGCTCTTAAAAATAAAACCAGATTGTCAAGATATTTACATATACACAACAGTCGAAATTAACCCAACCTAGGATATCACGCCTGGAACGTGCTCGAACATCCAAATGTACGCCTTTAGCTGCACCATATTGTATATGGTAAAGATTTGGTGTCTCAGAAAATAAGTGATTTCCTTTTGTATACTTGGCAGAGTTCAAGAAAGCAGTTATCTTTAGGCGTTGATTATCTTAAATGTGGAGCAATGTTAAACTGAATGTGAAAAATGAATTGTGGGGCGGAGAAATACTAAAAACGACAATATTTCATCACCGCAATGCCATTAAGTGGCTCCCACCCAGGTGGGGTTTGGGGGGTCGGATGTACGCAATCTAAAATGGATGTGAATAAATTTGAGGTAGGAGTGAGTATGCTGTCTAAGATAGAAATTTGTTAATCCTAAAATATTTGATATTCACTCGTTCGTTTTAAATTTAGACGTGATGAAGTTTATGCTCTTCATGTTCCCTCATCATCATCATCGTACCCAATATCCCGCACAAAGGTAGGGTCTGAGTGAGGGAAGGTGACGAACAATCCATACCAGTACTCCCTTAAAGGGAAGACTCGAGGAAAGTGGTCTATTTTACCCATAAATAAAGAGCCCTGCATAAGAGGAAATGAGTAACGACTGACAATGTTATCTAAAGATTAAAAACGACTGATAAAAAAACAAAAACAAAAACATAAACAAAGTAAAATAAAAATACATTAATACTGAGAACATTATATGAAAAGATGAGTAAGTTAAAAAAATAAAAATATAAAAAAAATAAATCAGAGCTAAGAAAGAAAGAAGGCGACTAAAGAACATATTAGTAGTCCAAAACATGGATCTGACGTCTCCCTCCGATTCAGAGGAAATGTTCCATTTCCTTTTTGGGTAAGCTCATGTAGTATTGTATGCAAATATGAGTTTTGGCACATTTTTGAGATAGTGCTAATTGTGATAATACGAGTTTCACGTTATTGCAGTGTTCTTGGGGTAGTAAGCCTACTCCACCAGGAGCAAGTTCTACACCACTTCCTCCACCTGTTCACGTATCGGGTTTCACTGCTGCTGATCTCGCTGCCTATGAACGACAGATTGCTATCTCCAAAATGGGCGGTGTTCAAGCGATTATGGGTCAGCATCCACTGAAAGCTGCTGCCTTAGGAATGGGTGTTGCCGGAGCAAGTCAGCCGATCTACGACCCCACGTACCAGAATATCGCTTCCTCACAGCAGCTTATGTATTATCATTGAATCAAAGCATACTTCGACCGTGTCCTCATCAATGTTAGCCCGTCTTTCCTTTTACATTTTATAGTTATATAATTTATATCTTTTTACTTTTAACATTGTAAAAATGGTTCCGATTGTTGTATTTGTTCGTTGCAACTTATGTTTTTATAGAGCTTGTATTTTCAATTTCATAGGCGATTCTGAATAATCGGTAAGCTTATTGTTGAACCACACGTGTTTACAAGAGACAGACAAAGGCTCAAAACATTCATTCATCATTCTGAATGATCTTGTTTGTGAGAAGACGGATGTACAAACTACAAAGCAAGTAACATCCCGTTTAAGTGTTTCAACATTGATGTTGTGACGAGAAGAATTGATTACTTCAAAGATGATAAGATCATTTGAAGTAAATGGATGTTCTTCGATTAAGTATGAACACTAAATATAAATATGACAGATTAAGGATATAAAATATATTTCATCATTTTTTAGTGAGAATACTGAGATAGGGATCAAACCTGATGATGATGATGACAGATTTAAGGAATTTTTTTTTTCTTTTCTTTTTTTTTTCTCATTTTATTGTCTTTTTTTGATTATATCTAATTTCTGCTTGTGCTGTCTTTTTTTTTTCTTTGTTTTTTCTTTGTTAGTAGTTGCACTCTTGAGACAATGTTGCTACTCATATTCTCCTTTTGCAGGGTTTTTTCTGTTTGGGGTAAAATCGACCGCTTTCTTCTAGTCCTCCCTGTGAAGGGGGTATTGGTATGGATTTGTTCATCACCTTACCTCATCCAGACCCTGCTTTCGGGCGGGATATTAGGTAAGATGATGATGAGGAGGAGGAGATAGGGATCAAACCTGATGATGTAGGTTAAGTTATGCTTGAAGGAGGGTTTAGCGATCTGGTCCGACTAAGGTTTTCTCTACGACCTCGTCTATTGGCATTTGCTCGGGCTAAAGAACTCTTCCTTCTAAATCTCAAGGTGTTTTTATACTTGAAACAACATGCAGTCTAATCCAATTAGGGTTTTCTCTAAATTTAAATTTCACGAATCGAAGAGAAATGAGGAATAGAGAGATACATAACCAACGACCTTAACTCATTCATGCTCGAGTGTGAGTCAGATCATATCCCTTCTATGATTAGTTATTAAACATAAGGTGCATAAGATGCATCATGCATAGCTTGTTAAGGAGCGTGATGATACTTGGGTTTAGTGGACTAAGCAAGTTTTTGAAACTGGTGTTTGGTATCGTGGTATCAATTATTATACACAATAAAAATGGAAATTCACCAAATTTGAGGTATTATAGTCTGAATTAGAGCTGTTCATAGGTGGGCTATTCGTCAGGCAGGGAGTCGACTGAACATCTCAGTCATTACAACCTATCTGGTTCGAAAAACAGGCGGACTTAGACAACGTTTTTAAAAAAAATTAAAATTTTGACGGGTAATACCCGCCCGCCAAGATAAATGGGCGGGTAGCGACACCAAAAAATACCCGCGGATATACCTGCCCGTCCACTTAGTTTAATATATTATTTAATAAATAATTAATTCTATTAATTATTAAGCTAGTGCAATTACATGACCCATATCCACCTTTAGTAATTAGTACTCATATCTAGCTTTACTTTATTATTGGAGTACTAGCCCTAGGATTTGCTTATTTTAGACTTTAAAGTTTCTAAGAAATGCCTGTCTACCCGCAGTCCTGCCCGCTTTAAAAATGGGCAGATAGCGACAGAAAAATAAGCCCACAAATACGGATACACTTTTAAATATTTGAGCCCGCTGGTAGATCTTTTAGACACTATTCAATTCGCGATTCGCTCTAGTATGAATTGGCTAAACCCTCAATTGTAAAACTCCAATAGCAACCATTAAAACTGAAAGTAGTAAAGTAGGCAATAAATTTATTTAATTGAATATTCTAAAGACACAACCCTACCAACAAATTCCAAAATCGTTTATCTCGTTTTTCTTTTTTTTATTTATTTTTTATTTTTTATATTTTTACAATAACTCAGAATTGATTGATGCGGTGGACACCAATCGTTCTAATTACTCTTTGAACTTCACACTTCCACAATCAATGACCTAATATTTATTCGATTTTATAACTGAACTTATGCTTTAACCAATTTTAAAATAAAATTAAAATCATGTAAAAATTAATATAGACAAAACCTTAATTTTAAATGGAAAAACACTTAAACCAAAATCAAATTTATAACCCAAGTAAGCTTTTAGCTTGAATAACCAATCACTATGAAGTAGTTAGTAGATTCCCATGTCATAAATTAAACCCGACCTAGTCATTACGTTGGGCCAAGAATAATTGTCAACACAATTATTGCATGGTCTATGTAAATTACATGCACATTAGTGATATAGTCTACAAAAAACAAACAATCTCTTCTCCTCATACTCTTTTCCCTCACCGTACCCTCCTTATTATGTGCATCTTCCCCCCTCAACTTGACCGAGACGGTGTTCGACATCCTAGACCGATACAACCTCCCAAGAGGGCTCCTACCCGACGCCATCGACAGCTACACTTCAACCCCTCGAATGGCAGATTAGTGGTGACGTTAAGGCCATCTTCAACCGTGGTGCAACATCATGGCGTTATGCGACTATGAAGAGTGCTGTTTTTACAACGTTCGACATCCTACACCTGTCTAGGGACCGTATGTGTATAGAGACGGGACAAAGACTAGGCACCGTGGCTGCAGCGTTTGACACGCCATACACCAACCGAAGAGCAGTTTTCGAGTTTTGGCGCCGCGACCTTGTTAACGCCCAAGGAGGCACCACTGACACATTATGGATTTTTCCTCCTCCAAAATTATAGGATCTATCATACCTCTCCCTTCCGCAATGTCCCGCGATGTGACCCCAACACTAATGCTGCGGAACTTTTTTTTCAAATTATTTGGCGGCATATGGAGAGTCTCTCCAAATTAATTGGAAAAATAAACTTCTATATGAAAATCGTTACTTGGAGTAGCGTTTTTGTCCTACGGAACAAATGATTTTTTTATTTTTACTCTCCACCAAACCGTTACATGAAGTAGCGATTTACCCATTTCTACCAAACCGCTACTTCATGCAGCGGATTTCCCATTAATTTTTTTTTTGTTTTTTGTTTTTCTAGTACTTGGAAAACAAAAAAAATACAGCATGTAAAACCATTGTTCCATTTAGTGGTTTATTTGAAAAACAAAAAAAAAATTTAAGGGGCATAACCGCTACTTAAAGTAGCGGTTTGGTGGAGAGTACAAAAAAAAATAAATTCATTTGTTCCGCTGGATGAAAACGCTACTCCAAGTAGCGGTTTCCATATAGAAGTTTATCTTTCCAATAAATTTGGGAGGCTCTCATTAAGCAAATAATTTATAAAAAAACCTTTAAAAAACAAAGTTCAATGCTGAGATCATGTAATGTTGTAGCATTGTTGGGGGCAACTTCTAATTAAGAAAAACTATGTTTCTACTACTTGCTTTATGCTTCAAGAATCAATAAGATTCCCATGTTTTATATTCTTCGTTATGTTTGCAATATTACGTGCACTTAAGGATCAGTTTCAAATATATTACCCTTCCGTTTCTTTTTGTTTGTCCACTTTATTACTTTTGGCAGACATTTCAAAGCAAATTTTAAGCTCCGATATCTCTTAATACACATTATAAAAAAATTGTATATATTATATGTTAAAATTCTTTACATCAAGACGTATTTAACAAGATCCCACATTGATGCATTTTGTCTTCAATATAAGCTTCGAAAATTAAGTTTGAATTTTTCTCTCCTAAAGTGGAAAATTTAAAGTGGACAAACAAAAAAGGAACGGGAGTATTTTTTATGGATATAAATTAGTTAAAATATATACATATAACTTGTTAAATTGTCTTGATATATACTTCTACTAAATCTCTCTATTTGAGTGACTTTTGTCTTATTTGGCTTTTGAGACTATTTTATTATTAATTTATAAATGAACATATAATCAAGTGAGATGTTGTTCGATACGTCATATCAACTTTTTATAATTTTCGTTATATACATTAAAGATATTAATTGCAAACGTGCCCAAACCAAATGGACGCATAAAAGTACAACATTCCATTGCTCCAATGCCAATTAGTGGCTCTTACCTAGGGTGACGTTTGGAGTGCCAGATTTACGGAATCTTACCCTTAATATAGTGATAAACTAATAAAGAGATTGTTTTCAATAGACCGTCGGTGGCAAACATAATGTGCAACTTCACACAAATAAGTAAACATGAAATAATGAGTCATTTTAGTATAGATCATTATAATCCAAAATCAAAGAATTTAGATCTTTGACATAGTTTAAAATATAACTATTATGGATAAAGACTAATTGTTCACAAAAAATAATTAAAACCGGTAAAACTATAGTATGAAGTCTAATTTAATTTTTCCAAAATCTCTTAATTATTTCCACGAATTTAATTTGAACAATAATTCACCACAATTTTGCTTTTAGAAATTCGATCTTTTATGATATAATAAACCATTCCATATTTCCTCTACAACAATTTTAAATATTAGAGATAAAAGAAAAGGACATTAGCTAAAAGATCCCTAACGACCCGTTTGGTAGGTGGTCATAAACGATGGTAATGAGAATGAAAAATTAGTGTAATTTTAGTTGAAAAATATTTTGTCTACCTTGATGGTCATGCTTGTCCAACTCCAATCATCTCATTTTCTTCATAAAATTCATTCCAATACATTACCATTGGGAGATGTGGTATTAGGTGGTAATGAAAATTTGTATACAAAAAAACTTTTTTGTGATCAAAGTTTCATTACCATGGGAATGAAAAGAATCTTTTAATGAAATTTTACACTATAAATCATTTCCATTACCACCATTTAGTACCACTAACCAAACGGTAAATATCTTATCGATATGTAAACAGAATGTTATTGGAATAGTAGAAGCCAAGGTGACTTTCTTTGGAAAATTATATACTCCTTCCAATTCACTAGCAATGTCTGATTTATTTTATACATTATATCCAATAAACTTATTCAATCCTTAATATCTCTAATTGTTTATAATTAAAAATTATAGAGTAATAAGAAAATATAAATTAAGAGTAAGTGATGAATAGTGTCCAAAAAGCAAATAAGACATCACTTGTGAATTGGAGGAAGTATTACTTTTATTAGATAAGAATAACATATTATTTAAGTTAAGTGTTAAAAACATGAATTAGTTTCAAACAATTAAGATGTAGCTCAACGGTAAGGGATATTTATACTTGGAACATGGAGGTTTTGGGATCAAAAGCTACATTACTGATATTTGTTTGATTTTTTTAAGGATATATAGGGTTTACCCTTTGCACTAAGCTAGGTCCGCCTATGCTTCTCGAACTACTTTGTATTACTCCATAAGAAACTTTTGTCTATTGTGATAATGTTGATGCTATTTATCTTTCTGGCAATCCTATTAATCATTCACGCACTAAACGTATTGAGATGGTTATAAAACTTTGTTCGTGAAAAGTTTAAACGTGGTGAATTTCGTGTTTTTCATGTTCCCTCTCAGCATCAAATTACTAATATCTTCATCAAGGAGCTTTACAAGGTTCTTTTTGATGATTGTCAATCCAAACTCAGCCTTTGCAAACCTTCTAATTCGACTGTCGGGGTGTGATAGATTAGTATAATTAGAATATTTCATATATATTTTTATTTTGTAGATTGTTGTGTGAATATATATTGTTTTTTCCTTGTATTCAATATTATACCTTGTATATATTCATTATTATCTAATGAGAAAGCCATTACAATCATTCTTATACTCTCTCCCGGACATTTAGGTTGGGCACGAATATTAAGAGTAGGAGGGAGTCCACCAAAAAGGTGTTAGTTGTGGTATTTTAAATGATTAAATTTAGGGAAATTATCAATGGTATCCCTATGTTGTAGCACTTTATCAATGGTACCCCTGTCTTTTTTTAATTCCAATGGTACCCCTACCTTTATGAGCTAATTACAAACGTGACACTGTTCACCTTTTTCCCGTTAAGTTGACGTTAAATATCATTTAAAAGCAAAGGAAATTATCAATAATGGTACCCCTGTGCTATAGCACTTTATCAATGGTACCCCTGCGTTATAGCACTTTTAAATGACATTTAACGTCAACGTAATGGAAAAAAGGTGAACAGTGTCACGTTTGTAATTAACTCAAAAAGGTAGGGGTACCATTGGAATTAAAAAAAACATAGGACTACCATTGATAATTTCCCTTATGTTTGGGAATGAGGATTTCATTTGAAAATATAGATTTGACTCAAAATTAGTGTTTGGCAAATAGTAGAATTTCAGATTTGGATTTGAGTCAAATTCATAATTGTTATTAAAATGGTTTAAAGATGAAGATTTGAGAATGACCTTCCAAACCTAGTCATTCTCAAATTCTACATTCATAATTTCATAATTGAAATCATTAATTTGAAATGAAATGCTAGTTCCCAAACACAACCTTAAATTAATTGTAAAGGTGGTAGTTGGGATATTGTAACTAGTAAAAGTGAGGGTATTTTGGTTATTAATTACTTGTGTGAACATGAGGTATTTAGGTAAACAAATCATTGGCAAAAAAGAAAATTAGACAATTGATATGAATTTGCCAAATAAAAAAATGTCCCAATTACTTTGAATAGGAGGGAGTATGACTTAACAGTTTAGCAAGCTACTAATTGCTAATTAAACGCTTTTGTTGTTAACTTTGATTGAAGCATCACGGATTAACAATGGAAATATTGGCGTGTTGGAGACAAGAGACTATGAAAATGTGCATGTGGATTTCATACTCCACGCTTTTGCAGAGTTCAAGTCTGATAATCTCAAAGCGCATAAGAGGTCGTGGGTTCGAACACTAGACATCAATTTAATTTATTACTTTATTTTTCATGATCTGGGTCTAGATACGCCTCTGATTTGGAGGAAATTATGAATACAAATATTTTTTTTTTTTGAATATAAAATACAAACATTTAGTATATGGTGACAATCAAACCTCTATTATAAGAGTGGGAGGGAAGACTTTCAACTACTATGTCATCCGTGATCCTAAACTTGAGCTTTCAAAGTAAATACAAGCTAATGAGCCTGTTTAGCAAATAACTATAAGCTGAATTTGTTTCTATACTTGGAACAAGCAGTCTGGTCCAATTAGGGTTTTTTCTAAATTTCACGAAGTGAAGGGAAATAAAAAATGGTAAGATACTTAACCTACGACCTTAACTCATTTTATGCTTGAGTGAGTTTGATTATATCCCTTCTATGATTAGAGTAAGGTGCATAAGATGGATCATGCATGCATAGCTTGTTAAGGAGCGGGATGATACTCAGGCTCAGTTTGACTAAAAAGTTTCTAAAGTTAGTGTTTGATATTTTATACATATAATATCAAATATTTATGTATAATAAGTGTTATGAATGGTGTGACTTGAGTGCCAAAATAACTCTTATGAATTAGTGTGTTAGAATCCTATGGGATTATGTTAATGGGTGATTAAAGTTGTGATTTAATATGGTGTTTAAGTATGTAGTTAAATGCTTGAGTTAAGATGGCATTTAGAGGAGTCTTAAACACAAATTAAGAAGGTATGATGAATGACGTTTAATGAAGAAATGCAAGAGGTTGTAGATCCAAGTACACTACCTAGCCTTAATCAAAAGAGGTCAGAGACATGAGATCAGGATCTGCTCGAACAAGCTTGATAATGCTCGAACGAGCCAGCAGCAGGTACCAAGACAGTAGCTGCCTTGAGTGTTCTGCTCGAACGAGCTGCTTGTTGCTCGAACGAGCGCTTGCTGGCAGATGCACATTGGATTCTGTTTTTGCTCGATTCCTATTCCTAATGGCAGTTACATGGTGTTAACTCTATGCATTAATTTTGTAAACTCATTAAGTGTTATTTAGTCCTATAAAAGGAGAGCTCATGTGCTCATAACAAGATATCCACAAAAATCAAACACATACCCTAAGCCTAAACACTTAGCTTCATCTCTTCTCTAATTGTAATTCTCAAATTATTATAAAATAAGAGATACTACACCGGATGACGTAGTCTAAATTGGGTGAACCTCGTTAATATTTTGTGTCGTTTATTATTGCATTATTATTCCTACAAACATCGAGTTTATTAGTTTGCGTAATTTGTTTCACACAAGACTTCACACTTTCGATCTTGGCTATATTGGAGATTGAAACTCGTCGTTCAATCTCTAATACGTCATCGTTTTCAATAAGAATTAAAATTAACCAAAGATATCATAGTCTAAACTAGCTCGACACTCAATTATAAAACTCCAATAGCAACCATTAAAATTGAAAATAGTAAAGTATGCAATAAATTTATATAGCTAAATATTCTAATTAAAGACACAACCCCACCAAGTTCCACAAGCGTTTATCTCGTTTTATTTACAACTCAACCTTCTTAATTGATTGATGCGGTGGACCTATCGTGGTAATTCCTCCACTAATAATACTATTACTTAAAATGTCATATGACCTGATATTTATTCGATTTTATAATTGAATCAAAATTTACTTTGACTCAATTTTAAAAAATTTGAAATTATGTAATTAATGTTGACACAAGCAAACCTTAATTTTAAATTAAAAAACACCTAACCCAAAATCATTATGATGACTTGGATAAAATTTTTACGACCTAATAAAATTTTAGCTTGAATGGGCTATCACTATGAAGTAGTTAGTAGGTAGACTCACTAATTACTTAGTAGATAGCCATGTCATAAATTAGACACGACCTAGTCATTAAGTAGGGCCAAGAAAATTGATGAACACAATTATTGCCTGGTGTATATAAATTACATGCTCATAACTCATTAGTGTATAGTCTATCAAAAAACAAACAAACAATTCAACCATGAAATTCTATCTTCTCATACTCTTTTCCCTCACCATACCCTCCTTATTATGTGCATCTTCCCCCCTCAACTTGACCGAGACGGTGTTCGACATCCTAGACCGATACAACCTCCCAAGAGGGCTCCTACCCGACGCCATCCAAAGCTACACGTTCAACCCCTCGAATGGAAGATTAGTGGTGAGGTTAAATCCCCCAGTGTGCAACTTTAACCGTGGTGCAACATCATGGCGTTACGTGACTAGAATGAATGATGTTTTTACAACATACGAGACACCCCTCGAAATTGACCTGTCTAGGGACCGTATGCGTATAAGGACGGGATCAAGAAGAGGCACCGTGGCTGCAGCGCTTGACCCGCCATACACCAACCGTAGAACAATCACCGAGTTTTGGCGTCGCGACCTTGTTAACGCCCAAGGAGGCACCACTGACACACTCTGGATTGCACCTCCAACAAATTATAGGATCCTTCATACGGGTCCATTCCGTAATGTCCCGCGATGCAACACCAACACTAATGCTCAGATCATGTAATTGGGGGGACTACTAATTTTTTTAAAAAACTACTATTTCCTTTATATGCTTCAAGAGTGAATAAAATACCCCATGTTTTTATATTGGTTATCCGTTTTATATTGTTGGTTATGTTTAGAATATTTCATAAATACAATAATGAGCAGTTTAAAATAAATTTTTTATGGATATAAAGAAGTTAAAATAATATACAGTTGGTTTTCTGAGAGACCGTCTCTTTAAAAGACGTCTTTCATGTCCATTCCATTAAACCTTAATGTCCACAATACATACTGTATTCATAATGCCTACTTATATTATCCTTAATGCCTACTTATATTATCCTTAATGCCTACTTACAATATACTTAATGCCCACCAGAAAAGTATTTAAAATACCTATTTACCATATTCTTAATGTCCACCGAGAAATAGCCTACTAGCTTATATACCATATTCTTAATGCCGACATACAATATCTGCAATGCCTACTTATAATATACTTAATACCCACCGTATAAGTACTTAAGTACTTACAATATTCTAAATTAAATGACTACTTATAATATTTTTAATGCGTAACGAGAAACTTATTCTATATTTTCCTATTTGGGTCAGCCCAAAGAGACAGTTTCTCACAAAAAGTTGTCAATGATATATACATAACTGGTTAGATTCGTCATGATAAAATAAATTTAATATATTTTATTATTATTTGTAAAGTGATTTTTTATGTAGTGAAGCTCTAAATAATCACATTTGAAATATGAGCGCAAAATTGTCAAATATAACCAAAGAAAGACTATTTTCCCCACGCACTAATTTTCTCCGATAGTTTTACTTCGAAACTAAACGAAATTTTGTTTGTGTGTTTAGTTGTAGATTCTAGATAGGCTAAATGTCTAATGGCTTTTTCTCATTAATACACTTAATTAGTGGATAACGAACTGCAGAAAACGTTATAAATGAGGGTAATAATGTTATAGTAGTTGGCTTTTAAAATCAACATGGCAATTATACAATCTTAAGTAACTGTTTAATTTTATTATTCAACAATAAAATTTAGGAAAACTTATTGAGAATAATCCCTATTTTTTACGTTTTTCTGTGAATAACTCCTACTTTTGATTCATAAATAATCTGAACTATTCACTGTATTTGCTCACAGCACCCCCTTTGTAAATTTGACCGGCTACACCAGGTGATAGAGTCGTTTATCACCTGTTCACTTCCTTCTTATTGTTACCATCTTCTTCCTCTTTCTTACCCCATTTCTCCATTGTTAAACCAAAGTTTAGGAAAGAGAAAACTCAATTCGACCTTCCTAAAAACTAATGTTTTCATTTCAAGTATATCAAAATTTGCACATTTAAGCCGATAATAATATCGAAACCTCCATAAAGCTTACCATTTTAATGAAGAACAACAACAAAAACAACCAGATACAAACTCCCTTCTTTGAATTTGGGGTTGAAATGGTGAGGAAATGGAAATTTAGGTTTTTTGGGATGAACCCTAGAATTTAGGGGTGAAATAAATTTGAGGTTTTTTTGCAAGTGTAATTGAATGGCAGAAGAAGGTTATTTGGTTGAAGGGATTCAAATCAGCTTTCGACCTGTTGTAGCCGGTAAAATTTATGAATAGGGTGCTGTGAGCAAATACAGTGAAAAGTTTGGATTATTTATGAATAATCAAAAGTAAGAGTTATTCACAGGAAAACGTAAAAAGTAGAGATTATTCTCGACAATTTTTCCTAAAATTTAAGTCATTTGATTTTTATATTTAATTAAGTATGATTATCATAAATTAAATAAACAAAGATAATTTTTTCAGCAAGTCTTGTATATGACCGTCTCACTATGAAACGAGCTCATATAATCAGTCAATTTCTCTAATTAATATATATCGTAAGTATTCACTCCAAAGTTATAAATAATCAATGTAAGATTATATAAAGTAATCACTTTAAAACTATAAATAATTACTTAAAATTTACAAGTGATTAATTCAAACAGGTCCGGTCACAAAAAATATGTGGCTTGTTGTCTTAGGTCAAATCATTATTAATGTGACTTCACTTGCCTCTTTTTCCTTTTTATTGTTAATATTTAAACTACTTTATATAAAAAGTACTAAGAATTCACATTACTTAGCAAAAAATATTAGTTATATATAAATTTAATTCAAATTATTATCACTTACATACATAAAAATAAAAATAAATTTTTTGGACTCAAAAAAATTCAAAACTCTAGGCGGTAACCCGCTCTGCACTTGTTAATTCACGCCTGACGGCCCTGAGGATGACTTATTGGAAATGTTGGCGTGTTGGAAACCTGAGATGAGCTGTGATAATGTGCATGTGCAATTTGATGCCCCACGCTTTTGCTGAGTTCATGTCTGAATTAATCTGATAATCCTAAAACAAATTCCTGAACTATTTATCGCTTGCTTTTTTCTTTCTGGGTTTTTTTTTTGTCTCTGTTTTTTGTTCACCATCTATTTTATGAAAACAAGTTTAAATGTTTGAATCAAATCTTTTTATAGGGATAAAACCTTTAACTATTCTGAACGAGTTTTAATGATCTATTTGATAATTGGTACTATAAATAGTGGGAATAGTGATGAATAGTTGATGTGATTAAGATAGGAATATTTGTTGACAAGTTTAATGGTCATGTTTACGAAATTAATTTTAATGCATTACTATTTAAAAATGTGATATTATATGGTAATGGAGGATTGTGAATCATGGTTTTATTAACATGGAAATGACATATTACATATTATGAAATTTACACCGCAAAAATCATTCTCATTCCTACCATTTAGTGACGATTACCAAATGAACTGTCAATGTAATTACAAGCTTATAAGAGTTTGGCAAATAACTGTTAGCTAAAGTTGTTAGCGGATTTGACTAGCGTAAAGTATTAAGCTAGTTGTTTAAGTCATTTGTTTAGGATATATTTAGAAATTTTTGTTTGCTGGTTGTTAGCAATCACAAGGGTAAAAGAGCAAATTTTCAAGTTTCAACCATCAGGCTATCAGATGTTCCTAATCTTGATCAGCTTTCAATGTAATAGGAGTACAAGATTAAGGGCCTTTGGCAAATATTTGTTAGCTGGAGTTTTTGGTTGTAGTTGTTGGCGGATTGATAGTATAATTGTCTAAGCTAACGATTTAAATCAGCTATTAAAGAGATGTTTGATAAAACTTATTTGTTAGTTGTTGGCTATTCATCAAGCAAAAAGTAAGACAAAAGCTAAAGGTCAAATGCCAGCCTTTCAGCTACTTTTTGATATTTTAACAAACTAACAAACTAAAAGTCAAAAACCAGCCTTTCAACTATTTTTTGATAGTTTAACCAACTAGCAAGCCAAAAATCTAAAGTCAACCAAAAAGCTTATAAAAGAACTAATTGTCAAACACCCTTACATATCTGAAATTACCTATGTTTACAATTTTTTAGATATAAGCTAGTATTACTCTTGAAGTTTTTGTTAATCCACATGTAAGTGGTTTTATATTGGAGAAAAAAAAAATTATTACCACTTTATTAAGTTAAGGAGTAGTTTTTATTATTAGTTATTAATTTTTGTAGGGAATTTTCTTAAAGATTATAACCTGTTAGTGGGTTACCTCTTACTCCTATTTAAATTAATTACCCTATCTCATTTCTTAATTTGATAAAAAAATTGAAATTAAGTTATGGGTTACATTAGAGTCAAATATAAATTTTCATGCCATTATAATATATTTATATGAAATCTTATTAAATTTAATTATCACAATGTACATAATTTTAAAATATATTTTAAAATTTCTTTTAAGTGTATATATTAGAATTTATAAGTCTATTTATAGATATCTATCTCTAATTATACTTGAAAACTAACCAAAAAAAATCAAATGGAAAATTTCATATATAAGTAATAATGTGTTTCTTGCATAACTTGTCAGATTTTAATGTAGATAGGTAAAAAAAGCTTTTTTTAAATTATAAGATAGTTTGAGGGAAGGGTTATGTGAGATTGAACACAAAAGCTCGTGTGAGAAAAAGTGTACTTGCTTTAACTTAAATAAGTCTCATTCTCTAAAAAAAATTATACGTGATAACTCTAAATTTTCAGTTTTTCAACTTACATGGTGATCTTATCCTTTTAATTTTTCCACATGGTAGACAAAAGAAAAGGTTTTTGTTAATTTTACGCTATTTTTACCCAATGTGTGACATTTTTTCATAAAACAAATGTCGTGATCATCCTGATTGACCACATATTTCAAAATTCAGTCTAAAAACTACTTAATTTAACCAAAAACTTAACTTTTTGTCTACTCCATGAAAAGTTAGAAGCTCAAGATCACCACATAGATTTAAAAAAAAAATTGCAAAAAAGTCAAAAATTCATGATCACCACTAGGGATGGCAATGGGTCGGACTCGGCTCGGATTATATATACTCCGACTTTGCTCCGGATAATAGTCGGACTTTTGTTTTCAGTCAACCTCCACTCGGAGTCGGATTATGCATACTCCAAGTTTGCCCCGACTCGGACTCTCGGATCTCCAACGGAGTCGGATGCAGAGTCGGATTATTATCAAACAGTATCGTTGTGATATTATACTAATGATTTTAAAGCATACAAAATTAAAAAATATATTTTTCATATACAATTTAACAAATAAATATGTACTTTTAATTTTAATTCAATTTTAACAACAGAAATAATCCTACTACTAAAATTTAACAAAATTTTCTCGTATTTTGATTTGGCGTATTTTATTTCTCTTGATTTCATTTGTCTTATCTTGATTCATTAATCTAAATAAAAATACCAAGTACTTTTTCAAAATTGAAAATTACAATTTGTATAAGAGAGAGCTTGAATTAGTCACATCTAGCGTTTTAAAGGAAACAAAATATTAGTGTAAAAGTCAAATTCAAAGTCAGATGTCCTTCAGGGTCGGAGTCGGGTCGGAGTCTCGGATTTTTAATACGGTCCAACTCCGGTCCGTCTCTAACTCGGACTCGGATCGTAAAGTCGGAGTCGGAGTCGGATGCCTTTTTCCTCGGACTCGAATCGGATTATTTTACTCGGATCGAGTCGGACTATGATCGAATTCTGACTGAATTGCCATCCCTAATCACCACGTGAAATTTCTCAAAAAGCTTTTACTTAAGATGAAAAGCTAATTGAGTACTAATTGTTTATAATTTTTAATAAGAATTAATAAGAGTGCTCGTTGATCAATATTGATAGAATTTAGAAAATGGGTCTGGGCAACCCAAACAAGGAGGAGAAGAAGTAGTTCACTCATAAACCCAAAGAAGGTTCACTACTAAAACCAATTGGTAATAGTAGGAGTTACTCCTTGAGATTATAGTGATGTATACTCTTCTCTTTCTCCGATGTGGGACAACTCACATGTGGGTAATACATGGACACTTCAACAAATGTTACGTTTGATAAGCGATTAAAATTAGTATGTCTTAACTTTTTTAATTATCTAGATAATTCGATAATCTTATTCCATTAAAATGATTTTAGTAGTCCTTTAAAGTGAAAAAACATAATTAAATTGGTATGTCCTTAATTTTTGTTCTATCAGTTGAACAATAAATATTCCATTAATAAAAAGTGGGTCCATTCAGCAAAGAAAAAATTGATTCTTAGCACAGAAACAAAAGCATTTTATTTATTTATTGAAGCATATAAATTTCAGAACCACAATATTTAATTATCTAACTGCTTTAAACAATATACTCATCCATTCATGCTACATTTAGCAATATCAACCGAAAATACTTAATTCCCCCACGAGGTAGATGACCTACTACACATAAATTATGTTTTGTGGGATTAATTTATCAGACCCTTAAAATTTTTTAAGTAATTTATATTAGGGAAAAAGTCAAAAAAATTAAAATAGTAGCATCTATATAATAATTATAATAATTGACTCATATATCCAAGGTTGTTAGGATCGGGATTTTATGTAGGATCGTTGAGGGAATAGGATCGAAATCGGTAGAATCGGATCGTAGGATCGTGTGATCCTACAAATATGTATTAAAATGCTTTAAATAACTAATTTTCAATTGTCTTTGTTCTTTTTTTAAGTTTTAAGGTTTAAATTAACAATTATTTGACTTCAACTATTAAGTTTTTGTAAAAGAATACCTTTAATAATCATTTTTAAAATGCGAATCGAGAAAAACTTGAATTTTAGACATATTAATATAATTGCTTAGATATATACATATATTAACATTAGTAAAATCTAGATTATATATAATTTTTGTACGATTGAAATTACTCTTGTAGGATCGATCGTAAGATCGTAGGATCGTAGAATCGCGTTATGATCCTACCACTTAAATCCGGGAGCTATGTAGGATCGTACGATTCTACCAACATTAAGATCCTACCTACGATCCGGATCGGTCGCCTAATTTTGGATCGTAGGATAGTAGAATCGTTGGTTAGGATCGAGATTCTGATAACCATGCATATATCACTAACAAAAATTATATATATTACTCCCTCTATTTTTTTTTGTCCACTTTAAGTTTTTCCGCTTTATGAGAAAACTTAAATTTGGATTTTGAAGTATATATTCAAGACAAAATATATTCATGTGAGATCTTGTTATATTCGTCTTGACGCAAAGAATTCTAATATATAATTTTTATAATTTTTTATAATGCGTACTATGAGATATTGAGACTTAAAATTTGCTTGGAAATACGTGAAAAAATAAAGTGGACTGTTACGATATCTTAGGCAAATATTCAGTTACCTTATTCAAGAAGATAGTATTTTGGTAATTGATTATTGATCATAATCTTTTATCATAATTTTAGGTAATTGATTGATCATAATCTTTTATATGATCATAATCCTTGTATTATATATTTGGTCATCAATGAATTAAGGGGCAGGAATTGAAGCTTTTTTACGATTCAATATAGTATCAGTCGCTTAGGAATTTTAAACCTAAAAAAAAACAAAAAAAATACAAACAAAATGGCCAGTGATCAACAGCAGCCCTCAAACCCATCATCTTCAAACCCACCATCACGCATAGACCCATCTTCTCCATACTACCTTGGTCCTCATGATCGTCCCGGAGATTTTATAACTCCGACTCGCCTTCGTGTTGACAACTACGACGAATGGGCCAATGACATTCAAACCGTGTTAGAGGCACGACGCAAATTCGTCTTTTTGAATGGCTCAATCAAGAGTCCATCTTCTCCCTGTACACAGGATGATTGGAATACTCTTCATGCCATGTTAATCTCATGGCTTATGAATACCATTGATCCCGAGGTCAAGGCGAGTCTATCTAAATATAGGGATGCTAAGCGTCTCCGGGATACTCTTAAATCTCGATTCTCCATTGTCAATGGACCCCGAATACAGCAAATCAAGTCTACTATTGCTCGTTGTGAACAGCCAAAAACTATGTCTATCACTACATACTTTGGCAAACTAACTGCTTTGTGGGAGGAATTAAACAACTATGAACCATTAATCACGTGTTCCTGTTGTATCTCGTGCACCGCCGGTCAACAACATGAAACGCGCCGTGAGAATACGAGACTCCATCAATTTCTCATGGGGCTATATCCAGATTATTTTTCTCAAACAAGAGCAAATATTTTATCCACTGATCCCTTGCCCTCTCTTGATCGGGCCTATCAATTGCTTATTCAAGACGAACGCATTCGTCAAGCCAAATCAGCCACCGAAGAAAGGTCGCCCGAAGCCGTTGGTTTTGTCGTTCGATCTTCTATGGGTCGCGGAAAATCTGATGATCAGCATGAAAGACGGGACAAATCCCATTTGCATTGTACTAATTGCAAGAAATCGGGACACCTTGTCTCGGGGTGCTTCGAATTAATTGGGTACCCGGATTGGTGGCCAAATCAATCAAAGGCTCAGGGAGGTGGAGCAGGTCGTGGGAGGCCATCGCCGAGCAGTGGCAGAGGACGTGGTGGTCTGACCAGGGCGAACACCACCAACAGCAGCCTAGCCGCATTTAATTTTAACCACCAAGGACAGAACAACCAAGCAGCAGGTCACGTTTTCACTTCGAAGCAGTGGAAAATCCTTGCCAGCTTTATTGGTAACACCAATGTTTATGATGATGAAAGGTTGACTGGTGAGTTCGATTTTAATTCATGGATCATCGATACCGGTGCTTCACGACATGTGAACTGTACTGATTCATGGCTTTTTAATGTACAAAATGCTAATTGTCCGGTGGGGCTTCCTAATGGAAAATTCGTTAATGCCACAAAGGAGGGCTCAGTCTATTTATCTAATAATTTGATTCTTAAACACGTACTTTTTGTTCCGGAATTACGTTGCAATTTAATTTCGGTTTCGCAATTAATTGATGATATACATTGTACTGTACAATTTACATCTACCTCTTGTGTTATACAGGACCAGTCGAGGGCGCTGATTGGAACGAGTGTTAGGAGGGATGGACTTTTCTACTTTGATGCAGAAAATTCAGTTTCACAAATTGCAGTCAATGCCGTCTCATCAACATTGGACTTATGGCACAAAAGAATGGGTCATCCTTCCGAACGAGTAGTAAAGCTTCTTTCTCCTGTTTCTGATTGTAAAGGTAGTTTCAATAAAGCATGTGAAGTCTGTTTTCGTGCTAAACATCCTAGGGATAGATTTAATTTAAGTGAAAATAAGGCTTCTAGGATATTTGAGAAAGTACATTGTGATGTATGGGGACCATATAGACATCCCTCCTCTTGTGATGCACGATATTTTTTTGACTATTGTTGATGATTTTTCCCGAGCAGTTTGGCTTTATTTGATGATTGATAAAACAGAGGTGTTTCGTATGTTTATGTCATTTGTGGCTATGATTAATAGGCAATTTTCGCAGACCATTAGAATAGTTCAAAGTGATAACGGAACGGAATTTCATTGTTTGCTTGATTATTTTAATGATAATGGAATTTTGTTTCAAAGTTCTTGTGTTGGAACTCCCCAACAAAATGGGCGGGTAGAAACACTAGTGGAAAAAAAGCTATCGGCTGCGGCTAATTGGCTGCGGTTTAAAGGTGTACGTAGCCAATAGACAAAAGTAAAATAAAAAAAAACACAATGGCTGCGGTTAGGTAGGAAGTCCGCAACCAATACTCCAAAACATAAAAAAAAAAATAAAAATAAAAATAAAAAACCAAAATGGCTGCGGTTTGTTAGTTTGTCTGCAGCCAATAGAGAAAACAACATAAAAGGCTGCGGTTTTTATTCATGTCCGCAACCATTGTCCCCATAGTCCAAAAAATAAAACGGCTATTTTTGTATGTAAACCCTTTCATCTTCTCATTGTCATCTCAAAAATTAGAAACCCACCATTCAAAACCCACGAAAAACCCATAGCTTCTTCTTCCTTGCTCCTCTTCTTGCGAAAAAACCATGAAAAACCCATAATAATTTTGGTTTCCTCTTCATCTTCGACCTTTCCTTGCTCTTGCTGTACTGCTGCTTGCTTTCCTCTTCGTCATTTTCATCTTGCTCTTGCTGTACTGCTGCTTGCTTTCCTTGTTCGACATTTTCATCTTGCTTTTCTCTTCTTGTTCATCTTTATCTTTAAAACCCACGAAAAAGTTGAAGGTAATTTGGTTTCGTTAATTTTTTTTGTTTTCTTTTGTTTATTTTTTTTTTTGCACGAAATTGGGTAAAGTATATGCTTAATTTTGTTTTTCTTGTTTAATTGTAGGTCACATTCTAGCTTTTATTCATCTAGATACACAAGGTAATTTCTTTTTGATAATAATTTTCATTGTTTTTCAAATTTTAAGGGTTAAGTTGTTAGAATCGAAACTTGGTTTGTTTGAAACTTTAAGGGTTAAATGATTTTTTTTAATTATTTAAAATTTTCATTGTTGAATTCTTGTTGAATTGTTGTTGAATTGTACATTTGAATTGTTATTCATTTAAGGGTTAAAATGTATTATTGGACATTGTTGTTGAGTTTATTCAAAATGTATGTGAATTGTTGTTGATTTTTGTTTATTATTTATAGTTTAAATGTGAGTTTATTTGAATTGTTATTCATTGTTGAATTGTTGTTGAATTGTACATTTGAAACTTTAAAATTTTCATTGTTGAATTGTTGTTGAATTGTACATTTGAATTGTACATTTAAACTTTAGTTTGAAACTTTAATAATTTGATTTGGTTGATGTTATAATTTGATTTGGTTTATTATGTATATGTATGTAGTTTAATTATATATGAATAATCACAATAGTTTACTTATGTACTTAGTTTGTTAATTAATTAAAATATACATAATTTTTGAACAATTTAAATAATAAGAAGGTTAAATATGGTAAATTTGGGTTATCTAAGGTTAAGTATATATATACTTATGTATGTGATGTGTATTAATTTTGTTTTGAATTAAATAATCACACTTAGAATGACAAAAGATCGTTCTTGGATGTATGGAAGCATTGAATCGTCAGAATTTATTGATGGCGTATTAGAATTTTGTAGTGTTGTGGTTGAACATCAAGTTAGGACGGGGGGGAGTTGGTTTTTATTGCCCATGTGTCAATTGTCGCAATGTATCAAAGGTATATAGTGTTTATATCCTTAGGGAGCACATACTTCGACGTGGGTACATATATAAGCGCGTATTTATTTAAATTGCAACGTGTTTTAATAATTTATTATGATGTTAATTATACTAAACGACAAAATTTGTAGGAGGCGACTCCTTGCTCTCTTTTGTTGCCTCAGTTAGGCGTTGCTCGTGGTGGCGACTTAACTGAGGTTGCATACGGTGTGACGCAGCCAACCCTTGTGGGTCAAACAGTGCATTCAATGCCTGTTACAAGTGGCCACATTAGTGTGACGGTAGAAACTATCGTAAAGGGGTTCGAAGATTTCTCACTTCCGGCTCCAATGCCAGAATGGACCCTTGAGTAACTATCGGACGCCCAAGGTAGTTTCGTCACATGGCCGTATGCTTGGGTCCGACTCACAGCCAAGGTAATAATGTTTTGTATTTTCTTATTTGTTTTTATTATTTCAATTGCGTGAGTAATTACACTAATTTAATTGTATAAAATGAAATAGGAAAAGAGTTCAAAGGGCTCTAAGAGAGAGATCGGTTCCTCATCGTCGGTGACAATCACTCCAATCTTGAATGATGAGGAGGTTAAAGATCTCTCTTCAGATTGCCTATGGCTGCACAAAGGTGCATCTCGCATGCGTGAGGAGGACCCACTTATTCTACCCCTGAGCACGGAACAATTCTGCTTTGCCGAGGAGCCTAGCGTCGTTATTGGTCCTAGTGACATTGGGCAATTTTTGCGAGGGGAGATGTTGAATATCGCCCTTATCCATGTCTACATGATGTATGTGATGTTCTTATCTTACAATTTAGGTTTTATTGTTTAATTGTTTTAATAATCGAATTACTGACAAATTTTTCTTATTCGTGAGTTTAGTGGGACTTACGAGGAATTGAATTGCCTCGAACCTCCAATAAAATTTGGATAGTTTGATCCTGAGTCGATTTCGGGTAAGAGTCAAACTGATCCAGATGATGTCAAAGCATATGTTGAACGTGCTCTGAAACATTCATTTGCTTCTAAACACACGTTCATTCTGGCCCCATACTATGAAAGGTGATTAGTTTTATTATTGAAATTGAACTTATATTTTGATTTTACTTATGTTCACCTATTCTCTATCTTGTTGATTTAAAATCGTGGTTTTTGTAGTGTGCATTGGATGCTTTTGGTCATATGTCCTATGACGAATACGGTGCACGTCTTCGACTCACTAAATCATGGACATGCCTTGCCTCGCAACATAAAATTCAAAGCTTTGTTGAATGCGTAAGTTTATAAATTGTCAATTAATTTCATTTAAGTGTTATATATATATATATAATAAAAAGTATTAAATAAATATATATTCTTTACCCATGTGTCTCAGTGTTATGAAGAAAATGTGTGGGGAAATGGGATCTGCTACGAGAGCCACTCACCCGAAATGGAGAGCAGTAAAGGTACATATAACACTATTTGGTATATATTATTGTGTTGAATTAGTTAGAATTGAAAACAATTGTCATATGCTTGAAATTAGTTAGAATTGAATGATTTTTGGCATTTTCGAGCGTAAAATAGCTTAAACTTGATTTGTTATGCATGAAACTTGATACACAACACTATTTGGTATATATTATTGTGTTGAAGTTGTTAGAATCGAAAATAATTGTCATATGCTTGAAATTAAGGGTTAAGTTGCGTTTTAACTGTTTTGAATGATTTTTGTCATTTTCGAGCGTAAAATAGCTTAAACTTAGTTGATTATGCATGAAACTTGGCACACAACACTATTTGATATATATTATTGTGTTGAAGTTGTTAGAATCGAAAATAATTGTCATATGCTTGAAATTAAGGGTTAAGTTGCGTTTTTAACGGTTTTGAACGATTTTTGGCACTTTAGCACTTAAAATAGCTTAAACTTGGTTTGTTATGCATGAAACTTGGCACACAACACTATTTGGTATATATTATTGTGTTGAAGTTGTTAGAATCGAAAATAATTGTCATATGCTTGAAATTAAGGGTTAAGTTGCGTTTTTAACGGTTTTGAACGATTTTTGGCACTTTCGCACTTAAAATAGCTTAAACTTGGTTTGTTATGCATGAAACTTGGCACACAACACTATATTGTATATATTATTGTGTTGAAGTTGTTAGAATTGAAAATAATTGTCATATGCTTGAAATTAAGGGTTAAGTTGCGTTTTGAACGGTTTTGAATGATTTTTGGCATTTTCGAGCGTAAAATAGCTTAAACTTGGTTTTTTATGCATGAAACTTGGAACACAACACTATTTGGTATATATTATTGTGTTGAAGTTGTTAGAATCGAAAATAATTGTCATATGCTTGAAATTAAGTGTTAAGTTGCGTTTTTAACGGTTTTGAAGCGTTTTTAATTTGGCACTAACATATATAATATTTTTTTTCTTAGTGTTTTCAACAAAAAAATAGCATTCATGCGGCTACTACATTATTAAATTTATGGATGATATCATAGAAGCGGTGAAGAAAGTCGGGGTACAAAGTATTGATTCCGTAAGTATTTTATTAGTTATTATGTTTTTTAAATTATAATAGTATATATATATATATCTAATATATTATATGTACTAACTTTTTAATAATTATTTATTTTAATACGTAGATTATAAACAACACTCCAAGGGAAACACGCGAATTGACGGATATGGAATTACGCAAAGTCAAAGACAAAGTGGCCGTGTTTATTTCTAATTTATTATGTTGGTAGATTATGTACGTAATTCGTAGTATTTAGGTGTATGTACAATTATATATATGTATATTATATATATATTATAATTTGGTTATAATTAATGCTGATTATCGATGGTTGATTATTGTTAAATATTTATTATTTTATAATTAATGCTGATATTTATTATTTATTATACAAATATCATTAAAACAAAAAAAAATAAAAAAAAAACCAAGAAAAGGCTGCGGACAGCCTTAGAACCGCAGCCACTAAGTGGTGAAAAATCAGCTCCTAAAATTACCTTATTGGCTGCGAACATGCCATAAAACCGCAGCCAATGACTAAGTTTCTTGCTACGTTTTTTAACCGCAGCCATTGTGTTTTATTACTTGCTGCTACCACAAGGGCTTGGGTCCAAAACCGCAGCCTATAGTGGCATAAAAACCGCAGCCAATAGGCTTTTTTCCACTAGTGAAAGAAAGCATAAACATATTTTGAATGTAGCCACGGCTTTAAGGTTTCAAGCAAACTTGCCTATTTACTTTTGGGGTGAAAATGTTCTAGCAGCAGCTCATTTAATTAACCGTACACCCACTCCTTTACTCCAAAATAAATCCCCATATGAAATTCTTTTCCATACTACACCTTCATATGACACTATTCGGACCTTTGGTTGCCTCTGTTTTGCTCACAATCAAAAGACAAAGGGGGATAAATTCCCTAGCAAAAGTCGAAAATGCATTTTTGTGGGATACCCGTTCAATCAAAAAGGATGGAGGTTATTTGATTTGGATTCAAAACAATTTATTGTCTCTCGTGATGTAAAATTTTTTGAAGATGTTTTTCCCTTTTTTGATTCAATTGCTTGAAATATTAATCCTGAAAATATTGTGCCCATACATGATCCCGTCGATTGTGATTTTCGATGTATTAATGATTTTCATGAACATTGCATCACAAACGAACGGGAACAAAATCATGAAACCCACACAAATTCCAGCCAAACAATTTCTCACCAAACAACACAACACAGCCCACAAACATCCAACCCAACTCAGCCACCACCTTCACAAAAGACGCCACACCCACACCCAGAAAATACGGCCCACGAAAACACAAACCCATCACCAATACACCATGATCCTCAGCCCAATCAGGAGCAAGAACCATTTTTGCAACCCAATCCCACTTCCTCTACACAAAATTCGGCTATTGCTACTCAGGATGATACACATTTGGGTCGTGGTTTTCGGTCCAAATTTCCTAATGTGCGACATAAGGATTTTGTCACTTACACTATTCTCACAAAAAGTCCATCTCTTCCGAACAATTCGTCTCCTCGGCATCCCTCAGGTACTCGTTATTCCACAGCACATTATGTAAATTGTAACAGTTATTCTTTGCGTTATTGAAATTTTATTGCAGCTATTATTTCAGGCAAAGAACCTCGATCGTTTAAGGAGGCAATGCAAGATGAGGGTTGGAGAAAGTCAATGCAAGATGAAATCCGGGCTCTTGAAAACAATGGAACATGGACAATGGAATATCTTCCCCCGGGAAAGAAGCCTCTTGGGAGTCAATGGGTATATCGGATCAAGTACAAATCAGACGGAAGCATTGAACGACTCAAATCTAGACTTGTTGTCTTTGGTAATCATCAAAAGGAGGGTATCGACTACAATGAAACATTTGCGCCAGTAGCTAAAATGGTTACTGTTCGGGCTTTTCTTGCCATTGCAGCTGCTAAAAATTGGGAGTTGCGCTAGATGGATGTACATAACGCCTTCCTGCATGGTAATCTTGATGAGGAAGTTTACATGAAACTTCCACCCGGTTTTGAGCCAACACATCCTAATAAGGTATGTCGCCTCCGAAAATCTTTGTACGGTCTTAAACAAGCACCTAGATGTTGGTTTGCGAAACTTGTCTCTGCCTTGAAAGACTATGGATTTCTTCAGTCCTATTCCGACTATTCCCTATTTACCTATACTCGTGGCTTGATTCAAATTAATGTTCTTGTCTATGTGGATGATTTGATAATATCCAGGAATGATTCCGTTGCATTACGGACCTTTAAAGCTTATCTTTCTGACTGCTTTCATATGAAGGACCTTGGTGTTTTGAAATATTTTTTGGTCATTGAAGTTGCTTGTAGTTCTACAGGTTTATTCTTTTGTCAAAGGAAGTATACTCTTGATATTGTGTCTAAAATAGGGTTACTTGGCTCCAAACCGGTAGATTCCCCGATGGAACAAAATCATAAACTCGGACTCGCAACTAGAACTATATTGTCGGATCCGGAGTCTTATCGTAGGCTCGTTGGAAGATTAATTTATTTGGCAGTAACTAGGCCTGATTTGGCCTACTCAGTTCATAATTTGTCACAATTTATGCATGAGCCTAGGACTGCGCATTGGGAAGCGGCCTTACGGGTTGTTCGATATTTAAAAGGTACTCCCGGGCAAGGAATTTTGTTACGATCCGATAGTGATTTAACTTTGCAGGAATGGTGTGACTCTGATTGGGCAGCTTGTCCAATTACACGACGATCTTTAACAGGTTGGTTGGTATTCTTGGGTCAATCCCCTATTTCTTGGAAAACCAAGAAACAAAACACCGTCTCTCGTAGTTCCGCTGAAGCTGAATACCGTTCAATGGCTGCTATAACTTGCGAATTAAAATGGTTGAAAGGTCTACTTTTGAGTTTGAGGGTGCACCATCCTAAAGCTATACAGTTATTTTGTGACAGTCAGTCGGCTTTACATATAGCCAGGAATCCCGTGTTTCATGAAAGGACTAAACACATTGAAGTCGATTGTCACTTTGTTCGTATGCGGTAACTGCAGGTCTCATTGATCCTTCTTACGTCTCCACTCACACTCAATTGGCCGACATCTTCACAAAAGCTCTTGGAAAGGTGCAATTTGATACTTTGTTATCCAAGTTGGGCATTTTTTCACAAGATGCTCCAACTTGAGGGGGGTGTTACGATATCTTAGGCAAATATTTAGTTACCTTATTCAAGAAGATAGTATTTTGGTAATTGATTGATTATATCTTTTATCATAATTTTAGGTAATTGATTGATCATAATCTTTTATGTGATCATAATCCTTGTATTATATATTTGGCCATCAATGAATTAAGGGGCAGGAATTGAAGCTCTTTTACGATTCAATATGGACAAACAAAAAGGAGGGGAACGGAGTATCATTATTGTACCCAATCCATCTCATTCATAAAAAACTATGATTAGGGTCTGGAAAGAGAAGAAATACGACAATTCATACCCATAAAGAAAGATATGGCCAAAAGAAGAAATTTTCTAGAGCAAAAAGGATCCATTGAAGCTGAATCCACAAGCCACATCAACAAAAATTACATATAATAGGTTCAAAAACTTAAAAAAATCTATCATTAGATAAATTAGAAAATCCTATATTGCAAATAAATGAAAATTCAATATTTTGGGATTTACGAAGTTAAAAAATGAAAACATGCCAATCAATAATGTGTTAATTTATTAGTGTGTTGAAAGATAAGAGCTCTATTAAATTATTAGTTGAAAAAGTTATTACAAAGTAGAAAATCTTACCATTATAGAAGTATATAATTAGATAAATTAGAAAAGCTTACCATTACCGGTACTTGTTAATTAAACAAGTAGCAAATGAATAGATATAGCTTTGATTCTAAGACTACAAAAATTGGTTATTGGGTTTGTATAGTCTTATACACAATAACCAGTATAGAAACTCGTGCATCGTATAGAAACTCGTGCAATACACGAATTTGTTAGTATAAAATATATATAAAAACAGTTTTAAATAATAATGTAAATAGTAACTATTGTATTAAATTTACTAAATACATGATTTTTTAAATCAAAACATAATTACTGACGTTTATTTTAATTATTTATCTGATATATAACTTCTTTTTTTCATTCAATTGAACATATTAAATTCGAAGTTAACTAAATAGAATTACTATGGAATATCCTACAAATACTTTACCTAATTTAGCTTCAAACTTAAACAAAAAATATTAGATTTTAAATTTTATAAATAGTGTCATGCCTCTTTAAATGATGACACTTGGAATTTTCCAAGACTTTTATAGTATTGTATGATATGATATGATACCATATATAAGAGTAGAATTAACTGTATGCATATTAGTAATGATGTTTCATCTCTAAATCAACAGATAATATGAGAAGTAACTTATCAAACTTATATGTTAGTTAATCAACTTCTCTTTAATTCTTTGATGTGAAATGACCCGTAAGTTATTTTTCAACATGACTATCTATATTTTTCCTAGATATAATTGCAATATTTTTGTAAAAACAAAGAAAAAAAATTATAAAAGTATTTTATAATAGTACTAGTAGTTGTAATTCACATCTTAATTGAGTGAAATTCCCATTACAGTTATACATCTAACATTCTAACTCAACTCAATCCCAATTAAATTAAAATTCTCTTGTTTTTTTATGTATAGTTAAATTAAAGAGTGAAAATATGCCTCATCTTTTTTAATATATCTAATTTAGCTTATTCTACATTATATTTTTGCTAAGATGATATGAGTAATTATAATAATAATAATAATAATAAGATAATCTTTATAGTAAGAGAAAATTATTCCAGATAATATACTCCATCAAATAGCTATAATCCCAGTTGAGAAAATCTGGCCTCTAGGAGCATTAGCATAACCATATGGTGAAGATGAAAGTTCCATAGATCTAGAAGCTTCTGATCTGCATTTATCTTTCCTTTCATCTTTCATTATTTGTCTTTGCCTGCATTCTTCACTACAAAATGCCTTTTCCCCCCTGTTTTTACATAAATCACATAAACATATAAGCATCAATAAAAAAATTAATAATATATATGCATTTTAATTCATAAGAATAAAAGGGTGTTTGACAAAAGCTGATAGTTTAAAACTGATTGGAATAGTTGATTAGACCAATTATTTTGATTTTGAACACTCTAGAGGGAACAATTTGTTGTAGATTAACAAATTCTTAATAAGAAAATGTTTCAATGGGCTAAATTACCAAATATTAATGACTGTAATTTTGTACCAATAAACTATTTTAATTGTCAAACAACTATTCATGTGAGGACATCTCTCAGTGAAACGGCTTTAAACCAGGGAATATATATTCTCATGATTAGTATTAGTTGAACTAGTTAACCCATGTATGATCAGAAACGTCTCACAATAAGACCGCCTGATAACACCCATAAAGTTAAAAGTATAGGAGAGTAATTGAATTACCTATACATGTAAATATCCTTGCCATGAAGACCTTTCTTACACCAGCTACATGAACTAAGGAAATCAGATTCCGAATCACAAAATTCATCTAAAAAATTTGCAGAAGAAGAGATGTTAAAAACACCAATTTTGTTGCAAATTTTAGGTTGATGGGCAAATTCATTTCCACAATAATAAACCCTAGTAGTAGATTTATTTGCTCCATGACATGTAACATAAGTAAATTCTTCTTCCATCATTTCATCTTCAATGCATAAATTCTTCTCATCATTTTGCACATATGATGGATTGTTAACATTAATTGGATTGCTCCAAATTTGGCTACAAATAGCATATTTGGCTAGAATTTCACCACCACATGAACCAACATCATTCTTAGTACTACTACTAGACTTATTGTCTAGGGCTACAATTATGCCTAACCCAACACCACCTCCTTTTTGATCAATACAATAGTTTTTTAACCTTCTTGGGGATTGCAACACCTTACAATCTAAGGGACTACGTGGACTCGTTATCGAGTCCACGATCCCTGACCTTAGCACTCCGGTTAGCTTTCCGATTACTGGTCGGGATCGCTTTCCCAACATGACTGATTGATTGATTGATTGATTATATGAAAATAATGTGGGTATTTTTTTTTGAGTGGGGGTGAATATAATTCTTGTGTAATGTTGGGGTAGTCCCTTTAGATGGGTCTTTCCAATAAGCTTTTGAAGAGGTTGTCCATTTATGTATGATTGAGTGGTTGGACTTAGCCCACTCCCCTTTTTTTTTTTTAATGTATTTTAGTATAATTAAAGTATACTTTGTAAAATTTTATTGTGGGTCCTAGTGCATTTTTTTTACTATTTTTATGATATGTTTGCTATAAAAAATGGTATCCACCTCATACACCATTATTATCATTGTGTAATTCAGCTCCTACCAGTTTTAAATGTTTTTTGTTTTTTTGTTTTCTTTTTTTGTTTTTCTTATTTATTATTTTATAATATTTTATAGACCCCTATGTCGCTCTTAAATTCATTTATTGTTCAAAAATTCTTCAAATTATTAGTGGGTATTTTTATTATTATTTTGACTTTTAGTGTTTCTTAAAGATTATTAAATTAATATAAATAAGAATTTTTTTTAAGATTTAAACTAATTGTGTATATAGTCTATACTGTAAATAAAATATCCAGTTTAATTTTTTATTTTTTGTTGTGGTTTGCATTTTGTTTTGATTTTCTAAAATTTCAAAATCAATTTAAATAGAAAATTGATTTTTTTTAACCGGCACTATGAGAGTTTTCACTTCTTCATTATTTACACATACATTTTTTTTTTGTAAAATATCCCGTTTTATTAGTTTTATTACTTTATTTCTGTGCTCCAACATTCTTTATTTAATTAAATGATCTTATAATCTGAATTTGTTCACATTTTATAATTTTCTTTGCTAATATAAAGATGGCAAATATACATTAGAATTAATTATTTTGACTCATAGGATCTTCATAGTATGAAAAAGGATTTTAAGTGTGATGACATTTTATAATTTCTTAGTCTGTGATATTTGGCATCATACAACTTTTTAAATAATATTTACGATTTATGATATGATTCATGATAATTTTAAAATTTGGTTATTTCCAGCAACCACAAATTCTTACTTGAGACCGTCTATACAATAGACGTCTCAAGTTTTGGGTTGGCTCATTTTATAAATAAAAAAATTGATTGGTGGTTTTGTAAGTTAAAAGGGAGATATGTGTTGGACTTTTAAGAGACGTCTATATTATAGACGGTCTCTCAAGAGAGGGCCTGTTCAGCGATTTGACTAAATTTTGTACTTTATTTATACACAAATTTTTGTGAGAGATGGTCTTTTTGGGAGACAATTTCTAATTAGGTCGACCCATCAAATATTATTTAAAAGATCTCAAAGAGACGGTCTTTCAAAAGACTAACTTTTTTATTTTTAATCTATAAAATAAATAGTCATATTTAATTTTGTTTACTTCGTCATAATCTACTCCTAAATAATTATTTATCTAAAAAAAGTTAATTATTTATTATTAAAAATATTAAAAATTAAATTGTACATTGATAAACGTAAAATATAATTTTTTTTTTTGAAAATTAGGAATATATTAATAAAAAGGAGAAAAACACCACACTGCATCTTGGGACCCCAATCCCGCCGGCATAAAAAAACCTCGTAGGGAAAAAAGCCATTGGAAGAGAGAGACCAAGAAACAGGCCACCCAAAACAGCATAGGGGTGGGCTATGCAACACCAAAAACGTAAAATAGAATTCTTGCTAAAATTTTGGAAGTAGAGAGGTAATTACTTTGTTTATTTGATTTGCATAAAACAGAAAGAGGGTAGTTTTTAAGATTCTGATAATAAATGAAGATATATAAATTGTGTGGATAAAATTAAAAGAAAATTAATTACGGATAATATTAAAAGAAAGTGGCAGACTATCATCCAAAAATAAAAATAATGCAAATTATATAAAATGAAAAATGTTACTCCCTCCGTCCCTATGAATTTGCAGCATTTTCTATTTTCGTTCGTCCCACTTAAATTGCAGCATTTTTATTTTTGGACAATGGCCCACCACTTTCTTTTAATCTCATCCATATATTTTAACTCTCTTTTAATTTCATCCATACAATTCATTCTCTCTCTTCATTTATTACCACTTTATTAATTCTCACAATTTTTCTCTTTGCTACTATTTCATAGTAACAGAGGGAGTACAAATTAAATGACACGAGACACGAACGGTCATGATCAAGTGATACAAAAAATGTCACCTGTCAGGGAGGGAGCCACAGAAAAGAATCTAGGCCCACAGTTTGTCCCTGGAATCTGACACCAAAAAGGAAGCCGTTAAGGGTATTATTGTGAATACGTGTCATTGTTTGGACGGATGGGCTAAAATAGTTGATTAGGACTGAAAACTACTGCTAAGCTGAGCCCACTTAATTAAAGGCCCCATTTCTTCAAAAATTTTATCTGCTCGTCTTTATAATATCTTCTCAAACAAATTTATATAAACTCCGTTCTATTTTACTTGCAATATTTATTTTTTTTGAAAGTTTTAAATTACTTGCAATATTATTATTTTTGGTAAAAATAATTTGCTTATTTTATCATCACTTTATTCCTACCCCACTATCACCATCAATCATACATAATCCCATTAATTATTTAATATACCCACAAGTCACAACCACTACCCCACATATCACCATCAATCATACACCATCCCTACTTTTACCATACTGATTTGATAATCCTTAAAAAATATGTCAAATCCAATGGTGCAAGTACTAAAACGAAACAGAGGTAATCGCAAGAGTTATCCCTTATATGGGGTAGAAATAAGCAGCATATAAGCAACGTGTCTTATATGAGACCGTCTCATCAATGTAAATAATTTGTTACTAGAAAAATTCGGTCGGAACACCCTTATGGGTAATCGCAATATATGTTGCTTCGAAAAGTTAAATAGGCGAATGAGTACTTGTTTCGACCATATTTTCGAAAGAGTTATCCCGGATAATTGCGACGTTCGGTTTTTGAAAAAAATATCATTATGATGGGTAAAAATGACGTTCAATATTTTTTTCGATTTACTTATCAAAAAATAGACAAATAAGTACATGTTTCGACCAAATTTTCGAACGAGTTACCCGCATAAAGGAAATCACAACATTCTTTTTTTAAAAAAAATCGTTATGATGGGTAAAAATGACGTCAAATGCTTCACTTTTATTTTTATTTTGCTAAATTATGTGTTTTAATTTTTTAAAAACGAGGACCAATGAGATATTGCCACATAAACATCTTAATCTTTCAAATTGGTCAAATCCTTAAACTTAACGGTTAATTAACATTTTTCGTTAAATGGTATTCATCTATAGAATAGGTAGATTTTTGAAAAAAAAAGTATATATATTTTCTCCGTTCCATATAACTCGCTACATTTTTCATTTTGGAAAATTTCATATTACTTGCTACATTTCCCTTTTTAGTAAAAACCAATCATTTAAAATTATATCTACTTCTATTTTTATCCTACTCTATATCTAATTAATTCTATTTTTCTTTTTCATTTTTCAACAAATAATATTAAAAAATTCCAAAAAAGCAACTTTCCACCTACTACTCATCATTGCATAGTAACTTCTTAATCTTTATACCCATAAAATAATAGCAAGTAAATTAGAACGGAGAAAGTACAAGGCAGTTAGATCAAAGAAAGTGCTACCATAAAGATATTTCATGCATCATGTCCTATGTTAAGGTGTTGTTTTCACTAAGAAAAAGAGAACCTCTAGGGGCTAGGCATATATATTTAATTGTCAACTTTTTATAAAATAATATTCTATTCTTTATTTTTCTTTTGAAAATTAAAAAAATGCCCTTTACATCTAGAACCTACATTATTTTTATTCTGATCTGATTTCTTTTAATTTCAAGAACATACATCCAACAGATTTACTAGATCATCTAATATTCTATCGACTTCCCTACAAGAATGGAAGTGAAATAGGAATATAGGATCGTAAGTATATATCATCATGCCAAGCATATCCACTTATATCACGATGAAACATCAATCCGAGTCATCTATGATATTTATTAAATTATATTTCCTCTGTTTTTAAATACTCGCTACATTTGACTTATGAGTACTATTTATTATTCGAGCTTATATTATATACAACGAAAAAAAAGTAAGTTGTGTGAAAAAAATTTAAAGAAAGCTTAAATGTATAAACGCAAGTTTAAAAGGAAGTGATAGACTATTATCCAACAATAAAAATATTGGAAAATGGGTAAAACAAACCCAAATAACAATATTCGGCTCATATTCAAAAAAAAAAAACAATATTCGGCTCCAGTGAGGTAGCAGCAACACCATTCTAAGACTTTTGGGCATAGCCAATGAAAATTCATGGGCTTGCCCTTGGATCAAACTTTATTATAAGGCCAGTCTCTTGAAAGACTATCACTTCGAGACGTCACTTGGCTCAACCCATTAAAGGTTATTTTTGCTCTTACTTTACATTTTCTTTTATAGGTCGATTCAATTAGAGATGGTCTCTCAAAGAAACCGTTTCTCACGAGAATTTGTGTTACACAAATTCTTACTTGAGACCGTCTTTTGTAAAGACGGCTCTCAAAAGCCCAATCCAATTCTAAAATATATTGTCACAACTCTTAATATAGATTTTGGGTTGGACTTTTAAAAGTCGTATTCATAAAAGACGATCTTTCAAGAGAGCACCTATTTATTTTATTATATTCTGTTTTAAATTGAATGCATAACACAAACATCCAAAAGCCCTTTGCATATCATAAGATGGCGTCGTCTTATGTAATTTTTTATGAAAGTGGAAAAAAAACTTAATAACAAAAAAAATCCTAGAATAAGTTTCTGGAAACTTTAATTCCCACAACAATAAGCGAACAAACTTTATTTAATTGTTTTGTCCCTTTCAACACTATTGTCTCACTTTTGTTCATTGTTAGTAAACAGCGAACATACTTAAACTTAGACTCAAACACAAAAACGCTTATTTTGGAAATTAAAATTTCCCAAAGCTTCTTTTAAGAATTTTTTTTATAATAAGCTTATTCTATTTAATTATATTTTTCAAAAGGTAACAACTTGTATAGGACTTGCAAAGGAATTCTATTAACCAAATGTGTTGCAAATTGCACACAATCAACCCAAAAACAAATAGGAACTTTAGTATGAAAATACAATGCCCTTGCAAGACCCACAATCTTTTTTAGGCCTCACTTATAGTCGACCCATAATCTATTATAGGCCTTGTCATTGAATCCATCTATACACACATTTTAGACCTTATAATATAATTAGACCAAAAATAAATAACAATTAGTTTAAGATTTATTAAGTACCTCATATTCATTAGACTGGTAGGTCTCAATAAACACAAAAATTTGGGTGAGATCGATTCACTTGTGAGACATGTCTTATTGGGCCGGCCCAATTATATATATATATATTTACCAATTTTACAAATTAAATTGTCAATTTTAAGAGTTAAAAGACTAATTTGAAGACTTAAAAGAACAATTTCAAGGATTCAAAATTGACATTTTACATCATGGAATTTGACAATTTCAAGACTTAAAAGTTAAATTTCAACACTTAAAAAACCAATTTTAAGACTTAAAAGACCAATTGCTAGACTTAAAATTCTCATTTCAACTTTAAAGTAGGAGATTCAAACATTAATATTGATATTAAAATCTTTGAAATTGACCTTATAAGTCTTAAAATTGGATTTTTAATTGAAATTATCCTTTTAAGTCTTAAAATAAATATGTCAGAATATTCTAAATAACTTATCAGACTTGGACCGGTTGCACGGATAAGGCGATCTCACAGGAGAGTTTCTGCTGAATAAAATATTAGACACTATTAGACACCCGGCCCACACTCACCCATAACCATTCCTACTTCCTAGAACAATCTGACTTATATAAGACCGGTGAGACGAGTCCATACAAGTACACTCGTTTCTCTAAGTGATCACTTTGAAATTGTAAGTGGTCACTTTAAGGTTATAAGTGTAACTTTAAAGCTATAAAAAGTTATCAATTTAAAAATAAATATACATTGGGCCAAGCCAACTAAAATAGTCTCACGGAGAGACCGTCTGACAACTTGTGTTCCTAGAATTAGTTGTTATTTATGTAGGTCAAAGAAGTATAAACTTAATCAATTTAATAATGATTAATTATATCAATTTTATATTAGTATATAAATATAAAATTTTCTTAACACTATAATTATTAAATACTATATAAGTGATCATATTATCATTTTATTTTATAAACAAAAAAAACACACTGCAGACCAGTTTTATAAGGAGCCTAAACTCAAAAGAACAATTACTTTCACATTCGGTATATAATTTAATTAGATTATTTAACCTAATTTAGAACTAACTCATATTGAAACTGTGATGAATGAGATTAAGTTTAAAGACCATCATATGTGCATAAGATTGTTGAAAGCTTTGGTATGTGCATATGTTTCTTCACAAATTCTTACTTCAGATTTGAGACCGTCTTTTGTAAAGACAGTTCTCGAAAGCCCTGTTCAATTCTAAATATATATTGTTACAACTCTAAATAAAGATTTAGGTTGGACTTTTAAGACGTCTTTAGAAATAACGGTCTCTCAAGAGAGCACCTGATGTTTATTAGACTAGTGGGCCATTCAAAACCTGAAAAATAAAATGAGTTTTTGTTAAAATTAATTTCTCAAAATGTGCTTTCCCAAAACAAACGTTTTCGTCTCGAGTCTAACGTTAGGGTTTGTTCGCTGCTATCTGAAGACTATGTTTTAATTTTTGAAAGGACAAAAAAACAAAATTTATAAGGTTGTTTGCTGTTCATAACAGTGAATCAACTTAGACATTTATTTTTGTGAAATAAATTTGACGTTATTTTCCTTTGTTCGTTATCAGTAACAGCAAACAAAGAATTTTGACTTTTTTAACCAATTTTTTTGTTTATTGTTAATAATAGCATACAAATATCTGACCTTAGCTATGATATGTAAACGCTTATTTTGAAAATTAAAATTGTTTATTGCTTATTTTGGGAATTTTTATATCTCAAATGAGCTTTTTTTTCAAATTTTCTCAAAAACTTTGGTATGTGCATAGGATTGGGGAATTGATGGGCCTTTTCAAACTTTGGTATGGGCCGGGTAACGAGTGACCATTCAATCCAACACATTTTTTTGAGAGATCATCTCTAATTTTGTCAACTCATAAAGAAAAACATAAAGTATGTTACTCGGTGGACATTAATAATGTCGTAAGTAGGTATTTCAAATATTATAAGTACTGCACATTTACTCGGTGGGCATCAAGGATATTGTAAGTAGACATTAAGGATACGGTAAGTAGACATTAAGTATGTAAGTAAATATTAATCAATCTATATTAACTATTACTAAAACAAAACACGCTTACATGATCACCTTTGAAAATTGATTATGTGTCGCTTCCACATTAAAAATTTTCCCTCCTAAATTAAATGATGATGTCATTGTTATTATGATCTTTGACTTTCTACTTTTTTATTTTGAATATATTATTTTTCTTATTAATTGTTTTTTTTTTATTTTTTGGGTCAAATCATATTTATTGTATTAGCAAACTATATATTTATTTTAATTATTTATAAAAAAAATTTCAATTTTTTTTGTTAAATGAATATTATTTAGTGTATTGGATATTTTAAGATAGTTAAAATATAATATACTTTTACTAGAATTTGTTTTGTTATTTATACTCGGAAAATTTGATAAAATCGTGCATCGCACGAGGTAAGCATTAAGATTTACCGAGTTGGCCCTATAGCATTATTCTCCATTTTCAACACAAACTTTGGTATGTGAGAATTCAATTGTTTGGTTGACCATGAGAAATTATAGCTAACATAGGAATTCATAGTTAAAAAAACAAAACTAAAATTAAAAACATATGAAAATTAAAAATCTTATTAAACTTACATCAAGTCTTGTATGAGACCATCTCACTGTAAGACGGGTCCATACAAGTATCCTAAAGTAAAACTTATATAGTAGTTACCAAAATAAAAACATTTAGTTCATTAAATTTTAAGAAATTAAAAATTAGGTCAACCCATATTAAACAGTCTCACAGTGAGACGGTCTTCAAACTAGAATGATTTTCTTGATAAAACTAATTTATAATGTTTGTTAAATCAAAAACATTGTACTACAATTTAGACTCGTGTGAAAACATCCTTTAAGAATATTATGGAGAGTTGACTAGTAAAGTGTTTGACTTTATTATGTTTTCACTTATTTATCTTTCAATTTTCATTTTTGTATTAGTAAAATCTTTTGATAAGAGACTTTTTAGATTTAGTTTTATATTCATGCTGAAGATTCATTGTACAATCGTAGTTATACTTATAGTCCGATTGAAAAAGTACAAAAAAACAAATTTTTAGGAAAAAGTAAATCAAGGAATTAGTTGATCGAGCATAATGGCAATAGGTACTTCCTAGTTCTAGATACCATGTAGAGTAGTAATGCATATCCTACATTGCCATCATACTTTAATTTTTCCTCAAAATATCACTATCATATGATAAATTGAAGGGCCTATTATTTACTAGGATAGGCAAATTCTATAAACTATAAAGATTTAAATTAGGGGTGTTCAAAAAAATCCGACCCATCGACCCGCATTTTAAATGACAGGTCAATTTATCAAAAATAAAATTGATCTGGGACGGGTACCCGACCCGTCTTAACCGGGTCGGGTTATGGGCCACAAAATACATTGAGCCGGGTACCCGTCGATCCGTTATATCAGACAAAAAATTTTACTTCTAAAATATTAATGTTTCTTGGCATGTTACTAAGTATTACAGTATTAGTAGGCGTAAATCAAAAGTATTACTTTCTTAGTAATATTAATGTTCCTTGGTTACTCTTTACAATACTGTGTGCATCACACCCTCACTCCCTCTATAGGGGTGAGTAAAATCGGATATCCGATCCAAACCATGCGGTCGGATCGGATATCCGAAAACTGGTATATCTGATATCCGATTCGATCCGACTCGGATATCCGATATCCGACAATATTCGAATCGGATATTCGAGATATCCGATTTCCTAAAAATCGAATCGAATATCAGATCGAATCATCGGATAATCGGATCATCACATAGTTTTGCTCAGCCCTACCCTCTACATTTCATATTGTATCAATGTTCCTTATTTTTTTTTGAAAGAAATAATGTTCCTTAATTTAAATTGCTAGAAAATGCTTATTTTAGTTATATCAAAAACATTTTATAGCAAATGCTTTAATATATTAGTTGCCTGACATATTAAAATCATGCCATAAAAAGAAAAAAAATTCGATGGAATTAATAATCGGTACCCGGTGTCCCGACCTGATTTATTTGGGTATCCGATATGATATCCGGGTACCCGGATAAATCAGGTCAGAGTACGAGCCGTCAAAATAAGTACTCGACTAACCGGATATCCGCCTTTCCGAATACCCGAGTACCCGTTTATAAACCCCCTAGTTTAAATTATCCGATCTTTGGCTTATTGCCATTAGCAGGGTCAACCATAGACTATGCAAGATTGTAAGTTATGATTAAAAAAGTTCTACAATTTGAGTGAACGGTCGTTGTTTTCTCTTCGACTCTTAAATCCCATATGCATTAACTTGAATCGGCTAAATAATCATACATCCTCTGTTTCATAATATTTCCTACATTTCTTTTTGATAATTTCATATTATTTAATTTGCTACTTTTCTATTTTTAGTAACGGCTAATAATAAAACAATGTAAGTATCTACTTTACCTCTATTTTTATCTTGTTTTATACCTCATTAACTTTTATATCTACTATATAAATATCTACTTTATCCTTATTTTTAGTACAAAAGTTGTTTTCCTTTCTTCCTGTTCAATGTATAATTAAAATGGAAGGTATAATTGTCTATTATATGTTGTGCCCAAAATTACTTAATTCTTGTATTCATACAAATGTAACAAAAAAACAGAATAGAGCAAGTATGTGACAATTCATAATAACCCGACCCAAATTATCCGGTATCCGATTTTAAAATCGGATACTGGATCCGGATCCGGGTCACGAATTTTTGAAAACCGAGTCCCGGTTTTCTTTAATTATTTTTTTTACTTTTTTTCGTAAATAAAATGATCATGATATCTCTTAAGCAAACCTTGGATTTGGAGAGTTAGTATTTGAATTTTATAATTGTTCTTACTTAAATCCATGAACAATAATATTATTCTTTTTAATAATTTGCCAAGAATAATCCCAACTATCACCCGTTGACCAGAAATAATCCCAACTATTGATTATTTTTTAATAATCCTAACTATTGATGAAGTTTGCTGAAAACAGTCTCATTCGATACTTAACCGGCTGTAGTTGGGATTGTTTTCAGCAAACTTCATCAATAGTTAAGATTATTGAAAAACAATCAATAGTTGGGATTATTTTTGCAAATGGGTGATAGTTGGGATTATTCTTGGCAAATTTTCCTTAATCTTTTATGACTAAATAAGTTAAAGATTTTTAGAGCGTTTGTATTTGAATTTTATATAAAAAAATAGTTTAAGTGAAAATAGAGATAAACAAACATATGTCGAACGACAAAACGACAAAAAAATAAAAAATAAAAAACATTCTAATAAAATCGGGTCGGAACCAAATCGCAATTTTAGGTACCCGAAAAAGTGGGTACCCGGATTTCCGGATCCGTGTCGACCCTGTACATGGTTTTGAACACCCCTAGTGACAACCTCAAAAGTCTAGCTACCAATTTGGAATTCCACCTTAAGCATAGATATTTGATTAATGTTTTTGAGACATATTTAGAACATAAAATATCTTCATGTGAGATCTAGTTAGATTCGTCTTAAACTATATTTTTTTATTATGCACATTTAATAATTTTTTATATAATACATATTTAGAGATATTGAGGTTCAAAGTTTGCTTTGAAAATTGTGGAAAAAGTAAACGAGAATAACAAAAAGCGATGTTTTGTACCCTAAATGATCGTTGATCGGCCAAGTGACCGTTGATCGGCCCAGATGACCTTTGACCAGTCTAAATGACCGTTGACCATCACTAATCTCCTTTGACTTTTGTTGACCAACCCTAATCACCTTGGACTTTCCTAATTACTAATTGTACCCTTGTGTTTTAGCACTTTATAAACGTCGTTTTTACCTATCATAACAATATTTTTTCAAAAAAAGGACGTCGCGATTATTTTTACAGGATAACTCTTTCGAAAATCTGGTCGAAACAAGTACTTATTCGCCTATTTTTCGGCACTTAGACCGAAAAAGATATTAACGATATTTTTCCAAAAAAAGGAACGTTGCGATTACTCTTACAGTGTAACTCTTTCGAAAATCCGGTCAAAACAAGTACTTATTCGCCAATTTATCGGCATGTAGATTGAAAAATATCTTCATGGTGGGTAAAAACAACGAAAAATATCTTTTTTGATCTACGTGTCGTAAAACATGCTTACTTGTTTCGACTGGATTTTTGAAAAAGTTACCCCATAAGGATAATGGTGATGTTTGTTTTTTGAAAAATATCGTTATGATATGTAAAAATGACATGGAAATTTTTTTTCGGTCTACATGCCAACAAAGAGGCAAATAAGTACTTGTTTCGATCAAATTTTTGAAAAAGTTATTACATAAGGGTAATAAAAACACCTGTTTTTTGTAAAAAATATCTATGATGGGTAAAAACAATGTAAAAGTGCTAAAACACAATGATACAATTGGTAATTAGAAAAGTCAAAGGTGATTAGGGTTGATCAACAAAAGTCAAAGGGGATAAGTGATAGTCAACGGTCATTTAGGCTGATCAAAGATCATCTAGGCTGGTCAACGGTCACTTAGCTTGAATAATGGTCACTTTAATACTTTGGAGATTATAATTCGCAAAAACATAAATGCTATAATTCGTATAACAGCTTTTAATTATTGTCAACCAAAAAATAACTTTTTACATGAATTAACAAGATAGGAATAATAATGGATATTGACATTATTCTACGTTAAATAATAAGCATTATATGAATTCACAATTCACTTAAAAATAATTAAAGATAATCATACTTTTCGTTATGTCAACACTATGTGCATGCATTGCTCTACAGGATTCTATACTAGCAATCTAGCATAACCATTAATATTGACTAGTGTAAAAGAGTATTAATATTTTTTTTTTTGAGTTAGAGCATTAATTAATGATAATGATTTTAATGTATTTTTGTTAAGAAATAACAAGCTATTTTTCATGACTATTTACACTATAAACGTTACTTACTAACCACTATTTAGGAATTATTATTATTATCAATCAAGTGATTAAGGGTATGAATATATTATTATGTTTGAGCAAACAATTTTAAATATATAAAATTTTTCAAGTTTAAAAGTGTTTCGGTAATGAAACGAGGAAGTGCAAAAGACACTTAAAATACCTGGAGATAGGTGTAATCGGGGACGATTGTCAATATACTGAAGTGCTAATGATCCTTCCGCTGATGAGACCTCAAATCCTGCAATACCACGTTAGCCTTGCTGGGGGTGGTTTCCCGGAAAACCCCTCCGACGCTCAAGTCAGATCGGAAAACCGAAAATAATGAATACATGATAATTAATGAAAACAGAATAACAGATAATAATGTATGTAACCTCTATTTATAATGGTAGAAGGAGGTAAGAATATCAAATCTTCGTCCTTGCAAATAATGTATGTAACCTCTATTTATAATGGTAGAAGGAGGTTATTTCTAGAGAGGTTATTACACTACAACAAATTTAGCTTTTTGCGACATTGGATTTAGTGGCATTAGAAAATGCCACTGATTCATATTTTTAGTGTAATAATTATTGGTTTTTATTTTAAGTTCCACCATAAAGTGATTTAGCGACACTTAATTTGGTCTTTAGTGGCATATGTAATTGTCATTATAGCCTATTGTGGCATTTGTGAGAAATGTCACTAGATCCTATGTCGCTAAAAACTTTAGGGTGACTTTTTAATTTGCTACTAAAGGGTCTAATAAATGTCACTAAATCCTCTATATACACTATAAGAAATTTGAAATAGCGACATTTAAATTAAATGTCGTTAATATATCCCACTAAAAGCAAATTATGTTGTAGTGTTAGTCGGTGAAAGCCGTGAATGGAAGTTACGTGGCGGTTACATGAGATAGTTATTTTAGGAAGTTATTAGACTAAGGTGGCGATTTATGGTTTGACTAAATAACTTACGGGTTTATAATTGACCCCGTAACAAAAAGTATTGTAAAAATTAGAAAAAATTATCAAAAACTACCTATTAAAAATGTTTTTTTATATAAACTACAATAAATTCTTTTGTAAAAAAACTACCTAAAAAAAAGACTTTTTGCCACAAACTAAATAATTTTGTCAAAAAAATACCTTAAAATTTAATTTTCTTTGTCAAACATAGTAGCTACTAATAACAAAAAGATATCCAACTTTTCAATAATATGAATATGCATGAGCCACGTGTTTCTTAGATAAAAAAAAATGAGCCACGTGTTTCTGTTTTGCATCAGAAAACACCAAAATAGATCACACTTTTTATTCAATCCATCCACCGAATCAACTCCTTTTTTTATTTCAGCTAGTCTCCAGAATGCAGTATCGTTCCTGGTATTGGGTTATAGGCAAATTGAAAGAAATGAATCCTCTTTATGGAGCGTTGATTATGAATTAAATGGGTGTTTGAAAAAATAACAAAGACGGACCTTATGAATTATAATTAGCATTAAAAAGGTAGACGTGTCAAAGAGCTACTCATAAATTGCACATTTTTAACTATCTACTTCCATTAACTAGCATTTTCTAATTTTCGAGCTCTTTGTAACTCTGGGCCCTAGGCAAATGTCTATCTTACCTATGGTCAGGAACGACCCTGCTCATGAAAGACCGTCTCTCTGAGAGACGTCTCTTAGGCCCAATCCATCAAAGCTTATTTTCTACTCTTACTTCACATTTTTCCGAATAGGCCAACCCAATAAAAAATGGAAAATTTGATATTAAACGTACAAACTTTGCCTCATTTGCTTATAAACGTTCGAACGTTTGTTTATTTTTTAGAGGCATGAACTTTGGGGGTCATCCGCTGAGAAGATACGGATGACCTGTTATCTGTTGAATTTTGATATCAAATATCATGCCTCCGTATCTTTCTCAGCGGATGACCCCCAAAGTTCATGCCTCTAAAAAATAAACGAAAGTTCGAACGTTTATAAGCAAATGAGGCAAAGTTCGTACGTTTAATATAAAAAAAATTGTCTCTCAAAAGGACCGTCTCTCACAAGAATTTGTGTTTTTATTTTCAATCAAAAAAAACTCACTTGTACCTTGTATTTTACAAAGATAAATAGGTTTTAGTCATTTTTTTAAAAAGAAAATTTTACAAATTAAGTATTAATTTTCTGACAAATAGATGGTTCTTATAAATAATTTTTATCAGAAATTATAGAATTTTTAAATACTTTAATATTCACGTAAAATAATTTTCAGAACATTCATAAACACAAGGGAAAAGTCAAAAAAAAAACTTTACACTATGTTTGGATAACAAATTAGGAGAGAAAAGAAAGGAAGGGAAGGGGAAGGAAAGGAAGGGAAAAGAAAGGGAGGGATAAGGAGGAAAATTGTATATTTAGAAGGGGAGGGGAGGGAAAAGAAAGGAAAGTGTTTTCCTTCCAAATCTTTCCTCTTTAGGAGAGGTTGTCTTCTTAATAAAACTTATTCAACTTTTCCTTCCAAATCCCTCCCCTCCAAATCCCTTCCCTCCCAATTTGCTATCCAAACAAGGGATATATCCTCCCTCCAAATCTCTTCCTTCCTTTCTCTCCATTTCCTTCAATCCAAACACCCTTAAGAGAGTGCTACACGATTGACACACTAGCAAAATACTACCAGGTGCAAACCGTTTTTTGTAAAGACGACTCTTAAAGTTTAGCCCAAATCTATATTTAGAGTTGTAACAATATATGTTTAGAATTGGACTGGTCTTTTAAGAGCCGTCTTTACAAAAAACGGTCTTAAGTAAGAATTTGTGTGAAGTAAGAATTTGTGAAATACTTATAATCAAACTACGATTACACTATCAAAGCATATGAAAGTAAGTTAATTAAAGTTTTAAATTTTTTCTTTTGAATTGAATTTATTTAATTATTACTTTTTAGAAATTGTTATAAAAATATTAAATCAATAGCTCGCATAACATTTAAAATAGGAAAAATTAACATCAATAATTTAACATTTCACTCATCCGCTATGAATAATGACACCTTTTAATTATTTACTAATAATCCAACCTGTGTGATAAATTTGCCTACAACATACCTTATTACTAATAATGGGTAATAATAGGGTATGTTGCTAGCAAACTAAAATAAAGGTTGGATTATTCACAGCGAACTAAGGGAAAATATTGAATTATTACAAAATAATCAAAAAGATAGATTATTCACAGTGGATAATATCAATTTTTCCTTTAAAATAATAGATCTTTAAGTTTCCTTTTTTGTGTTTTGCTGATTAAATTTTGTTTGATTTTGTGATTTAAAACTTCCCTGGATTATATCTCCTTTTCTAAAAAGTTAGTATATATATTTTTTGTTTTCATGCTATCCAATGCATTATTTTAGACGTAATATCTTTAATTTCATATAATTAATTAAAAACTTATAAACATTTGACATTATGAAATACGTGTTGAGATTAAGAGATGAATGATAATAGTCACATCACTATGTTTTTTTTCTTATACATTAAAATAAAAAGTTACTTTTTATGTCCCCTTAAGATTATTTTTGATAGTGACAGATTGTAAGGGGAAATGTCACTATTAATAAGACACTAACAATTACAAAGGAATAAAATAGTAAACAATATTATAGAGTAATCGATACACTACAACAAATTTAGCTTTTTGTGACATTGAATTTAGTGGCATTAAAAAAATGCCACTAATTCATATTTTTAGTGTAATAATTATTAGTTTTTATTTTAAGTTCCACCATAAAGTGATTTAGCGCACTTAATTTGGTCTGTACACTACAACATAATTTGCTTTTAGTGGGATATATTTAGCGACATTTAATTTAAATGTCGCTATTTCAAATTTCTTATAGTGTATATAGAGGATTTAGTGACATTTATTAGAGCTTTTAGCGTCATATTAAAAGGTCACACTAAAGCTTTTAGCGACATAGGATGTAGTGACATTTCTCACAAATGCCACTATAGACTATAGTGACAATTACATATGCCACTAAAGACCAAATTAAATGTCGCTAAATCACTTTATGGTGGAACTTAAAATAAAAACTAATAATTATTACACTAAAAATATGAATTAGTGGCATTTTTTTAATGCCACTAAATTCAATGTCGCAAAAAGCTAAATTTGTTGTAGTGGTAGTGGCATATGTTATTGTCACTATATATAGTCTATAGTGCCATTTGTGAAAAATGTCACTAGATCCTATGTCGCCAAAAACTTTAGTGTGACTTTTTAATATGTCGCTAAAGACTCTAGGAAATGTCACTAAATGCTCTATAAGTCTATATACACTATAAGAAATTTGAAATATCGACATAAATATATCCCACTAAAAGCAAATTATATTGTAGTGATAAGAGCTCAAAATTATTTAGAAAACAATCTCAACTAATTTGATAGTCACCATTTTCACTGTGTTGCCTCTTTTTTTTTTTTTTTTGCCCTTAGACTTCATCATATCTCTCTAACTTCTCTCGAAACTAAACTTTTTCAACTCAATCTCAACTATCTATTTGTCAAGGTATCAACTCAACCAAAAGCTTAAGCTGATTGTTGAGGCCCCACGATATGTTATACACGCCCGCTTACACGAGAGCCCTTTGGGCTAGAAGTGTAAATGCAACACAGGCCCTCCTCATACCTAGTGCTAAATATTCCACTTTTAAATGAGGGGTAGTTGAGATTCGAACCCGTGATCTCTTGTCACATTGGCTTTTGATACCTTGTCAAGGAACCAACTCAACCAAAATCTTAAGCTGATGGTTGAGGCCCCATGATATATTATATACTCTAACACTATTGTGTTTCAAAGTAATATAAAAGGTAAATTCAACATAAAAAATGTCAAGATGTTTGGAGGTGGGATCTCTAACTAATATATGATACCATTGTAAAAAATTATCAAATTTTTAATTAATATTTTCTTAAATTTATCAAATTTTTATTAAAACTTTTTTTAAAAGGACCAAGTCGCATAAAATATGTTCAATTGCACCTAGGTCTAGGTATAGTCTTATATTTTTTTGACTTGATTTCTTTTGCGATATTTATCGGATATGAATTAATAATAATCAAAATTGTATATAGAATAATTATAAACAAAATTATACAGATTGAGTTTACATCAAACATGCATGTGTTGAGTTGATAAAATTGAGAAAATCAAAATTTTTTTTCTAAAAGATAGGCATTAGGAAGTATCGAGTTGATGAATGGATAAAAATCAAAGTTTTTCTATAAGGGCATTTTCCTAGTAAACAATACTATTACTTCATATACACATCTTATCTACGACATGATTGAAATCAACAAGTCAAAGTGTAATGAGGTGGAAAATAATAAAAATTCAGGCCTAGTCTATTTTATTTTGTAAAAACATAAAATATTTACGGCTATTCAATGATAAGGGCAATGTCACAATCCCACAATTAAATGCTCCAACTACTTATTTGTACCACTAACCCAAGACATATTTTCTAGAGAAATAATTCCGTCCCTCTCAGCAAATTTATCTCACTTTTCTTTTATTTTATGTTTATAAATAATAATTTCATTTAAAAATTTAGAATTAATTTAAATTTATTGTTTAGTAAATCAAAAATTTTTAAATTTGAATTTGGATCAAATTACATTATTATTTTTAGTTAAAATTGAGAATTTGAGAATGAGTATCCAAACTGTATCATTCTCAAATTCTTCATTTGATTTCATTATTGAAATCCATAATTTATGAAATAATTATTCTCAAACACCACCTTAATTCGTTTCAATAAATTTGCACAAAATTTACGCAAATTTATTTTCTAGATAAACTTACTTTTTTATCTGATCTCTACATATTCATATCAATCCCAGCAATATTTATTTTTCTCTAATTTCTTACTCTCTTCGTTTTCAAAAATTATTCTTTCCATTTACTTTTTGCATAGTTTTCAAAGTAAATTTTGAGTCTTAATATCTTTAAATACACATCATAAAAAATTATAAAAAATGTATAATAAAAAATTATACATTAAGACGGATCTAACGAGATCTCACATGAATATATTTTATCATCGATATATGACTTAAATAAATTTTAATCAAATTTCTCTCTTTCAAATAGAATATTCTAAACGAAATAGATTTGGAAGATGGAGTGATTTATAGGTAAGTGTTGGGACCAAGGGAGTAATATTAAAGCAATGAATGTATTATTTCTAAATGCGGCCTCTTTCCCAAAATGTGGTATTGGTGTTATGTTTGAGTAACCAAATCGGCTAATTAAAATGATTGAAATCAACAAGTCAAAGTGGATTTAGGCGGAAAAGACTTTGAATTCAACCCTTTTTTTATAATTGATTTTGGAAAACATAACAATTAATTTAATGCTATTAAAGTTCAAAAATATTTCCTTTCTTTTTTTTTTTTACAAAAGCTCATAAATGTTAAAAACAATGTATGGTGTTATGTATTCCAAGTATTATCTTCCTTTGTACATGATTTTTTTTCAATAATCTTTAACAATATATTTTTCTCCGACCAAGACCAAAGACAAACTCATCATCCTACAATGTGGTTGTTCACCTTAATTAGTTGATCTCTTTCTTCATCTTCAAAGTAATTATATTCAAAGCCAATCATTAGTTCATCACCATATCACAAAAATTGTTAGAACAACAAAAATTACCATTTATATAAATTCGTGAATAATACAACATTTCGTTTATTTTTGCATAATAATAGAGTATCAACTTTTGCTTAACTATAACAACACCAACTTAGAAGGGTTTTTTCTGCAATAATAATATCATCTTTAGTTTATTAATTTTTTTGTCATATCATCATCATCATCCTACCCAGTGTATCTCGCTCATAGAGAATTATGGACAGGGCTCGGGGAGGGAAGAACGACGGCAACTCATACCCATAAAGGAGAGCACGACCAAAAAGAGTCATCCGACTCTAGAAAAAATAAGAGGAGTACATGCGTCAAGGGCGATAAATAAAACGCAGTAGACAATAAATACGTAAAAACGGTAATAAAACTAAAAAGAGAACGCTACTCCTAATAAAAACAATAGAAACGAGACAAGCAAGAGAACAAGGACCTCAAAAGTTACCCTAAAGGAAATCAGTAATCCAAAACATGGATATTCTAGGGCAACACTCCCTAAGTTGGTAATATTTGTGGTATATCAAATGTTAGTACGGTATTATTGTAGAAAAATAAGCAAAATATTGTATTTTTCCTAATAATTTTTCTTATCTATAACTATTACTAAAATAAAACACTGTTGATGTCATCACTTATGAAATTTACTTACGTGTTGTTCTCTCAATAAAAAATTTCCCTCCAAAACTTAAAGATGTTGTTGTTGTTAAAATGACTACTATTAATATATTTGACTTTACTAATTTTTAAGTATGACTAGCTAATATTATTCGAATTGATTGATTTCTTACTTTTTATGTTACATCATTTAATGTATTAGAAACTCATAAAAGTATGAAGTATTTTATTTTATTTTATTTTTTCTAGTTTTTATAAAACTTTATAATCTTTTTTAATGAGTATATGATATTTTGAGATGGTAAAAACATAAAGCCGTAAATTTTTTTTATTTCTTATACAAATATGTCAGAAATTTTAATAAAGTCGTGTATCGCACGGGTATTATCTAGTAAATTACTACAATTATTGTCTCTCTATATATTCAAATTAATTATAAAATTAACAATCGCATCTCCATTATTTAAAATCTTGTTCTTGTTCTTAATTTTTAAGAAAATGAGAATTTTTATAAATTTTTCAAAAGTGTATTGCACCCCCTTGAAGCATGCGTATGTCCGCCCGTGCTTTTAGATAGTTAATTTTTTTTAAAAGAAGATTTTAGATAGCTGATTTTTTTTAAAAGATTTTAGATAGTTAATTTATTACTTCACTAGATAATGCCAATGCGCGATGCACGGTTTTATTAAATTTTTTGACATAAATTACATTAATTTTTATAAAGTATTACAACTATTAATAACACATTTCAAAATCAAATTTAACAAAAAAATATGTATAGTTATTTTATAAGTTTTTCTCATGAAAAATATAATTGATTTAAATAAAAATAGTCACAATCTAAATCATATTAGAATAAAGCATTGCATTTAAGTAACCAATTATATAAATAACAAAAAAATCATAATAAAGTGTATTATTTTAAAAATTTAAAAATATCCAATACACTAAATAATACTCATTTTATAAACAAAATAAAAAATATGTTACAAATAATTGAAAAGGAGAAATAATATATATGATTCTATCTAATACATCAAAAGATATGAGTAATAAAGTCAAAGATAAATAGAATAGTTATAAAAATAATGACATCATCATTGAGTGTTGGAGGAAAATTTTTTATTAAAGTTGTGACACGTAAGCAATTTTATATAGTGATGATGTCAGCAGTGTTTTATTTTAGTAATAGTTATAGATAGATTATAGATAGATGTATACGGTTCGGTTATCTATGTTGTACTTTTTATTTACTTTTTTTTATTTACTCGGTTGGGTATCCTGTACCCCGATCGAGTAATTAGCTATCACAAATTTTTACTTGAGACCGTCTTTTGTTAAGACGGCTCTCAAAAGCTCAGTCCAATTCTAAATATATATTGTTGCGACTCTAAATATAAATTTGGGCTGGACTTTTAAGAGTCGTCTTTACAAAAGACGATCTCTCAAGAGAGCACCTGATTATCTATTGGATAGTTTTCATAATACAGTAATACTTGGTTGGGTATCTAAGCACATAGGATTTCATGGTGATAGTTTTTTTTTATATACTTTTTTTAGTTTATTTCCATGTCAATGTATTAGTAGTCTTTTTAACATAAAGAGATCTTTGATCCCAGAAAATCGGGGATCCGAATATCCGGATATTGGATATCTGGTTTTCAAAAAAAATTTATTGTCTTTTATAAAATAATTTTACGTTTTTTTCACATAAATATTTAAGCTCACTTTACTTTCTTTCTTTAATCAAGCTTTTTTTAAAACTATTAAAAAATATTTTTTTCAAAATTAGAATACAAATCATTTTGGAAATATCAATAGATTTTTAAAAGTCTTAATTAATTAACAATAAATTACTTATGCAACCTAGTTATAATTGAGAATTGTACATAATAGTAGTAACTTAACAACCAAAAAAAAATTTATGAAAAAATATTTATATATTTAAAAAAATAAAAAAATAACAAAAAAGTAGAAAATTGTATCTCCAGATACCCAATTTTGCTAGTACGTTATACGGATCAAAAATCAATATCCGATTCAAAATTGGATATCCGGTTCGAACTATCCTTTCTAAAACCGGACATTCTGGATAGATATTTTTAAACAGCCCTAGGTGCAACCCTATATTCAGAATAATAGTTAATTGGTATAATTTTAAATCTATTTTATAATTATTTATCTTGCGTTAATTTTGAGTGTTGTTAGTCAGTAAGTTCATTAGATTATCACAAATTCTTGTGAGAGATGGTCTCTTTGAGAGACCATCTTTAATTGGGTTGACGCATTACAAAAAATGTAGAGTAAATATAGGCAATAAGCTTTATAGGATTTGGCCTGAGAGACGTCTCTCAGAAAGATGGTCTCTCAGGAGACTGTCTGATTAATTACTATACTTCAAACTTCATCAATCGTAGGTTAATTGTATTGTTTGATTAACTCTACTTCTTCATTTCTTTGCAAATGTTCCATTTGCTTGCTTTTGGGTTACTAGTTACCAATCACTCTTAATTTGCATTTTATTTATAATTCACGCATTAAAATATTGTCAAATGAGATCTTATTTGATTCGTCTTAACATAAGATTTATCAATATCTAGTTTTTATAATTTTTAATCATACACAATTATCGCTATTATTAAGAATTGAATTAGTACATTGAAAAACGTGAAAAAGCAAATGACATATTCAAAAAGCTTCCGATGTTCATTAACATCTAAAACTGGTGACTTAGAAGACTAACCGAAATGAGTTTTACGGAAACAAGAGGACTCCACTTGTTGTAAATCGAAGAAGTTGAACCCAAATATCTAGATTGATAGTACAACTAGTGCAAGCCATTTTTGTGTTGAGTAGTAGAATAATAAAAAAAAAATGAAAGTTGGTGAAATAATTTAATAGTATATTTGGACATGATGATTTCATTTGCAAATATGGATTTGACTTAAAGTTAGTGTTTGACAATAACAAGAATTTAAATTTAAATTTGAGTCAAATCCACCGATAATATAAAAGTAGTTAATTAAAATGAGGATTTGAAAATGACACCCCAATCCATGTGATTTCAAATTCTTCATTATGATTTCATAATTGAAATCCACAATTTGAAATGAAATGTGTGTTTCCAAACGCATCATAAGAAAAATTCCACATGGTAGCATCCAGTTTTGATGAAATGTCAAAGATAGCACTTTTTTAAAAAACTTCCACATGGTAGCATTCAGTTTATGCACTATTTAATTGTCGTAACGTTTTTCGTTAAGTTCTTGTTAAATTCCGTTTAATTCATCATTTTGTAAGCTTTTTCCACATCGTAGCATTCAACTTTTGTTTGGTTCACCATTTTGACATTTTATTCACAATTTTATTGTTTAATTCACCCTTTAATTCATTAAGGTCCAGAAATGTTTAATAATATTATGGAAAAATTAATAGATGTTAAATAATTTTACTGGAACAAAATTTAACATTTAATTCACCATGTTAATGTTTAATTCATCGGTCGAAACAAGTACTCTTTCAAATAAGTACTTGTTTTGATCGAATTTTCGAAAAAGTTATCCCATAAAGATAGTAGCGACGTTCGTTTTTTCAAAAAAAAAAATCATTCTGATGGGTAAAAATGACGTCAAATATTTTTTTCGGTTTATATATCGGAAAATAAAATACTTGTTTCGACCGGATTTTTGAAAGAGATACCCCATTGGGGTAATTGCAACATTTGTTTTTTGAAAAAAAATCGTTATGATAGGTAAAAATGATGTCAAATATCTTTTTCGGTTTACGTATCGAAAAATAGGCGAATAAGTACTTGTTTCGACCGGATTAGACAGTTTCTTATAATTTTTCAATAAAATTATTAAACATTTATGAGCGTCAATGTGGAAAAAACCGAATTAAACATTAAAATGGTGAATTAAACAAAAATTGGATGCTACTATGTGGAAAAAACTTACAAAATGATGAATTTAACAGAATTTAACAAGAACTTAACGAAAAATGCTACGACAATTAGATAGTGCATAAACTAAATGCTACCCTATGAAATTTTCTTAAAAAAGCGCTACCACTGAAATTCATTAAAACTGGATGTTACAATGTAGAATTTCGCATAATTTAATAGTGAAATGTGAATATCTAATTATTTTCTTGAGAACGTGGTGACATTTTTTCTTATTTTCTGCTTGCAAGGGCTTGCTGAATTTGTGAAATTTCACCAACATCAACATCTGAAAATCTCCACTAGTCTCCCTCATCATTTTATCTAAAAGTTTGGACATTCCTCCTCTCATCAATCCATGTCCAAAAATTAATACAGAGAGTATATTTGGGGAAAATGAGAGAGATTATGAAAGTATATTTGGGAAAAAAGATTTCAAAAATAAAAAGTATTCTAAAATGAACAAACATTTGAAACTGCCCGTTATAGTATGGTGGAGTAGGAAATTGAGTAGAAAATTTTTGAATGTTTAATTGTAGTCGGAATATTCAATCAATGTATGTACCAATGTAAATTGTTTTTAAATGTTCAAGTTGGTAATACTAGGGGTGTTAAATAATATCCAATTTGAATTATCCGACCCATAATTTCCATTAAAAAACGGATAATTTTTTTATTTTTGGAAATCGGATAATTCAGAGCGGATATACGAATTATAAACAGGATCCGAATCCGAATTGAGGTTTTGCAAAATCGAATATTCGTCTACTATTTTTGAAATTATTTTACTTTTTTTTATTGACAAAACTTTGTTTATATTGTTGAATGTACTATTATTACCATTACCATTCTTTCTACTAGTGCATATAGCTATTTTGGATTGTCTGCATTTTTTTTGGCTTTCTTCTTATGCATTTTTATTTGAATCTTTCTAGTGTGGCCTATTTAATCTAATTTTGCCTAATTTGACGACAACTAACTGATTTTTAAAATGAATAAGTACTATAACCAAAAGCGATTGTAGCTCAATAGATAGAGCATCTGCATGTGAAGCAGAATGTTTGGAGTTCGATTCCTACTAAACGTATATATCAGTTGAAGATTTCTTGACTGCGCACATCTCTCTAATTTACTCCCTCCTTGGGGGAACCTATATGATTTGTCTGCATCTTTAAAGAAAAAAAGAAAAACCCCACCCGAACCTTTGCTTTATACGAGATACTGAGAGTGTCCTTTACTTTACTTAGATTTTTTTTGCATTTGTATTTTAAGCTTTAGTAACCGCGTTTATTTCATTATGTCATGTACTAATCCAGAAAATCATTTTCTGTCTAATTATCTCATCCGCCTATTTTTCATTCAACTTATTTTTGTCTTTTTATTCTTCTACATATTAATAATAAAACAAGCTTGTTATTTTGTCATAACCACATCAAAAGAGTAGACCGTGTATAAACATGGTCATTTTAATAAAATAAGTTTTCGTTTGTAAAATTAATCTTTTATTTATGAGAAATGACAAGTAGAAGCATAATAAATTTATTAAAATTGCAATCTTATTCTTGAAAGAGCTCGTAATAAAATAATGTTTAATCATATGCATTAACTAAATTAAAAACAATTTGATCACTTATTTATTAAATTTATTTCTCGTTTATTCAAAATAATGTAACTAGAGAAAAATTGCATATACTCTAAAAATAATATGTATGTTGTAAATAAATAGTGGATTAATCTATTACAATCAGTGCACGTTCTATATTGATGTTGACTCACCATGAGACGATCTCAATTAGGTCATACCAAACTATTAAGAAAAAAAAACTGGTTCTTGTACTATAGTGTTAATTTAAATTTCATTGATTTTAATGCTTTTTTTTTACTAATGTGCTGCTTGTATGGGCTCGTCTCACGGTGAGACGATATACATACAAGACTTGCTAAAATTTTGAATACGGCATACCATAAAAGGAAGTGGAACAAAGTAAATCAACTGAACTAATAAAAAATAATGCAAAATAAATAAATAAGACAAAATTACTAATATGAAGTAGTATTTAGCATCAAAAGATTTTAGCATTAACATTACACTTTTACTCTTACCAATAAAAAAATCTACTTTGATTTTTTTTAAAATGTCTAGGGCCACGTGACCCCATAGACCGTCATATAAGCATAGGCGGACCTATGTGGTAACAAAGGGTAGCCTAGGCTACCCATACTTTTTTTTAAAAAAATTAATATTCATTTGAAAAAAATTAATATTCTGTAAAAAAAATAATTTTATCCGACTCAGTACAGTTGTGTAGCAGTGTAGGCAGCTATCCGCCTAACCGTGAAGGCAGAAGGCGTGAAAAACTGAAAACTCATCCCTCCCCTTTCTCTCTCCTTCCCTAATCCCTTTCTTTCCCATTTTCAAATTGAATCTGCTAATTCTTTCCACTATTCTTGTATTCCATTTCCATATTTTCATTCTCCTATCCCTTCCACAGCTTCCACCGCAACCGCACCAGTTGCCACCGGCCTACCTCCCTAGCTTTCGTTTGCCAGCAGCCGACTGTCACGTACTCTGCGGTGTGAACCACCATTCTTGGCCTCTTAGGTACAATTTATTGGAAATTATCTTTAAACGTTATCTCTCATTCAATTAATTAAGTATTTCATCACTTAAAAATTAAAATCTTTAATTGTATTGTAGTCTTGTTCATTTAATGGTTATTTTAGGATTTAGCAATATAGAATAATTAATTATTGTATTTTTGTTTAGCCATTTAAGGTTTGAGGACACTGTGGTTTTATGGTTTAAATTTTAAATTGATTAATGGTTATTTTGAATTGATTAATTAATTAATTATTGTGAATTTTGAATGATAAATGGTTATTACTGTCAATTAATCAATTATTTTAGAGTTTGTGGACACTATGACACTGTGACTTGTTTTGTAGGTTTGTTCTTTTAATGATTATTTTGATCATAATTAGTTTTGTCTTTGTTATCTTGTACTCCCTCCAATTCACAACTATTGTCCCATTTACTTTTTCACACTTGCCGAGACAACATTTTAACCCTTAATATCTCTAATTATTCTTAATCAAAAATTATAAAAAATTGATGTAAATATTCATTGTATCGAGACGAATCAAAAAAGATCTCAAATGACTATATTTTAACTTATAGATTAAGAGTAAAATACAAATTAAGAGTGATATGTGAATAGTGCCCAAAAACAAATGGGACAGTTGTTTTGAATTGGAGGGAGTATTTCACTTTGTTAGACTTTAATCTCATTGTAATTTGTAACTTGTAATTTGGAGCAATGAAATATTTTTAAAATGCTCATTTTATAAACAATAATGTCGGCCGAAATTTATTTCAACACGTTGGTGAATCATGAATGGTGCTACCCATGCTTTTGAATCCTGGATCCGCCTATGCATATAAGTCCGCCACTAGTCATAAAGGACTTCATACTTTAGATGAACGCCAATTGATGAATACAATTTAGATTGGTTTGTAACACTTAAGTCACTCAAAAACTAGATAATAGATTGAAGTTCAATTGCAAACTTTCTTTTTTAGATATTTCTCCTTTAAAGATTTTTAAATTTTGACAATTGAAATTCACATTGAGATACAATTAATTATATTTACTTAGTACAAAGCGGTTAATCTAAAATGAATATTTGTATTTTGGAAAATGATTAAAATCAAAAACCATATGAGGAGTTTATTAAGTTCTTCAAATTTTCAAGTTTAAAATGAAAGACAAGATGAGTTTCTTAAATTAAGAGAAAATGAATTTGTGTGATAAATGTTGTATGTTCTAAATTTATATGAAATCACATAATACTAGAGTAATATTGCACGTTACACGTACATTTTATAACTTCTTCATTACAATTGATAATTAATCAGGTATAATATGAAGAAACACTCATTAACGTAACAAAGCAAAACTTGATGAAATAAAGTTTACTATTGGGCCAGATTCAAAAGTGCCCTTACTTTTAGGGTTTGGGGTTGAATTTGTGGAGATCCAGCAGATCTGAATATAGTCTTGGGTCCAAAAAATTGGGTCAGGTTATCAGATCCAGACTCGACCTAGATCTTTCCTCTGTACCCATTTGAGATCAAGACCTGCCAAACCCATACTTGTCAGACCTGCTCTAGACCCAATCATTATACAACACAAAATTATATTCATCGTTCTAAACCTATTTCAACATCTATATGGACTCAATTTAGACTTGTGTACAATGCATAGACTCATGTTAGTACATAAACCTTTAAAGTGTAAAAGGTTTAAGTATGAATAATTAAATCAAGACTCACTTAGGATTCTAGACCCATTAGACTCAAGGAGTCTATGTCATGATTAGAGGTGTTCAACGGGCCAGGTCGGGGCGGGGCGGGTCAAAATTTAAATGGGCCGGGCCGGGGCGGGTCATGGCAAATGTTAAATCAGGCTGGGGCGGGTCAAGCCCATTTAAATCCGACCCAATTTGACCCGTTTTTGTAAAGTTCATAAAATAATTTTTTTATTATACTTTATGGCCCGATGGATGGACTCACTTATGTATATAATAATATCATTTAAAAATATAAATAAATGTGGTAATTTTTTTCCGCAATTAATACTTATAATTATCCGACCCGACCCTTTACACTAAGGCCCGTTAACGACCCGCCCCAATATTGACCCAACCCGCTAATGACCTGTTAAAATATGACCCGACCCTTGAGCCGTTGAGTCGACCTGCCCCATCATGAACCAAAAAATTTCAGACTCCTAAGGGCCTCAGTATGGGCCCACCAAAAACTAATGAGTCTTAGCTCGTGTTGGACCTGATCCAAACATGATCTATGACCATCCTAGGGATGGCAACGGGTCGGATCTGGGCCGGGTCTAGGTGGACCCGGATCCAGATCCGTTTTCAGGTACAGGGTTCAGATTCGGATCCGGATCCGCGGGTCTGTTTTTACAGGACCCAGATCCGGGTCCGTGGATATTGCGGATCCAGTACCGGGTCTGGGTCCAAAACGGATCTCACTTGTTTTTGCCCTTTTTGGTGTATTTTCGAATCGTTTTGAGATTGCCATGATGCTTTTCATAGATTAATGATAATAAATATATAATTTCACAATCTATCACTTAAAAAAAATATTATACAACTACAAATCTACTAATAAACTAAACATAAATCAAAAATACTCAACATTAAAAAATAAAAATAACTCAATCAAAACAAATCAACACAAATCTACCACTAAACTAAACATAAATCTACCATTAGGGAAGAATAAGACGCGTGGCTGGCCGTGGCTGCGAGAATGGGAAGAAAGATTAGGGTTTCTGAACTTTCTTACCTGTAGAATAATGGGAAGGAGTTTTCAAATAAAAGTGGGTGGGAGGACTATGGGAGTTGGGAAATGGGAATAATGGGAGTGGGAGACAGCTTTATTACATGTGTCCTGTAGTAGTAATAGACGTTAGGAGACTTAGGACTTAGGAATATGTAAGTACAGTAAGTTATATATTGATATTATGATATATAATTATATAATTAAAAAAAAACGGGTCTTAAGATCCGCGGGTTCGGGTCTGGGTATTTTACTCAGATCCGGATCCGGATCCGTGACTTAATAATTAGACCCGGACCCGACCCTGACCCAACGGGTCTATTTTTTTAATCCCCAGATCCGTGAAAACAGATACGGATCCACGGATCCGGGTCGGGTCCAATATCCATTGCCATCACCATCCATAGTCGCTCTTTGCAAACAAGTTCCACTATACTTCGATTTTTTCTGTTTTATTTTCTAAAGAAGTTAAATATTAAATGTAATTTTTTATAGAAAAATTATCGATGGTACCCTTAAATTTTGGTACTTATTAATGGTGCCTCTAAGTTTTTTATCATCAATGGTACCATCGTAATATATATTGAGCCTCTTACAAGTTACAACTGTAACCTTTTGAACTTTTTCCGTCAAAAATCTCCGAAACCATTAACTTTTTTCTGTTTTTGTTTTTCAATTGAAAACATAAAAGAAAGATTTTAGATAATTTTAGACGGAAAAAGATTACGGTTGTAAATTGTAAATTTGTAATATGTTCAATTGTACGAGGGTATCATTGATAACAAAAAAACTTAAGGCTACTATTGATAGAGTGTCAAAACCCATTGACAATTTCTGTTTATATCCCACAATGTTAACACTTCCTCCGTTCCATAATACTACTAATAACGACATTTTTTTCACACATTATGTCTCACTCAGTAGCAAGTACTTCCTCCGTTCTGATTTACTTGCTACCATTGCATGAGCACAAGTATTAAGGTGTTACTGTGCAATGATGAGTAGTAGGTGGAAAGTTGCTTTTTTGGAATTTTTTAATATTATTTGTTGAAAAATAAAAAAGAAAAATACGAGTAATTAGATATAAAGTAAGATAAAAGTAGGAGTAGGTATAACTTTAAATGATTGGTTTTTTACTAAAAAGGAAATGTAGCAAGTAATATAAAATTTCCTAAAATGAAAAATATAGCAAGTATTATGGAACGGAGGAAGTATTAAGGAACGGAGGAAGTGGTTTATAGAATATGGATATGTCCTATCAATATTAAAAAAATAATTTGAAAATCAATCATTGAATTAATTAATATAAGTTACTCTATGACTCTTGAATTAGGTCAAATCATGGTTGTTGGTCCTAACTCCTAATACTATTTACAATTTAGAAGTAGGGCATTGTTATACTACGCCACCCCTTTTCATTTTAACGCCACCTCTATTTTTAATTAATATGTAAAATGACGAAAATGCCCTTGGACTTAAAACGACTCCGTAAGTTAGTAATCGATTCGAACATTACTCAAAAATAACAAATTAATAATCTAATAAATTAAAAAAAACTTTGAAGTAAAAGAACTTAAAATTAACAAAAACGACTCCGTAAGTTATTAATCGATTCGAATCTAAAATTTTACTTGCTAGAGGATCGGTATTCGAATCGTTACCATAAACCGAGGTATTTTCTAAATTTAACTCGTTTTAAATTCAAAAAAAATAAAAAAAAGGGGAAATCGCACAAAACAGGTCCTTGAACCATGGCACCCTCGCACAAAACAGGTCTGGGCACCATGGTTCACTCGCACAAAACGTGCGAGTGCACCATGGTGCCCAGACCTGTTTTGTGCGAGGGTGCCATGGTGCAAGGACCTGTTTTGTGCGAGTGAACCATGGTGCAAGGACCTGTTTTGTGCGAGTGGTCCATTTCCTTTTTTTTTTAATTTTTTAATTTTTATTTATTTATTTATTATTATTAATATTTTATTATTATTATTAATTATTGTTATTATTAATTAGAATATTTATTTAATTTATGTGTTTTAAATTATTTATGTACTTATTTTTGTTATTATTAAATATAATTTGTTATTATTATTAAAATATAAAATTAATTTGTTATTATTATTAAATAAATCATTTATTTATTTTATGTGTTTTAAATTATTAATTGTGTTTTAAATTATTCATTTATTTTATGTGTTTGAAATTATTAATTGTGTTTTAAATTATTTATTTATTTTATGTGTTTTAAATTATTAATTGTGTTGTTTAATATGAATTTATGTAATTATGTTGAAGGTTGTATTTTAGATAGTCCATACTCGTTCATTTTTACCATTACATTTATTTATTTATTGTAAATTGTATATAATATGTTCATTTTTGCTATTACATTTATTTAATTATTGTAAATTGTATATAATATAGTCATTTTTACCATTACGTTTATTTATTGTGGTCATTTGATTAATAGTAGGACATAAGCGTGTAAATGATTAAAACAGTTGCACAATAATAAAACAAGTTAATTCAAATACATAGCAACATAAAAAAAACTGTTTAAAAATTCAGATACATCAATACGCCCCATCCTTAAAAGCTTGCCATTCGGCAAATAATTCCCTAAGCTCATCCAAAATCCCGTCAACATTCTGTCTATATATTTTATTATAATTAATAATAACAATAATTAATAATAATAAAATATTAATAACAATTATTAATAATAATAATAACAAATTAATAAACCATTTAATTAATAATAACAATAATTAATAATAATAAAATATATATAACAATTATTAATAATAATAAATAAATTAAAAAAAAATTAAAAAAAAAAGGAAATGGACCACTCGCACAAAACAGGTCCTTGCACCATGGTTCACTCGCACAAAACAGGTCCTTGCACCATGGCACCCTCGCACAAAACAGGTTTGGGCACCATGGTGCACTCTATAACATTATTAAAGATGCTACATGTTCAAGACTTTTTTGCGAGTTCCCCTTTTTTTTTGAATTTAAAACGAGTTAAATTTAGAAAATACTTCGGTTTATGGTAACGATTCGAATATCGATCCTCTAGCAAGTAAAATTTTAGATTCGAATCGATTAATAACTTACGGAGTCGTTTTTGTTAATTTTAAGTTCTTTACCTTCAAAGTTTTTTTAAAGAGATTTTTAGATTATTAGATTATTAATTTGTTATTTTTGAGTAATGTTCGTTTTAATCCAATTTTTATTTTATATCTTAATTTAAAATAGGGGTGGCGTTAATATGAAAAGGGTGGCGTTTTATAAAGATTGGGTAGAAGTAGCGTTGACATTTTATGGCCGGGCTTTCCCATTTATGGAAGACCCGACACCCAAAAACGGCCAGTCTTTTTGACTCATACTTGTCTCTCTTTTTATCATCAAATCCTTTATTTTTTTTATTTGAATATTTAAATTGCATGAAACTTTATTTATTCTAAAAAGTGCATTGCATGGTAGAAAAAGCTAAACCGAAAGTTTAACCAAAAACTAATTAAAAAAAAAAGAAATTGAAAAAAATAGTTTTTTGTTTATGTCTGAATTTGACGCACCAACCAAGTACTTATCTTACTAGTATGTTTACACTTAATTTGACGGAGAAATTATAACTGAGGCCGGTAGTACGGTTTTGGGTCATTTACGTACGAGGAATTATTTTTGACCCTAATTATTTTTTATTAATTTAATTAATTACCGTGTAGAATTTTCAATTTTTGCTTATAGGGTTTCAAAACCATTTTTATAAAGTTCATTATATTTTTATTGGACTTGATTTCAATAAAGTAGCACCAAATTCTAGAAAACTTTGCTACACCGATCGATATTTTTGATATAACCATATTTTTCATTTTAGTCACTACAACAAATTTAGCCTTTTGCGACATTGGATTTAGTGACACTAAAATAATGTTACTAGTTAATATTTTTATTGTAATAATTATTGGTATTTATTTTAAGTTCCACCATAAAGTGATTTAGCGACACTTAATTAAGTCTGTAGCGGCATATGTAATTGTCACTATAGTCTATAGTGACATTTGTGAAAAATGTCAATAGATCCTATGTTGCTAAAAGCTTTAGTGTAACTTTTTAATTTGCTGCTAAATGCTCTAATAAATATTACTAAATCCTCTCTCTCTCTATATATATATACATTAATACACTATAAGATATTTGAAATAGCGACATTTAAATTAAATGTCCCTAAATATATCTCACTAAAACCAAATTATGTTGTATTGAAGGTGGTTTAAGAAAATATAGATTATTACGTACACTCCCTTTGTTCTCCTCTAAATGTATCTTTACTGGATAGTAATAGTAATAGATGATAAAAAATCATTAAAGCTATGAAAATAATCTAAGTTTTAAAACTGTAATTCGTAAATTATTATTTCTTAAACTAAGAAATATCGGAGTAAAGTGTACAATATAAAATCTCAATCTTTTTCCACCAAGTTTATCAGATGATCTACAATAACAAAAATAAAAAGTAAAAAATAAAAACAACAAGCAAATCCGTAATAACCTTCTAGGAAGAGTGTCATTTGACCATTTTTTTACCATCATGATTAGTAGTTTATTATTTTTTTATAATATTTTTAATGTAATACTGTAGTTTATTAATATTATTATAATTAAGTGTTACTTGAGTTAAGAAAAACGTTCACAAATACAAAATTCTAAAAAGGCAACCAAACCAAATGCACGAACATAGAGAAAAAAGAATATTGAAGCTACCTAGGAAACGCACAGGTCATATAAATATAGGACAAATTAAGGACAACCTCTAACGTAAACTTGTGAAGTCACAAAGTAAAGTATCAAATTATAAGATAAAATAATATATAAATTCTTTAATAACACCGTCTTATTGTGAGAAGATGAGCAGACCTAATTTAATGTCGGGAAATTATCAATGGTATGTGTTATATCACTTTATCAATGGTATCCCTGTGTTTGTTTTAATTTCAATGGTACCCCTATCTTTTTGAGCTAATTGCAAATGTGACATTGTTCACCTTTTTTTCGTTAAGTTAATGTTATATGTCATTTAAAAGTTCTATAACACAGGGGTACCGTTGATAAAGTGCTATAACACAGGGGTACCGTTGATAAAGTGCTATAACACAGGGGTACCATTGAACTTTTAAATGACATTTAACGTCAACTTAACGAAAAAAGGTGAACAATGTCACGTTTGTAATTAGCTCAAAAAGGTAGGGGTACCATTGGAATAAAAAAAACACATGGATACCATTGATAAAGTGCTATAACACAGGGTACCATTGATAATTTCCCTTTTATTTTCTTCAAAATTAATGAAAATAAAACAAATTTTATTAAGTTATCTCCTGCGTAAGCTTAACTCAATTATTTTACTTTAAATATAAATAGTGAGACGGTCTTATACAAAACTTGCCCAAAATAACGTTAGACTCGATCGATGGGTGGACAAACATAATTAGCACTAGGAGATCTACCAAAACTACTAAGTGAAAGATGGTATACTGTTTTCCAAATTTTACTTTTTTTAGGTTCATATGAATGAGAGTTTTAAAATAAATCACGATTGTTTTTGAAAATTAATCGATTAACCTAGTGAACGAAAATAAAATTTAAACCAACCACTACAATAAATTTAACTTTTTGCGACATTTGATTTAGTGGCATTAAAAAAATACCACTAATTTATATTTTTAATGTAATAATTATTAGTTTTCATTTAATAAAATTTAATTTCGCGATATATTTATATTTATATTTTTAATATAATAATTATTTAATCATGTCAATGGCCTCTTTTCCTTATGACCTCGAGGTGGTGGTTTGGTGTTCGCTTCTTGATCTCATCATGATCTCTTTAATAATAGTATTTATTATTAATAATATATAATTAATAATGATCTAAAAACATCACTTGTATGCTTTTGTCTTAATATTTTAATTATTTGCTTTATTTCTTTTTAGTTATTAATAAATAAAGAACACATGTAAATATATAATCCCTCTACCCCATGAGGTTTATTTATATCATTTTCCTTATTAGTTTGTTTCATGAATTTTGAAACCAATTTTATTTTTAATCATAGCTCACACTTATTCTTTAATTCTAATTCTAATATATATGTAATTATCTTTTCATCTCATCCACACATAAAATATATATATATATATATTTTTTTTTGATTTACACGGAAATTGTACTTGGTTGTGGCGAACCTTTATGACAAAGAGAGTAATAACGACAATTCTTTTGCCCTTTTGAATATGCAACACTATAACATTTTGACATATACTCAAAAATAATGGGATAATTAAATTATGTGAATAAAAATTAAAGTGAGAAATGTAATTAATTGAAAATGATAGATAAAATTTTGGAAAAAGTAACTATTGATATTATGCAAAATAAAATAATAATTACAAATAAATAAAATAACGTAAAATAAAAATATTAGCAAAATGATAGGGATGGAGGGGCAAAATGATAGATTGCCAAATAAAGAGTATTTCGTACGTCCAACTCAATTTTGTATCTTTTGTCATTTTTGATTGTTGTCACTTCATTCGCATTAATTCTTTTTTTTAATACTTCTTTCGTTCTCTAACATTATTTTCATTTGAAATATTTCACTTTAGAATAGCGAAATTTAAATAATATTTTTGACACATATGTAGAAGATAAAATATATCCATGTGAGATCTTGTTAGATTCGTCTTAATGTATACTTTTGTATTATGTAATTTTTATAATTTTTTATTATGTGTATTTAGAGATATTAACGTTTAATATTTGCATTGCAAACTGTTGAAAACGTAAATGAGAAGAATAAAAACAAACAGAGGGAGTATCATCTATATATTTATTTTAACACTCTCACTACAACATAATTTGCTTTTAGTGGGATATATTTAGTGACATTTAATTTAAATGTCGCTATTTCTAATTTCTTATAGTGTATATAGAGGATTTAGTGGCATTTATCAAACCCTTTAGCAGCATATTAAAAAGTCACACTAAAGCTTTTAGCGACATAGGATCTAGTGACATTTCTCACAAATGTCGCTATAGACTGTAGTGACAATTACATATGCCACTAAAGACCAAATTAAATGTCGCTAAATCACTTTATGGTGGAACTTTACATAAAAATCAATAATTATTACACTAAAAATATGAATTAGTGGCATTTTTTTAATGCCACTAAATCCAATGTCGCAAAAAGCTAAATTTGTTGTAGAGTCTTTTGATTTTATCTATATAATTCATTTTGTCTCTTTATTTATTTTTCCTACGTTTCTTTTTTTCTTCCCATTAACTTTTTGCAAATTTTAAACCTTAATACTTTCTCGGTTCCATAATAATTGCTACTGAGTGGAACATATTGTGTGGGGAAAATGTCACTATGAGTAGCAAGTATTATGGAACAGAAGAAGTATATCTAAATACACATAATAAAAAAGTATACATTAAAACGAATCTAACGAGATTTTACATGTGTATATTTTATCTTCTAAATATATGTCAAAAACATTAGATAATGGAGGAAGTATCATTATCCACTCTTTTCTTTATTACAATCCTAACAAGACAACGAGAGTAATTCTAGTTACTAGTATTCTGAAAAATCCTAATCAATTACCGTGATTTATAACCATAAAAAACAAAAATCATATTAATAAAATAAGTAAACACAAAAAATTATTCCCTCTGAATCATTTTAGATGTCTCATTTGGGTTTTCACGGTTATTAATGGTGGTGTGGGTTCCATTAAAAAGGTGGTAGTTGGGTATTTTAATTGATTAAGTTAATTGTAAATGTGGTAGTTGGATATTAGAAGTAGTAAAAGTTGGGGTATTTAGGCAAAAAAAAGACAAAAAAGGAAATTGGACAATTGATATGAATTTGCCAAATAAGAAAATAAGACAACTAAAAAGATTCGGAGAGAGTAAATTTACAATTTAAAAAATTCCACCTTATCAAATCCCTCTACATTAAATATAATTTGTCAAATCGACAAATAACAGTTATTAACCTAGAGTTTGATATAAGTTTCTACCTCATAAAAAAACGTACTTCAACTTTCAATGATGAAAATCATGCAATAAGTGGGTGTGGGTCCTATCCATTGATCACTTTGCGGCTTTACGGCTTTCTCAGGGAGTGCATATAACACCACGTGTATCTATTATATTTCACTCTCCCTACTACTACTACCTAGTTTTCAGTTAGACTTTTCCCTAAATTTTATTTTTAACCAATCCGAATCTCTACTCACTCTCACGTGCTTCTCATTTAGTATTTACCAACATAAAATCAAATGAACCGCGTATATTAGTCTAAATATTTCCTTTCATATTATTATTACTAACATTATTATCATTATTAATTAAATTTCTCTTTCAAGCTTTGACCAATACACCGTTGACTTTTCTCATGTCTCATTACCACACGTATATATACTCCATCACTCCTCCCCATTCTTCCATCATAAGATCATTACAACATTCAATTTAAAATTAAAATATTATATCCCGCTCATACAAATTCTGATTAAAAAATGACTAAAAAATCACCAGAGCACGAGTATAATAACGGAGATAATTCCGTTAAATACAAGGGAGTAAGGAAGAGGAAATGGGGGAAATGGGTATCAGAAATCCGTCTTCCTAACAGCCGTGAAAGAATCTGGTTAGGATCTTATGATTCCCCTGAAAAAGCCGCACGTGCTTTTGACGCTGCTCAGTTTTGCTTACGTGGCAAATCAGCTAATTTTAATTTCCCCGATAATCCTCCCGATATCGCCGGCGGACAATCAATGACGCCGTCAGAAATCCAGGCTGCTGCCGCCAGGTTTGCTAATCTCACGGCGTCTGATCATCATCATCATCCTACGGTGAGGGATGTATCAGAGGAGAATCGGATGGTGGAGGAGGAATATTACAATTTGTCGTATTCGCCGTCAATTTCAGACGGAACTACAGGGGTAGAAACGTCATTTCATGAGCAGTTAAATGAATTTAATCTTAGTAACACACTCGGGTCGGGTAATTATGAAAATGAATTCGGGTATTTTACCGGGTACGATGAATTTACCGCGGGTCATTATTTTTCACCACCACAAGATAATTTTGATTCTGGTGTTCAAGAGGATACTTATGATGCTTCACTTTACCAACACTCCTATCTTTGGAATTTTTGAGTGGGGCCTACCAAGGGGTGAAATAAAATTTGAACATACAAAATTAAAAGGGTTAATTTTGATGGATTTTTAAAAATTATTTTTTAGTTTATAATTTATTTATACATAAGAATAAGAAAATAAGAAATACATACAATATCGATATATAGTGAGTATCTAGGACATAAAAATGTAGTATGAGACCTTTTAGAATATTTTCTAGCAATTTTTGTATACGAAAATGGAATTTTTTGTGAAGCAATGGCTTCATTAATATTATAATACCAATTATTACAAATAGCTATGATTCACTATTTGTTTTCTAAGAATATCACCACATATTACATTACTCCATAACTAGTTAAAATTATATTTAAGGTGTTAATGTTACAATGATTATTAAATTAACGTAGCTATTCTTATGAGAAATTATCTCTCGATAAAATGAGTTTTTTGTATTACAGTTTCAATGTTAATTTTTTGTAAATTACAGTCACAAAAGTGTCAAAGTGTATATCATTCAAGCCAAGTGACCATTAACCAACACACATGACCTTTGACCAGCCTAAATGATCGTCGAAAATTAGTTAATTACTAATCACCAATTATGGCTTTTGATGACCACTCATAATCACCTTTGACTTTCATAATTACGAATTGTACCCTTGTGTTTAGCACTTTAACGTCGTTTTTACACATCATAATGATATTCTTTTATAAGAACGCAAGTCATGATAAACATTATGGGATAATAGCTCTTTTGAAAATTTGATCGAAACAAGTACTTATTCGTATTTTGAAAAAATATCGTTATGATGAGTAAAATGACGATAAATATCTTTTTCGGTCTACGTGCCAAAAAATAGGCAAATAAGTATTTGTTTCGAACAATTTTTTGTAAAAGTTATCCCATAAAGGTAATCGCAATGCCCGTTTTTTGAAAACATATCATTATGATGAATAAACATGACGCTAAATAATTTTTTTGGTTTACGCATTGGGATATAGGCAAATAAGTACTTGTTTCGATCAGATTTTCGAAAAAGTTATCCCACAAGGGTAATTGCAACATTCATTTTTGAAAAAATATCGTTATAATAGGTAAAACGACGTTAAATATCTTTTTCAATCTACGTGCCGGAATATAGGCAAATAAATACATGTTTCGGCCGAATTTTAAAAGAGTTACTCCATAAGGATAATTGCTACGTCCTTTTTTGCAAAAATATCTTTATGATGAGTAAAAATCAAACGACGTTAAAGTGCTAAAACATAAGGGTAAAATTGATAATTAAGAAAGTTAATTAAAGATGATTAGAAGCGGTCAACATAAGTCAAAGTTGATTAGTAATGGTCAACGGTCATTTAGGCTGGCCAACTGTGATGTGGATTGATCAACAGTCACATGGCTTGAATGGTATACAATTTGATACTTTCGAGGCTTTTTGCAAAAAATAAACATTGAAATAGTAATTTGCAAAAGCCCTAAACTTGAATGTTGTAATTAGCAATTAGTTCTAAATTAGAATTAAAAGTGAATGATTTGCTAAAGTAGAGTTAGAATAGATAAAAATTCCTACTTTAGTGTTCATTGAAAAATAATTTCCTAACTAGTGTTCTTGTAGGAAATGAATTTACTTGTTTATATTTTTTGGTTTGGAGAATCCAAACCTCTAATTTTTGTTTTGTTAGAAGTATATTTCAAAATCATAATACATAAAAAAAATAACACAATAACACTTTTAATAATTATTATTTTCATATCCTTTATTTTGTTTTTGAAACAAAATCTATTTAAACTCTTTTAATTATGATACTTGTGAGACTTTATGATATCATAAAATATTAATAAGTAAATTTCATAACATAAACACTAGTTTAGGAAATATTTTTTATTGAACACCAAAACGAGAATTGTTATCTTTTCCAACACTATTTTAGCAAATAATTCATTAAAAGTAGATTAGTAGTCTTTTGATAATACAACAATGGTGGATAATACACCTAACGAAAATTCTTGCAAGGGGATTGATCCATCTTCTCCGTACTATCTTCATCCTGCATCTAATACAAATCTTGTTCTATCACCGGTGGTGCTCCAAGGTAATAATTATGGTGAATGGGCTCGGTCGATCCAAAATGCATTTAAAGCAAATAACAAAATTGCTTTCCTGGATGGCTCCATTTCTCCTCCAACTGATGCTAGTTCTATTGCAGCATGGGTACAAGCCAATTCCATGCTAACGGCTTGGATACAAAATACTCTCGATGCGTCCATCCGATCTACTGTTCCTCTTACTGATAATGTGAAGGACATGTGGGATGATCTCAAACAACGTTTCTCGATTGGAAACGGTCCTCGCATCAATGAACTCCGAAGACAAATATCGTCTTGCGAACAACTTGGTGACTCGGTGGTCACTTATTACGGTCGTCTGCGAAAATTATGGGAGGAACTCAATGGATATTTAACTCCACCTTGTTCCTGTAAATGTTCATGTGGTTCAAAGGAAGCCATCACAAAAGAAAAAGAAGATGAACGTGTTCACACATTTCTTATCGGTCTAGACTCGAATCAATTTGGTAATGTTCAATCTAACATGTTGATGCAGGATCCTCTACCATCTTTAAACACAGTTTTTTCTAAAGCTATTACCGAGGAGCGTAACAACGCCATTTCACGTTCCCATGACAAGAAAGGAGAGGTTGTTGGTTTTGCTATGCAAGGCAACTCACGTGGTCGCAGTGCTATTGATAGTCGTGGCCTGGACAGACCTCGAAGTACTACTACATGTATTCATTGTCATAAAGTTGGCCATAAGCAAGACACTTGTTTTGAATTACTTGGCTATCCTGATTGGTGGTACGCTGAAAATAGGGCTGCTTCTCGTGGACGTGGACGTGGTCGTGGGACTCGTGGTGGCAAGTCTAGTGGTGGCCGTAGTGGTCGTGGACCTGCTGTCGCTCATGCTACTCACTGGAATGCACCTTCTTCTTCTACTAACTCTTCCATTGGTGCAGGAGAGCATACATGTCTTTCTATATCCACTGAGCAATGGCAACAGTTGATGGGAATGTTCACTTCCTTGTCAAATAATAATAATAATAATTCTGTTGCCGAACTTGATGGTAAGACACTTTCAACTCGATGGATCATTGATTCCAGATGTTCGAATCATATGAGTGGAAATAAACATTTGTTTACTAGTTTTACTGATGTTCCACCATCTTCGGTTGGCTTACCGAATGGGACGCAATCGATAGCAACAAAGGAAGGAACTGTCACTCTTAGTGACACTTTATTTTTACATGATGTTTTATATGTTCCTGAGTTAACTTGTAATCTGATTTCTGTTTCTCAATTACTTGCCACATCCTCTTATACTGTTACATTTACTGATAAGCTTTGTGTTATCCAGGACCGCAATTCGAGGATCCTGATTGGAGCGGGTGAACAAAGTGATGGGGTTTATTGGTTCCGGTCGTTGCGACAACATCAAACAAATCAAATAACTATGCAAAACAAACGGGAACTGTGGCATAGACGTCTCGGCCATCCCTCTCAAAAAGTAGTGTCTTTATTACCTTTTCTTTCAAATAATGATAAAACTATTAGTTCCAGGAAAGAACTTTGTATTTGTGACATATGCTTGCGTTCTCATCAAACTCGAAATGTTTTTCCTATAAGTGATACTCGCGCAGATGATTTATTTGCTTTAATTCATTGTGATATTTGGGGTGCTTACAATGTTGCTTCTAGTTGTGGTGCATACTATTTTCTCACAATTGTTGATGATTTTTCACGTGCTGTTTGGGTATATTTAATGTCTGCTAAGAGTGAAGTTAAGCAATTTATTCAAGATTTTTGTGCTATGGTCCAAACTCAATTCAATAAAAAGGTTAAAATTTTACGTAGCGATAATGGATTAGAATTTACATGCTTAAGAAAATTTTATGATATCAATGGGATATTACATCAAACATCTTGTATTGATACCCCTCAACAAAAAGGTCGTGTAAAGAGGAAACATCAACATATTCTTAATGTGGCTCGTGCTTTACGGTTTCAAGCAAATTTACCTATTGAATTTTGGGGTGAATGTGCTATTACGGCTGCTTATCTGATTAATCGTACTCCCACACCCCTTCTTCAGAATAAATCCCCGTATGATATTCTTTTTAGTAAATCTCCAAATTATTCTCTTATTCGCACCTTTGGTTGTCTTTGTTATGCAAATAATAGACCACGAGTCAAGGATAAATTTGGCCCACGATCCCGTAAATGCATTTTTGTTGGATACCCATTTGGTAAGAAGGGTTGGCGTCTTTTTGACTTGGAACAGAAAGTGTACTTTGTATCTCGAGATGTTATATTTGTTGAACATGTATTCCCATTTATAAAACAAGTCCCTGTTGCTACCCAAGACAGCCCCTTGGAATTTGATTCTTTTCCAACAAACACATCTTTGTTTCTTGATGATGCACGAATCACTAGCACAACCTCGCAACATCAGCCCCTACCTGAACCGATCAACACCCCCGCTACTATCACAAACCAACAACTCCATAATAACATTGTTCAACCATTGTCTGATCTTTCTCAAAGTTCCCAAATCCTAAATAGTGGCTCTAGTTCTCAACATTCGCCGGAAAAACAACCCTGTAAGATTGGCCTTAGTAACTCTACTTCTCCTTCTATTGATGCACCTTTAGGCAAAGGTCATCGCATTCGCAAACCTTCCACTCGTCTGAAAGGCTATATTACTAACACGGTTCAATTGTTTAAACCCCCCGTCACTCTCACCATTTCGCTCTCTCCAAAGAATCGATCCTTAGGTACAAATTTTCCTATAACTTGCTATGTAAATAATGAAAATTTTTCTGTACGCCACAAACATTTTTTAGCAGCTATAACAGCAGGTGATGAGCCCCTTTCTTTCTCTGAAGCAAATAAAAGCCCTCACTGGCGCCAAGCCATGAAAGAAGAAATTGATGCCCTTGAAAGAAATGGTACATGGACTCTTGAAACTTTACCTTCGGGTAAGAAGGCGTTGGGATGTAAATGGGTTTTTAAAATCAAATACAGAGATGATGGTTCTATTGAGCGTTTTAAAGGGCATTTGGTTGTTTTCGGAAACAGACAAATCGCAGGTATTGACTTCAATGAAACATTTGCTCCAGTAGCAAAGATGGTCACAGTACGTTTATTTTTGGCCGTTGCGGCTGCTCGAAATTGGGAGCTACATCAGATGGATGTTCATAACGCTTTTCTACATGGTGATCTTACGGAAGAGGTATATATGAAGCTTCCCCCTGGATTTATCTCCTCTAAATCTGGTCAGGTATTGTCGGCTCCGAAAATCTCTTTACGGTCTTCGCCAAGCACCACGTCAATGGTTTTCCAAACTATCTACCGCCCTTAAGATTTTTGGCTTCAAACGATCATATGCCGACTATTCTCTATTTTGCTATAATAAAGAGGATGTGATCATTCATGTTCTTGTTTACGTTGATGATATTATTATCACAGGGTCTTCTCATGATGCTATCGTTCATTTCAAAAAGTACCTTAGTGATTGTTTTCATATGAAGGATTTGGGTGCTCTTAAATATTTTCTTGGCCTCGAGGTCGCTCATGGTGATAAAGGGTTGTTTATTACCCAACGAAAATATACTCTTGATATTGTTAGTGAATGTGGTTTGTTAGGTGCTAAGCCAATTGGCACTCCAATGGAACAAAATCATAATTTGGCTCGTAGTAAGGGGGAGTTATTTTCTCAACCTGAGAAATATAGGCGCTTAATAGGTCGATTGATTTATTTAACGATTACTCGTCCTGATTTGTGTTATCCAGTTCATGTGTTAGCACAATTTATGGGAGCTCCTTTGGTCCCTCATTGGGAGGCAGCATTACGTATTGTCCATTATCTCAAAGGATCTCCTGGTCAAGGTCTATTGTTACGACGAGATTGTAACTTACAACTTTATGGTTTTTGTGATAGTGATTGGGCAAGTTGTCCGCTCACTCGACGATCATTGACTGGATACTTTGTTCTACTTGGATCCTCCCCTGTTTCATGGAAGACTAAGAAACAACCTACGGTCTCTAGATCTTCAGCAGAGGCGGAATATCGATCTATGGCAACAGCGACATGTGAGCTAAAATGGTTGAAATCGCTTCTTCTTTGTCTCGCGGTTCCTCATAATAAGCCCATGCGTTTATATTGTGACAGTCAAGCTGCACTTCATATTGCGGCCAATCCGGTTTTCCATGAACGTACTAAACATATCGAAATGGATTGTCATTTTATTCGTGATGAAATTCAATCCAACAATATTCAAACCTCCTACATTCACACAACCAATCAATTGGCGGATATCTTTACCAAGGCTCTCGGGAAAACCCAATTTTCTATTCTTACTCGCAAGTTGGGAATTTGTGATCTTCATGCTCCTACTTGAGGGGGAGTATTAGGAATATTAATATTGTAAAGAGATTATTTAGAGTATGTTTTGGAAAGTATTAGCTGTATTAATACGTTAGAGAATGTTTAGGAATTTCTTAGCTGTACATATTTTGTATGCAATAATCCTTTCCTAATTTACCATAATTAGGTTAGTTCCAATTAGATATAAATGGCATTAAGCCTATGTAATGGGGAAGAGCAGAAATACAAACAAACCACATTGATTCACCATTGTTGTAATTTGTCAATAATGTGTATTATCATCTTATGGAAATGGTGATGCTTAACAATTTAATGCCTTGAATTAGTATTGCATGTGTTGTGATTCATTCATAGTTCATAGTTAGAAAAAAAATGCTATGAACTGATTGCCAATAGGCGTATAGAGCCTGTTTATTGCATTTTTCTTTGTCTTTCTTTCTTAAGAAAAAAGCCTTAAAAATGTATTTAATTTTTATTGAGAAAACTCAACAAGGAGCAAGAGGCCGGTTTGAGTACATTTTCCTTACACAAATTCTTACTTGAGACATTCTATACAATAGACGTTTCACAAAATCTCAGGAAAGTCCGTCTATAGGATAGACGAACTAAAATGGGCTGGCCCAACTTCTATTTTTAGGAAATCAGGAGTATTCAAATAAAAAAAAAATTAAAACATTTAATTTAGTTTCCTTGAATACCGCGTGTAATCATATCCTTTGAATATCCCAACAGTTACACTCTTTCTTCACTCAACCTCTCCTTCTTCATTCATTATTCTGAGATTTCCAAGACACTAACCATTTGGTTTCCATTTCAATTTCGTGAGATTTCAATTTTCATTTCCATTGAATACCGTTTGGTTTCCATTTCTGAGAGTTCATTTTGGTTGTTCATCAACATTTATATTGTTTTTTTGGTTATTTCAAAATTTAAATGGGTTTTCTAATGGTTTTTGATTTTGAAATTTCAAAATTTAAATGGGTTTTACATTTGTCGAAATTTTGATAGATTTTTTTTTATTTTGATTTATTGTTCTTGAAATGTGTCGAAATGGGTATATGAAGAAATGGTTAATTGAGTTTTGCTTGAAATGGGTGTCGAAATTTGTTGCTTGAAATGGGGGTCGAAATTCCATTGTTCTGAGATTTGTTAGATTTCCATTGTTCTGAGATTTGAGTTTTGATATATTGCTTGAAATTCCATTGTTCCATATAATGAACGATTTATAATATTCTATATATTTTGATTTTTGTTTCGGTTTTTTAATGGGTTTCTTTGTTGTTTTTTTTAATGTTTGAAATGTTGAAGTTCAATGGTTATGGAAATTCATTGTTTTTGGAATGGGTACTGTTTTTTTATTTTGTTCTTGAAATGTGTTTCTTTTGTTCTTGAAATGTTGAAGTTCTTGAAATGGGTACTGTTTTTTTTTATTTTTTGACGAAATTCATTGTTTTTAATTTTTGATGTTCTTTAAATTCATTCTCTGAGTTTTATTTTTTAATTTTTGACGAAATTCTTTGTTTTTTTTAATGTGCTTTAAAATTGTCGAAATAGTGTAATTTTACTGTTTGTTATGTTCTTTAAATTCATTGTTTGTTATGCGATAAATTGGTAGATTTGTCCAAGCAGTTTGCTAAAGAAAAACCTAAAAGACTACCTGAAATTTTGGCAGCTCTAAAGGTTGTTACTCCTAAGAAGCGCACAAGAGCATGCCAAAAACCGGCCCAAATAGCTGCTAAAAGGCAGAGGAAAAATGCCCCAAAGAAGAAGACAATTTGATTTGGAATTTTTTTGTTGTAGAAACATATTTGAACTTGTAAATGTTTGAAATGTTTTTAGGCTAATTCTTGAGGACAATTTGCTGTTTTTATACTTGGAGACAAGGCAAAGGAAGAAGACAATTTGTTGTTTTTATGCTAATTCTAGAAGACATTTAGTTCTTATTATTCAGAATCATATTTTTGAAGTTGTACATGTTTGCTTTATATATTATTCAGAACATAGTTCTGTAGTTAGAATGAACTAATTTTGAAGCTTTAATGACTTTTTATTATGACTTAATTTTTGGACTTATACTAATTTTTTTTTGGAGCTATAATATATAAGTTTTGGAGGTATGATGTCAAAGTTTTGGAATTATAATATTTAATTTTTGGAGATATAATGAACGAGTTCTAAATCTTTCAGGAATTAATTTGTTGTTATATTTGTCTAAGTGGAGTTATAATGACTTATTTTTGGAGTAATTATGTCTAACTTTTGGATTTATAATGGCTCCATTTTGGATTTATAATGTAAAAGTTTTGGAACAATATTGCATACGTTTTGGAGTTATAATGCCTAAGTTTTGGGGTTATAATGGCAACGTTTGGGCATTATAATGTCTAATTTTTGGAACTATAATGTCTAAGCTAAATTTGGGCGTATAATGTCTACTTTATAGTGTTTAACTGTTTGAATTAAAATTTCAAGTTTTAATTCAAACAGTTAAACACTATAAAGTTGTAACGAACATATAAAACGTTTTATATGTTTGAATTGAAATTTCAAGTTTTAATTTCAAGTTTTTGGAGTTATACTTAGTTTTAAAATACCAATGAACTGGAGTAATGTATAAATCCATACTATAAAACGTCAAAATGAACCAAATATAAAACATCAACTACATTATTTATATTATATGTTTTAGTAAACCGACAATGCGAAGACTTGATGTGGGTGTGGTACGAGAACGATAAAATTCTGCCTCAATTTCTTTTTTCCGCCATCGTTCCACCGTGTTTTGAAAAATCTTATAGAATTGCGTCAAACTAGTGTTCTTAGTTGCTTGAAACCCAATTGCGTTATTGGTCGATTCACTCCTTTGTGACGATAAGATAGCGGCAGAGAAGAAGTCTTTCCTTAGTCCTGTGCACCACTTGTGTCTTATTTGGTATAAACGATCAAACCATTGATAAAACTCTTCATTTTCCTTCATTTTGTAGGTCGTGACCATATTATCCCAGCATTCAATAAACTCGTCCTCCGAGTTGCAACCCATCAAGCATTTATGAAATGCTTCTTTGAAACCTGCATTCGTCTTTAACGATCCAAATCGTGAGACCGCGTTTTTCAATATGTGCCACAGGCATAATCTATGCTTTGATTCTGGAAAAACCTGCAAAAGATATTTTCGAATTTTCCACATTATACTACCAAAAAAGTACCATTAAACATCCAAACATATACCATTAAACCCCCAAACACATACCCTTATAGCCCCAAAACACAAACATAGACATTATACCATTAAACCCCCTAAACATAGACATTATATTCCCAAACACATAACATTATAGCCCCAAACATAATCATTTTAACAAATATACTACATTAAAATACCAAATAGCACATACATTCTCAATTGCTCTTGACATTGCAAAGTCTTGATCGGTGAAGATTGATTTTGGGGCTTTGTTAATCATAGCCTTTCTGAATTGACGAAGAACCCACTCAAATGACTCATTTCTGCAAATATTCAAATATAATAATTATAATCATCTATGCAAATATTCAAATATAAAAATTATTGACCCAAACACCATTTATTATAACACCAAACATATACCATTAAACACCCAAATCAAAGGCATTCTAATTCCAAACATATACCATTAAACCCCCAAAAATATACCATTACACCCCCAAACATAGACCCATATAGCCGCAAACATTCCCAAACACATATATTATAATCCCAAACACACATTGTTATAGCACCAAACATATACCATTAAACCCCCAAAACACGCATGACACTTGAAATTGCAATCAGCTAAGCTCCTAACTCAAATTTATTTACAAATGCACCAAAAATGTACCAAGGTTCTTTTACAAATGCACCAAATGTACCAAGGTTCTTTTACAAATGCACCAAATGTACCAAGGTTCTTTTACCAATGCACCAAACATATACCTCAATTACTGCATTGCTTTGAGCAGTTAATTCAACGACCAACTCATTGATCAAACACAGGATTATGAAACTCAAATGCAAACTAATTACAGAATAAACATCAACTCAGGCATTATTATAGCATTATTATAGCAAACTAATTACAGAATAAACTCAAATGCAAACTAATTAATTAAAAAAAACATTATTATAGAACCAAACAAATACCATTAAAGCCCCAAACATATACCATTAAACACCCAAAACACAGGCATTATAACCCCAAACATAGACAGTTATAGCTTCAAATACACATCATTATAGCACCATACATAAACATGACATTTAGTCCATAACATAGACAGTTAGTACCAAACACACGTTATTAGAAGCCCAAACATAAACCATTAAATCCCCAAACACACCTTCGTAGAGGCATATAGCATTGTTAAGGTCGTTCGCATCATCTCCATCTCGATGAACTGAAATACACAAAAAAAAAAAGTAATAATTAAATAGACTATTGATCAAATTTAAGTAATTTTAATTAGAATTTATTATAAAAAAAAAAACAGAACAAAAGAAGTCTGCAAATTTGTATTCTTCAATTAAAGAGAATTAAAGGAGTTTGGAACTTCTATTTATCACAAAAAAAAAAAAAACAGAATAAAAGAAGCTTTGCAACAAAAAACAATTAGTGTTCGTCATTAGTACCTTCGACTTCCATTTCATTTTGGAAATTCTCATCCGCCATTGAAGCCATTGATGAAGCTTGGAGAAGAAAAATAAAAAATAGAATTAATTTTACATGAACACATTCGAGATAATTAAAAAAAACGCTAAAAATTAATAAAAACAATTACGTACTATGCGCCATATCCTTTGAATATGTTTGATCGAATTCAGACATTATATCTTCCATTGTTGTTGCAGATTTTTCTCTTGTCTTTTGGTATTCTAATGGAGTTTTGGTAAATTATCAAGAAGGTCTGGAAATTATCAAGGAGGAATTGCAGTAGTTTTGCAGAAGGTCTTTTGGTATTCTAATGGAGTTGGGATCCGTTAATTTTGCATTAAGAAGCAATTAAGAGTTTCTGGGGAAAGGAAGAAGCAATTAACAGTTCCCCAAAATAGACTGCTGGCGGTTACCAAATTTGGGTCCGTTAATTTTGGTATTTTTTTTTTCTTTTTTCTCTAAAATGAAAATACCCATTTTGTGATTGGGCTGGGCTATGTGGTCTCCGTCTATACAATAGACGGTCTCCCATAAGACCTACTGTAGACGTTTCAAGTTTTGGGGCAGACTGGCCAATTTATAAATTAAAAAAAAACTGATTGGTGATTTTGTAAGTTAAAAGGAAAATATGGGCTAAGCTCTTAAGAGACGTCTATACTATAGACGGTCTCTCAAGAGAGGGTCTATTTTAATTTTCATATGTTTTTAATTTCACAAATTCTTGTGAGAGCTATCTCAACTGAACTGGCCCATAAAAGAAAATGCAAAGTAAAAGTAGATATTAAGCTTTAATGCATCAGTTGGTCTTGGTCTTGGGCGAGACCGTCTCAAATTGAGACAAGAGTGGGGCGGCCCAATTCGCGAGCCTTACATGCTTTCTCTTTTTTTTTTCATTTCTAGGCATTTTTCAATTTTAATCTTAGAGGTATCAGTTTTGACCTTAAAGATATCAATTTCAACGTAAAATAGTACTTGTTTTTTTTAGGAACAAAGTGAAGCTTATCATTAATTGGAAGAGTCCGAAAATACAACATCCGTGATCCACGAGGGGCCACTATCAAGCGAGACATTCGAACAAACATTAGAGGAAACCCACTTATCTAAACGGTGAGCTACATTATTGGCTTCACGATAACAAAAACTAAAAGATAACTGATGAACCATTGATGCAGCAGCACGCACATTCTCCACCACAATTTGGTTATATATAAAAGCCACGATCAAGTTTTCCTTGGATAGCATGAACAACATTTTGAGCATCACCTTCAACAAGAACAAAGCTCCATTGCTGCTCTTTGATGAGTTCCACAGCCCATTGGAAAGCCTCTAATTCGGAACGTTCTACAGATTAAAAATGCCACATGGTTTTGGAAGCTGTGAGAAGAAGGTTCCCATCCGAGTTTCTCACTTCAACACCTAAGCCAAATCTTCCTTCCTTCAAGTTGATTGCAGCATCGACATTAACCTTCACGTAACCCAGCTCCAGAGGAGACCATTTGACATTAGCTCTCATGTTCTGAAAAGTAGAATAAGAGATATTCGCCCTTTTGAATTCCTCGAGCAAGTCAGTAGCTTTCTTATAGCAATGATCAAGGGTGATATAGATCTTCTCAAAGCACAAATCGTTTCTTGCACACCATATTTGCCACGCACACACCGCAAAAATCTCCACTTCATATTGTTTCCTTCGTTCCGTGATTGTACCAATCCATTCCCTGAAAGTAACCTGATGAGGGATATCAGCTACATCCATAACATTCTGCCACATATCTCTAGCCCATTGACAATTTTTAAGCACATGAGAATTGGTCTCAAGAAGACCACATCTTTCACATTTGCCCACGTTTTCAATGCCTTTTCTGCTGAGATTTGATCCGTGAGGGAGGATATCCCTAGCCGCTCTCCATAAGAACATTTTCGCCTTCGGATGAATTTGAAGATTCCACATATATTTCCATATAGGATCGTGCCTAGTCGAGGTGGATTCTTCAATTTGATAACGGAGAGCTAATGCATAAGCGTCTCTAACTCTAAAAATACCATCTTCACTAACAACCTACAGTCTAGAGTCCGAAATTCCCGTAGTACTGATAGGAATCTGCAATATTCGCTCCACATCAATAGGCAACAACACCTCAGAAATAGTATCCAACCTCCAGCTATGATTAACATTGTCTATCAAAGCATCAACAGAGGTATTTTGGTCCATGATTCTGACCGGGGTGATGAGTTTACCGGTACCACTATTGCTAACCCAAGCATCATGCCACATTTTGATAGACTTACCATCTCCTATTCTCCATCGCACACCTAAATCAAGGATAGGACGAGAGCCCCAGTGCTTCACCATGCGTAACTAGGATTGGGACCCACATTTGCTTCTAAAATTTTCAATTTGAACCTATAAGTGTTTAATTTTGACGTTAAAGTGATCAATTTCTATATAATATAATTGACAGTGATATGTATTGAATTGTATGTTGTTATGTAGTCCATTTATTTTATTTATAATTGATATAATTAACATCATAACAGAAACAAGATAAAGTCATAATTGCTGCATGTTTGGTAATAATTGACAGTGATAAGTATTGAATTGTATGTTGTTATGTAGTTCATTTCTTTTGTTTATAATTGATATACTTAACATCATAACAGAAACAAGATAAAGTCATAATTGATGCATGTTTGGTAATAATTGATACTGTTAAGTTTAAAACTTACAGCTACATTATGTAGTATCACTAGTACTCTTATTATGTTCCATTAGAATCATCATGTTGCATTGAATAAAAGTACTTGTATTGTACAATATTTCTAACACTATTATTGATAGTGTTATTAACCATTCATTTGTTGTTTAAAATTTATCCATAGAATGATAAAAATAACATTTTATTAACTTCGTTCTCAAAATGTGAAACAAAATCATATTTAGGTAGAAATTGATCAGTTTAATGCCACAACTGATCACTTATAAGTTCAAATTGAAATTTTTACTTTAATTGATATGTTTAAATAATACTTTACGTTGAAACTGATATCGTTAAGGTCAAAATTGATACCGTTAAGGTCCAAATTGAAAAATGCCCATAAAATGAAAAAAAACCAAACAATGAAAATCTAAAGGGCAAAGCACGCGCGTGTAATACAAACGCCTAACAATAGGCCGGCCCAGATCTCGTCTTAGAATAGGACGGTCTCGTCCAAGGTTTTGTGTTAATGCATTGGGCCTGAAAAACGTCTTTCAGATTGACGATCTCTCAGAAAACTAGCCATTTGTTTTACTTTAATCAAGCCTTTTGTGTCCTAAAACACTTTAATATTGCTAAATAGAGAGACAGAGGAGAGATTTAAGATATTCAAGATATTTTAATGGAGTTTGTGTGCGTGGAGATTCTGAATTAGGATTTACTGGAAAGAGCAAAATGAATTGGAAAAGTAAATTAACTGATTCGTTGCTAGTAATAATAAATAAATAAATAAATAAAGTTGGTTAAAAAATTCAACGGTCTTTGTTCGTTTTACTAACAACATACAAAGAGAGTTGAATGTTTTAACCGACTCCCCTTTATTTGTTGTTAGTAACAACGAACAAAATACTTATGTACGTTTTTTTTTCACACAAACCACAAAACACTTATTTTGGAAAATTGTTAGGAGCAAAATTATTTTGAGATTTTTTTGTAAAAAAAAGTTTATTTTATTCCAACATTCTACAATCACAAATTCTTGTGAGAGATGGTCTCTTTGAGAGACCATATCTAAATGGGCCGACCTATTATATATTTTTAAAATATTGTAAGTAGACATTAAGAATAATGTGAGTAGACATTTAAAATATCGAAAGTAGGCATTAATACTTACATTATCATTATACTGTGAGTAAGGTTCAATGATAATGTAAGTAGGTATTAAGAATATGATAAATATACATTAATTTTTAATATATTAAATTTAAGATACGTCTCTTAAAAAGACGATCTTTCACGAGACCGGCTCTTCTCCAATTGTGTAAGAAATGGGCAATGGAAACAAGTTCTCCTAATTAGTATTTGGGCAAAATGTTCAAAGCCCACCGAATGACTATGACCCATCTACCCATCTACCCAACCAACGTTACGATTCTAGAACCCTCCTTTAACGAATTTGCGAAACATTATTACTTATCCTCGAATCTTCTAGGGTTTCATTATCCTCTTCAAATCATCTAATCTTCCTTACTCTTTTGGCTCACTCTCTGCATCGATTTTCTACTCTCCAATACCTCAACCCACCACTTAACTGGTATGATTGCTTGCGTTTCTGTTTGAACATTCAATTTTTTGTTCCTCTTTACCTTCATTCGCAAATTGGTTGCACTATTTGCTATTTTTATTCATTATTTCTGATGGGTTAATGGGTCTTTGAGCTAAATACAATTCATGAATTGCATTTATGTATATTCACTTCATTCTTGTTAATGGGTTGATGGGTTTTTGAGCTTAATTTGAATTAGGGGTAGTTTTTTTTCCGTATTTTTTCTTGTGGCTTGATATGCATTTTCCTGAATTTATTTGAAACTGAAAATTGTGGAAGCAGAGAAATGGCAGCAGCACAACTTACATCAGCAACTGTATCAAGCAGGAACTTGCCTACTTTTGAAGGGCTTAGGCCTTCATCAGTCAAGATTAATGCTTTTGTATCATTAAGGCAAGGGCTTAACCAGAAGTCTTTCAGACCTCTTGTTGTTAGAGCTGCTACTGTTGTTGCTCCCAAGGTACTTATGTTTTATTTAATTTGACCTCTTATTTCTTATTTTGGTTAAGCGTTTTCTTTGTTCTTTTACTTTTTAATAGAGTATAACTTTCTTGTTTGGAATTCAGCTTTGAAAGTAAGTATAGTATGTATTCCTTGCACAAATATTTTGCACAACTGTTGGATACACTGGGTATGATGATGAATTGTTGGATGTTATACTAATTTTTGTTTTGGTACTGTTTGAAAGATTCTTGCTAAGGATGGTGTGATGGATTCATGGTTGTTTTAGTATCTTTTTATGACTGATTAAAGTATGATTGATATTGATGTGGTCTACTGAGAATTGATGTATTAATGTTTTGTTTGGATGAGTGGTGATTGCATGGGATGGACAAATGATTGTTTTAGTATATTTCTTTCCAAAGGCAAATCCAAAAAGAATTATTACCAGGGCCAATATTATTAGTATGACCTCTGGCCTGGTGTAATTAGCTGGAAATGCTTTTGCCAAAGCACATAGAAAGTCGTGTGTTCGAACACTAAACATTAGTTTAACATACTACTTTATTTTTTATGATCCGGGCCATGGCCTATGAGAACTCGGGTCTAGATACACTCTTGTTTCTTTGCACTGAAACGAGACTTATTCAATTGTATTATACTTCCATTTATGGATGAAGGTAGTGTTATTCATGCCAATATATTCGTGTGAAAGTTAGAAGGGGATTTGCTCGAATCCTCATATCATATTTAGTAGAGATGCCTTGATTAGCTTTGTGGAGAAGACTGTAGATATCTGGCTGTGAGAATTACTGATGTTCTTGACTGATATTATTTGCTACCTTGAGATTCTTGAGCCTGAAAGATGTAGCTCTTCAACTTCTGATCTTGACATTCATCATTGATCAAGTGTTGTTACCTCGAAACTGTGCATACGTTTATGTTGATGTATTGTAAGAATGTTTTGCTGGCTTTGTATTTTCAACCACATCTAGAAGAGTTAACTTTGTTTGAACAAGTTATCTTCAATAACATGAATACAAGATCAATTACTAACTACAGATGATCAATTGGACAGTATACCTCGCTTAAACCTCTGGCCGATAGAGTGCTGGTTAAGATCAAGGAAGCCGAGGAGAAGACATCCGGTGGAATTTTGCTACCAACAACGGCCCTAACTAAGCCCCAGTCCGGTGAAGTGGTAGCTGTTGGAGAAGGCAGGACTGTTGGAAAGAGTACAATAGAAGTTGGTGTGAAGGTAAATCTTTAGTTGATTATGTGTGGTGCTAAAATAGTGTTTGGTGGTTGAACATTATTTTTATACCCTGTATTTCGGCAGACTGGTAGCCAGGTTGTGTATTCCAAGTATGCAGGGACCGAGCTCGAATTTAATGGGTCAAACCATCTGCTACTCAAGGAAGATGACATTGTCGGCATTCTTGAGACAGATGATATCAAAGATCTTAAACCTATGAATGAGAGAGTTCTTATTAAGGTCAGTGCTCTAATATTCATGTCTTGATGTCTCTACCTGTGATTTAATCGATCGGGGTTCTTTTTTTCATCGCTTATGGATATGTATGCATATGTGATTAGTATATGAGCAATTCAAAGAACTTGCATTTGGATTTTAAAAGAATTTTTGGCGTCATCTAGTTGTAAATGACCAACTTTAAAGTGTATTGAAGGCAACATGTTTGTATTATCGAGTCGAGGGATTCTTTGGCCGCATTCTCTTTTATGGGTATGAATTGACGGCGCCTTCCTTTCCTCCTCAAATCCTGATTAGTCTTTCCTATGAATTGGATATACCGGGTAGGATGATGATGATAATGATGAATTGAAGGGGATAGTTGTTTTTTGCATATATGATCACGGAAAGAATGTAAAAAATTTTGGAGAGGGAAGTTAGATCTTCGTTACACGTAACTCGTACCCCTCTTCTCAACACAAGTGCCCTTGTCTTGCTCTTGTTGACACTTCAACATGGGTATTGAACAAATACACATTATTTTGGGTCATTAATCATATTTATTTCACTAATTAGGGTATTAAACCAATACACTTTCTTCAACTAAGTAGTAGGAGTAATTATTAGAGAGTTCCTGATTTATCCTACAAAGCATGGGATAATACTCCCACCATATTCTTAACATGGGATTTGTATAGGGATTTTAATGAAATTGTTGACCAATTGCCTACATTCCTACATTTACATCCCTATATTCACAATCCCACATAGCTGAATATACCATTAGGCTTTCAGATGTATCTGTTATTTTCTTTGTTCCCTAAAATACGGCTAATGAATCTGATCACCTTTGTGTCAAAAATATTAGGTTGCTGAGGCCGAAGACAAAACCGCTGGAGGTCTATTATTGACAGAGGCCGCTAAAGAGAAGCCATCAGTCGGCACTGTAATAATTCTTTCTACAATTTCAAATCCCTTTTCTGGTCTTCCTTTTTCATACCCTCATTGATCATTAACAATCTAATTATAAAATAGGTGATCGCTGTCGGTCCTGGTCCGCTCGATGAGGAAGGTAACAGAAAACCGTTGTCACTTTCGACAGGGAGCACAGTAATGTATTCCAAATATGCAGGAAATGAGTTCAAGGGTAAGGATGGTTCCGACTATATAGTTCTTAGGGCATCCGATGTCATGGCTGTGCTTTCTTAGGCATAAATCCCAGAAAGTATGTAGAAGGATTGCTTAGATGGTAATGATTTTGGTAGCAATCTGCAGGGGACTCCAAGTGTTTATATAGCTGTATTTCAAATTTTGATTCTTGAGCTTATTGTTTTATTTAGCAAATTTTCTACTTGAATAATACTTATCTACCCTTATATTTTGGTTCATTGTTTTTTTGGTTGTATACTCTTTTAGCAAATTATGAAAACACTGAGGGAAAATCACATGCAACATTTTCCTAGCCAAGGCTTTCAACAAGGATCATTTAAACTCTTTCCTCTTTGCCTTTATTTTATATCCTTTGATTTTGATAAATAATAGGTCTTCTAAGTTAAACCTCCATACTTGGTACTTTAATGACGCTTTTTTGGCCAAGGGTCTTTCCACCGAACATATTTCGTCCTTGTGTAGGGTTAAACTCCTTTGTAATCTCGTGAGTTCAAATTCGAGTTTTTGTCATGATTGATCCATGAAAAGAGTTTAATCTAATGGCGGTTTTTGGTAAACTTAATGATATAGAATGTGAGTTTCTTCATCATCATAATTGTGTTGGGTAGAGAGGTTTTAGTCTGGTTTGAGGACCTATCATTCAGTTTATTTTTTGGATGTACAAGTTTAATTTAATCTTACATCATGTACCTGCTTGGAGAAGATTGTTACAGTCAGTCAGCCACTAGACAAGTTTTGCAGATTAGTAATGTAGACTTATACTCTTCTCATTAAAATGGGTGGCCTTAGTATCTACTCAGTGAGTGACGCTAATTACTATGTTTTCCTTACTTTTCGTCTTCAAGCAAGCTTGCTTCAAACTAAGATCTTGTCTATTAGTGGTATTATTGTAATAGTGTTATTGGCAGTCTTGTTGCTAGTTACATGCTCACCCCGAAACAAGTTGTTCATAGCTCCACCCATGAATTGCATGCCCGTGATTATCTACTAACAATTTCTATTGAAGGTTTATTAAGGGTAGTTTATGTCCAAGTTGCAATGGTCTCAAAACAGACAAATTGGGGATTTAGGTTGTTCATTTCTCTAGTAGGTAGGTGTGAAGTTTAGGCATAGTGTGGTTCGTAATATGCTCGTGGATATTTGTTGCAATGCAGTGAATTCTGTGCACAAGGAGGCACCAATGGGGTTTCTCTTGGTACCTCAAAGGCTGAGAAAGATCTTTGAGCGGTTTACTTATTTTTGTTTAATTGGGTTCATGACAAAAATGTTTATTTGAATGTAACTGGTGATTCCCCCTTTGCTAACACATGCGTCTATTCTTAGGCTCCTAGTGCTTCTTTAGCTAATAGTGTAGAAAGGAAGAAGAAAATACGAGGTTAAGTTTGAGGAGAATGAATACAAATTATCTCATTTGTAGGGGGTCTATGAGTCATTTGTATGGTTTTAATATAAGCTTATGGCCCTATCTATTATGAGGCATAAGGGAGAATAAAGGAGTATGTAGTGATATCATTTAAAATGGATGGTGTGGTATTATTTTATGTATAGTATGAGATCTAAATAAAATATTTCAACTACATGTTTGTATTCATTTTCCTCAATTGAAGTATTTTATACGCTGTCTTATATATATTATAAATAAAATAAAGTTACTTAAAAGGAGAATCACCCAATATACAAGACATCAAATTTAAAAGGCCTAACTTACACTTCAGATCTAGAGCAACATAAAACGTGAGTACATCACTACTATGAATTATAAAAATAGTATGCTCAATATAAACTCATATATGCTCTCATGTATTACATGTAATTTTGGGCGTCATTTTTTAACTATAAATTCTAACAAAAACTAGTCCCTATCAACTATTTGTCAGTTTTTGTTATATAATAATAATAATAATAATAATAATAATAATGATAATAATAATAATAATAATAATAATGATATATAGTTTTCCTAAAGGTACCTCTTGTGGTAGGGATGGGCTTAGAGCCCAACATCTTAAAGACATGCTGGGAGGTGCGGCATTTGTATCGCCGATTCCTTGTTGTGCTATATCACTGAGGTGGTTAATCTGCTATTGAGTGGCAAGTGTCCTAGTGTGCTTGGGGGTTTTATCGCTAGTGCACCGCTTACCCCGTTGGTTAAGCCGGGGGGCGGTATTCAACCGATTGCAGTTGGTACGGTTTGGCGGCGACTTGTTTCTAAGGTTGGGGCGTCGGTTATTGGGAAGACCTTGCACACCTATTTCGAAGATTTTCAGTTTGGGGCTGGTACGCAAGGGGGTGGTGAGACTATTCTTCATTCTGTTAACCAGATCGTTGAATGCAAAGGCGACGTTGTTGGTTTCTCCATGCTCTTGGTGGATTTTCAAAATGCCTTCAACTTCGTTGATAGGAGTGTCATGTTGGCTGAAACTAGGCAGCAGTGGCCTTCCCTTGCCCCTTGGGTGGAGTTTTGTTATTCCCAACCTGCTCGGCTGTATTATGGTAACTCTGTTCTTTGGTGTTGCCAGGGTGTTCAGCAAGGGGACCCTTTAGGCCCTCTTCTTTTTTTCCTTATCCTACATCCCTTGGTCTTGAAAATTCATCAGTCCTGTAAGCTTGACCTCCAGGCTTGGTATCTTGATGATGACACTATTGTTGGAGATACCCTCATGATCGCTAAGGCCTTGCACATTACTAAGGAGGAAGGGCCATCTCGTGGCTTAGTTCTCAATCTAGATAAGACTGAGCTTTTCTGGCCTTCGGAGGACCTTAGGAGTAGGGTGGAGGGGGTTTTCCCAACTAACATATCTCGCCCTTGTGAGGGGGTGAAACTTCTTGGCGGACCAGTGAGTTCTAATCAGAGCTTTTGTCGCAGCTTTTCTTTAAAGAGGGTTTCTAAAACCATTGAGCTCATGACAGCGGTTAGCAAACTCCATGACCCCCAATGTGAGCTTCTCCTCCTTCGTTATTGTGCTGGGGTTGGTAGGTTATTTTATGCCTTGAGGACTTGCCCTTCAGATTGGATCGGGGAAGCACAAGTCCAGTTTGATCTCGCTTTGTGCTCTTCTCTGTAGAAGATTGTTACGGCATCTGGACCAGGTTTTGGAGACTGGCAATGGAGATTAGCCACCCTCCCCATCAAGATGGGTGGCCTTGGGATTTACTCGGTAGGCGATGTTATTAACTATGCTTTTCTTGCCTCTCGCCTTCAAATCAGTTCGCTCCAAGCTAAGATCTTAGCTCATAGTGATGTTTCCTCCTTGGGTTCGACTTTTGAACGTGCTCTTGGTCTCTTTCAAGTTCTTTGTGGCTCCAACGCTATTTCTCTCAACGATGAACCCGCTGCCCCCCAAATGATAAAAAAATTGGCATGGGCTTACTTTAATGTTGTTGAGAAAAGCCTTGCGTCTAGTTACAGTCTCACCCCAAGACAAGCTGCCATTCTTAGCTCTTCTCGGGAACCACACGCCCAAGACTTTCTGCTCACCATCCCTATTGAAGGCTTGTGGCATAAAATGAACCATCGCTAGTATCGAGCTGTCTTGTGTTATCGGTTGGCTATTCCCCTTTTCTCTGAAGGTAGTCTATGCCCAAGCTGCAACAATCCCAAAATGGATAAATGGTGGGACCACGTTGTACACTGCTCTAGCGAGATTGGTGTTAAATTTCGACACAATTTGGTTCGGGACATGCTTGTTGATATCTATTGCAAAATGGATAAATGGTGGGACCACGCTGTACCCGCGGATATTCTTCTTTTCAATTGGCTACATGGAAAGGATGCATGTGTAGATGTCACTGGAGGTTCGCCCTTTGCCGGCACAGGAGTCAGCGCTTGGGCACCTGGTGTCTCTTTAGCTAATGCTGCGGAAAGAAAGAAGAAGAAATACGCTGCGACGTGTGAAGAGAATGGTTACAAATTTATCCCGTTCGCGTTTTCCACCTTTGGAGAGTTGGGCGAGGATGCTCTTGAGCTGCTAGCAAGGATTGGTTCGTTTTCCGTGAGTAACTCAGGCAACACTAAGTCTAGGATATACATTTTCCAGAGATTGGCTTTTTGTATTCAAAAGGGTGTGGGTGCTCAGCTTGTTGCTCGACTCCCCACCAACTTTTTGTAAAGTATTTTTTCTATGGAATAAAATATATAAATAATAATAATAATAATAATAATAATAATAATAATAATCACGTTTTATAATAATAATAATAATAATAATAATAATAATAATAATAATAATAATAATAATAATGAAAAATTATAAAAAAAACTACCTAATCTATACACCTTTTTTAAACAACTACCTTATCTAAAATTTTTTGCAAAAAACTACCTTATATAACACAAATCTTTGCAAATGACTACCTTTTAACGAATTTTGTCAGTTGACTGTTATCTTTAACCTTTGACCGGCACGCTTGTGGCACGTGATTACTTAAAAGGTAGTCATTTGCAAACATTTGTGTTATATTAGGTAATTTTGTAAAAAAAATTAGATAAGTTTCTTAAAAAAAAGGTGTATAAATTAGGTAGTTTCTTATAATTTTTCCATTTATAAAATATTATATTTATATAATATTAAATTAGGTAGTTATGATTGTATTGGAAGTATGAGAGAAAAAATAATTAAGTAATAGTATAATGTAATGATTGTATTGGAAGTATGAGAGAGAAAATAATTAAATAGTAGTGTGAAGTAAGGAAAGTGGGGTTTTAAGGGGTAAAAATGAGATGAAAACTTTCCAAAAATGAAAAGTATTCTAAAGTGGAAAAACTTATGGAACTACCCATTTTAGTAAGGTGGAAAAACAAAAAAGAACAGAGAGAGTATATATTAATCATATTAATATTATATATTAAATTAATCATATTAATGTTACTTAAAACAATACAATCAATGACTATATAATTTTTTTTTGATATTATAAGATATTTAATACAATACAAACTATATTGTTTTACAAATCTACTCCTGCCAACTCTACTATCTCCTACACCAAACAAAAAACACCTTACTCGCCCTTTCTCCTTCTCTTAGTGTCTGATTTTAAAAACAATTTTGTTTATATGAACAAAATATCTTTAAATGTTGAATATTTTTAAAATTAACATTGAGTTTTTATGAGATAATTGGAGACTCCTTTTTCATTTCTTTTGATTCCTTTCAAAATAATCGATTGGATGAAAGAAGAATAATCTTTCATTGATATCATACAACATCCACTCAAGAAACAAAAGAAAATGAACAAGACATAAAATCGTCACTATGTTTTTTACAAAAATTTATAATAACTCCACTCTGACATATCAGTTTTAGAGTTTTTCATAGTTTGAAAAACTCTTTACGTATCCAGTTTTTAAAATGAACAAGGTCGTAATTGATCACTTTAACGTCGGCATTGAAGACTTTAAAAAAATTGATTCATTTGATGTTCTAAACTTGTAAGTAGAAATTGATCACGTTCATGTCAAAATTGATCACTTTTAGATCAAAAATGAAAATTTTAATTAATTTCTTTAAAAAGTATATCTTGATAACTTGATTGACCACTTTGTATATAATCGATCTTTTAAAGTCAGAATTGATCAATTTAAAGTCAAATTTGAATAATTTAAACTAATTGATTTATTTAAGGAAAACATATAAGAAACTACCTAATCTATACACCTTTTTTAAAAAAATTACCTTATCTAAAAATTTTATTTTTTAAAAAAAAAAAAAAAAGTAATCACGTGCCACAGACGTGCTGGTCAAAGGTTAAAGATAACAGTCAACTGACGAAATTCGTTAAAAGGAAGTCATTTGCAAATATTTGTGTTATATAAGGTAGTTTTTTGCAAAAATCTTTAGATAATGGAGTTTTTTTAAAAAATGTGTATAGATTAGGTGGTTTCTTATAATTTTTCCTAATAATAATAATATAGTTAGATCTGATTTTTTCTACTTTAGTTTGATTTGATCTTACTCTTATTTAATTTCATTTGACATGTTCTATCTTATCTCATTGAAACTTTGTAATCTGATTTGAACATCTAATCTAATTCCAACAAAAATAAATAAAAAATTTAAAAATTAAGTTGAAGAGAACATAGATTAGTAAAAATAATATGCAATGCTATGAAGTATTTAACAAAATCATTTTCATACACTAATTTGAAAACTTTCATTTAACTAAACAAAATCTAGATGTGCTACACAAATAGCATTTACATTGTCATATCACAATTCACAAGTGATACAATAGATGGCATGAAATTCACTCACCCACCCCCTTTTACATATGGAGTCAGCACTACACAAAGTACAATCTACCACAACACTAGCTTTATAGATAGGTTGCATGAAAACAAATTGGCTGTTACAAGGTAAACCCGGTCCATGCTCTATTACCTAAAGGACCCACGGTTTAACATCCCGCTTCTAGCTCGATTTGGGCTCTACATTATGGTTGAAGAGGGAGACTCGGGTTCGTAAATAAATATATAAGTTACATCGACGTATTCTCGCTATATAAGCCAGCAGTCTACCCAAGTATATGGTACCTTCAATTGATGAATGGATGTATCGTAAGTGCAAAATCCACAAGTTCCGTTTTGATTGTGTGCTTCAGCTTTTCATCAAGCGATTCAACGGGTATTAGTGGTTTGCACTTCTATTGGAAAATTAAGGCAGCCGAGCACAGTCTGAATACGAAACGCTATCGATTGAATGAGGCAGCAGAGTGGTCATCATAGTGTCCTCTCCATGCATTGCCACTGTCGGTGCCACTAGAAGCTTGGTTAGGGATCGGTCCATTTCCTAGATCTCCATCCAAACTCATCTGTTGCACCTCAACAGATGATAGTATCTTTATGCTTTGAACACAATTCACAAATTCACTGCCGTTGAGAAACGAGAATGAACGTTAAGAACAAAAGGACAACGGTTGAGCAATTCATAAATTCTAAAATAGGAAATCAAAAATATACTTACTCCCATGGATCATCTCCCACCAATAGAATGTCATTTTCGTGATCTACGTAGACCAGTTTCCACTCTGTTCTTTGAGGATCTTCAAGTTGTCCTTCAATACCAAACATACGAGCAAGGTCACGCCTGAGATCATCATATCCCTTGTAACGGGTAACGTCAATGGATCTACCAACTGACCCTCGCTTTTGCACCTTGGAGTAATAAAAGTTTAAATACGTTATTTAATAGCAGAATCAATTCCGATTCTTAATGCTCAGACATTGGTATGGCACTTAGACACATCATTTTAGACGTAAAATTGAATATTTAGACGTATCCGACACGTGGACATGTACCATCATCAGACATCAGTGCTCGAGTCCAAGTATCATAGCCCACTATAACAAGCTGAAACACAACAGATACTAGAAGATAACTAAAAGAAACCTGAAGAAACACAACTACTTTATTACCAAATCAACGAGTCTTGAAATGGATGGTAGGACAAAAGAAATCTTAGTTTAGAGTTAGAGTTCAGATCCTCATTCAATGTTTAATTCTAGTTAAATTGCATATCAATATACATAAATGTCAAGTGTGTGAGCATCATGAAATGGCATTTTTATGAAATGGATTTATCATGAAAGATCATAATCAAGACTACTAACCTTTGTATATGTCCTCATACGTTGTTGAGTCTGGTTTGGCCATATTCCACCGCCTAAAACCGCAGGATCATTAATTGCTGCGACATCATTCGAACACCCTGACTTGAACGGCATATCGGGAACTCCAAATGACTGGGAACTCATTGCAGCAGCTGACAATTCTGTTTCAATGTCTCTGGGGGTACTATTGTAATTAGAAAGCAAGTTATGGAGCTCCTTTCCTGAGTCAAAACCTCTAGACAACAAGGTATCGGGTGTCAAAGCATCCATGCCAGTTGAAAGAGGAAGATTATTCCTTGGATGGGACTGCACATCACCATCCAACCCAAAACTAGGGAGTGATAGATTCTGTTGAAGTCCACTAGCATCCAAGCCAAATGAAGTGATAGAAGACGACGCCTCCAACGGATCAGCAATGATGCCATTGATTCTTGGAGGTTCTATTACTTTTGAGCTGGGAATCTCATTCTTGAGCCTGACATCAGGTTTTTCTTGAAGATCTTGCACCAAATTGCTATTGGGTTCAACTGAATGATCCACTAACAAGTTCCGCCCAAGCTGATTCCGGTTTAAGAAGTTTGAATTGGGAATCTGGCAATTATTTGAGGAAGGTGATGTCGAACATGATGGAGCATCCCCATCAGTCGGGCCAGATAAAGATCTTACTAACCCACTTGTTTTCTGCATTCCCTGATGCTGAACCGTTATTGGAGTAGAATTCATAAGCGGGGAAGTGGAAATTGTGCTGACACCCACTTGTGGCGGATACTGAGTTAAAGGACGATGCTGTAAAACTTGGTTTTGCTGAGCAACATGAAGTTGAGACGTTACTTGAGGGTGGACTTGACTTATAGGAGACAACAACGGGTGTGATTGTTGAGGCTGTTGTTGATTTAGTTGTGGCTGCGGTTGTTGATGTTGTGCCTGTGGCTGCTGTAGTTTTTGCAGCAGTTGGAGTTGAAGTTGATGCTCCGAGAGGCTTTGTAGGACAGATGGCCTTTGCGACAGGCTCTCTTGAAGTAACTGCTGTGAAGGCGGTTGCAATTGTATCGGTTGCTGCTGCTGCTGCTGTTGCTGTTGCTGCTGCTGAAGTCTCTGGAAAACGTTAGTTTGCTGTTCGGTTTGTTGCTGAAACTGCATATCTGGGGCTAACGATGTTAGTACGGAGTCTTTGTTGACCGGAAAATTCGGTGGCGTCTGATTATTTCCTCCTATCATCTGTTGGTGATGAAGCTGCCCGTACATTTGAGGCTGAGGCAAATTCTGACTTAAATTCTGGTTAGGAGATACAAGACCGCTATTTACAAATGTCGATTGTGCTATTTGCTGCTTTTGAGGAGCTATCTGTTGCTGCTGTAATTGTTGCTTCTGCAGCTGTTGTTGCAAGGGTTGTTGCGGCTGCGGCTGCGGCTGTGGCGTCTGCTGCTGCGAGTTAAGAGGATTCTGCAGCAATTGCTGTAACTGCTGTTGTTGCGACCATGCCGTAGGTAGCTGCTGTAACTGACTCATTTGGTTTTGTTGGACAGCTTTGCTGAACTGTATATTTGGCATAGACATCGATGGAGATTGAAAGTTTAACAGCTTAGATGGATCATCTGTACCCAGACTACCTTGTAAGGCAGATGCTGTAAGCATGGATGGGAAAATTCCCGCTTGCGTCCCAGGAAACTGATTATTTTGTTGCATGCTCATCCACTGCACTAGACTCAAACCAGGAAATATCGAGTTAGGAACGTCTTTCATGCCAAAATCATCACCAAGCCAAGGCATACCCCGCTTGAACATATTCTCCATGTCTGAATCGTCGTCTGTAAACAGAACCAATGTTGATGATATGAATTAATGACATTAGGAGCAAAATGATAATATGGCATACTAAGGTTTAGCAGCATACCAGGCATCCCCGGCTGTTTAGGGAACTTGGGTCTAAAAAATGGTGGAGGACATATGTAGAATGGAGTGACAACGGGCTCAATATCCCATATAGAAACTCGACTTGGCCGTTCCCCAGTTGTAGATTCATCCCAGCCAACCTTTCAATGAGAAAATTTCTGATTAGCCATCCACAGGTAAGATGAAGGTTCTAATTTGCAAGAAATAAGCAAAGCTAACATTTAACAAGGTGAACAAAAGTTTGATTCTTGAACTCCGACCAGTGTAACATAATTCACCATTTAATTCGCTTTTTAAATTCACGATTAGCTCAAAATGACCCTGAAATAGCCCAAAACCGACCATAATTCGCATATTTTTATTCGTGATTTGCAAGGAGATTAGTGAATCGCGTGACAGTGACTTTGACAAGATAGGTCATACAACGAATACCATGTGACAATCCAATATACACATTTCAACAATGGCGTATTGCACAAATTGGGCATATTTTTACCAATAGTATCTTAGGAAGGTGCAACAAGAAACAGCAACATAGTCTCTACTCATGTTTTCGATAGTATAAATGAAGCGGAAAACAATATTCTGTAAGGATGGCCGATATGCCTTCGAGAAGCAGGGCAGTACCTGAAGGTTACGCCACTGAGAGTTTTTCCATCGCACAGGATCAAGGTCACTTATGCCTGTTATCGTACCCATGTACCTACGTACACCACACTCCTCCGTTTCGAACATCATCCTGAATCGCATGCCAAGAGAAGCTTGGGTGTACATTGCTTTATTATACTTTGCTAACGGAACTACAAACTCCGCTGGACTAGCCCTACAATATCAGTTCAATACCAGAGATTCTTGTCAGACACACATCAAACGAGGACAAAAAAAATTCTAAATTTACGAACAGTAATATACCTTGGATTATAAAATATCGTAAATGGACTGTTATTATTAGCAGCATGAGCTGCAGCAGCCAGAATTCCAATATGCATGCTATCACTGGATATAACGGATGATGCAAGGGCAGGTTGCTGTCTGTTTGCACGCCGTATGCCTAGAAGAAGTTGTGATTTCTCATCTCTACAAGCAATAAGAGTAATTGAATCAGCTAAGAAACTAGTACTACATGTAAGAGAAATATATTTTTTTTTTGATGAAACATGAAGGTGAAAGATACCTAATGAAGAGAACTGAATCACCGGCAAACAATCTCTTAGAGCTGACAAAAACACTCCATCCAGTAGTTAACAAGTGTCTTTTTGGTTGGCCTGAAATTAATAAAATTCGAATTATTGAACTCACATAATTACGCATTATTGATGAAACATGAATTCACAATATAGTCTTCCTCAGTGATGCAAAACGCTTTGAAACTTAAAGCTATATGCATACTACACAACAATGTAGCGTAATTCGTTAGTTAATTCGCCTTTTGAATTCGCGATTCGCTCAAAATGACCCTAGTATAGGTAGAAGTCAATTTCTCATGGTACTTGAAGAATCCAAGTCCATTGAATAGAACAATCTCGAGCCAAGACAAGGTAGAAGTGTCAACAACTACACCCTCATTATCGTAATGCATTTGGGATGTGTTGAAAGGTAGTGTTTAAACTTCGTTAAAATCTTAAGGCATCAGCCATCAGTAAGCCATTTACACTTTCAGGGTGTTTAATTCCGAGATCCATTTAAACTAGTCAAAATAGATGATTCTAATCTCAAAATAAAATAAAGATCTTTGATGGCTTACATCATTAGAGGCCATGTAGGGAAGAAAGTGTGAAAAATTGCGATAATTTAACAAAAATAAGGAGTATACCTCGATAAATATGTCGGAAGGTCCATGTTTGGCCATGTAAATCTTTAGCCATCAGTTCTTGAGCAGGAGGTTGCATGGAAAAATCCTATCAATCATCTTTTAGGTAAGCACAATATCAAGGTAATGAAGAAAGACGACAAACAAACATGTATTTAATTCTTTATTTTTTAAATTTGAACTCACCAAAGGCGGAAAAATCTTCTCAGCAGCTCGACGAGGTACAGAAAATCCGCCGTGTGTGCTTGTGTCACTAGCTGTAAGAGTTTTGCAGAAAAACTCCGCGGGCTGCCGACTTTGTTTAAGGGCTAATTCAGATTGGAGTAAAGCTTCCCTATCATACTGTAACAATATTTAAACAATTTCAACAACGAAGGGAGGATCACACAAGAAATTAGAAAAAACAACTAAATAACCGATGGCCTTACTTTGTTAACAGGTTGTAGGGTCATCTGTGCATACACCTCATCAGTTTCGAGATCAGCCTAATATCATGTAAAAAGAGTAACACATGAGGCTCCACCAACACGCAACATGTTAATCAAAAAATTCATCTACTTGCATCAATTTACAACAGTTTAATAGGTAACAATAATCGATGGATGTAAAGATAAGGAAGGACTATATCAAATAAATATGTAATTTCGAAGAAAAATCCTAGGCCATACTAATTCTCATTGATGTTTACTACCACCCATTACCACTTAAAAGATGGCAGTGAAAGGAAATTGAATTTAGAACACCACATAATGTTAATTTTTTTTTCAAAATAACAGTATCTCAATGACTCAATTTATTACCACCTACCAAACAGCCCAGATATTCACACCATCGAATAATCCAATTTTTAAGTATATGACATGTATTGGAGCCTTTACCATCAGATTAAGCTTTTAATTGAATTCTTTTTTACATCGTATCAGAAGCCAAGGCAACAGGTTTAAATCCCATCCACCCCTTATTTCAAGCAGAACTAGTAGCTATAAGTATATGGGAGACTTGTGTTGCATCCACACAACTAGCCCAAAGAGCTCTCGTGTGAGAAAGCTCCATAGAATACATAAAATATATTAGAGTCTTAATCATCAGCTTAAGCTTTTGGTCAAACCTAACCACTTTATCATCGGAAAAACAGACAAGCACAAAAGTAAGATGTATGATTAGTGATGTAATACATGTAGAGTGATATTATGCAGCATGCAAATCAACTTGGAAGGAAGATTTGGATAGCTTGGGATTCCATCAGTCTCCTTTTGCATAGAGGCTGCTACCTGCAAATACAAAGATTGAAGAATAATTTTTGTTAGAAACAAAACTTTTGCATTTAAAACAAATTGGCATAACAGGAAAATGACATACTTGTTCACTGTGGCCTTGTGGGAAATAAACCACAAGACTTCCAACAGGAGGAACAGCAACCAGTGGTCCAGCACAAGCATGCCACAACTCTGAATTAATGGCCCTTCCCTCTGTCATACATTCCAAACACAAAGAGTTAAACATTGAAGCCGTCTCGTTCATTTTTCCAGCCCCAGAGCGAAAAATAAAAAGGTCCCTAGAAATTTTTGTATTGTTATATTTTCACTATTTTGTGAAAAGGCCTTAATGACTCATATTACGTATACCTAAATTTAAGTAAAGTTAATATCAACCTTGTTAATGAAAATACATTTATCGGGCCCTAAACAATATAGGGCGTTGAGCGATAGCCCGCTTTGACGTTACTAATCAACGGCCACTTGAAAAAACACAAAGAAATCATCACAAGTGAATGATCATTTTTTTGACATCTAAACACAAGCAATCTCACAAGTAGAAAACTACAAAAACAAACCCAAAATTAGAATTTACACCAAAATCTAAATGATCTTTATTTTTTTATTTTTTGAAAGAAAAACACCTTAAAATATTACACCATGAAAATAAATAAAACTCCACCTATAATAAGCATGTTTTGTAACTTGGATTAAGTTAGATATGCTGAAGAACATAGATGTATAAATAGCTTTCCGAATTGACACGATTAACCGAAATTGAGTATGACCTAATCCGACCCGAAAAAACTCATATTAGCAAAGAGATGATAAATGGGTAGAGCATTAAAAAAGAGAGATGCAGGCAGAAGTTTCAGAGCTTTTTTTGAGCTGCCAGTGGAAGATAAATGTCAGCTTCAGTCTATATCCTGTTATTCATTATGCTCTCCTTAATATCTTTATATCTCTTTTACTTGAATTTTTAATTTTTTTTTCTTTTTTTGGATGGATTATGTTTTCTTTTGCTTCAGGTATGAGGAATTATATGCAAACAACAAAAACAAACAGAAATCAAAAAAAATTAATGCCAAAAACCCAAAAAAATTATATTTTTGCTTATCAAAAATGAAAAAAAGGAAATAGAATAAAACTTTACCCTTTTTCACTATCCTACCCAACGTCAACTATTTTTTCATCTAGATCATCACATAAATTCAATCAACCCATCAAAAAAAAATTATTTTAAAATATTCTACTACCATTTTCATGGGAAATGATAACTCCTTGAATTCCTACCATATTAAAAAAAAATCTAAATCAAACATTAAAATTGGAAATTTTCTAAAATGGTAAACTTTTTTATTCTTTCTTCTTCTAGCTTTCATTGAGAAAAATGAAGCTAGAAAAACATCATGTAAATGTTTTTCCTAATAAAAACAAGATCAAAAACCAAACCACTATGAATCAAATCGAAAAAGTGATAGTGCTCCAACTAACCCAAAATCCATTTGTGATGATTGTTGAAAAATTTTAAAAAGCACGCCCACAACTTATACCAAAAAATATTGCGTGCAATGACCCAAATAAAATAATAATAATAAAAAAAAAAACTTCCATCACCTTCTCCAGAGTTAGGCATGAGACCATTAGTAGGAGCTTTCATGATTGTAAAAACCCACTAATTTATTCTAACAACCAATATTTTCTTCTTCAATACAACATAAAGCAGCAAACAATCAACCCCAGCATTGTCTTCAATCCTTTATTTGGATTTATCACTAATTTCAGCTCAATTTACTCAAACATTGCAGCTGAAATTTCATCAATATTGACCCCAAAAAAAGACCCAACTAGAGAAATTAATTGTTTCTCCAGAGATCAAGGAGTTGACAGCTTCCAATCAAATTGAAGTAAAAATAACTTCAAAGTTCATTAAATATACAAAATAACAAATACCCAATTCCTTAAATCGTGTAAGCTTCAATATAAAAAATATAAAAACAGAAATCGAAGCTTAATGAAGTTAAGATTTTGATAGAAAGAAGGGATTTTTAGTCCAAAAATGGTGATTTGGAAGAAGGAAAAGATGTATTTCCATGGAGGAGAGAAGAAATAATATTAAAAGAATTAAGGAGAAAAGAGAGAAAATGGAAAGGAGGGAGGCAAAGGGAACGGAAAGCAGCTTTTGAAGGGGAAGAGAAGAAAGAAGGAAGAAGCCGACATCCAACAGACTGGAGCAGGTCCCTCTACTTCTCTACTCTTTTTTCTCTTGGGATTTATTTATGGATTTTTATGTTGTTTTTTTTTATTTACTTTTAAGAGTTTTTTTTAACTATTCTTTTATTCTTGCCAATCTTTTTATATATTTTTCTAAGAATTTATTTGCTTCACCCCAAATTAAATTTACTATATTGAGCAAGTGACTTTGTATATTATTCCCCCATTAAAATAGTCTTATTTAGTTTTGAACTCTATTTAATGCATTTCAATCTTAAATATGTATCTATCTAAATAAAATTTTCAAATTTATATTAATGTATTAGGGGTATTTGGCAATTGGTTGTTCACTGTTGACTTTTTTAGTTGGCTTGTTTGACCAGCTGAAAATGTTGACTGTTTTTGTTGGCTTTTAAGCTAGTTAAAAAGCTAGCTGTTTGTGGAGATGTTTCGTAAATTTGAATATCGGTTGTTGGCTGATTATTAGAGAAAAAGTGGGCCAACAAGCCAAAAGTCAACTCAAAAAGCTAGCTGGAGCAGCTTTTTCATTTTGGCTTACCAGCTTTTCAGCTGCTTTAAAAGTCTTTTACCAAACGCTTTTTTTGGCTATTTGACCAACCAACAAGCCAAAAGCCAATTGCCAAACACCTCTAAAATTTGTATTAAAGCTAATTAATAAGATTTCATTTAACTGTGTTCTACCTCTGTTTTAAAAAAATGTATACCTTATAGATTAAGAATAAAATACAGATTGAAAGTAAACGATGAATGATGTTGAGCTTGTTTTAAACGGTGTCATGTTGTGGTGTATTGAGCTTGTCCTCTCAAGATCGATGTCTGACTATGAAAATTGTGTTGTTGGACATGTGTCATGTATGTGCTTCATGTCAAATCGTATCGTGAATGCTGCCATGTTGTATCGTGTAGTGCGTGGGCAGTTAGTGTGTCAGCCCTAGCCACTGCATCTTCAAGTGTTCTGCAAACAAGTAAGAAAATTTTACGAATTGAATTGAGAATTGAGATGAAATTTTAAAGCTAAAATAAATTACATTTCTTATTTGTTATGTTAAACTTTGTGAGGCATTAGGGCTAAAGCTCTTAAAGTTTCATTTTAAATATGTTTTTTTAGGGATTTAATTTAAATTTATTGAATTCTCTATTCATCCTCCTTGTAAATAAATAAGAACTTGAGATTTCTTCATATTTTTTTCATTCTCTTCTCCCAAGTCTATCTAACCCAACACTCCTTAGGTGAATATAAACATAATTAAATAGAATACTTGTGAAGAATGAGTGAGCTGAAAAGAAAATGGATTTCCATATAAAATACAAATGTATCATTATTATCAAAGAAGTAACAAGATTAAAAAGAGAGAGTATTATATGAATAACACATAAAAGTATTATTGTATGAGACAATCTAAATATGTGAGATGTGTTCTGTATATGAGATAGTTATTAGACGCGTCTTTTACATGTGCTCCTCGTAATTGACAAAATCCTCACTAGAGTAGATGTACGATTAAAGACAATTGTAACACATTTTTAATATTTTCAATACAGTGAACTTAGAACATACTTAGTAAATTTTTAAATTATTTTGGCAAAATTGTAATTTGCATTATTCTCTTCTCTGCTTTACTCACAAATTCTTATTTTAATTTGTTTTTTTACACTATGTATCAATTAATCTTTATTTTTATTCTATATTTAATTTATAAATTTAAACATAATTAAATACAATTTTATATTATTATATATAATTAATAACACATTGGGCATGTCTAAAAAAATAAACGAAAACCTATTAGTTAAATAAAAAAGAGTATACAAAGTATAATATGCTTTTATTTGAGGTAGTCTTATCTTCTTTTTTATTCTTTTATTTTATTATTTTACTTCATTCCCTTAGTAGTAGCTATTTGTATATTGTTGTCTCCCCTAAATTGCTCTTCAATAGTGCATTAGTTAATTGCTCAATCATCCAGTCAAGATAGGTTAATCAATCAACTTTTTTGGTGAGTGAGATCATAATTTCCGGGATTTCGTATGAATTTTACTAATTCAAATGTTTTTAGAGTTTATTAAATTAAATAAATTATCTTATTTTACTTTGATTTTCATTTATTAATTGAGCCAAAGTTTAATATAGTCCACTTAGTTAGTATATATCAAGTTCTCTATGGGTATAAGCTGCCGTCACTTTTCCCTCCCTAGACCCTGATCATAGTTTTCTTAATTATTTATGTTTTATTCTTTTTAACAATTCACTTTTTATGTTTAAATCAATTCAATACTATATTTATCAATTTAGCAATCTCATTTTGAGATTGAGAAATAATAAGTGAAAGTTAACAATTATATAAAATCATTGTGACAACATCATATAAAGTTATAGCACCATGAACATCCACAAATGTCTCATAAATCATAGCCATAGCATTATGTTTACCTTACCTTCATCATTTTATTTGTTTGCATTAGAAATGAGTGAAATGTGTACAATTATTTGTCCTTTATTCACTTTTCACATCATTCCTTTTCTTAAAAAGCTTAATAAAACTAAGTTAAGGAAGATGCATTATATGGGAAGGCTCCCCTAGAAAACTTGCAATATAAAATTAGTTCTAATTAAGGCAAAATTAGTAAAGTGTATGTAATATTGTATGTTCCAAAGAACAAGATCTTCTATCAGTTAGAGAGTAAGTACTACTTTCTCCTAGTCACTTTAAGTGTTCTATATAATTTTGGCACATTTGTCAATACACGTTTTCAATCTTAAATATCTCTAATTGTGCCTAAGTAAAAATTACAAAACGTTGATATTAATAAAATTTACAATAAGATTAGTGATTAAGAACAAATCACTAATAAGGTTAATGATTGATGAATAGTATAAAAAATCAAAATGGGAAGAAGAGAGTATTTTAAAAAAAAATTTGAAATGATATTTCTTTGGCATAATAATAAGAATGTGTTCTTTAAGGACATGATTGGTGTTTGTATTTACTTATGATTGGCTACTTTTGTATTTTGTGGATGCCACACTAATTACATGTATTTAATGACCTAAAACGTTGTAAGATAGAAATAATTTGCAAATCCAATAAGCTTACTAAGAAAATGTTTTTGTGGTAAGATTGTTTAGGTTGCACACATAATCATAAGTAGAGGTGTTCAACGGGGCGGGGCGAGTCGAAATTTAAATGGGCTGAGGCGGAGCGGGTTATGTCAAATGTTAAACGGGTCGGGGCGGGTCAAGCCCATTTAAATCCGACCCAATTTGACCCTTTTTTGAAAAGTTCATAAAATAATTTTTTTTATTATACTTTATGGCCCGATGGATCGACCCACTTATGTATATAATAATATCATTTAAAAATATAAAAAAAAAAGTGGTAATTTTTTTTCCGCAATTAATACTTATAATTATCTGGCCCGGCCCGGCCCTTTACACCAAGGCCCGTTAATGACCCGCCCCATTGTTGACCCGACCCGCTAATGACCCGTTAAAATATGACCCGACCCTTGACCCGTTGGGTCGATCCGCCCCATTGAACACCTCTAATCATAAGTACGTTGTCAAATCTTTTAAAAAAATTCAACTGAAAAATATGTAATTTTCTTGCAAATTGAAATATTATAATATAAATGGATTGTTTGTCAACTTACCTCACTCAGACCCTCATCTGAGCGAGATATTGGACATGATGATGAGGAGTCAAGTTTAACATTTTGAGTTAAGTCTACTTATTGTAAAATAATAAAAAAAAGGTTTTAATTTGAATATTGAGTTATATAAACATGATATTCAATCTAATTCATAATTAGTAAAAATTAGTAATATTATATCTGAAACTATGAATTAGTAAACCTTAATTCTAATTTTCATCACATGCGATGTTTGGTTATTGTAATAATATATCTGAAAGTGTAAATTAGTGAATAAATCAATAAAAATAATATAATATATTTTTAACACATAATTTGATAATAAAACTGAAATTTTATTATATATTAGGTAGTACAATTAATGTTTATATAGTTTAATGTTTGAAGTTTTCTAGTATATAATTTATAATTTAGATTTATCTATATCGATCCTTATTAACGAATGCTCAGAGACATTTGTAAGCAAGATTTATCTTTAATTTTGTTGCACTAAATTTATATTTGTTTATATATATGTAGTGGGAAAGAAGTAAGAAAACTTTGAATTCGGCTTAAAAACCTTTTTAATGGGTATGTGAATTTGTTCCCATTCAAAGGACCTCTAGTCTTAAAACTAGTGAACTTTTTTCTATGATAATGGTATACGTTGAATCCACACAAGTAATAAAATTAGCTAGTTCGGTTCAAGCAATCTTAGGCTATGTCAATAGACAAGAAGTAAAGAAGACAAGACAATTGCTCCTAGTTGTCCATAGTTATAATTTCATTTTACATTAATTTGTATTATAAGACTTAAAAATTTTTGATATATTTAAATTTTACATTGTAAGTTAAAAAAAAGAAGTTATATGAGGTAATTGTGCACCCAATAATCATGTAAATCTCTTGGTGCATTCTTGATTAAAAAGCCAAACCTACCACAACCGTTAGTGGTAATCCACGTGGTAAAAGCTATTAATTTTTTTGAATTATGTTTTTTAAAATTTGAATTAATATATGTGAAATTTATTTAAATTATATAGTACAAATTCAAAAAAATATTAGAGATATTTCACACGAACAAACACCAAACAGAGACATAAACATGCATCAAGACCCAACGAATAGTAATGTACATGTTCAATCTCGATAATTTGACTCTTAATTTACAATTTTTATTAGAGTTTTTTTTTTTTTTTGTAATGAAATTTTTATTAGAGTTGATTGCGAAGCTTTGGAGTTTAAATAATAAATTTTCAATACACATTTTAATTAGGATTTAATATAAGAATGAAAGTCTTGATGAAAAAATTAGCTAATAATTAGAATATAATTTAGTAAATTAATTAATTACACATTAATTTTAAATTAATTAATTTACTTTCTAAATATTATAATGTACAATTTTGTGAATGAATACCTCATTACTTCAACAAGTGAACATCGTTAAAGACTTAAGTAATAAAGTATGAGTAATTATAAATTATGTTTTAGTGTTATAATAATGGTAGAATTTTAATTAGGCTTCAATCAAAAATTTTATTATATTGTGGTACATAATTCGTGTAAAAATTTAGAATGGAGCTTATCGTAGTAGTTATTAAACTCAAGCTAACGTATATAAAAAAAAGCATGATACAAAGAAATATGAAGGGCAGAGCAAAATCTGAACAATTTTTTTTTGAAGATCTAGTGCAATTTTAAAAATTATAATATTTTTAATAATTTTGTATATTTAAACACTTAACAAATACTATATAATTTAATATTGAGGTGGGCCTTTAATTTTTTAGGACGTTGTGCGGTCAAACATGTTGAACATCCTCAGAATCTCCCCTACAAAATATGGGTAATATGTTGAGTGTTGACTTGTGCCCATTCATACATATGTGATATGTCTCTTACGAGGCAGAGTCGAATAGGCTCGTCTTGTCCTGCTCGTATCGTTCTTTAAATTTAATATTAATATTTTTTGTAAAGTATGGCAAAAACTAAATAAAAATGTGAATGTATGTAAATGAGATTTATAGGATTATCGTGAAAAAAAAAATGAAAATTCAAATTTATGAGGCAAAAAGCATAATAATAACTTTTTTCTTGCCACCAATAAAAAACTCCACAGTCCACACTATGACACTTTCGCTTTTTCCTCATAATTTCACATTTAAAAAGTATAAAGCTTTTTCATGAAATTGTTAAAATATTATTGATGACCGCAATGGAAAAGTGGTACTAGCCGGAATAGCCGGAGATTGAGAAATATTTTTCACCTGTCATAATTTATTTGCTTCTTTTCCGTATCATTATTTTTTTATTAATATTTTCTTTGTTCCACAAAATTTATCTCATTTTTCATTTAGTATGAAAAAATTTATCTCATTATTATTTTTTTAATATAATTTACAGTTGCCAACCCATTAAACTTTAATTGACAACTTACTATATTTTTAATGTCCACTTATATTATCCTTAATGCCTACTTACAATACTTAATGACCACCGAAAAAATACTGAAATGCATATTTACAATATTTTTAATGTCTATCGAGAAACTTAGCCTACTTACCATATCTTTAATACCTACTTATAATATCTTTTTTTTTTTTCTTATAATATCTTTATTGCCTACTTACAATATACTTAATGTTCACCAAGTAAGTACTTAAGTACTTACAATATTTTTACTCTAACTTTTCACTACTTTAACATACTATACCTGATTTCTTAATATCTGAGTCATATAATAATGAGGTTAAATGAATATATCAACTTCTATCAGTTCTATGATAGTACAATTAGGTCGTCTTATCAAATTTTATGAATATGAACAAAAGTAAAAGACAATAACTCGTTAAAATGTGTCTCGATTTTTGATTCGTTGGGTTGATCCGTCCCATTGGACACCTCTAGTCGTAAGGTTAGGTACACGGTTCATAACTGGATATGCAAATCAAATTTGGCTTATTAAATAAGGTATTTTGTGTTGAGGCATGTTATAAGAATTTTGAGTGAATATCCATTAATTAATATCTTTATCCAATTTTATTTTTATGTGTAAGTTATTTTTTCGAGATAGATTAGAGAATTCTTATAAATAAGCAAAGTGAGTATAATTTTTTTATAGATGTTGAGAATCAAATCTTTATCACGATGTTAAATGACCTCTTAGCTAGTATTTATTAAACTAATCCCATTTGCCTATCTCCAAGTTATAACAATTTGCAAGTACACAGGAAATTAATAGCATGTACGTGTTCTATAGATTGACCCATTGCATGAAGCGACTTATGAAAATATTTGACCAACGATATCTGATTAGATTATTTTATTTGACTGACTGATTTTATCAACTGGTTGAACCAATTGATTTTTAATATACAGCGCGTATAGTAACTTGTTCAAAATAGTGTATTCATAGTAATAAGTTGTTTTAACTAGCTAAGCATTAGATAGTTTAATGAGCCACCAACTATCTAAATTTGCCCAAATAAGCAAATTATTTTTTAATAAATTATTTTACTCAACACCATCTAACGTCCCGTTTGGTTATTGGTAAAGATCGTAATGAAAATGATTTATAGATTTATAGTATAAATTTTCATAAAATGTACCATGTCACTCCATATTAAGAAAACTTTTATCATAAAAAGATTTTTTTTGTTTATCATTTTTTAGTACCATCTAATACGTACTACATTTTTAAATTATAATGTATAAGAATGAATTTTGTGAAGAAAATTAAAGGATGACAAGCATAACCATTAAAATTGTTCAGATATTTCCTACCAGAATTACGCTAACTTTTCATTGTTCATTACCAGCATTCGATACCGACTACCAAACCGAGTCGTTAAAGCTATTAATAATACTGGTATATGTATGAAATTAAAAGGTGGGGGGATGGGGATTATTGTAACGCTGAATCTGGACAATAACAGAATGAGCATGGTTGGATTCTCCTTAATTAAATGAACTTGTGTTTAATGAATGAGTAATGACCATTAACTAATGCTCCCACCAAATTAAAAGCAGAGCTAGGCCAGTAAGGCAGTAACATTATTAATTGTTCCTTAATGGATTAATACTTGCTTGTTTACTTAAGGTAACTATGGTTAAGGAAAAACATATCCGCCTAATCATACATTAATAAATTACTAATACTCTATTAATGAATGAATGAATGAGAATACCTTACTTTTACCCAAATTGTCAATACGAGTAACCCTTGATCTCTCTCATCAAATTGCTATATTTCGATTACACAAAATCTCAGGAAAGTCCGTCTATAGGATAGACGGACTAAAATGGGCCGGCCCAGCTTCTATTTTTAGGAAATCAGGAGTATTCAAATAAAAAAAAAACAATTAAAACATTTAATTTAGTTTCCTTGAATACCGCGTGTAATCATATCCTTTGAATATCCCAACAGTTACACTCTTTCTTCACTCAACCTCTCCTTCTTTATTAATTATTCTGAGATTTCCAAGACACTAACCATTTGGTTTCCATTTCAATTTCGTGAGATTTCAATTTTCATTTCCATTGAATACCGTTTGGTTTCCATTTCTGAGAGTTCATTTTGGTTGTTCTGAGATTTTCAAATCGAATTTCAAGGAAGAGGGCTTTCGATATTCGGTTTATTTCTACTGTTTGGTTTCGGTTGCTTCATCAACATTTATATTGTTCAAGATCTTCAATTCTAGGTATGATTTTCGACATTTTTAATGGTTATTTCAAAATTTAAATGGGTTTTCTAATGGTTTTTGATTTTGAAATTTCAAAATTTAAATGGGTTTTACATTTGTCGAAATTTTGATAGATTTTTTTTTTATTTTGATTTATTGTTCTTGAAATGTGTCGAAATGGGTATATGAAGAAATGGTTAATTGAGTTTTGCTTGAAATGGGTGTCGAAATTTTTTTTTTATTTTTATGTTCTTTAAATTCATTCTCTGAGTTTTATTTTTTAATTTTTGACGAAATTCATTGTTTTTTTTAATGTTCTTTAAAATTGTCGAAATAGTGTAATTTTACTATTTGTTATGTTCTTTAAATTCATTGTTTGTTATGCGATAAATTGGTAGATTTGTCCAAGCAGTTTGCTATTATGTTCTTTAAATTCATTGTTTGTTATGCGATAAATTGGTAAATTTGTCCAAGCAGTTTGCTCTAAAGGTTGTTACTCTAAGAAGCGCACAAGAGCATGCCAAAAACCGGCCCAAATAGCTGCTAAAAGGCAGAGGAAAAATGCCCCAAAGAAGAAGACAATTTGATTTGGAATTTTTTTGTTGTAGAAACATATTTGAACTTGTAAATGTTTGAAATGTTTTTAGGCTAATTCTTGAGGACAATTTGCTGTTTTTATACTTGGAGACAAGACAACGGAAGAAGACAATTTGTTGTTTTTATGCAAATTCTAGAAGACATTTAGTTCTTATTATTCAGAATCATATTTTTGAAGTTGTACATGTTTGCTTTATATATTATTCAGAACATAGTTCTGTAGTTAGAATGAACTAATTTTGAAGCTTTAATGACTTTTTATTATGACTTAATTTTTGGACTTATACTAATTTTTTTTTGGAGCTATAATATATAAGTTTTGGAACAATATTGCATACGTTTTGGAGTTATACTTAGTTTTAAAATACCAATGAACTGGAGTAATGTATAAATCCATACTATAAAACGTCAAAATGAACCAAATATAAAACATCAACTACATTATTTATATTATATGTTTTAGTAAAACGACAATGCGAAGACTTGATGTGGGTGTGGTACGAGAACAATAAAATTCTGCCTCAATTTCTTTTTTCCGCCATCGTTCCACCGTGTTTTGAAAAATCTTATAGAATTGCGTCAAACTAGTGTTCTTAGTTGCTTGAAACCCAATTGCGTTATTGGTCGATTCACTCCTTTGTGACGATAAGATACCGGCAAAGAAGTCTTTACTTAGTCCTGTGCACCACTTGTGTCTTATTTGGTATAAACGATCAAACCATTGATAAAACTCTTCATTTTCCTTCATTTTGTAGGTCGTGACCATATTATCCCAGCATTCAATAAACTCGTCCTCCGAGTTGCAACCCATCAAGCATTTATGAAATGCTTCTTTGAAGCCTGCATTCGTCTTTAACGATCCAAATCGTGAGACCGCGTTTTTCAATATGTGCCACAGGCATAATCTATGCTTTGATTCTGGAAAAACCTGCAAAAGATATTTTCGAATTTTCCACATTATACTACCAAACAAATACCATTAAACATCCAAACATATACCATTAAACCCCCAAACACATACCCTTATAGCCCCAAAACACAAACATAGACATTATACCATTAAACCCCCTAAACATAGACATTATATTCCCAAACACATAACATTATAGCTCCAAACATAATCATTTTAACAAATATACTACATTAAAATACCAAATAGCACATACATTCTCAATTGCTCTTGACATTGCAAAGTCTTGATCGGTGAAGATTGATTTTGGGGCTTTGTTAATCAAAGCCTTTCTGAATTGACGAAGAACCCACTCAAATGACTCATTTCTGCAAATATTCAAATATAAAAATTATAATCATCTATGCAAATATTCAAATATAAAAATTATTGACCCAAACACAATTTATTATAACACCAAACATATACCATTAAACACCCAAATCAAAGGCATTCTAATTCCAAACATATACCATTAAACCCCCAAAAATATACCATTACACCCCCAAACATAGACCCATATAGCCGCAAACATTCCCAAACACATATATTATAATCTCAAACACACATTGTTATAGCACCAAATATATACCATTAAACCCCCAAAACACGCATGACACTTGAAATTGCAATCAGCTAAGCTCCTAACTCAAATTTATTTACAAATGCACCAAAAATGTACCAAGGTTCTTTTACAAATGCACCAAACATATACCTCAATTACTGCATTGCTTTGAGCACTTAATTCAACGACCAACTCATTGATCAAACACAGGATCATGAAACTCAAATGCAAACTAATTACAGAATAAACATCAACTCAGGCATTTTTATAGCATTATTATAGCAAACTAATTACAGAATAAACTCAAATGCAAACTAATTAATTAAAAAAACATTATTATAGCACCAAACAAATACCATTAAAGCCCCAAACATATACCATTAAACACCCAAAACACAGGCATTATAACCCCAAACATAGACAGTTATAGCTTCAAATACACATCATTATAGCACCATACATAAACATGACATTTAGTCCATAACATAGACAGTTAGTACCAAACACACGTTATTAGAAGCCCAAACATAAACCATTAAATTCCCAAACACACCTTCGTAGAGGCATATAGCATTGTTAAGGTCGTTCGCATCATCTCCATCTCGATGAACTGAAATACACAAAAAAAAAAGTAATAATTAAATAGACTATTGATCAAATTTAAGTAATTTTAATTAGAATTTATTATAAAAAAAAAAACAGAACAAAAGAAGTCTGCAAATTTGTATTCTTCAATTAAAGAGAATTAAAGGAGTTTGGAACTTCTATTTATCACAAAAAAAAACAGAATAAAAGAAGCTTTGCAACAAAAAACAATTAGTGTTCGTCATTAGTACCTTCGACTTCCATTTCATTTTGAAAATTCTCATCCGCCATTGAAGCCATTGATGAAGCTTGGAGAAGAAAAATAAAAAATAGAATTAATTTTACATGAACACATTCGAGATAATTAAAAAAAACGCTAAGAATTAATAAAAACAATTACGTACTATGCGCCATATCCTTTGAATATGTTTGATCGAATTCAGACATTATATCTTCCATTGTTGTTGCAGATTTTTCTCTTGTCTTTTGGTATTCTAATGGAGTTTTGGTAAATTATCAAGAAGGTCTGGAAATTATCAAGAAGGAGGAATTGCAGTAGTTTTGCAGAAGGTCTTTTGGTATTCTAATGGAGTTGGGGTCCGTTAATTTTGCATTAAGAAGCAATTAAGAGTTTCTGGGGAAAGGAAGAAGCAATTAACAGTTCCCCAAAATAGACTGCTGGCGGTTACCAAATTTGGGTCCGTTAATTTTGGTATTTTTTTTTTCTTTTTTCTCTAAAATGAAAATACCCATTTTGTGATTGGGCTATGTGGTCTCCGTCTATACAATAGACGGTCTCCCATAAGACCTATGATGACCATGAATTTGTTTTGGGTCAAATGACCCCAAATGATTAGTACATAAGGCTAAAAATGTTTTTTATATAAGGACTAATCAAGTGTAATCAGACTTAATTTAAGGTAAATTTCACCGATAGGTGCTAACATTCATCCAATTTTTTTACATTGACATATTATAAATATTTTTACCGGCCGTTTAGTTAGTGGTACTAAATGGTGATAATGAGAATAATTTATAGTGTAAAATTTCATCAAGAGTTTCATATCATTCCCAACTTTAATCACAAAAAAGTTTTTTTGTTTATAAATTTTCATTATCACCTAATACCACATCTCCTAATGGTAATGCATTAGAATGTATTTTATGAAGAAATTGAAATGATTGGCCGGAGTTGGACAAGCATGACCATCAAGGTAGTCAATATATTTTTCAACTAAAATTACACGTAGTTTTTCATTTCTATTATCACTGTTTATTACTATCTACCAAACGGGCCGTTAGTGTTACAAAATTGAGGTAAGCTATTTTGATTAATCACATCATTCATTTCATTTTCTCTTTTTAATTTCATTTTTTGATTCACTACAAAAACAAAAGGATTAGGCGACAAAGCAGTAAAGTCGCCTAATCTGTCGCATAACCTATTTGGCGACAAATAAGGCGACAAAACGCTTTGTCGCATAAAAGTTTGTCGCCTTTTAATTTATTTGTCGCCTATTCTGTCGCTTGACTCTATGCGACAAAATAAAGTACGTCGCCAATTTTGTCGCATAATTATTTCTGACGAATTAAAAAAAAAAGAATATTTGTTATTATTATTTAATAATAATAGTATTATAACTTTTATTATTAAAATAATAATAACAAATATTCATTTTTTTTATATATAATAAATATTACAAATACATTAAAACTTATATACAATAAAAAATATTATTAAAATTCAAAATTTATACATTAAAATTTATATACAATAAAAAATATTATCTACATCTATATAAAAAAAATACAAATAAATAAATTGTTATTAAATATTAAAAATACAATTAAAAAATAATATTTAAATATAAATATAAACATATGTACAAAAAATAAATGTAAAGATACAAAAATTAATAATAATCACCACGACTTGAGCGACTACCACCACCGCGGCTAGGATATGATCCCCGGGAACCACCCGATCCGCTTGGGCTACTACCCATATCACCACCCCGACCTTGGCGACCACCCACTCCCGAACCACAGAACGTAAACGGTCGTTCATTTCTCTTATTTGATCTTGAGAAGGGGTCCTCTCGTCGAGTTGAGCTTGCATGAATATACGAAATTCATGCATGGCTCGTTACATCGTCTCGAGGTGCGCCTTCATTTCTTCATGAGTTTCGCGCTGCTCTCGGGGGGTGAAATGGTTCTCAAAAAGGTTAGGGTAGTAGTAATCGTTGGCGGACCCTAAACCATAATACCCGGGGGTGAATTCGTTTATTATTATTTACCTCCATGATCGCATCAACGTAAAGTTTAGAGGCGTCAGGCTCTTCACCCTTTCTTATTGCTTCCGCTTCTAATTTACGGTAGTGCTCCTGTTACACCAATCGAAAAATATGTTATGTATAATTCAATAATAAATAATAAATTTAAATAATAAAGAATAAATAATGAACTTACTTCAATTTTTTGTCGTATTCGGTAATGAGGACACGCTGGCCATCCGCATTGCGTACTCCTTTGGTTCGTAACAATAACCTGTAAGGAGTAGGCTCTACGTTGCCAGATTCTTCGGCCTTCAAAAAACAAAGACTTGCTACTATTAATTATTGAAAAAGTTAAAGAAAATATTAATGTAAATTAACTTACCATTTTTTCGCGCAAATGCGCTGCTGAATACGGGCCACCACGGTAGGTGGGCAAAGATGGCGCACCGGAGTCCCCTTTACGCCTGTTACTCTTCGCACGAGAGCTTTTGGCCTTAAACTCCGCGGTGTCGGAGTAACTTTTCATGGTGTTCCAGAACTCCGGTGGGGCAAAGTCAGGGCGAAAGGGTTCCTGTTCCTCGATCTCAAGGCCTTGACTTTCCCTCTCGGCCCGTTCCCTTTCCCTTTGGGACGCTAACTCTCGCTCTTTCGTTCTAAGTTTGTTCATTGTATCTCGGTAACGAATAGAGCATCGTTTGTACCATGCTTTGTGGACATCTCTATCAATTTGAGGATCCCACTTATAGCATTTCTAATTTTATATGAAAATTCAAAGTAAGAAAAAAAAAAGTATAAATTATGAGAATTGAATTTAACTTTGTCTAAATTTAAAGAAAAGTAGTTAACGTATACCTTAAATTCGTCCCAATATTTTTTAACCGCCTCTGGCACCTTCTTCCAAGAAGTACCATGAGGGTCTAAAGACAGTCGAAACGTCTTTCCAATTTTGGAAGAAACACCCCGTCTAGGGTTGTCTTCCGCTGATGCATCAAATCTAATAAAGACGATTAATTAGCATCCTCTACTATTTAACTAATTCATTTACGTTATTAAAGATAACTTACTGAGATGTTAGCGGAAGCCATGGTAGTAATGGCCTACGATCCCAGGAATATCCCATGAAGCTTGTGGGGGTGGAGTAGGCGGAGTAGCTTGGGATTGGCGAACATGTTCGCCACGAGAGCCCTCTTCTTCTGGTGAGCCCTCAGCTGAATTTTAAACATTTTGTACAATCAGTTACTCTCGTAATTCTACATATCTGATTAAATTTTACCATACAATGTCATTATATCTTGATTGTTGGCAAATTTTCTTCTCTTTGTACCATCATACAGTCTACTAAAACAATAAAAGAATTTGACACATGTCACTTTTATATATAATTTTTTCCCCCCTAAATTTGAAGTAGTTAAATATGGAAACTTTGTGTTTTAATTAAATTTTATTTCTTAATGAATAATAATAGTAAGAAGAAAGTCAATTTTAAAACCTTTAATTTTTAAAATATACTTTTTTAAGAAAAAAAATTTTTTGGTAGCTTTCATTTTAGTAAATTAAATGACTATACTATTAATTATATCTTTTTTATTACGATACAAAAATAAATAGAATATAAAATAGTTGTTAACTATAAATAAGGTTATAATTAAAAACTCTTAAATTATGTAACGTCAAAACAATTTTCAACTTAATTATTCAGCTAACTTCAATATTTACAAAATAATAACTAAAATCTTATTTAGAATAATTTTAAAAGGATAATTATGATAAACAAAATTATAGAAGTATAAATTTTGAGGATGCCATCAATAAATTGTTTGTGTATGAGTATACCGTATATTTATTTCATAGAAGGAAGTTTGATATAATGTTTGCACAATAATTATTTTTTATTAGTAAATATTATTTTAATCAGTAAAATAGAATTATTTTACTTATAATCGTTTTAGTTAGTAATATATAGTTTTGATCAATATAATGGTTAGTTTTGACAAAATAAACAATTATGCGTAATAAATTTTTTACATAACTTAATAAACTAACATATCCGTGCATTGCACGGGACATATACTAGTACTTACCAAAATCAACAAGACCCAGATCCAGACCCTAATTTTTTTATTGGACCCAGAGCCAGACCAAGATCCGTAAGGTCTGAAAATTTTGGACCCGGACCCTAGACCCGCCAGTCTGGCGGGTCTAAGGTCTGGATCTGGGTCCAACACAATTTTATTTTTTTTCCTAAAATTTTTTAAAAAGTATATTATGAAGTACAATTTTCGACCATTTGCATAAAATTATTTAAACATTTTCGACTAACGAGGATAATCTAATACTTTATACTAATTGAGCGAAACATATGAAGTTTTTCAACATTCAAGTTCTTATAACGAAATATTTATCAAGTCTATAATTTTTAAAGTATTGATACAACGACCAAATTTTAAATTACATGAACCAATAAAGTTCAAAATAACGCAATATTAAAAAAATTTAACAAAATTTCAAATCAAGCAATTAAATAATACACATAATACCTGATATAATTTTTTTTTTAAAAAAAGATGTAAATGGGTCCATGGGTCGGATCTGGGTCTTAGATGTGAAGACCCGGACCCTAAGGTTGTAGACCCAAATTCGATCCGGGTCCATAGGGTCCAAAAAAAGGTGGACCCAAACCCTTAAAATTAGGGTCGGATCGGGTTGGGTCTAGACCCTTAGGGTCCAAGACCCGTGCCCATTCCTACTAGTCACTCTCGCATTACTTAAAATTAAATAGGATTAATAATTTAAATGTAAAATCTTCTATAAAACTACTAATGAAGAAACAAGACTGACACGTGTTAGGCTCTCATTCAAAATTTTTCTGCCCATTTTTATGCTGACATGGTAGGTGAATTTGCAGTAAAAATTATTCCCTAATATAGTTTAATTTGACGTGCAGAAGAAGATTCAATTTGGTAAGCAATATTATTTTCAAATTTGATAAAAGAGAATAATTTCTTGATATAGCAAAAAGAAACGTGTACTAAATTTTTAAATCAGTATTCTTTATCAACTTTGTTTTCAAAATAAAAGAGAATAATATCTTGATATAGCAAAATTATTTTTCAAGATCATTTACCAGCCGTAGAATAATTATATCTTCATAATTATACTGACATACAAATACATGTCATTGCTACTTATCTACTTCATAATCATATTTGCTTTAAAAAGTAGTTTTACTATTAAATGTGTAATTTCACCTATAAATATATATTTATAAAACAAAATGTACGAATGGTAGTATTTTTTCAAGATTTTTAAAATGAGACCAAATTTGTAATATTTTTGACTCTTTTTAAAAACAATTCAAAAAATCATTCAATTATTCAAAAAAATATTAAGCTATATATAAAAAAAATAATTTATTTAAATTTATTAAAAAATTAAATTAAATTTATTCATGAAAGTAGAATTAAAAAAACTAAATATAAAATCTCACTTGACTATGTTTTAGCTAAATAAGGTCAAAGAGTGACCTATTGCTATATTTCCCTAAATTTATGTGATCATGTCATTGCTACCTGCCTATTTAATCTTATTCCTAATTGCTTAAAAATTATAGTTTTATTTAATAAAGGGAAATTCCACATGGTACCATCCAGTTTTAATGAAATGTCAGTGGTAGCACTTTTTTAAGAAAATTCCACATGGTAACATCCAGTTTATGTACAATTTAATTGTCGTAGCATTTTCCGTTAAATAATTGTTAAATTCCGTTTAATTCATCATTTTGAAAGTTTTTCAACATGGTAGTATCCAGTTTTTGTTTCATTCACCATTTTAACATTTAATCCAAAATTTTAATGTTTAATTCACCGTTTAATTCATTAACGCCTATAAATGTTTAATAATTTTATTGAAAAATTATAAGAAACTACCTAATTTATAGGTCTATTTGCAAAAAATTACTTTATGTATTTTTTTTGTGTATAAAAACTACCTAATTTGATATATTTCTTTACCAATGACTACCTCTTATCAGAAAATGTTACTTGACCGTTAAGTTTGAGGGTTTAACCAATTTGAGAGGTTAAGTTGTCTATGTGGCAGTGTCTCATTAGTCATTGTATTTTTAAATAATTTAAAATTAAAACACATAGATTAATAAAATTAAAATAAAAGATATTTGACGTTATTTTTACCTATCATAACGATTTTTTTTAAAAAAAACGGACGTTGTAATTATCCTTATGGGGTAACTCTTTCGAAAATCGGTCGAAACAAGTAGTTATTCGCCTATTATCCGATACGTAAACCGAAAAAGATATTTGACGTCATTTTTACACATCTTAATGATTTTTTTTGAAAAAATGGACGTCGCAATAATCCTTATGGAATGACTCTTTCGAAAATCCGATCGAAACAAGTAGTTATTCGAAAGAGTACTTGTTTCGACCGGTGAATTTTAAAATGGTAAATTAAACGTAAAAATTATTTTTCCATAAAATTATTTAACATTTATAATTTTTCCATAAAGTTATTAAACATTTATGGGCATTAATGAATTAAACAGTGAATTAAACATTACAATGGTGAATTAAACGTTAAAATGTCGAATTAAACAAAAACTGGATGCTGCCATGTGGAAAAAACTAACAAAATAATAAATTAAACGGAATTTAACAAGAACTTAACAGAAAATGTTGCGGCAATTAGAGAGTGCATAAACTGGATGCTACCATGTGGAATTTTTTTAAAAAAGTGCTACCACTGCCATTTCATTAAAACTGGATGCTACCATGTGAAATTTCCCTTTAATAAATGGGTAAATTCATCAATAAATAAGTTTATTTTAAAAAAATTATACGAACGATAATATTTTTCAAGATCTTTAAAATGAGAACAAATTTGTAATATAATATTTTTGACCCTTTTTAAGAAATTTAAAAAATCATTCAATTATTCAAAAAAATAATTAAGCTTCATTATAAAAAAAAATTATATTAATTTATTAAATACTTTAATGTAATTATATTAATTTATTAAAAACTTTAATGTAAATTAATTTATTCATAAAAATATAGTTAGAAAAATATAAATATAAGATCTCACTTGACTAAATTTTACCTAAAAGAGGTCAAAAAGTGACATGTTGGCATTTGAATAAATAATCGACAGAGATAAAGTGACTTAATCGTCTGAAAACTAGGATATATATATGTACAATATTTAAAATACTAACAAATAATTTTCTTTATAATCTTTAAAGTAAATAATCTTAAAAACAAATATTATACAAGTATAAAATTAAGTCAAAAACTTTTCTTTCAATCTCATTGCAGAAATCTACGAAGTTAAATTATATTCACATGATACAAAGATTATCTTAGAAATATGTACACATATACAAAAGCAACTTTCAAGACATCAATCGAAGCATGACAATAATGAATTGGTGATTTATCAATTGCACTCCTTAAAGGCTCATCACACATCTAACATTTTCCGTTCTCTTGATGAGATCATGTAGGAAAAGACACTTACTTTTTACAAATAATTAAACACATAGTATCAAAATGAAAATGTCTTGGTATAAATCACCGTTATGTGGTAAGATGTGATAAGATGAATGCTTTGTTATTTTAATTTATCCTTTTTTAATTTTGTTTATTTTAATATTATTCTTTTTGTCTTTTTGTGGTAATTTACAAATCACGGTTATTGATTAGGAATTTTTGATATCAAAATATGAATTATCTATTAATCGTGTATTAAAGACTATACGATTAAAAAAGACTCCAAAATTAAAAGAGACTTAAATGTATTTCTCAATTGAAAAACCTCATCTGAGGATTGATCAAATAAAAATCCTATATTAATGTATTACTGAAAGATCTACCGAATATACTAATTATAAAACAATTTACACCATGTATAACTAGTAGCACACAATATACTAAAAAAATCATCTCCGGTCTCTATTTAGATTAAGTAACAAAAATAAAATAAAATAATTCATTTAAATAGACTAAAATTAAAAAATATGAAAAATTAAATGAAAAATAAGAGTATCTTTAACCACACACTTAAACATAATGAATAGTTGATTAGTTTTTCCATATATATTAATTAAGCTATAATTTAATGCAATTGATTATCAAAAACCAATATAAGTGATTAACTCTAATTAATTCAAATAGAGTTTCTTTCAATATTTTAGGTATTAACTTGACCTTTTCTGAAGTTTAAGTTGATTTTCAAAATCAAACCTTTTCATTATGACAAATGAGAAGCTAAAATTGAACTCCAAAAATTGAAAAACGTTTCTTTTTTTATCATATAATAATTGTAATTAGTTCAAACTCTACAAATGACATGTAAACATGTGGGTAATATTTATTAGAGTATATAACATATTCAGGGATCATCAGCTTAAGTTTTTGGTTGAGTTGATTCCTTAACAATATTCGAGATAAACTCAACACCAAAATTACAATCATTTTTATGTTTTAATCCCAAAAGATGATTACCTAATAGCTATAGTTAGACAAAGGGGAGAATAATGAAAATTAATGTTATTATTTATTTATAATTAATTAGCATTAGAATTATAATTAAATTAGAATGAAAGATCATGTGGCGATGGACACGCCAACCAAATGATACCATGTTATGCTTGCACATGTGATTTCCAAGAGATTCAAAGCCAAGGAATAAGGAAACAATGGTGAAACATAAATCAAAGCCAAAAACATTAGTTACTTTAATAGGGAGATTAAGAAATTAAGAATAGTGAGTTTAAGAAGTAGGGTATATAGAAATAAAAAAAATTACTCTCTATTTTCATATGTTCTTGTCAAATAAAATTTATGAATTTTAGTGTTAAACTTTGTATACTTTCTCATCGATACATATGAAAAAACATATTTAAGTGTGATATCTGTAGATTTGTCTCAAAATATATTTTCTAAATATCAAATTTTTAGAATTTTAAAAAAAAAAACTCATAATTAAATTTATTTCACTTTTAGTTTTGCATTGAGATCCGCGCAAAAAACGAATGAGCAGAACAAATGAAAATAAAGAGAGTATAAAGTTAAAGAAATACAAATAGAGCAGAACTATTGAGATAGACAAAAATGAAAAAATATAGCAAATTCATTAGGACGAATTAAAATGAAAAATATAGCAAATTTATTAGGACAAGAGGATTACTTATTAATTAAGTCATAACACAAAACATTTGATTCTTTTTTTAGACATCCTCTTAAGCTAATCATGAGATTATTCCCCACATTAACATAAAACTTGCTTAAGATTCCCATTTATGTCAATCTTGAACTAATCCAAGAGTTAATTTGGGGATTAGAAGCAAGTTAAATCCTAGTGATTAGGGTCCCACAATGGGAGGACAGACGTAACACAAATGGATGTTTATTATTACTTGATATACTTCCTCCGTTCTGTTTTGCTAGCTAACAAATGCATGGACACACATATTAAGGAAGTGCTGTGCAATTATTAGGAGCATGTAGGGGTTTTTTTTTTAATATTTATTGATGAAAAATGAAAAAGGAAAATAGGTTTTTTTAGATGATTGAGAATATTATAAAGATTAAATATGGTAGGTATAATAGTTAATGAGGTATAGAATAGGATAAAAATAGGAGTAGATAAAACTTTAAATGATTGGTATTTTACTAAAAATGGAAATGTAGCAAGTAATATGAGACTTTCCAAAATAGAAAATATAGCAAGTATTATGAAACGGAGGAAGTAAGTAATTGAATGAGCTTTTCTCAAAGTATAATACTCAAGGTCTATGTTAGTCCTTTGTTAAGGTGACAATAGTGCCTTATGTCATTCATGTTTTGTGCTTTGATTGACCAAAAGATTGATCCATATCCAGCATCTAATGCTGTACCACCAATACAACTGTCCAATTTAATTTTTATGTTGCACAAACTTCTAATCAATTATCGTTCAAATTTGTAAATCACTATAAAAATATAAAAAAATAAATTAAACTGCTTAAAACCCTACTCTATCAAATTCTTACACATAAGGTGATTTGTCAATATTAGAAATCAACGTTATTTACTTAGTCTACCTCCTTATTTTGCTATATCCTTTGTTTCATTATAGAAGTATCACTGCATTTTACTTTATTACACAATCTTATGTGATATTTTAATCATTTATATTTTAGCTATACATAAAAACTTAATTTTATGAAAATACGCAATTAAACGATTCAAGCAAGATTCCACTTGACTATATTTTTCTTATACATTAGCCGCAATCCATACGTATAAAAAACTTGAATAATAAACCGTACCAAAAAATACTTGTGTGGCAGGTATTTCAGAAAGAAGGTAGTATATTGTAATTTTACCTTTTTTTTTTTAAGATTTTTATTGGTTGTTAACAAAGGAATAAGATAAGAAAATTGAAGTTGATGAAAGAAGTATATTAAGATGGAGTTGATAAAACAAATTTTTACTTTCTATATAAATTGAAAAGACATATAGAAGTATTAGGTTAATTGGTTGTTTATTTAGATTTTTCTCCACTTATTACTTTTTACGATTATTTCGAGCTTTAAATTTAAAATTTTCATATTATTTTCTAATCATACTACTATCTTCCATCTTCCTCCCCAAAATTTTGTACAAAGATGTAAAATGTAGAAATGAAAAATTGGGAAAAAATTTAGGAGCAAAATTAGTGGAATGGATGTATACATTATTTTTGTTCAAAGGTATTTTTTTTTATTTAGCATCCTGGCTCTTTAAGTACTTCTTGAGTCGAGAGACTTTTTAACCGCACTCTTCTATATGAGTATAAATTGTCGTCTATTTTTCCATCCCAGACCCTGACCATATTATCTATGAGCGGATTCAGTTATTATAAGATAATACCAAAGTTTATAGCCATTTTTTTCTAGAGTGGTGGGGGACAAAGTGGCAATGATTTTTGGAGGGTCGTGTGAGTGCATCCATGTCAAGAACAATAACAATTCTCAATTTAGATAGTTGGATTATGCGCCTGTTTTGGCAAATATTGTTAGTCGGAGTTATTGTCTTAAATTATTGATTAGTTTGATCATTTGAAAATACTAACTCATAAGACATTTGTTCAAGTCGTATGTTAAGGAGATGTTTGGTAAAAATTATTTGTTAGTAGGCGGTAGCTGCTTGTTAGTTATTTGTGGATTTTAGGAAAAAAAAAGTATGTCAAACAATAAAAAAGTTACAATGAGCGTGTTTGGGAATTGGTTTTTTGTTCGCTTTTTAGTTAATATTTGGCTTTTTGATTGGCCGAACAACCAATAAAAGTGTTTGAAAAATGGCTTTTAAGTCAAAATCAAAAAGCTACTCTTTAAGGAACAATCAACAACTAATAAATAATTTTTACCGAACATTTCTATAATAATTGGCTTAAACAACTGGCTTATTAGCCAACACTTCAACTGGTCAAATTACTTAATAGATAAATTAACACTCAAACAACCTCACTATAAGTAGCTTTTTAGTATTAGGTTAAAATTTGGCTTAAAATAATTTACCAAATACTTTTAATTGTTTAAATAAAAAAAAAACAAAAATAAAAGCCAACTAAAAAGAAACACATGAAAAAGCTAATTCAACTTCCTAAATCCTATGTCAAGTTTTTGCCATACATATCTACAGCATATTCTTCGCCTTACTTCTATTGGAATTTTGGTAGAGTACAACTACAAGACCAATAAATCTAGACTTAAAATAACTTAATCGGTTCAATAATCTTAGATTAAGTATGATTCTCCCATATTTTTATTATATGTTAGACCAAAAGCTTAAGCTGATGGTTGAGGCCCTAGGATATGTTATATACTCTAACAGAAAGATCTCTTCTTTTTAGAAATAGATGTTTTTTAATTTGTATTTTTTAATGCATTGCTGAACGCCCAATAAGAAGTCATGCATGGGGAGGTAGCTAACTCCATACAAAACACGAAGGAAAACGTGCCAACGTTAATACGGTAACATCAAAATGTCATAAGGGACATTCTTTAATGCCAGAAAGATCCCTAACATTATCCCTCCAAGTTAAAAGGGCTATAGAACAAAAAGGGACATTCTTTAGTGCAAATATCATCATCAAGTTGATCTTACTGCAAGAAAGACTTAATAGCAAGAACAAATCTCATACCAGCATATTCTCTCTTGAGACTAATTATTACCTAACAACACACCGAGTGATTATTTCATGTATCACATCCTAGACAGGAACAAAAGGAAAAGAAGGGAAAGAAAAAGAAAAAGAAAAAGGAAGGGAAGGAAGCGATAAAAAAAAGTAGCTTATTTGTTTAAGAGAGAAAGGAAAGAGGAGGTAAAAAAGCTCATCAAAATTATTTATCTTATAAAGTGATTTTGTCATTAGTTAAATTAAGGAAACTAATTCTTTCAAATTTCTTTTTTTCAAATCTCTATCCTCTAACTTATTTTAATTTCTTTCTTTCTATCTAAACAAAGCCTTAGTAGCTCATTCAAGTAATATTTAAGTCATTAAGTGCATATAATTTTCAAATTTACATTGAACCTCTTATATGTACAATACACTACAATAAATTTAACTTTTTGCGACATTGGATTCAGTGTCATTAAAAGAATGCCATCAATTAATATTTTTAATGTAATAATTATTAGTTTTTATCGAACGTTTCACCATAAAGTGATTTAGTGACACTTTATTTGTTCTTTAGTGGCATAAGTAGTTGTTACTATAGTCTATTGTGGCAATTGTGAGAAATATCATTAGATTCTATGTCGCAAAAAGCTTTTGAGTGATTTTTTAATATGCTGCTAAAGGATCTAATAAATACCACTAAATCCTCTACATATACTATTAGCAATTTGAAATAGCCACATTTAAATTAAACATTGCTAAATATATTCAGGGTCGTATCTGGCCTAGGGCGGGTGGGGCAAAGGCCCAGGGCCCTATATTTTAAAAATTAAATAGCTTTAAGTCTTTAAATTAAAACATTAATCAAAATAAATATGAGAATGTCATAGTGGGAATGAGATATGAATGGCAAAGATAATAAATGTCTAACAAATGCAATCAATCAAGAAGATTTACACGACTTTTATTTCAAACCTAAATGGAAACTTTTGCATTTCCTAAATCCTATAGTGGTTTCAAGAAAAAAATGGCAAAACTCTTCAAATACTCTTTACAATTTCAAGAAAAAAAGGGAAAATTTTCCATATTTGTCTGGATAACAAGAAAATTTGTAAGATATTTCAAACTAATTAGAAGATTCGGATGAATTGGAGCATTCTTGAACTTTAAGTTTTTTCTCTCATTCTCTTCTATCTAAAGTTTTTGATCGTCAAATTTTAATTAACCGCAAGCGCACGGTGTACGCGTAGTGCGGGTCGAACACAAGGAGGCTAGATAATTCTAAATTGTATGTTTTATGATAAACAAGACGAGGGTCAAACAGGAATATGGGTTTAAAAACTAATCCTAAGATGCAATAAACTAAAGCAAGAATAATAGCGATGTTAAAACAAGATATGACAAGCACTAGGGCGTCGAGCATCAACTAATTCTAACATGGAATTCAATTACTCTCATGATTGTATGAAATTGAGCCATTAACATAATCGAACGTGATCTAATTAATCTCAAGCTTCCGCTCTATTAAATTATATCGGTTTAAGGCCAACTAGTATTAATCCTCAAACTTTCGTTCTATTGGTTAATACTAGAAGGGATTTAACTTAAATATATCTCAATCCTAAATTAATCCTAATCTCAAACTTCCGTTTTATTGAAAAGGTTAATAAAGATGTTTAAATCGAGATTCATTAAGCATAGGTTCAATCATAGGCTCAAATCGCACACAATCAATCAATAAAATATCAATTCATGCTTCGAATTAGGGATTTTACCCTAACCCTAGATAAAAAAACTACTCACTAATCATCATAATGAAGAGCATATAACAATCAACAATTAAGAACAACGAACTAAACAAGAACAAATAAAAACTTACAATCCTTGGAGAAAACATAAACTGAAATACCAAATCCGAGTTGCAAAATATGATGTTCAACAAAGAAAGCTTCGAAAATCCAGAATTACGATGTGGGAATTAAAATTACAATAAAGAAAATGCTAGAAAACTAAGAGAAAAACTCCCAGAAAAACAGAAAATGAAATGGTCTAAGACAGAAAAAACAAGAATGGTAACTGCCACTATATATAGTGGTTCCAAAAATTAAGAAGAAACCGCCAAGATCCGGGTGAAAACCGCAAAGCGACGAGCGTCGCTTGATATGCGACAACTCGTCGCATGTCTTCTGCCAGCCTCTGGAATGATGAAATTGTCGAGCGACGAGTCGTCGCTTTGCTTCTGGAAAATTGGTGAAGAGTTTTGTGATGAGCGACGAGCGTCACATCATGGGCGACGACTCGTCGCTTAGCCTCTGAAAACCTCTGTTGACATGCTGATATTGGCGACGAGCGTCACTTCAGGGTGACGACCCGTCGCTTACTGTCTGATTGCCTAAGTGCCTCGTTTCCTTTACTTTCTTCCTCATGTAGGATTGTCTTGGTACGGATTCTTCACATAACAAGGGGTCTTAGGCTATTTCTCCGAGCCTTCACCCTCTTATCATTCCATGATCGTAATAAAGCGCCGATTTTGCCTCAAAAACATGTAAAAATACAATAACACACCGCATGAGACAAAATCATCAAAAACTACTAAAACTACTACCTAAAACCCAAAGAAAACGACATAAAAGGAGTGTAAAATGACATAGATAAGTGCAAATAATTGCACGTATCAGTTTTATATTCAAATGGTGGGTTTTTAATCTTCTAAATAAAGGCCCCTATTTTTAAACTTCTATACAAGGGCCACTATTTTCAATCTCGCCCTAGGCCATCGAAGATTTAGAAACGGGCCTGAATATATTCCAGTAAAAACAGATTATGTTGTAGTGATAATAATATTTAGTTTTAGATACCTTTTTTCAACTAAACTCATAAGTTATACTCCCTCCTATTCTTCACAAGTGTCTCATTTGCTTTTTGGGCACTATTCATCTCTTACTCTTAATTTGTATTTTATTATTAATCTATAAGTTAGAATATAGTCAAGTGGGATCTTGTTTGATTCGTCTCAATGCAAGGATTATTTATATCAACTTTCTATAATTTTTAATTATGTACAATTAGAGTTATTAAGGATTGAATAAGTGCATTGGATAGAGTGCGTAAAGCAAATGAGATACTTGTGGTGAATAGGAGGGAGTAATAACAAAAAAAATGGAAAATCTTTAAGGAAACCAAAAGGATGGTGGAGGTCTTATTTATCAAAAAAAAGATATATTCTCATATTCCTATTTGTATTAATCCTACAAATATTCCTATTTACTTTATCACCCAATAAAATCCAAGAATGAAAATGGGGGTTGCAGGATAAAACATAAAACTCAAAAGCCTAATACTTCTACTTGCTAGTAGCTAGTCTACTCATCAAAACTTATCCATATTGTTCACGTAAGGAATAAATAATCAAACAATCCACAAACTAGTTTTGCAAAATGTTTTACGTACTCCCCCACTTTTAATATTTACTTTATTTCTATTTTTAACAATTTTATAGGAGTATTACTTATTACATTTCTATTTTATAGTGATAAAATAATAATATAAATATTTATTTTTTTCCTATTTTTATCCTACTCTATACCTTATATATTGTGCCCACATCTTTTTAACTATTGTGCCCATGCAAATATAGCAACAAAAACAAAACAGATGAAGTATACCAATAAAGTTCTTACATCGGAGTTGGATAACTTAAAAGGAAAATTTTTCATCTCATTACACATTTATACTTGTTATATATATTTGACTTTTTAAGCAATTTAATGTATTATTTTAATTATTTATATATTAAACTTTGCAAATTTAAAAATTCTAAAAAGTTAATATTATAAAAGTATATAATTAGACAATTCAAACAAGATTCTACTTGACTATATATTTGACACGATATAAAATAAACTTAAACAGTTAATAGTGACATTAAATATATATATATAATATAACAACTATTTCAAAACAAAAGACGTATTAACACTCTTGATTATTCTTCATCACCTCAAAATATCCTCTACTGTTAATTATTTCAACAATCTCTATCTCCGAAAAAGACCACATCACTCATGCCCTCTCATTAACAATATTGTCTCCTTACACTGCCCGTGCACCACTGAACCTGCTTCTTTGACGAGCATGTAAGGAAGATGCTTCATACATATCACTATGACCCATTTGTTCTAGCAAGCCAACATGCTAATTACGGCGTTCTTCCATTGTATATACATTTTGTTGGAAATACTTCACATGTGAGATAAGATCTCACATCGATAAAATAGTGGGTTGTTGACTTGCATAAATATTGAGTGATCTAATCTTCCTACTACCATATGATTTTGGGAAATAATAAAACTCACCAAGCGTATGTGCAAGTCAACGCTCTTGACCCGTGGGTTTGTGGGCCCGAGCCCACGGGTTTCCCGTATCCACACGAGTGGGCCACGGTGAGATTATGTGACGAATTGTCACGGCCTAATACATTTTTCCAATCAAACCTTCAATTTTTAACACCAATTATTAGTACTATTATTTGTGAATGATGCATATTAGTATGATGTTATTTGTTTAGGGACAAGTCCACACAAATTTTTTTAAGGCACTTTTCAAAACGCCATATAAATGAACAAAATAGCACATTGAGTTGCGTAAAAAAATTAAATATAACAAGTATTATGGAATAGAGGAAGTATTAAATTGTACACATAAAATATCAAATATAACAAATAAGAGAACAGAGAAATTACTATTTGATGTTAATATTGGTGACCAGGACCCATAAAAGTAGGGTATTTGCAATAGGAAGTAGAAGTAACACCTAACGTTAAATACAAAATTAATGGAGAGAGAATAATGGACCACTCAGTCTGGTTCCTATCCAGGTGATTCAACCATATCTTTGAATTCCAATGTTTATTCCTAATTCTACTGTCATTCTTATATGGATATCCATTTTAGTCTTTTATATTCAATACTATTTCATTCACTTATATTTTAACCTTCACACAATTTGTACATATTTTTATGAATGCCTATTGGATCAATTCTCATACCTTGATCCTAGTAGTTAGTTGTTTGCAAAATTATCCAATTTCAATTATTCGACCCGAAATATTTCATATTCGATTTTATAAATTAGGTAATTTATCTATTTAAAGATTCAGATATTTGATTTTTCATTTTTAATTATATATATATATATACATATAGAGGGGAGAGATCCAATAAGAAGGGTATTGAAAATGAGAAGGTCAGAAGCATTCTACACCCTTGATTTCACTACAATAAAAAAATCATGGTTACAATTGAGCCAAAAACACATAATTGTAAAAGTAATACACAGAAAACTAACTATAACAAAATTTTTAAAATGTCCTTATTTTATAACATAGTATCATTTTTTGTATACATAGTAACCAAACAAAATCAAACAAAAATCCTTCTCATCCTTCTCATTTTAAAATCCTTCTTATTTGTTACAAAATTGACATCCGATTATGACCCTTTTAGCGTATATGTACCTTTTAGCAAATGTCTAATTATTTACTAAATTGTCATCCAATTATGTACTTCATTTGAGCTTTTATGTACCCCTATTTTGCACCATTTTAATTGGTTTTCACATATCCAATATATATATATATATATATATATATATATATATATATATATATATATATATATATATATATATATATATATATATATATATATATATATATATATATATATATATATATATATATATATTTATATTATATGTGGTATTGACTTATAATTAATTAAGTTATACTTTTCAAATTAAATAATTAATATACTTAATTTTATTTTCTTAACAAAATTAGATAAAACAAAAATTGGATAATTTATCCCAGCATATTAATGACATCACTTATTTTTTTACCCGAATACGCTATTAATAAACAAATAAAACATACTTCTACACTAGCTTATCCAATAGGTGGATATAGTGATGGCCACAGGGCAAGTTACCCAGCACCGAAGTAGTCCCGAACTGCCAAATAAGGATGGTCATGGAGAGAGTCTGGTCGAACCGGACCCAAATCCTTTTTTTTTTTGTAGATCCACACTCAGATTCGGACCCCAAGGGTCCAAAATTTTCAGACCTAAACCCTCCGGATCTGATGGGTCTAAGATCCTTAATTGCTCCTTAATGGGTCTAAAAAAAATCTCTTTAATCTATGTCATTTGAACCTTTTGTAAGTCATTAAAGTATTTTACAAACAATAATACCAGTGTATCCCGCTTAAATTCAATTACAAACAATAATTAGAGTCCATCATCATCATCATACCAATGTATCCCGCTCATAGACAAATTATGGTCAGGGTCTGGGGAGAGAATATAGACGGCAACTCATACCCATATAGGAGAGTGCGGTCAAAGAGTCTCACGGCTCAAAAGGTCTTCAAAGAGAGAAGCACCTGCAACTATCTGAAAGCCTGCAACACACACCCACGTCATGCATAGTAATCAACTAACTAAAGATACACAACAAATAGTTTGTGTACAGATAACTAAACAAACGATCATGGTAAGAGAGGTGATAAAGAGCGATAAGTAGGGGCAGAAAACCGTAAAAAAAATCGTGGTCGAGGGGGGCATGTTTAGTAATCTATGAGACTATGACGTGGATAAGGTGCCGCCAACTGACTCTATCCCTAGTCAGGTCCTTAAAGAGGTGGAGTTCGTGCAGATCACTTTTAATATGCATGAAATTCAAATACAAAGTAATTACAAAAAACATTTGTCCAAATCATAGTCCAATTTACATAAAACTAAGTATACTAGTAGAGAAACTCGTGCAATGCACAAATTCTTTAGTACATAAGTATATATAAATATAAATTTCAAACAGAGATGTAGTTATGTGTTATCATAATGATACTTTATAATTCAAATAAATGATTTTAGAATGTATAGTGATTGTAATGAAAAGAATTAGGCCGTTATTATAAATATTAATTAAAGTTCTCATATTTCTAAGGCAAATTTAGTTTATCTTCCAACCACATAATTATAATGATTCTTTATCATTTTCAAAATTTATTTTTAATTATCATGTATCTTTTGTTTCTTGATAAAATATTAGAAATTAAAATGTTAATGATTAAACTTTATCTTAGAAAATTCTTCAACATAAACAAAAAAACTTTAATTGGAAATCTTAGTTAACTTTTAAATTCAAAAATTTAATATTCCAAGAAAATTTAAATGAATATATCTTATTGTGATATACTACTCATATATTAAAAAATAAATTAATGTTAATTTTGGTAAGAATTATTCAATATAGCAAATCACTAAGGGAATGTCACGTGAAATTTTACAGTCTTTTTATTAGATTGTATGATTATATGAAGTATATAAATAGAAAATATATTAGGGATAACAATTATCAATTAGCATCATCATAATCATAATCATAACATCTATTAAAAAAGCTGTAAAAAGCCAAGTGTCAAATTTCTAGAGCACTTGCCATATGTAATTTTTCTATTGGAGTATTTAAATTAATTGAATTAAATAGTTGACCAATCTACTTCAATCAAAGATTTGACAATCAACTAACACTCTAATCTATAGATTGAATAAGAGAATGGAAACATTAAATTAAGAATCATTAAGATGATATTAACAAAGTTAAAATTACAAATTAGGGAATAAAATATTAATCATATATATCTTAATAAATTCCTACTAGAGAAATTTTTAAACAAAATAAAGTAAGAAGTATTTAGATAACATTAAATAATTTATTAAAATTTAGACTGATTTAGGTATAGAAATTATTTCAACTAATCATCATACAATTTAATAAAAAGACTCAAAATCACACGTTCATTCTTTGGGAGCCACGCTAGATCAAAGAATTTTATTTGTTGATATTGGCTTAAATGACTAATAAAATTAATTAATCAACCAGTTATTTATTTTATTCATCTACAAACTATTTCAATTTATAACACATATAAAAATTTTATATTACCCTATTTTAACAATTATTATTTATTATTGCATCTTTATATATTATATGTAATTATAAATTATTACTACATGTTTTTTAAAAATATATTTATATACATCTTCGTACTAAGAATTCCGTGCATTGCATGGGGTTTTATACTAATATACTATATTATGTATACATAAATAGAAAATAAATGCGGTTTTTGGGTGAGTGCAGAAATCAAAACATTAGACAAAAGTCACAATACATACAGAATAGTAAGAAAATTTAAGTATTATAAGGATCTGGGGTCCAGGTCTACGGGACGGGTCCAGGGTCTAGAGGACGGGTTTGGGTCCGAGTTCGAACCCTTGGATTCAGATCCAGACCCACCAGTTATTTTTAGATTTATTTCCGACCCGGATTCGATGGGTCTAAAAAAAAAGACCCAGACTCTTAAAAAGGCTCGGGTCCAACATGGTCCTGTACCAATGACCATCCCTATTGCCAAAGAATTGTCTTGGAACTGAAACTGTCAGTCACAGGTACTGAGCCGGCCTGAACCGCGAACCACTAAGGTTCCAAAAAAATTACACTAATTTTTTATTGAGACCATCTCACCCTCAATCGGGTCAGCCTAAACCCTTAAAAAAACTATTGCCCTGTACAATTCAAATTTCACTTTTTTTTAATGTATATAATACTGATGGATTGCTTGAATCGGCTCATCTCATGGTGAGACAATCGCATTTAAGAGTTGCTAAAATGTCATGATGGACTGTGGAACCGTTGGCAGGTACCAGCCTATGGAACCGCAAACTGGGTCACCCGAACGTACCTTTATTGATTAATTTAAATAAATTTAAATCTAAACAATAATAATAAATATTTTAATAAGGATTGACAAAAAAATGATCGATAATAATCAACAAAGATACGTTCATATTATTATAACATTTATATGATTTTTTATATTATATTTAGAGCAAAAAATCATCAAAGATAATAATCGACTCGTCCTATCCAAGAGTTTAACTGCTAAGAACCGCCTCCTTAACCGCCAAAGAACCGTTTGTATTCGTCTGAATACGGAACCAAAATCAAAATCAAAACCCAACAGTTTGAATCAAGTTTTAGTTTTTAGGAACTGAAATCGAAAAGAACCAGAACATACCAACTTGGATCGTGGCCATCACTAGGGGTACTACAACATATTTTGCTATTTCAAATTTCTAATAGTATATATAGAGGATTTAGTGATATTAATTAGACCATTTATCAGCATATTAAAAAATCACACAAAAACTTTTTACGACATAAGATCTAGTGACGTTTCTCACAAATGCCACAATAGACTATAATAACAATTACATATGCCACTAAAGACCAAATAAATTATCGCTAAATCACTTTATAGTGAAACAATAAATAAAAATCAATAATTATAACATTAAAAATACGAATAAAGTTAAATTTATCGTAAGTGAACGAATATTTAAGCTTTTAAAAATAGAGGAAAATGATGGGAAGAATAGGCAAGGCGAGATTCACGGCTAGAAGTAGGGGTAGAGGGAACCTTCCACTGTAGTTTGTCTTTTTTTGATGTCATCAATCTTCGCCTACGGCTACATCTACGCCGGTCTAGTCTAGTCCGCACTCCACCCACACGCTTCCTCCTTCTTTTATTCACCGACTCCAATCCTTCAATTTATACACATAGAGTATCTATTTTCAACATCTAATTATTCCCTCCATCATCAAAGTCAAAAATTCATAATCAATCGACTGTTATTTATAAATCATTATAAAAAGATAAAAAAAAAATAATAAAATATATAACTTAAAAAAGATAAATTAAAATAGTAAAACTTTCGCCCTATTAAATCTTACCACATAAGGGTGATTGGTTAACCTTAGAAATAACCGTTATTTATTAAGACCTTCTCCATCAAAGTCTCATTCATAATTAAGTTTTTCCTTTACAACACATTATTATACTTCCCCCGTTTCATAATACTTGCTATTGAGTGTGACATGTTGTGTGGGAAAATGTCACTATCGCTAACAAGTATGGAACGGAGGAAGTAAATTCAATCCTTAATATCTATAATTATATAGTATAAAATTATAAAAATTTGATATTAATGATCTTTACATCGAGATGAATCAAACTAGAACTCATTTGACTATGCTTTAACTTATAGATTACTTATTAATCACAAATTAAGGGAGATAAGTGAATAGTGCTTATTTTTCGTATGTTGCGACTATATTGGAACGGAAGAAGTATTACTATCACGTTTTAGAATATAAAATTTGTGGAAATAGGAAAAATTACCTAGAATAATCCAAATTATTCATGATTTTCCTACAATAATCCCACCTATTGATTAACCATAAATAATCCTAACTTTGAGGGGTATTTTCCTAAATTAAACTTGGGTAAACCGATGACCTGCTATAGTAGGTAATTCACCAAAAAAAAATTAAATATTAATTTAAAATTAGAAAATATTTTTGAAAATTTACATAAAAAATTCTAAATAATAAAAAAAATCATAAATTTTTTATGAATATTTTTTTCACATTTTTTTCGACATTTTATTTTAATTTATCTTTTTTTTTTAAAAAATAAAACTTGCTATAGCAAGTCATCCGGTCACTGGGTTTACTCTTGGAAAATGCCCCTCAAAGTTGGGATTATTCATGGTTAATCAATAGGTGGGATTATTGCAGGAAAAACATAAATAGTTTGGATTATTCTAGGTAATTTTTCCAATTAAATACTCTCCTATTCGCAATTATTGTTCCATTTTGTTTAGGCACATTTGCAAATGCACTATTTAATTTTAAATATCTCTAATTATATTTGAGTAAAAATTATAAAAATTTGATATTAATAAAATTTACATTAAGAAGAATCAAACAAGATCCTACTTGACTATGTTTGAACTTATAGATTAAGAACAAAGCACATATTGGGTGTTTGTTATGAACTTTTTAATACCAAGTAAGGGATTCAATTACCATTACTCCACATTTTTTGTTTGGTATGATATTAAGTTAACTCAATCCCTTTCTTGAGAGTAATGAATACCCTTACTATATTACCACCCATTTATGTCAAGTAACAAATTCTCTTTTTATGATCAAGTAAGTGTTTCCCTTATATTTCTATACCAAACAACATATAACTACAGCCCATACTCTTACCCTTACTCTTCTTTATCATTTCTCTTTCCATTACATTCTATATTCTTATACCAAACAAGACAAGATGATTGATGAATAATATTCAAAAAACTAAATATAAGAATAATACTTTCTCCGTTTCTTTTTGTTTGTCTACTTTAAGGGGGCGTTTGGTATGGACTTTTTAATACTAAGTAAGAGATTTAATTACCATTACTCCACATTTTTTGTTTGGTATGATTTTAGGTTAACCCAATCTCTTTCTTGAGGGTAATGGATACCCTTACTTTGTTACCACTCATTTATGTCAAGTAACAAATTTCATTTCTATGATCAAATGAGTGTTTCCCTTATATGTTCATACCAAACAACACATAACTACAACCCATACACTTACCCTTACTCCTCTTTATCATTTCCCTTTCCATTACATTTTATGTTCCCATACCAAACACCTCCTAAGTTTTTTCACTTTAGGAGAAAGAAATTTAAATTTGATTTTTAAAGTATATATTAAAGACAAAATATATATTTATGTAGGATCTTATTAGATTCGTTGTGATGCAAAAACATTTTAATATATAGTTTTTATAATTTTTTATAATGCGTACTAAGAGATATTTATGCTTACTATTTGCTTTAAGATACATGCAAAAAGTAACGTGGACAAATAAGAAAAAACGAAAGGAATAGAGAATAGGAAGGGAGAGAGTATTTTTTGTCTCGGTTTCTTTTCTTTTCTTTTATTTTGTTTCATCAAATTTACACTATTTTTATTTTTGGCTAAAATTCACTTCATTTGTACTACTTTCGTTCCATTTTACTTGCAACATTTATCAATTTTGGAAGTTTCATATTACTTGCATCATTACTATTTTTGGCAAAATAATCTACTTATTTTATCCTCACTTTATTCCTACCCCACTATCACCATCAATCATACATCATCCCATTAATTATTTTATATACCCACAAGTCACAACCACTATCTACTTATAATAATTTTTTTTATTTCTACCTCATATATCAACATCAATCATATATCATCCCTACTTTTACCATACTGATTTGACGACCCTTAAAAAACGTGCTAAACCCAATGGTGCAACTAAAATGAAAGGGAGAAAATATTTTTTTTCTCAACATCCTATAAAATGGAAGTATCACTTTATTCAATCTTCTTAATGTTCTCACTAATTATGAGGTAAAAATTAGTGGGTCACATGTGTAAGATGATTGGAGGATATGAATTGTTTTTCCTAGCAAATTTAATCTAAATTATCATTATCATTATTGTTATTATTATCATCATCATTACCGTATTTGAATACTACATCAAATGGATTTTAAAAGACAACATAATTACAAATTTACACTCTCCTTCAATTTTAGTCATCGTAATATCTTTATTTATTCTAGTAAAATACCTTCAAAGTTGAGATATTCATAGTTAATCAATAAGTGGGATTATTGTAGGAAAATCATGAAAACATTAGATTATTCTAGGTAATTATTCCTATATAAAATAAGTTCAAACGATATATAGTGCTGATAATCGTAATATATAACGAGTATTTAAGAACGGAAAAACACTTCTTCTTTTTTCTTATTGTTAAAATCTGTCTTTGAATATTTAGAGTCGATAACCAGTGGCAGATGTACGTTGGAGCGCACGGGTCACGTGCCCCTAGGCATTTTTTTTAAAGAAAATCAAAGTAGATTTTCTATTGGTAAAAGTTAAAGTCATACTAAAGTCTTTTGATGATAGATACTCTTTCATTTTACTAATTTAGTCTTATTCATTTATTTGTCTCATTTTTTTTATTAGATTAATTGATTTATTTTGTTCCATTTTTTCTTTTATGATATGTCGTATTTAAAATTTTTGCAAGGGTAATATGGTTGTTAATTTTACAAACATAATTCTACCGAAATTTCGTCATTAGTAAGTACCCTCGGAGTTCGAACCCTGAATCCGTTACTCATGTTTTCTCAAAAAAAATATTTTGTTTACCTTCTACTTGCTTCATTTCAGTTTATATTTGACTTTTTACGTAATCCAATATGTTATTTTAGTAATTTATATATTGAAATAGGAGCATGAGCATTTAAAATTTATAAAAAGTTAATTTTACGAAAGTAATAATTATTGACTTTTATTTTAAGTTCCACTATAAAGTAATTAATAGTCACATTTTATTTCGCTAGTAGTGACATACTTCTTCCATATTAGTTGCACCATTTGCTTTTTCACATTTCCCAATATACAAATGCAATCTTCAATATCTCTAATCATACATATCGAAAAATTATAAAAACTTAAAATTAACAAACTTTGAACTGAGACGATTCAAACAAGATCTTATATGACTATGTTTTAACTTTTTGATTACCGACAATATAAAAGTCAATTTGCTTGATGAATAGTACCGCAGTCAACTATGCATGTTGCAAGTAAAAAAGAACGAAGGAAGTATATAATTACTATAGTGTATAAAGACATTATGAGAATTAATGTCATTAGACCCTATGTCACGAAAAATTTTAATATGATTTTTATAATACAGCTAAAGCCTAACAAAACTCTACTATATACCATTAGAAATTTATAATAGTGACGTTTAAATTAAATATCAATAAATATACACTAAAAAATATATTATATTATAGTGAAACCATAAAAAATTTAACATTATATATTCGAATACGACAACATTATATTATAGAAGTATAGTACCTAACTCTTTTTAAAGACCATCATATATATATTCATATATAGATCTTCCTGAAATTCTTGTAATGGAGATTTACGTGTTGAACTATTTTTGCCATAAACTATGTTATTTTTTTCCTCCCTGAGTTTGCATCTTGCATTGCATGCATTTATGTTATCTATTATTGAAGCTCACATGGGAGCCGTCTAATATTAATAATTGAAATGCTTTATTAATTAGTAGTACTAGTGTCCCATTATTATTTTGAAGGTTATTGTTGCCAACATCATTTCATATATAAATTAAGGTAGAATTTTGAATATAATTTTTTTTATTTATAGAAGCTAAAATATGTTTATACCATGGAATTTTGTAAGTTTGATTTTGATGTATAAAGTTTTAATATATAATTTTTTATGAAACATATTTAATGATAAGTTTCATATGGCGATCTCAAGTTTTTGGCTTTTTCACTTGGTTAACAATCGTTTTTTGTAGTCCACGTGGTGACCTAAACTTCTAACTTTTTCACTTTGTAGGCAAAATGTTAAGTTTTTTTGTATTTATATTATTGCTATTCATCATTGCAATCTTTTTTCACAAGAACAAACGCCCGATCGCGATCACCCTTTAGAAGCAAAGTTTTGACAATTGGCTGAAATGAGTAATTAATTTTATAAAAAACTAACATCGTCATCATCATCATACCCAGTGTATCCCGCTCAAAGAAAACTATGATCAGGGTCTGGGGAGGGAGGAACGATGGCATGTTCATACCCATAAGGAGAGTGCGATCAAAGAGTCCCCCGGCTCGAGAACGGTCTTCTAGCAAGAGGAACCTGCAGTTGGCAAATAGAATAGAAGCACACACACAAAAACAAAGATAAGATCAAAGAAACAGGTAAAAAGCGACAAAAAGGCAAAGGATAAAGACGAACGAGAGGGTAAAGGGATAGGTTTACTAATCTAGGACTTGGATAAGGCGCCGCCAACTGGCCCTATCCCTGGTCAGGTCCTTGGAGAGGTGAAGTTCATGCATATCACTTTTGATTTGTTCCTCTCACGTTCTCTTAGGTCGTCCTCGACTTCTCTTACCCTCCACTATGATGCATTCGATCCTTCTTACTGGGGCGTCATGTGTCTTTCTCTGCACATTCCCAAACCATCTCAACCTGTTCTCCCGCATCTTTGCGGAAATAGGTGCAACCCTTAACGTCTCCCTGAACTCCTGGTTTCTTATCCTATCCAACATAGTCTTACCACACATCCACCTCAACATACGCATCTCCGTTACTTCCATCCTCTGTTCGAAAACCTTCTTTACGGGCCAACATTCTGTCCCATATAACATCGCCGGCCTAATCGCAACGCGGTAAAATTTACCTTTTAATCGCCTCGGAAACTTTTTATCACAAAGCACCCCGGTTGCTGCTCGCCACTTAAGCCAGCCCGCTTGTATACGATTAGTAACGTCTCCATCAATCTCCCCATCGCTCTGAATCACAGAACCCAAATATTTGAACTTGGACTTACACGCAACAACTTCACCTCCTATGGTTACCTTTGGCTCCCCTAGCGATTCTATCCCACTGAATTTGCATCGCAGGTATTCTGTCTTTGTACGGCTTATGCGCAGCCGCTTTCCCTCCAAGGCTTCTCTCCACTCTCCCAATTTACTATTAGCCTCCTCCTTGGTTTCTGCGGCCAAGACTATATCATCGGCGAAAAGCATGTACCATGGTACGGTCTCCCAGATGGATTTAGAGAGCTCTTCCATAATGGCCGTAAAAATGAAAGGACTTAATGCTGATCCCTGATGTAGTCCCACATTAATTGGGAAAGACTCAGTCATACCCGTCGGTGTATGTATGTTAGTCGCCACTCTGTCATACATGTCCTGTATTACCTCGATGTATCTTCGTGAAATACCTCTGTTCTTGAGGCTATCCCAAACCAGGCTTCGTGGTATGCTGTCGTACGCTTTCTCCAGATCAATGAATACCAGATGCAAATCCTTCTTTCGCTTTCTATACTTTTCCATCAATCTCCGCAAAATATGGATTGCCTCGGTGGTTGATCTTCCCGGCATGAATCCAAATTGGTTCTCCCTAATTACCGTCTCTCGTCTAATTCTTTTCTCGATCACTCTTTCCCATAGTTTCATAGTGTGGCTTAGAAGTTTGATCCCTCTATAGTTCTTGCAACCTTGTGCGTCACCCTTGTTTTTAAATATTGGGATAAGTGTGCTAACCCTCCATGCTTCGGGCATCTTCCTGGTCCTCAGGTTGACATTAAAGAAGTTAGTAAGCCACTGAATACCCTTCTCCCCTAAACTCATCCACACTTTAATCGGAATGTTATCCGGTCCGACTGCCTTTGATCTCCCCATTTTTTTGAGAGCTTCTCCTACTTCCGCAGTGGTAATATCGATAATCGACCCATGCTCATGTGCTCTTTGGAGGTATGACGCTTGTTGAATTTCCTCCTCTCGACCCCTAGTCTCATTGAGTAGTTGGGAGAAATATTGATGCCATCTCAGCTTGATGTCCTCTTGTCTAAGCAGTACTCGTCCACCTTCATCTTTAATGAACTTCACTGTCCTCAGGTCCTTCTTTCGCCTAGATCTTGCTTTTGCCAACTTATAAATATACTGCTCCCCCTCTTTGGTCTCAAGCTTTTGATACAAGGCTTCAAACGCTTGATCTTTTGCCTCCGCTACTGCTTTCTTAGCCGCCCGTTTTGCTTCTTTATACCTCTCCTTCTTATGTGTCCTATCCTCCTCCTCCGTGCAAGTCATGAGCTCCTTGAAACTCTTATTTTTCTCTTTTATTTTCTTGTGCACTTCTTCGTTCCACCACCACGACTCTTTGTACATCTTTGGTTTCCCCGTCGACACCTCTAATGTCTCTATTGCCACCTTTCGAATGGTTTTCGCCATGGTCTCCCACATTCGGCTTGCATCGTCTGATAAACTAGGGTAGCCCACCGTCTTGATCTTATTTGACACGGTAGCGACCATATCCCCCTTAAGCCGTCCCCACATGATCGTTTGCCTAACCTTTTTCTTCTTCTCGGCAATCTTTCTCCTCATACGAAACACTAGCACTAATAACCTATGTTGAGTGGGCATCTCTGTACCTAGCACAACCTTACAATCCAAACACGAGCTCCAATCGACCTTTCGTACTAAACAGTAGTCAATTTGGGTGGCATGCCCACCACTCTTGTACGTAATCAAGTGTTCATCCTTCTTTCTAAAGATCGAGTTTGCTATGACCAACTCCTTTGCTAACGCAAACTCAAGCAAGATCTCTCCACTCTCGTTCCTTACACCATAACCAAACCCGCCATAAACTGAGTTATAGTTAGCTGCCTCTTTACCTATGTGTCCATTGAAGTCGCCACCTATATAAACTTTTTCCTCGGCAGGGATGGTATCTATAAGGTCCCCCAGGTTATCCCAAAACTCACGTTTGACTTCCTCGTCTAGCCCAACTTGCGGTCCATACGCACTAATGATCGAAAAGACCTCTTCTCCTACCACGATTCGAACTAGCATAATTCTATCATTGCACCTCCTAACTTCTACGACTTGCTTTAGAAGATCATTAGCTACAAGAATACCGACTCCACTACGCTTTCCATCCAAACCTGCATACCATAGCTTATAACCCTTTAAAACGCTTGTTTTTTGCCCCTTCCACCTAGTTTCCTGAACGCAAGTCACTTGAATCCTGTACTTTAAAAGTTCATTCGCCAACTCCAACGAGTTGACTTGTAGCGTACCTATGTTCCATGTCCCCACTCTTAGCTCAACATCCTGCTTACGTTGCCCCCTTATATATTTATATATTTATCGTATTGAAAAGTTAAAATCTCAAACTGAATTACTATACAGATTAAAAAAAAATTATTTACCATAAAAAAAATTAAAAACTTAGGATAACCATATTAAATTTCACTAAAATAAAATAGTGACAAAGTATTTGCTTATAGAGGTCATGGGGTTTGTACTAAAAAGGGAAAAGGGGGAGGTTTTATGGGTGGGACTCGAATTAGTGTTATTTTTCCGATTAGTTGAAGAAGTGATATGATAGTTGTACAACTTAAGGCCATTGGTTCAAAATTTGGTGATCACAAATATTTATTTTTAATTATTATTACTACATGATGTTTCTTTTGGAGGGCCAATGCAAGTTGGAAGAGGACATTAATTCTGAGATCTATTTGTAAATTTTTAAGAATTTTAAGTTGGTAATTTACGAAGAAAACAAATAAATAATTTTTTCAAAAAAAATCAAAAGTTAGGCAATACCACCATCATGAGGACCTGAATTGGGAAATAGTTTGTAAATTTTTTATTTTTGAGGTCATGCATCAAGATATGTACTTCTATATAATTAGATCAACCAGCTACTCTTTTGAAAGACGTATCTCATGTCCTACCCATTAAAGATTAATGCTTATTTATCATGTTCTTAATGTTTACTTATATTATCCTTAATGCTTACTTACCATATCCTTAATGCTTACTTTCAATATGTTAAATGTCTATTTACATCATTCTTAATGTTTGCTTATAAAAAATATATAATGTACAGATCCAATTAGAGAGGGTCTCTCAAGAATTCATGTAATTAGATATGATTATTATTTCAATTATACTCCCTCCTATTCACTCAAGTTGTCCTATTTTCTTTTATGGGCAATTCACTCAAGTTGTCCCATTTCCTTTTTTGTCTATTTTTTTTTTACCTAAATACCCCCACTTTTCCAATTCTCAATACCCAACTACCACCTTTAAAATTAATTTAATTAATTAAAATACCCCACTACCACCTTTTTGGTGGACCCCATCCCACTCTTAATATTTGTGCCCAACTCAAATGGGACAACTTGAGTGAATAGGAGGAAGTATAACTCTTTTTTCAGATTCATAAAGTTTGAAAATTTGGATAGATCAAGTTTGTTTGATTGGTTTAGGGTTGAATATGAATCTAACATAAATATATTGTCTTGATAAATTGTTCGTGCTCTACATTTTTTTAAATTGGGTTATAGAATGAGTCGCTCCGTAGACATTAGCTTTTTTTATTACACCTAGACTTTAGCTTAAACTCATTAAGTCGTATAAAAAGATTTAAGATGGGTTCAACTCGATCTTAAAACCGAGTTCAACTCGATCTTAAAACCATAACGATCTCGGGGCACAATTATAAGTGATTTGAGTCATTGTGGAAACTATATGATTACATGTCTTAATTTAAAAGTAAATAAAAGAAGATCGTAGGATAAAAATTTTTTAGAGGTAAATAGAGAGTTGAAAAGTTTGCGAACTTTTTAAATTTATTAACAATAATGATGGCATGGAGTACATATAACACGAACATTGAATGAATATGAGACAGATATAAAGTGTGTATTATCGTGATGGGCACAATCAAAATGACCATAGTTACTAGGAATGGGTTAAAACTTTGAATAACTATTTTAGAGCATGTATAGGTATCAACTTTTCACCCGCCGTAAATAATAGGTAGGTGATAGATACAAAAAATTTAGGTAGATATGTCTAGGAGATATCCGCACCTGCCTCCCACTTATCCTTTTCAAAACCACGAATATTTAGCTTGGGATGACAACTCAGTCCGAATCCGACCCTAATCCGACATATAAGTAACACGAATATCGAAATTATTTTGATTACATTTTTATGATGAAACTAGTTGATGATATGATTATATTAAAGAATATACAACTAGTTCTTTTTTAGTTAATTGATGCACATATGGAGATTGGAGGATCAGTAACGAATGAATGGGGCATTATTAAAAAATGATGATAAGTAAGTAAGATTTTTAGGAGAGTTTTGGCAACCAAAAAAATAAAAGAACCGTACCATCCATGGTACAGGGCGATTAATAATCATAGACCATAACCCATTAACCACCACCAATTATTTCATCAAAGTACAGCAAATCTTTTAGTCATTTTCCTTGAGATATTATATTTAAACAGCTTGTCAGAATTATTTTTATTTCTTTTTAAAAAATAATTAAAAGAATTTAATTTTATTTAGAATAAATATAATAAAAGTCTACTTGACGATTTGCTAATTATTTCCACCGTTGGTCATCATTACACATTACTTAGTGAACTATGTGTTGGGCGAATGGTCAATAATTAATTGATTTCATAAATTTAATTAGCTGATTTTAAATTCGTTATTAAAAGCAATTTCGAAATAACTTATTTCATCATCATTAATCTCGTATCTAGTGTATTGGTAAAAATTTAATATGTCCGCCGTCTGTGGGGATCGAACCCACGACCAGTGAGCTAAGACGGCTAGTATGTCAATAATTGTTTATTTATGATAATAACTTGTTTTAGTTTAAAACAAGTTGATATGTCAAACACTAGAATTAGATGGTTTTAAATATTCAACCCTTTGATTGTGTCAAAATATGTTAAAATTACTCAGTAAGTTATTTTACCGACCAAACACTCGGTACCTTGGTCAACCCCATGGCTTTTGTTGAAATTTGAATTGTTTGAAGCTAAAATAAATGGATAATCTTTTAAATTTTGATGTTTTCTTCAGCGCTTTAAAGTAACAATTTTTTAACCTGATTTAAATTTTGATTTACAGCCTAATACATTGAGAAGTATCCCACAAGGGTACCCGTATTCTGCTAGAAGTTATCATCAGTTCATCACATGTAGTGGCAGAGCTACGTTGAGGCGCACGGGGTCACGTGCCCCTATGCGTTTTTTTTATAAAAAAAATTCAAAGTAGACTTTTTTATTGGTAAGAGTAAAAGTATAAAATTAATACCGATTTCTTTTGATGATAAATACTCCCTTATTTTAGTAATTTTGTCTTATTTATTTTATCTCATTTTTTTAATTAGGTCAGTTGATTTATTTTGTTCCATTTCCTTTTATGGTATGTCGTATTTAACATTTTAGCAAGTAAAGGTAAAATAGTTTTTAATCTTACAAGTGAAACTCTGCTGAAATTTTGTCTATCAATAGTTGTCCCCGAGTCTCTAAACCCTGGTTCCGCCATAGATCACATGCATAAGTATGTGTTTATCCAATCGTTCACTTTCACTAAATATCATCATAACATCTAATCTATTTATCAATATTTTTAACCGATGAAATTAACTAAATCTCTAAAAAGTAGCTTTCTAAATAATCAAGGTTATAATTAGTTTTATAATTCTTTTATGTGCCAATGATCTAAATACAAGTCGACTTATAATAAAATTTAATTTTTCTTGATCATGGCGAAAAAATAAAACTTTGAACAACTAAGAATATGTTGACTTCTACTTTTTACTTTTGTTTAATACTTTTTTTTAGAATCAAATTAGATCAAATAAAAAATAATCATATCAAATCAGACCATAATCTAATTAAATCAGATCTAAACATATTAGACCTAATTAGATCAGACCTAATTAGATCAGACCAAATTTTTAATAATTGTTCAATTTTTATAGACCACAAATGAGTTGACATTTGGATAGACAGAAAAACATACTCCAATTTCAAGATTAAGAGAGGAAAATGAGGCAAAGAATGACACCCTATTCCGACAGAGTTGGACTCAAATATGGCCCATATGGGCCCACTATCACTAAATAAATGGAAATAAAACCTAATAAATGCTCACCCAACTTGACAATATCAAGTCTTGTACGAGATCATTTCATCACTAGACGAACTTATATAATTATTTTATTTTTAAAATTAATCACTCTAAAATTGTAAGTAATCATTTAAGATTATATACTATCTTTTTAAGACAATAAGTGTACATTGAGTAGCCCAATAAAAGGGTAAAGGGTAAAGAACACTCCCAGTATTCCGCTTAAGGTAGGTTCCGGATGGGGTTTTTCGTTTTCCTGAAAGATGCGGACAAATCATACCCGTTCACGAAGGAGGGAGTAAAGAGAGATGTTCGCAGTCAAAAAATCCTTCAACTAATACTTACGCTCAGTAGGGATCGAACCCCATGCCTCCTCCTCCACATACAACTCAATAAAAAAATCTTATTACAAAACGGTCTTATTTGAAAATTTGTTGGTTTAACAATATGTTTTAACATATCCAAACACCTCCTGGGGTATCCATATGCCCAAAGTTAATTACGTGGGAAGATCCACACCATCCTTTAAAATATGAGCATGTATTAAGGTTAAGTTTTTCTCTCCTGAGAGACCGTCTTTCTGAGAGACGTCTTTAATGCCCAATCTATTAAAGCTTATTGTTTACATTTACTCTACATTTTTCTTAATGGGCCAATTCAATTAGAGATGATCTCTCAAAGATACCGTCTCTCACAAGAATTTGTGTAACTTTTTTCGAGTGGTCTTCTACCCGTCAACGCGTATGATGCCGGAATTGTCATTTTTTACGCCCTGTTTGGAGAAAAATGAAATGAGTGTGTTCGCTGTTATTAACAGCGAACAAATGCGCGGTTGAAATTGCAGAATGCCCTTTTCTTCCTCATTTCCCCCATTTCAGTTTGAACTAGGTTTAGTAAAACGATCCTCTTTGATTTTCCGCCATTAATACTCCTTCAAACCTTCAATTTAGCCCCTCATCTTCCAATCAAACACTAGTTAAGTGGTCTTGCACTTAAATCGACTTGTTTAAGGTACAAATTTTTTCGTTTTTTGGTTATGTTAAACGAAATTTAGGGTTTTATGTGATATTGTGTATTTGTTTCAAATGTAGGCATCTCTTGTTGGAAGGCTTAGTCTTGTATATCAAATTTAGCTGTTTAAGGTAATTTTTTAGTTAGTTTTTACTTTTTGATTATGGTTCATTGTCTTTAACTTAGTTGATGGTGATTATATTGATTTTGGTTATGATGATGTATGTGGTTAATTGTGTATACTGAATTTGATTAGTTAATTGATTATATTAGGATATGTAGTAAATTTGAATTATTAAATGATATTATGTAAATATAGTTATATAGTTATACAAATGTAGTTCATTATGTATGTATAGTCATGAATGTACTTAGTGATGATGTTGATTTGTATGTATCTATGTAGAAATGGCTTCGTTTCGTGTGACTATTGCATGTTTTTGGAATGGTTCCATTCGTACAAGTGGTAGCAAGGTTACGTATCTTGGGGGTAAAAGTAAATTGTTTGCGTGCAACTCGAACATGGGTTTCAATGACTTTAAGCGTCTTGTATGTTCTAAGATTGGAATTGACCCCACACGAAATGCTGTTAAGTTATCTTTTAAATACCGCATGAGTGATGAATGGGTAGTTTTTCCTATTGAGGATGATGATTCTATAGATGCTATGTGGGAGCATTCAAAGGCTAACTCTACTCCTTCTGTGGAGTTATACGTAGAACTGCTACGTCGAGGCAATCAAGCTTTTAATGTTACCTCTTTATATGTTCACATACCTCAACTTTTACTAACTTATAAAAACATTACATAGCTCTGGGCGTATGAGCACATTCTCATTGGGCAACCATTGAGAATGGTTGGCCGTGGTGCTGTTGCTCCACCACCTACTCCCGACCAGGATCTCCCTTATGGATCAAGATGGTCGTTTTCCCGACGCACTAGGACGCATACTGGATCAGGTGTCGGTTTCTGTCGGGATCAGCTGGATCTTTTACGCGCTGACCAGGTTATTACTTATATGTTTAAACGCTTATTTTTATAACTACTTGAAGTCAATACTGACATCTAAATAACTTCTAGTTTCGTTGGGACCCGTATCCCGCTGAGGCGTATGCTGCCTTGCCTCAGCACTCCGGGATACACACAGGGGTGTGGAGGGCCTCTATGCCACTGATATGCTTCGACATTGTCGAAGTACATCTACCCGAGCGCATAATGCGCCAATTCGGGATGGTACAAGTCATCCCACCTCCTTGCGACATTGAGGTCGAGTTACATCACTCATCTCGTAAGGGTACAGCTCCCAAGGACTGGAGCGCGATCAATGGGCGCCACATCGCCCGTTGGAATCACAGGATGGACCTACTAGCTCAGGGTGCGCCGATCGATGCCGCTGTCGCATCTACCAGTGCTGATTACATGCCTTGGTACCTCTCCATCACTCGGCGATGGATGACACCACGAGGTTTAGTGGCAGCGTCACAGTATGCTCCTGCCGCGCCAGTTATGACCCAATTTGTAAGTATCCTTAGATGTTTAATTAACCTCAACTACAACATTCATAATATTGTATTAACTTTACTAAGTGTTTGATTGCAGGCACAAGGTGCGGCAGCGGTGATCCAGTCTTCCCATGAGCAGCCCGTACGAGATATTGCGCACGGCATGCTCCATGACACTCAGTTCCAGCACTTCATACCGGAAGTGGCTGAAGAGACTCCACCTACTAACCATGAGGTCCAACCCTCGTCTCCACCTCAGGAAGTTCATTTGGAGGAGGTGGACTTATCCTACCCCTTGCATGGTATGGAGTCCTCTCAGGCTGGGTCATCGCAATACCGATCACCTCCTCTCCCTGAGCGACACGCGACCGCCTCCTACTATCGAAAAAGGCGTAAGCGGCCATCACAGTTGGAGATGGTGCAGGAAGAGGAAGACGATTAGTATATATTTTGTAGTACATTGAACTTTCTAGGATAACGAACATTTGTAGTATTTGGATATTTTTACATTTGTTCATATTTTGTGATGTATGTATATATAATTGCCGTTTTTATCCTATTTTGAATGATAACTTCGAAACCGATAATTCAACATAGTTTCATTAATAATGATTACCAATACAACGTTCATTCATTACATATAACCATTACAACAACTTAAGTAGGCTTAATAAACTTTTTCAATATCCTCTCGGTTTCTTCACTTCTAAGCGCCTTATCCATTGCTTCTCTTTTCAAGTTATGTATCTCATTTCTAAGCTTTTCATTCTTCTTATCTAGCTTAATAATGATTACTTTTTGCCAATCTGTGCCCTCCGGATCAACCCACCTAAAGTACGTGCATCTCAAATTTTCATCTTCGAATAGTGGACATGCAACATATTGACGTCCAGGATCAAAATCGCTTCAATCGCAACCATATTCAACTTCATAACCACAATGACATAATTCTTCCATTGAGTGAGTGATGCTTTGCGATATATAACTAAATCTACATATAAACATTAATTAAACGTTAATGAAGCACATAATATAAATATTATAAACAAGCTTTAACAAAATAAACAAACATAATTTACACTTAACATACCTCAACCTTACTTCAAAGGGAATAGGATGTATACAATAGAATGAATAATGGTAAGGTATTTATAGAACATCACTCAACGACTATATACAACGACTATATTTTAAAACTACAACGTCTATTTTGATCAAGAACAAACAAAAAAGTCAAAAAAAGTTAAAGACTTGTTCGCTGTTACTAACAGCGAACAGATTAAAAACTGCCAAATACCTGTTCGCTGTTACTAACAGCGAACACACTCTTTTCACATTTAAAAAAAAACAACCCTTTGTTCGCTGTTACTAACAGCGAACCGGTCCAAACCTCAGCTCAGGATGAAAACTGCTTATTTTGGAAAAAAGTTTCAAAAACTTTCTATTTATTGATTTTTTTTTTTTTTTTTGCTCATTCATTTTAATTTTTCCTGTTTGGATGCTGACAGGCCTTGGGCCCATTTTTGACCTCGACATTTTGCCCAACCCTTCATAGCTTGAGTTGGCCTGATATTTAGGAGCCAATTTATCATCATAAATTATTAAAACGACACAGTCTCATCGTAATATCATTATTTATTAATATCTTAAAGTGTCAAATTATAACCTTAAAGTAATCACTTATAGTTTAAAATGATTAATTTTTATAGTTTTAAAGTGATGATTATAACCGGTGGCGAAACTTGAACACAAATTTAAGGGGCGCGAAGTTATGATAAAAATTGAATTTTACTAAAATGTAGCTAATCAATACAATCAAAAATCATATATAACTTAAATTTTTAATCAATGTAAAGCTCGACGCTCTTTTAACACTTTAAAATCGTTTATAATTTCATTGACATACACTATATGTTGTTGTTATTTGTCTCTCAATGTATATTACTAAACTATCAACAAAATAATCATTGCTTATTTCCTTACGATATCTTGTCTTCACTATGTTCATAATTGATTGTTTTATGTACGCAATTTTAGTGATTCACAAATATTCACTTATTCAAACTAATTATTAAATAAAGATAAGAAACTTCAATTAAAAATATAAAATAAACCTTTATTCTTCAATTGTGTATGGTAAGCTTAGTTTTTAATTTTGACGATTTCTTCCAATCATTATCTTTTTTTTCGTTTTTTTTATGTTGTTAAATGATAATTCTATCCCTAATATGATACTCTATTATTACTTACAAGATTCTTTTATTTTGTTTCAGTTGTTGTCTTTCTTTAATGTGTTTCTTTAATTTGTTGGACTGAAATTATAAAAAACATAAAATGACGATTATATATTAAAAAAATTTACCGAAAATCTCGGAGGGGTGAAGCCCCTACTCACGCCTTGTTGGAATTTTAGAGTATATAATGGTAATTGGAAATGTTTAATTAATTATATTAAATAAATAATTAAATTAAATTAATTAAGAATATCCCAAAGTGTGTATTTAAAAGGAAGAAAAAATGGGACAGAACAGAGTGCGCACCCCGCGGAGTTTTACGCGGGCCGCGGAGGCTGTCAGAACCATTTGCGCACCCCGCGCAAATCTGTTCTTCGTGCAGGTTCGTCTTGTTTCTTGCTCTATTTTGTTTTGTTGGTTATTATATAACTTCCAACAATTATTATGGTTATTATAACCATGTTCTTTGGGATGTACGGGTTGAGTGAAAAGCGATATTGGTTCGTGAATCGATCTCGTGTTTCACGGATCAACCTTGTGGTTCATGGAGCAATACCTTGCTTCATGAAGTAATGTGAGCTATTCTATAAATATAGAATGTTTGTGTGTTATTTGAGACATCCATAATTTTTGATTTTCTTCTCTTCTTGAGCATTTCAATCAAGAACTTGCAATCCTTGATTGTGTATTTTCATATTTCCTTCCATTTAAGTTATTTTTATGTCATTCTAATTTCCATGTGCTAGGAAATTAGTGAGATTCTTTGTATCTCAGAACGTATTTTCGGTTTGATCCCAAGCACCGTGGTAGGGAGGAAATAACGTTTAAGAAAGAGCATCTCGCCTAGAATTTATATCAAGTTCCAACAAAATCTTCTTGTTACTTTGATCGTGTTGAAGATTGGTGTATCGGAGATCTCGGTGGTGTACATAAGCAAGGCTTGATCGTCATATGTAATTTGATTTTTCTATCACAAACTTGTATTTTAATTTATTATTTATTTATAAATTAAAGTACATTTTCTAACAATCTAAAACGTTATCCTCTTGAATTACAATATGACAAGTCTCAAGGATTTGACTACCAATTTTGTGAAATTGGAAAAGTATGTAGGCAATGAATTTAGAAGATGGCAAAAGAAAATGCTTTTCTTATTGACTACATTGAATATTGCTTATGTGATAAGTACACCAAGGCCTTGTGAAAAGGAAGATGAGACTCCGGAGGATACCCGTGCTAGAAGCAAATGGGACAATGATGACTTTATATGTAGGGGACATATCCTTAATGGTATGAGTGATACTCTCTTTGATGTCTACCAAAATGTTGAATCCGCACAAGAAATGTGGTCATCTCTTGAAACTAAATACATGGCCGAAGATGCATCAAGTAAGAAATTTCTTGTAAGTAATTTGAATAACTTTAAATTTGATGATGCTCGCCCTATCATGGAACAATTTCATGAGATCCAACGTATGTATAATAATCTTAAAAGGCATGATATAAATATGGATGAACTCTTTGTTGTTTCAAGTATTATTGATAAATTACCGCCATTATGAAAGATGTTAGGAACACCCTAAAGCATAAAAGGAGGAAATCGATCTTACCCAACTTGCCACTCATCTTCTCATAGAAGTTGGGATTCGTGAGCAAGAGAAGGTTAAGGATCCATCCTCGGTTTCTACCATTAACATGGTAGGTAAAAATTCAAACAATTCCAAACTTGTGAAGAATAAGAAAAGGGGTTCCAATTCTTTCAAGGGAAAATCTACTAAATCCTCTAAGAAGCCTACGGTTGATGGGTGTTGGTTTTGTGGAAAACCGGGTCATCGAAAGAAGGATTGTTTTCTTTTCAAGAAAAAGAATGGTAACAAGGGTGAGGCTTCTACAAGCCAAGATCCCGTGAATGAAGGTACTTCCTCACAATTAATTAAATTTAATTCCAATTTGGATTTAAATGGAACAAATAATAATATTTGTTGTGTGCAGGATGATTCATGGTACATGGATTCGGGTGCCTCTAGGCACGTTTTCATGGATAGGAGATGGTTTAAGACCTTTCACAAGTGTGATGGTGATGAGTTTCTCTATATGGGAAATAATTCTACTATTCAAATACTTGGAAAAGGGACGGTTGATTTACATTTCACTTCGGAAAATCTTCTAACTTTAAAGGAAGTGATGTTTGCTCCTAAAATTGCAAGGAACCTAGTGTCGGGGCCAACCTTGAATTGCATGGAATATAAATTAGTATTTGAATCCGATCGATGTGTAATTAGTAGGGGTGGTGTATTTATTGGTAGATGTTATTTGAATTGTAATCTTTTTAAACTTTCTATTAAAACATGTATAGATAGTAGTATATTTCATGTTTATGATAAAGATGTACATATGTATGAATTATGGCACAATAGATTATGTCATGTAAATTATGAAAGTATGAAATATATGGGTAAATTAGATATTATTCCTATGTGTGGCTTTGATAATAAAAAGTGTAGTACTTGCATGTTAAATAAAATCACTAGAAATCCTTTTAGGAAAGTAGAAAGATCTTCTAACATTCTTGATTTGATCCATAGTGATTTGTGTGATTTTCATAGTACTCCATCTTTAGGTAACAAAAGGTATATGATCACTTTTATTGATGATTATTCTAGATTTTGTTATGTGTATCTATTGCATTCTAAAGATGAGGCCTTAAATATGTTCAAAATATTTAAGAATGAAGTTGAAGTACAATTGGATTCTAAGATCAAACGACTTAGAACGAATAAAGGAGGAAAATATTATAACCCTTGTTATTTCCAAGAAATGGGAATTGTGCATGAAACAACGGCGGGTTATTCACCACAATCAAATGGTGTAGCCGAAAGTAAAAATCGGACTTTACAAGAAATGGTTAATTCCATGTTATCCTACCTGGGATTGAGTGAAGGATTTTGGGGTGAAGCGATGTTGACCGCATGTCACATCCTTAACCGGGTTCCCACTAAAGGGAAAAAGGCTATTCCTTATGAACTATGGTACAAGAGGAAACCAAACTTGAGTTATCTTTGAGTTTGGGGATGTAGGGCAATTGTAAAAGTGCCCGGTAATAAAAGAAAGAAACTTGGTGAAAGAGGTTTCGATTGCATCTTTGTTGGCTATGCACATCATAGTCATGCCTATAGGTTTTATGTAATAGAACCTAATCTACATATCGATTAACTCGATAATTGAGTCTAGAGATGCTATTTTTGATGAAACTCGATTTTCATCAATTGGTAGGCCTAAAGATCTACAAGTTAGTACCAATGTTCAAGAAGTTGATGAAGATCAACTTGATACTCGAGATGTTCCATCAAATGATGAACATGTAGAGATTTCTCTTAGGAAAAGTAAGAGAGGAAGGATTGCCAAATCGTTTGGTCCAGATTTTCAAGTCTACTTAGTAGAGGGTACAAGAGATTCTCTTTGTACATCCACACTTTATTGTTTAAATGTGGAGCACAATCCATCTACTTACGAAGAAGCAATGTCTTCTCGTGATAAGGCTTTTTGGGAAGAAGCCATTAATGATGAAATGGATTCCATCATGGGGAATAACACTTGGGTCTTAACCGACCTACCTCCAAGTTGTACTCCACTTGGAAGTAAATGGATTTTTACGGTTAAACGTAAACCCGATGGGTCCGTGATTCGGTTTAAAGCAAGATTAGTGGTGCAAGGCTTTAGACAAAAGAAAGGTATTGATTATTTCGATACGTATGCACCGGTTGCTAGAACTACAACTATTCGACTCTTGATAGCCTTAGCTTCTATCCACAATTTGTTGATTCATCAAATGGATGTCAAAACGGCATTCCTTTATGGTGATCTGGAGGAGGAAGTGTACATTAAACAACCAGAAGGATTTGTTGTTAAAGGACAAGAAAAGAAGGTGTGTAAATTGGTTAAGTCTCTTTATGGACTTAAACAAGCACCAAAGCAGTGGCATCAAAAGTTTGATGACTCGGTGTTGTCTTTTGGTTTTGTTGTCAATGAGGCCGATAAGTGTGTTTATAGCAAGTTCGATAATAAAGGAAATGGGGTTATCATTTGCCTTTATGTCGATGACATGCTCATATTTGGTACAAGTATAGAGCAAGTGAAAATGACAAAAGAATTTTTGTCCACGTCTTTCTCTATGAAAGATTTGGGGGAGGCCGATGTTATCTTAGGTATTAAGATATTACATCATAATGGAGGTCTTATGTTAAACCAATCTCATTATATTGAGAAGATTCTCAAACGATTTAATATGCTTGAGAAAGCTCCAGTTTCCACTCCCATGGATCCATGCGAGAAGTTATTACCTTATGAAGGTGAAGCGATTTCTCAATTGGAATACTCAAAGGTCATTAGATCTTTGATGTATGCAATGACCTGTACAAGGCCAGATATAGCTTTTGCAGTGGGGCAATTAAGTAGGTTTACTCAAAAACCTGGTCCTACCCATTGGAAAGCTGTAAGAATAGTACTTAGATACTTGATTAGAACCAAGGATTATGGTTTGTATTATCGTGGAAATCCTTCTGTTTTGGAAGGATATTCTGATGCAACTTGGGCATCCAATAAAGAAGATAATTCTTCTACAAGTGGATGGGTATTCATGTTTGGGGGAGGTGCCATCTCATGGGCGTCTAAGAAACAAACATTGTTGCAAATTCTACGATGTGTTCTGAGTTTATTGCTTTAGCATCTGCTAGCAAGGAAGCAGAATGGTTAAGAGATCTCATGTATGAGATTCCTCTGTTGGTTAAGCCAATCTCATCGGTAGCTATCCATTGTGATAGTGATTCGGCTTTGAACAGAGCGTATAGTCAAACATACAATGATAAGTCAAGACCATATAGCACTAAGACATAGTCTTGTGCGTGCACTTATCAAGGGAAGGGTCATTTCTGTTGACTATGTTAATACTAAACTCAATATGGCGGATCAGTTTACAAAGCCATTGAGTAGGAATTCCTTTGATCTTATGGTTCAAGGAATTGGTTTATGCCCATCTTCAACACCATGAGCGAGACCCAATTCGACGCTAGAAGAAACATCTAGTCTTGAATTCAATGTGGATTGATCGCTCATCAGATGTTGGGAAGCAATTTTGAGACCCTTTAATTGCTTTGTTCGTGATGTTAAAAACGAGGTAGTAGAGTCGTCCCTCGAAGTCTCCATTTCTAGAGTTATGAAGATCTCTAGATTGAGTGCTTTATTCATGAAAACATGGTATATTAGGGAGAAGCTACCTATATAAGTTCAAGATTTGGCCGTCTTAAAGAAATCAAGGGGCATAGTTATGATTTCAATGAACTTATGAATAGATATGGACACATGGCCTTTAACGTGTCAAGGACATAAGATTAATGAGTTATTTCGTGTGTACTACTCCTTCAATTGGTTGGATATATCTGCTTAATTCAATCCGGAAGGACATTAGGGGATATGATCAATTGTAAAGATGCGTGGTACTAGGTGTCAATTCAATCCGGAAGGACATTGGCATTGATGCATGAAGTGGGTTGGTCATTATGGATCGCAAAAGAAGAAAAGGATTATACACTCTAAATGGGGGAGCATTGTTGGAATTTAGAGTATATAATGGTAATTGGAAATGTTTAATTAATTATATTAAATAAATAATTTAATTAAATTAATTAAGAATATCCCAAAGTGTGTATTTAAAAGGAAGAAAAAATGGGACAGAACAGAGTGCGCACCCCGCGGAGTTTTACGCGGCATGCGGAGTCTGTCAAGAAGCAAGTCCGCACCCCGCGGAGTTTTACGCGGGCCGCGGAGGCTGTCAGAACCATTTGCGCACCCCGCGCAAATCTGTTCTTCATGCGGGTTCATCTTGTTTCTTGCTCTGTTTTGTTTTGTTGGTTATTATATAACTTCCAACAGTTATTATGGTTATTATAACCATGTTCTTTGGGATGTACGGGTTGAGTGAAAAGCGATATTGGTTCGTGAATCGATCTCGTGTTTCACGGATCAACCTTGTGGTTCATGGAGCAACACCTTGCTTCATGAAGTAATGTGAGCTATTCTATAAATATAGAATGCTTGTGTGTTATTTGAGACATCCATAATTTTTGATTTTCTTCTCTTCTTGAGCATTTCAATCAAGAACTTGCAATCCTTGATTGTGTATTTTCATATTTCCTTCCATTTAAGTTATTTTTATGTCATTCTAATTTCCATGTGCTAGGAAATTAGTGAGATTCTTTGTATCTCAGAACGTATTTTCGGTTTGATCCCAAGCACCGTGGTAGGGAGGAAATAACGTTTAAGAAAGAGCATCTCGCCTAGAATTTATATCAAGTTCCAACAAAATCTTCTTGTTACTTTGATCGTGTTGAAGATTGGTGTATCGGAGATCTCGGTGGTGTACATAAGCAAGGCTTGATCGTCATATGTAATTTGGTTTTTCTATCACAAACTTGTATTTTAATTTATTGTTTATTTATAAATTAAAGTACATTTTCTAACACGCCTAACTAAGTTGCACCATTAATTATAACTTTAAAATGACCAGTTACAATCCTAAAGTAATTAATATAGACTCCTACAAAGAGTCATCATGCAAAAATACATAATATTACTATATTATATCACTTTAAATTAAAAAAATACAAAATAAAAAATAAAATTATCATAAGATATTATGGGAAAGTGTCTTAATCCTATCAATCTATTATTAGGAAATAATCAAATGAGATACCAACTATTCGTATTTAAGTCGTATTCATTAACAGTGTTATTTTGTATTATTAATTTATTGATGATTGATGGAATGCGTTTAACTTTTTTAACCAATCATTTTAAGAGAATCTGATATTATATAAATAATGGAGTGTAAGTATTGTTTTTAAAAACAAATTTTGGATGATTTGAAGATGAAACTACTAGCCAAAGAAATTTAAACTCAAAAGAGATTTTCTTTGTAGATTGTGGAGAAAATGGAATAACTTAACTTTTTACTTTTTTTTTTTTTACCTTTTCTCTCTCAGTTGAAAAACTTTACACTGCTATTTACTAATCTATTTATTTTGATTCTCTTCGCACATAATAATTTTTATTTGTTGTGGTTCTTTAACAACAGCAAAAAGCTTTTGGTTATTTGCTGCCCCTCCTTTTGCCGCAATCCGAAATTGAGCAGCAAATAAGCACATTTGTATAGTAGCAAATGACGTTAATTCTACTAGTGATATTTATGTTTTTATGTTGTTCATTATATTATTTTAATCTGTAATATTTTGAGTGATGTCTAAAAAATTACAAATAGTTAATATTATAAAAGTACACAATTGAATATATTATAGGAAAAATTGTTCAGAATAATTCTTTTTATTATCCATCTGTTGTGAATAATCCCTATTGTTGATTGTGTCTAAATAATCCAACCTTTAATATTATTTGCTAACAACACCTCTTTCCACATTTTAACCGGCTATTATGGGTACCTACCACCAAATTGAGGGGTAGGGTAAGACCAACGATGAAGCATAAGGGGGAAGAAAAAGTGAGTGTAACGACTGGTAGGTACCTACGGACCTACGGTAGCTGGTTAAAATGTGAAAAGGGGTGCTGTCAGAAAATAATATATAAAGCTTGGATTATTTAGAAATAATCAATAGCATGTATTATTCACAGCAAACAGACAATATGTGGGATTATTCAGGATATTTTTTCTGATATTATATCAAATTTTACTTTTCTTGATTTTCACCCAATTTTATTTGATGTTATTTCCTTAAGAGAGAGAGTACAAACTCTGGTCTCTAACCTATTTGAGTTTTATTTCTCCTTTCCTCTCTAAAAGTGTAGTTCTTTTTAAAAATTAAATTGTAAAAACATAAATACTTATGTAAATTATTTGATTTTTTATTTAACAGAATAATTTTCGAATTACAGCCTTAAAGTTTAGCACTTTTGTGAATTACAGCTTTAATGTTTATTTTCTGTAAATTACAGCCACCAAAGTATCAAAGTTTGCAGATTCAAGCCAAAACACAGAATTTCGACCATTTTAGTGGTCGGGATTTTAGATAAGTGGTCGAAGTTATGTTTTTTTGGCCTAAAACTTGTAAACTTTGATACTTTGATGACATTAATTCGCAAAAAATAAACATTAAGGTTGTAATTTGCAAAAGAGCTAAACTTTAAGGCTATAATTCGCAAATTATTTTTTTAAAAAGAGACCTCTTTGCTCCCTCCACAATAATTTAGAAGAAAAACAAACAAAAATGACCAATTTTATATGCTATGATTAAAATAGAATCAAAGATTGAAGTCTTAAAGCTTATACTCCCTCCTATTCATATAAAATGTCTCATTTACTTTATGCACTCTATCTAATGCACTTATTCGATTCTTAATATATCAAGTTATATGTATAATTAAAAATTATTAAAAGGTGATATAAATAATCTTTACAACAAAAGGAATCAAATAAGATCCTACATGACTATGTTTTAACTTATAGATTAAAAATAAAATGCAATTTAAGAGTGATAGATGAATAGTGTCTCAAAAGTAAATGGGACATTTTAGATGAATAGGAGGTAGTATTTGTATGGACATGGTGCAAGATATAGTACTTTTCAATTTTGCAACATTGCATACAAACAAGACTTTACATTTAATAAAATTTAAATTATTAAAAAAAATTAACAAATAGGGTTTACACAATGTTTTATAGGTCTTAATCTTGTACTGTATTTCTGTACTTATAATTTCTTTGATTAAATCCTAATGTCGGCATTGTCTTAATCATCTTTCAAGAGTCTATCATACATCACTAAAACCAAATTAACAAGTTAAAATGCTCCATAAAGCCTCTAATTAAGGGAATGACTTATATTATATTATAAATTTATTTGGTCTTAATCATGTAACCCACAATATGTCCTTTAGACTTTTCAACAATTTCTTGTAAGGAAATGTTATCACTAGTGTCTCTTCTAAGAGAATCAAACGTTATAAATATCAATGACGGTTGATTAACATGTGCAAAGAGGTTCACAGTATATAATTCATTATCAAAACGCCTCAAAGAATTATGCTTATTCTTTTATTGTTTTAATTACTCCAATCATAAATACATATAAACTTACACACGAGTGACGAGAGTAATGAAGTAATAAGAGTCAAATATTATTAATTATTTTATAATCTATAAACTAATAAGAAAAAAGTTAATGACTTTTGTTGTGCTATCTATTTATCAAGAATCTCTCTTCCGTTTATAAACTTATAAATTGACTAGTTGAATAGTAAATTTAATTAATAGAGAGATTTTATCATATACTAGTATTTTGATATTTTTAAAATTATAAGGATCTATAAGACAAAATTATCACAAGAACCCCAAATTTTACAAGACAGCCCTATAAATATTCATCCAATTATTTTTTAATCTTTGTGTATTATTTCATATTGCAAATTCACGAAGACGAAAGAAGTATACTATTGTACAAAAAAAAAGTACAACTAATTTCTCCACTAACCAATCATGCTTTACTTAAGGAGGAATCCTATTAATTCAATCTCATAATATTAATTAATTAATGTAAAAAGTTAGTAATCATTGTTTAATGACATAGATTGAGGCAAAACAAAATTTTGACGTTGGTGTTAATTGCAGATTAGATGGCCTCTTTGACCTCGATTAATAACTAACTAATTTTAGTATCAATTGCTGATTAAAGACAAGACAAGATCAGTGTTTAGCAGTGCCAACACTTTAGAAAAACATGTAACAAATAACCTATTGTTATCACTAAAAAGAAAGATTACTAGTTACTTACAAAGTTAAGATAAATAGTCTATTTGTTATCACTAAAGATTATGTATATATGCAGGCTAGGGCGGGTGGGCAAAGGCTCAGGGCCCCATATTTCAGAAATTATACAGTTATAAATTTAAATATTAAAAAATAAAAAAATTAAAACATGAGAAGTTGACACTACAATAAATTTAACTTTTTTCGACATTGGGTTTAGTGGCATTAAAAAAATGACACTGATTCATATTTTTAGTGTAATAATTATTGGTTTTTATTTTAAGTTTCACTATAGAGTGATTTAACGACACTTTGTTTGGTCTTTAATGGCATATGTAATTGTCACTATAGTCTATAGTGACATTTGTATAAAATGTCACTAGATCCTATGTCGCTAAAAGCTTTAGTTTGACTTTTTATTATACTGCTAAAGGGTCTAATAAATGTCACTAAATCATTTATATATATACTATAAGAAATTTGAAATAACAACATAAAATTAATGTCGCTAAATATATAACACTAAAAGCAAATTATGTTGTAGTGTGAGGGTTACGTAGTGTGAATGGGAATTGGATAATTTTTTTAAGACAATAATTGTCTGACAAGTATATATAATAACTTTTGAAAATTTACACCCTTTTTTCTTCCAGAAACTTTTCTATTTTCTATGTGGATTTAAGAAAAAATGGAAAACTTTTCGAATTCATCTTAAGAATAACTTAACTTCTAATTTGATTCTATATTATAAGATTTTTATTACTAAATATTTTACTTTTGATATATAATGTCATTCATTTTGTAATTTATTTTATTTTTACAATCATCTATAATCTATATTCTTTTATTTGTGCAATCATAGGATTTTTTTTCATTTTTTTTTAATAATTTATGTAGTATATTTGAAAAGCGATAAGGGCCCCCTATTTCTAATCTTGCCCCTAGGTCACCAAAAGTTCAGAAACATGCCTATACATATGCCCCTTAAATTTGTAGAATTGAGATAGTAAACGAAAGTCATCTAATACATTTGGATTATGAAATGTTGTTATAACCATATAAAAAACATCCTTTGCTTTTAACTATAATGCTATTTTTAAATTTTTATCTTTTTATGTAGGCTGAAAAAAGAAGAGAATAACAAAAACAAATATCTTACATATAAAAAGTAATACTTACTCTAATTAAAATAAAAGCTTATTAAAAAAAATGCTATTGAAACTTCTTCCACCTCAAAATAATGCAACAATTTTTTCTTTTGTAATAAGGAATTTAATATTGGAAAATTCTAAAATTTTGTCTCTTACCTCATCTTAGTTCTTATGAATTTTAAGAAAAAAAAATACTAAGCATCTTTGATCCCTCTTGTAAATTTGTCTTGTTCAAATAGTATTTATATTAGACTTGGTTGTAAAATTGAAAACTCAACATTATTCTTTTCCTAAGTTTGTTATTAAGAATTTTAGTAAGTATAAATAATTTGACCGGAGTGCATAAAAATATGGATATTATTTAAAGAAAATAGTTTGAATCATTTTCCAAAAGAAAATGGCAGCAAAACGAATAAACAAAAAAAATGTAATAAGCTCGCTCAATGAGACATGCGGCTTTTGAAATAAAAATAGTAAATTACCAAAGAATACACAATTTTAAGAATTATAAGTTCTAGAATAATATCAAGCCCAGGCATTTTTAACGTGATATTGAGTAAAAAATCGAAAGATAAAGGGTGTTAATAGTTGAATAGTTGACTTTTTAATTGGCTTTTTACTAATTGGCTAGTCAAAAGCCAAAAAAATTTTAATTATTAGCCAAAAAAAATTTAATTATTAGGTTCCGCGGCTAAAAAAATTAAGTTTGAATTCAATAAAAACTCCTCTGGTAGAATATTTTCATTGCTGACTCGCTTTTTAGGTAATTTTTTCAAACATCTCCTTAAAAAATCAGTGTACTCTACTAAAAAAACTCCTTTGGTCGGATATTTTTATAGCTTTTGCTTTTGCATTGTTGACTCGCTTTTCAGGTAATTTTTTCAAACATCTCCTTAAACAATTGGTTTATTCTATTAGCAAAAGCCGACGAAAATAGAGAATAATTTCATCTGATTAAACAAGCCAAATAAAAATCAAACAATTAACCGTCATCTACCAAACACCCTCAAATTCCAAAAAAAACCCTAATCTAGTTACCCAAATTCACAAATTAAGGCTAATGAAAACGAGAAAGCATACTCTATTATAACATAGAAGTGTGCAGAAACATTCCACGTTATGATACCATTACCAAATACATAGGAATAGGAGTAACCCTTTTGTGACCACATTTTTCCTTTCCTATGTAACCCTTTTAAGCAGTGGACCAAAACCCTGGGGAGTACTGTGGGACTACAATCTCAGATTTTGCTCCCAATAATGACAGACAACGAAAACTCTAGAAATTTGTAGGGTTCAACCTAAATTAAAGCATATCATTATGATTTTATCAATGTAAAAAAAATTATAACCCCCAAGTAAGTGTAGTCCCTTTCACTTTAAGAGGGGGAAACAAAATTAGATATATTACAATCATATGAAATGAGCAATAAAAACCAAGTTTAACTAGAAATGAAATTTCAACGTTGTGTATGAACAAGGGGATGATACCAAATGCATGAGATCCACAAAAGGCTGTACGTGGCTATTTTGTAGCATCGTCGGGACAAACTAAAGGAAGATGCCGAAAAGGTTTGACAAGTTGAAAGTAGCTTTGGAACTTGGCTCAATCATTGTCAAAGCCAACCAGGTAGCTTTAAATAGGGGAAAGATAAGTTAAAAGAAAACGGACCTCTCATCTTGACCAAATCAGCAAACATATCACATGCCCCCATATATCATAATTTGTCTTGATGCAATGCCATGTATATGTTGCATTATCTGCCTGAGTTGTCAGCGGAAAGATGACGAAGATTTGCTACCTTACGTGAATACGTCCTTTCACTCTGCATTTATGTGTTAATAGTGACCCGTCGCTTCTTCGACTGTCCTGTTTTCTTCTGCTCATTCTTTTTCCTCTTTTTTATCTGCTTGTGTACTGACTTCCCTACCAAAGAGGGCTGATCTTTCAGAGCAAAACTTTTAGCGACATGACCCAGATGGAGTTTCTTCACCGTGAATATCTGTTTTAACTCTGCTTTATGCGCTGTGTATGCTCGAACCCAAGAAACAAATGCAGCTTTAGCCATCTTATTCAGCTTTGCCTGACATGTGTACGGCAGGATTTAACATCAGTCCGAGGTAAAGAACTGGGCATAAACATTTTCACAATATTGATGGACTGAAATAATTCATTAGTTATCTTTTTTCCTTTTTTCTACGAGGTAGGTAGGGTCAAGAAAGCTGTACTGAAGAAATACATGAACACCTAATATGCTAGGAAAGTTTTAGAAGAAACAACTATAACGGCTTTTCTTCAATGTAATGTCGTCTATTAAGGGAACAGTAGTGAATTTGCATGAAATTTCTGTATACAATATCTGATATTATGAATCATCATCAGATTAACACCTCATTGTCATTACAAATAATTACCAAACAAGGAGTGAAGAAAGTTAGCCGTCAAAAATTTGAGGGTTCGTGAAAACTAAATACCCAAAACATCAAACACAAAAAAACTCTTATGTTCCAGATGCATTGCCATGGATTTTCATATAAAATTTTTCAGGGAAACTTACTATTGAATTCATTGACCTTCATGACCTTGTATCAAATGAACCATTAAGGTGATCATACGTTTAAAACCCCAATCCAAGCTTTTAAATACTATCCAACACTTATAGTAGTATTTGTTACTGATCATTAGAAACTATTATTGCTTCTCAGCCAAGCTTGCCAGAACTGAAATTGCAGGATTGGTCGAGGATCAAATCCTATATTAACTAACAAAAATCTATACATTTTATGCTCGCATAGTAGCATGCTGGCATTGCATACAATAGTAGTTTATATACAAGGTGCCAATTAAGTGGACAATACAATACAACACTCCTGAAATATTGATCCACAACTATGTTCGATAGAATAAAACAGTAGAAGTTTGTTGTAGTTGATTAGATTTTAAATTAACCCTAATGTGATACTATACAACAATACAAGACTTCTACGTGTCTGGATCACCAATAGGCAGTCAACAACATCAACTTTCCCCATTGCCACTAAAGTAGCTGTCGTATACGGGGTATATGCATCCTTTCCCTCGTAAAAACAGAGGCTGCTTCCGATAGGAAATCATGGCAAAGATTAGAGCACAATTCAAGAACAAATCAATGAATGGTCTGAAAGCAAGTCAACCAACATCTTTACTTCAAAATTTTAGGTTAAGCTTTGGATTCACTTCCTTTCGACTTCATTTAACAGAAGCATCCACTCTTTCCTTGGATAGGCTTCTAGTATGTGTATATGACATTTTTTTATTCATTTAAGTTCAGGGTTATCATCGACTATAAATAACTAGATTCGTCTCTTTTTTGACGGATTGACCATCTAGCTAGGCCGCTACCTCATAAGACTAAATGGGTTATACCTCAAGGGGCGTGGCAGGGGAAGGTTATAATATTTGGGCCCACCACCAACATATCCCTTTATACTGAAAGGGAAGCTACCAGAGGCAATCCTGATCTTGGTGATTGACTATTAGATCATGAAAACCGTAATCATTTTCATAAAATATATCATAAAATGACCACAAAAATGACTCGTTAATCTGGAAGACTTGTATTTATTTTAGACTATAAATTATGATAGTTATGAAGAAAAAACATCTACGTATGTAGATTTTAACAGATCAATGGATTATAACAAAAGATGAAGCACATATATAGCATATACGAAGAGAAGAAACTAGTCAACAGAATACCTCAGCAGATATAAATGCCTCCAGAGCCTTCTGTAGACCCACTAACCAAGGATGCATCTCAATTGAAATAAGCCTCTTTGCGAGGTGCTTCTGACCATACAATGGGAAACTATCCAACACTTTTTGAAGTGGATACTCTGTTAGCGATACACCGTGCCTTTTCAAATCTTGCAAATAGTCTGTTTCAATGGGTTGTAGAAATAATAAAGAATCTCCCTTCTGGCCCAAGCGAGCTGTTCTACCAACCCTGCATCACGCATAGTAAGAGCAAATGCAAGTTTCAATTTTCACATAGATAGTATCAACAGTCATAAAGAAAATCCTGGTAGTCGCACCCGTGTATAGTTATGCATACAGAACGAAGAGACTTATCAGCAGAGAAAAAAACAGAATTATTTGAACGATGCAGATGACATAAGAACAGACAAGTAATCCACGGGAAAAAGATGAAAACAAAAGAAACAGAAAAAAAAACCTTGAACCACAAGAGTAGAAGCAAATGAAGGGCATAAAACAATTTAAGCATAAAATCCTGGTAGTCGCACCTGTGTATATAGATCTTTCAATTTTTGAACAAACTGATAACCCGATCAGAACCTGATCTACCCGACCTTTTTTGGAAATTTGGTTAATATTTGAGTTCTACTTCAAAGTTAATGAGTTAGACCTATTATTTTTCAGACAGGTTTAAGCTACTAGGTTAGCATTCCACAATTACTACTTGAAAAGCTCTTTTTGACACAATTATAAGAACTACTGAGTTTCAGAGCATAACAAACTCTAAATGGTGCTTCTCAAGATATCTAATAACAAACCTTTTGCTCATAGGGTCAAATTAACACAATAAATAGGTCTACCAGTAACTCTTGTATAACATAATCCTGCATGTGGATATGAGAAACAACTACAGACTACAAATAGATCTTTAGAGGCAAGATCACCTGTGAAATAAACATGAATTAACAATATAAAATATAGACAAACCTATGAACATATTCAGTCGCCTCTCCTGGGGAATCATATTGTATGATATATCTAACTTTAGGGAAGTCTAACCCTCTCGCAGAAACATCACTTGATAAAAGAAGCGCAGATTTTTCTGTTTTAATGGCGTGATATGTAGTTTTTCGCTCCTCATGCTCCATGTTCCCATGTAAGCGGAAAGTTTTGCAGTTCATAAAGAGCTGTTTCTCTTTGTTTTCTTTCTGTGGCCACTGAAACTCCTTTAAAAGTGTATAATGGAAGTCCACAGCATCACAAGATGAAAAGAAGACAACAACCTGTAAAATTGTAGCAGAATGAATTAGACATCTAATTATCAGCTGAACAGAAGCATTCCAAATTCATAATAAAGCACAAACTTTGGGAAGAAGTCAGATACAGAGAAACTGACAAACATAAGATATACTTACCTCCAGATATACTCAATGGGAGTTCCTTAAGAAATAATTGATAACTCAACAGTAAATATATAAAAATCATAGTAAAAAAAATCATAAAAGCTATTTCTTCGCATATACTTTAATGTCAAAGTTCCTCAATGTACAAACTACATACAGAATTCCCTTAACAGAGTTGTAGCGAATGCCTTTGTTCTAATCTCTTTCTAGGAGTTTTGGAGTTGACAAGGGGGACTTGAAAATACCAATTAGAAAGATAATTAAAGATAAATTATGGCAACAGAAGAAAATTGCATAAAACAGATCTTCAAAAAAGAAGATATAGATCAATACAAGAAATACTAAAATACAAGGAAGCGGTAGAAAAGATAAACAAATGCTAACCTTTTGGGTAGGTTCTCTTTCGAAAAGATTCTTGAGAATAGAAAGAAGAACTGCAAGCCGTGAACCACAGGGCACTGAAGAGACAATAATGTTTATTGGGTTTGTTGTGTTGAGCTACTTAGCATTCAAAATCAACCTTGGAGTCATATTTACCTTTGACATATCTCTGAATTAGTTGAGATGGGAGGTTGTAATCTCCACTAGAAGAGTCTACAACTCTCACACAGTGCTCTGCCTCATCTTCCTCCTCAGATCCTGCCGAGCCAAAATGCTTGGAAGATGAATTTTTTTGGACCTTCCTTTCAGCAAGACCAATCATAACTGGATTTTCTAGACTAATTTTTGCAAGATGGTTGACTTTCTCATTTAAGGTAGCTGAAAAAAGCAGATTTTGCCTTTGAAAGTCAGAAATTTTGGAACCACCACTTTCTTCACAACTTAAGTTGTGCTTCCTTGAGCCGAAATAATCAAGTATCTCTTCAATTTCTTTACCAAATCCCAATTCCAATATCCTGAACAAATTAATGTATTCATCCATAAGGTAGATGACGTCGCAGAATCAGCTATCTCCTATCTTATAGCACATTATGAATTGTCAAAAAGAACTTACGGTTACCTATCTGCTTCATCAAAAATCAACCAACGCAAATTTGTATGCAAGAATGATGATGTGTTCTTTAAGTGATCCAAAAGACGGCCAGGAGTTGCAACAAGTATAGTTATACCTGAAATTCTCATACATCAGATAATCTTTGACGAAACATCCAAATCCAAATCAAGCATACCTAAATATGCAAACGAGAATATAAACAAATATAGCAACTAACAAGTAAAAGAAACAGTGATCTGAGAACACTGTTCAATGCATATTGCTTAGGTCATAGAGACAAACTCATAGAACTATTTTTCGACCACAATGCCAGTTGCCTCACAGGATAAATTTTACTGCTAAATACTTCACATTTAACATCAAATGCCGATGTAATTCATAAACGATTACAACAATATTTTAAAATCATACTATTAGGAACAAAGAAGTTAACTAAGTTTATCTGAAGATTAATTGTCAATCATTCAAAAAAATAAAAAATAGCCTTCCACAAAGATATCAAAGCAATAAATTCCCCAGAATCACTAAATACATATGATAGTAGAGTGAAACAATTATCACTTGAAATTTCAATGTCAAATGAATATTGAGTGTGTCAGTGTGTGTATAAACATGGTGGAATATCTCGATATATATTGCTCTAGAGTTGAGATAGAATGCGATATTCAGCATTTAAAGCAATTCATCCAAATAAGTTTCTTTTCTTTCCCCAAGTGTCGTTTTGTATTGAGTATTACAAAAATTAAATAGCAGTAAATTAATGAATGAAATCAGCATAGTTGAAATGGAGAAAGTTGATAAAAAATATAAGCATTTAGTAACTAGAGCGGACAATAAAATTGGACAAACTTAAAATCAAAGGAGCACAAACACTTTAGAAATCAAACTAAGGGAGTAAAATTTGCACGGATTTCCAAGAAATACTCAACTAGTAGACTTGTCAAGATCAGTATCAGCGTCTAACTAGAGTACTAGACGCCCTATGTGCAATCCCAACGCCCAGCACCCAGTCACAGTGCCCAGAGTCCAGTCCTTTGTTCAGCGTATGGTATTAGCGAGCAGCCAGGGTGCAGCAGCGTATAGAACTGACTGGCAACAAAACTGGCGAGTGAAGTGAACACCATGGGCAGCAAACAATCTATTCCTAGTGCAAGTAGAAGTCTCTAGTCACACAAGTTTGACGGGCACTAGTATTATTCGCATGTCGAACAAACATAGGCAAGGAAACCAACTATCCGTACGACTACTTGTATATATGTAGGACTTGTTATTGCATTTGGTTTACAATTTAAGAGTTTACCTATTTAGCACTTCATTACTTGGTAGAATTAGAGTTGATTATAGTTATGAATGCATAGCCCTATTAGATAATTAGATAAGATTTGAAAGAACAAAATTCATAACTTGCGTTCAAAACTTTATTTGTTCTTTAGTGAGTGAAGCCCCGTTTAGAAAAACTAATAGTTTTTTTAGGTGAGTGAAATAATGGAGTTTGTTGTCCAACTACTTGAGATGTGAGTATTCCATCAAAGGGAGTTGAAGGAGTGCATTGAGTGAGTATTCCTCATGTGCAAACTACAATCCATCAAAGTGAGTGAAAAGTCTTCTCATGTGCTCTACTACCTGTTGTAACAAACTGGATTGGTCATAGCCGTAAATATTAGTAAAATCCAGCGAATTAGCTCACTAGTTGTAACTTGTATCAATGGCGTAGGATAGATTGCAACGTAAATGTATTTGTATTTAGTAATTCTAAAGGAATACAATGTAGATTGAATCACAAGCTTTCGAGATTATTTTCCAAAGAGTATGAAACTAGACGCCATATATGAATATAATTTTTACATCTTTTTCTCTACTCCTCACTTCCTTATTATACTAATTTTTCACGTCCCTATCTAAGTATACCTTATTCCACAATATTTTATCTAACTAACTCATATTAATATACCAACAAACCCCTGTATTATCATTATTGGATAGAGGTATTTGTAACAAATTGTTACTCAATGATGATTATGAATGTGCAAACAAGGGCAAAGAATCAAAGAAAACCCAAATTGTCGACGGTATTCGAGCCACCGTCTAGCTCCTAATCCTCTTTTCTTCTTATTACTTATTTGCCAACCAACATAATATGTACAAGTAGTCCTTTATATAGAAGTCTAACATAAGACCCTTAGGACACCTAATCAAACAAAAACATTAAAAGAACTTATTACATGACAACTATACTATTATTCTTTATTTATTTTATTTCTCCTATGATAAGTTTTGAGGACCGGTTGGACCGGTTGCCCTCTCGTGACAATACCCCCTTCCAAAACCTTCACCTTGTCCTCAAGGTGAGAAAGAGGAAAAAGAGCGAAAAACTTAGTGTGATCCTCCCATGTAGCTTCCGACGGATCGAGCCCCTCCCAAAAAATCAACACTTCCTTTCCACCGGACGGTGTCACATGCACCTCAATGATATCTTGCGGTTAGGCTGTCAAATCCGATTCTTCATTGAGAGGTGGGCCGGTTATCGAAGGTGCAGTAGCTTCAGACACGGCTTTTAACTGTGAGACGTGGAAGACCGGATGAACGCAACAATCACGAGGTAAGTCAAGTTTATACGCCACAGTCCCTATCCTTTGGATGATCTTATATGGCCCAAAGTAACGCATACCAAGCTTTTGATTGACACGGTTGGCTAAAGACTTTTGTTTATAAGGTTGTAGTTTAGGATACACAAGATCACTCTCCTTAAATTCAACCTCCCTTCGCTTCTTATCTGCTTGATGCTTCATGCGTACTTGTGCCTTCAACATATTAAATTTTAATTCATCCAACATAAGATCTCGTTCTTGTAATAAATGATCCAAGGAATCCACCGGAGTGTGCTGCTGTCCCACGCGAACTATATGTGGTGGAACGCGACCATATAATGCTTGGAAAGGTGACATATTACTGGACAAATGCGGCGATGTATTGTCGCTAAATTCGGCCCAATGAATCCATCGTGCCCACTGTTTCGGCTGTCCACATACAAAGCATCGAAGATATGATTCAATCAATTTATTAACGATCTCCGTTTGACCGTCCGTTTGGGGGTGGAACGTTGTGCTTCGCAATAGTCGTGTTTGCTGCAATCGAAACAACTCCCTCCAAAAAATACTCATAAAAACCTTATCCCGATCCGACACAATCGACGTGGGAAACCCATGGAGACGCACGACTTCCTTCACGAACAATTCAGCAACCTTCAAAGCCGTAAATGGGTGTTGTAATGTAAGAAAGTGTCCATATTTCATGAGCCGATCAACTACAACTAGGATAGTGTCAACCCCGTCCATATTTCATGAGCCGTAAATGGGAGCACCGTCATCATGTTGAACTCGTGTTTAAAAGGTTACGAGAGAATGGCTTGGTAGTTAATGGGGGCAAGTGTGAATTTGGGGTGCGTCGAGTGGCTTATTCGGGGCATGTTATTTCGGAGAAAGGGGTGGAGGTGGACGATGAAAAAATAAAATCCATGCTTGAGTGGCCGAAACCCCATTCTTTGAAGAAATTAAGGGGATTCTCAGGTCTCACGGGATACTATAGGCGATTTGTCCAAGGATATGCAAACCAAGCCAAGTCTCTCACACGTTTGCTTCAAAAAGATGCGTTTCTTTGGGACGAGGAGGTCGATGAGGCGTTTCATAGGTTGAAATTGGCATAGCTCAAGTGATGGTCTTAGCTATGCCGAATTTCCAACTGTTGTTTGTGGTTGAGACGGATGCGTGTCACTATGGAGTGGGAGCCGTTCTCTTGCAAGAAAAGCATCCCATTGCTTTCTTTAGCAAAACTTTGGGAGCAAGAGCGAGTGGAAAATCTATCTATGAAAAGGAGTTAATGGCGATCGTGTTTGCGGTTCTCAAATGGAAACATTATCTTATGGGTCGACAATTTTTGGTGCGTACGGACCAAAGTAGCCTCAAGCATTTATTGGAGGAAAGGGAGGTTCATGGCGATTACCAAAAATGGATGATTAAGTTGATAGCTTTTGATTTTGGTATCGAATATAATCCGGGAAAAAATAATGTTGTTGCCGATGCTTTGTCTCGCATTCCTTGTTCGGGAATGGAGTTGGGTTCATTACTTAGTTCGAATGGTATTGAATGGAAATTACGTAAGGAAGAGGTCAAGAAGGATGTGACTTTGGAGGCTATTAGACAAGGGCTTCTAAAAGGAGAGTCGAATTCTTTGGGTTTTTCTTTGGAGAATGGCATATTATTCTATCGTGGTCGGTACGTGTTGTCAAAATCTTCGCCCTTCATTTTGGTGCTACTAAGAGAATATCATGATTCCCCTTTGAGAGGACATGCGGGGGACTTGAAGACATACTTACGATTATCAAAGGAGTGGTATTGGGAAGGGATGAGTCGCCAAGTGATGCATTATGTTCGGGATTTCCATGTATGCCAACAAGCCAAGTCTTCTTCGCAAAAACCGACGGGTTTTCTACACAACTTGTCGATTCCTACACAAGTATGGGAGCACGTGACTATGGACTTCGTTGAAGGATTGCCAAAATCGAACGGGGTGGATACTATCTTAGTGGTGGTGGATCGACTAACGAAGTATGGGCATTTCCTCACCTTACGGCACCCATTTACGACTCTAAAGGTGGCTGAATTATTTGTGAAAGAAATTGTGCGCCTCCATGTGTTTCCCACGTCGATTGTGTCGGATCGGGATAAGGTCTTCATGAGTATTTTTTGGAGGGAGTTGTTCCGATTGCAACAAACAAAGCTCTTACGAAGCACGGCATTTCACCCCCAAACGGACGGCCAAACGAAGATTGTTAATAAAATGGTGGAAACATATCTTCGATGCTTCATAGGGGGTCGGCCGAAACAGTGGGCAAATTGGATTTATTGGGCCGAATTTAGCTACAATACCTCGCCCCCCCATTTGGCCATTAACATGTCACATTTTCAAGCACTATATGGTCGTGTTCCGCCACATATTGTTCGCGTTGGACAACAACATACTTCGGTGGATTCCTTAGATCTTTTACTACAAGAACGTGATCTTATGTTGGAGAAGTTGAAATTCAATATGTTGAAGGCCCAAGTACGCATGAAGCAACAAGCGGACAAGAAAAGAAGGGAGATGGAATTTGTGGAGGGGGACCTCATGTATCTCAAAATCCAACCATATAGACAAAGGTCGCTAGCCACCCGGGTCAACCAAAAGCTTTCCATGCGCTATTTCGGTCCATATACGGTCCTTCAAAGAATAGGGACAGTAGCATATAAACTGGACGTACCTCGTGTATGTCGCATTCAACGGGTCTTCCATGTCTCACAATTGAAAGCCGCAACAGGGGCTACTGCACCCTCGACAGCCGCACCACCTCTCACCGAAGAATTGGAGTTCTCGTCTCAGCCACAAGATATTCTCGACGTGCACATCTCTCCATCCGGTGGTAAGGAAATTCTGGTACTTTGGGAAGGGCACGATCCGGCGGAAGCAACATGGGAAGACTACACCAAGTTCTTTGCTCTTTTCCCTCTTTCTCACCTTGAGGACAAGGTGGAGGTTTTGGAAGGGGGTATTGTCACGAATGGGCAACCGGCCCAACCAGTTGTCAAGACATATCATAGGAGGGGTTTAATAAATAAAGATTAATAGCTTAGTTGGCATGTAATAAAATACTTTTATGTTTTCTTGATGAGGTGTCCTAAGAGTCTTATTAAAATAGATTCCTATATAAAGGGTCTCTTGTACATATTTCATTTTTTGTCAAATAAGTATTAAGAAGAGAGGAGGATTAGGAGCTAGACAGTGGCTCGAATACAGTCATTAATTGGGCTTTCTTGATTCGATTTCTTATTTGCACATTTTCATAATCTCAATTAGTAACAATTTGTTACAGAATTCTCCTCTCAATGATGGTATGTTATATGAATTCTCTATGCGTATGTTTGTGTAGTATAAAATAATTTAGAGCTAATTGCTAATGCTAATAAAACATGTGTGCAAGATGTAACCTTTGTGCATCTATCTACAAATATCTAAAGAGTTACACCTTGGTAGATAGAGCTTTCATTAAGAGTATATTGACCATCTATAATCATTACAATATGAAAAAGAATAAGATCAATAACAAGAAAACATTATATAAATTGACTATTATATTTACTATTTATTTTCTCAACAACATGCAAATAAATCATCATTTGAATAATTTGCCAAGAAACAATTAGGCAGAATAGCATCTCGAGCTTTACAAACTACACAAATACCCAATATATCTAGATATGCAATATACACAATCCAATCATCGCAATTTGCAACACAAGAAAAGCTTAGTACTTACCTTTCCGCAACCTCGCCTTTTCTTTTGACCTATTCTCACCCCCCATTATGTATCCTGGAACAATCCAATGAAATCGATGCAGCAACTTTTGTAAAATTTCATAAACCTGCATGCATAATTCACGCGTTGGTACAAGTACCAATGCTGTTTTCACGGGCAGCGACAATTAGAGAATGAAGCGGCAAATGGCAAAGGCATCAGGGAAACACATTAGACAGCTAGAGCATCACAAAACCTTGTAGTAAGAAAACACATGAGTCGTTACTAGTTAACATTCCAGAGCGGATTCCATAAAGATGATGGGGATGAGGAACAGTAACCAGAACAATACTTAATAATTGTTAGTCAAAGTGAAAGCATGAAGCAGCATAAAAGAAGCAACATATAATGCATCTACTATTATACAATGATTTTCAAATTTTTGAATGTTAAGAGGGCGAAATGCTTCTATAAAATTCAAGAATCACCAAAAATGAGTTTGGGCTAATACACTACCTTTTATGGTGAATTTGAAACTAGAGTTAAAATCCAAAAGATTACAAGTTATAACTGGATATGGTGTGATAACTACACTTTTTCCACCAAGATCGAATTTAAATAGGGTGGTATACCTACTATTGTGGGCAACCTACTTAGAAGTCTAATAATAGAACAACTTAAAACATTTGTAAATATTACCTCATGTCTCTAATAGTTGCTACAGTCTCTGTAGAACTACAATTCATCAACTAATCTTATTTGGCAGTTACATATTTTACTAAAATATACATAAATTCATAGAATTTTGCGCACAATATCTAAAGAAAGAAATTTAAAATGAATGCATATTCTTGGTCTTGGAGTCACATAAATAAAGGCACAATTATAGAAAGTAATTTACATTGTTATGTGAACAGAAAATCGATAGTAAGAAAAACGAAAAATTGGAACTTTGAGAAGCTTAGAAGAAGATGTAGGCCAAAGATGACGTGGATATCGAGACTATAGAAAAACATGAAGAGTCGATATTTGCATAAGCATATGACAATTAACTCTCGAATCATGTTCAAGGAACTAGACTAAGACGCATACTGTTTAACCAACATACATAAACAACAAACCCATTCAAGCCAACTGCTAACAGCTTTGGCGTTTTCTCTAATGAAGTGTATTGACATTGATTCTAGTTGCTATCAACTTTGAATTTCTTTCTCCAACCTAAGCACTTTATAGACCAACATCAATAAATTCATACACAAGGTCACAAATTCCACACAAATACAAAAAGTACAAACAATTAATATAAAGAAAAAATTAAAAAGAAACAAAGTATAATATGCATACCAAAAGTTCCATCCACTCTCTGAATCCGAGGCTCATACTTGTGCAAGTGATGAATAATTGGAGCCAAATAAGCAACAGTTTTACCAGTCCCAGTTGCAGCATTAACAAGTCTAGTATCATCACCATTAAAGAAAACCAGGAAATAAATAAAACCCGCAAATTAAAACTAAAAAGAAATTTTTACTACTTAAACTTGTAAAATAGGGAAAAAGGATACACATGGTGGCCAGATAAGATAACAGGAATTGCTTGAGCTTGAACTTGTGTTGGAGTTTCAAAACCTAATCTCTCTATCAATGAGAAAATTTCAAAAGATATTAAAAAAATGAAAAATTAAAAAAAGGAAAACGAAGATGAGACAGGAAGAGAATAACCTCGAAGTTGGTCGCATAAGGCAGGTTGAAGACCAAGACTTGCAAAGGTGCATGATGCGAAAATGTCGTCGTCAGTTTTTTGATTTTGATTTTGATTTTGATGAGCAGGTTTCTTCATTTTTGTCAAGGTTTTTTCTTGTGCGGTTATGGCTGCCGCCTCCCAATATGTGATTTGTAGGAGGCAGTATCGTTAAAGGGTTTAACACACTTTCTTCGGGATGTCTTAGGAGTTTTTGTCTAGTGAAAACTTTAGGCTAACTTTGAGTTTTTGACTTTATATATAACTCTTTTTTTACTAATTATCGGTGAATGATATCTTTCCGAGAAATGCATTAGACTTATAGACTAAATGGCTCAATTAATACAAATTATAGAGAAAATAAGAATGTAATCTTCTTGTTTTGAAGTCGTCTCTTCCAAAAACGATCTCTCACAAGGGTGGCTATTATTTTTTAAATTTGTATAGTAATTTTGAACATTCAATTGTTTCATGTGTTAGATAAAAATACTAAATTCTTTGTTAAAAATAAGTATTTTTTCGCACAGATTTTCGAAAAAAATGATCCATAAGAATAATCGGGAGGTTTATTTTACGAAAAAAGGTTTTCTAATGAATAATAAATTAATAATAACTTAACTTTAACAAAACAAAATCTTAATCTTTTGTCAACCAATTAGTGGAAAATATAAATGTTACTCCTCCAAATCAATTTAGTTGTCTCATTTGCTTGGGCACACTTGTCGAGGTAAGATTTTGATTCTTAATATCTCTAATTATGTTTAACTAAAAATCATGAAAAGTTGATAAAAATAATCCTTGCATTGAGACGAATCAAACAAGATCTCACATGACTATGTTTTAACTTATGGATTAAGAATAAAATACAAATTAAATGGGATTAATGAATAGTGTAAAAAAAACCAAATGGGACAACTAAATTAGTTCGGATGAAATATTAGATTGTATCATATTTCACTAGTGGAAAAAATAGTATTTGCTGCGCCTCAAAGGCTGCGGTCATGCCAAAACCGCAGCCAATAATCAATTTTTTTTTTTAGAGCCTTCAAAGGCTGCGGTCATGCCAAAACCGCAGCCAATAATCAATTTTTTTTTTGGAGCCTTCAAAGGATGCGGTCATGTCAAAACCGCAACCAATAATCTTAAAAAAAATTTAATTTATAAAGAGGTATTTTTTTCTAAACCTAACAAGCATTCCTTCCGCCTCTCTTATTTTCTTCCTCTTTCTTCCTAAACCTAACTAGCAGTCTCAATTTCTTCCTCTTTCTTGTTCATTTTCTCAGCAAATTCAAAGAAATTGTGAATCAAGTTCCGACTTCATCAAAAAAAAGATGATACAAAATTTTGTTAGAAATGTTCAATAATCAAGTGAATATTTTATAAGTCGTTTAACGTAATTAAGTCAGTATATAACGAGACGTTAATTTAGTCTACATTGAGTAACGTTTATGTTTTACTAGAGACCAATAAACGTAAATGAACCGTTATTTGATAATGGAACGAGCTTAATGTCGCTAAACTATTGGGTCACACTGTATCAACGTGTGAGATCATTTTGTGTGTTTGGACCTATAATAGTCTAGGTTCATGTGTTTAATCTAGTTGGACTAGATATTATTTATAATCTCACTATTTTATGTAATGGTTATATTAAGGTTTGTAACTCCCACTATTATTTCTCATTAAGTGATGGACTTTATGAGGATATTTTAATTCTCGTGAAACTAAATACTAGTTATTTTGCAAACGTCCAACTAAGTATATGAATAGTTTTATATCCATTTTATGTGCTATAAAAGAAGAGAATTAAAAAGGTCAAAATAGAAGTATGAGATTGATAGAGCGCGGAACCGTAGGTCGTTGATCGTTTAACTAGGTCCGGTCTACACAATTAATTTTGTTCTGCTTAAATGACCCTAATGACTAGCATTAGCGGCAAGTAAGGGGTCGGTCCACAGGGAATTGTTCATGTGACAAAAAGAGTTTAATGACAAAGAGATTTTGATTTTTGAGTTTTATGACGGAAACAAATTTTAAATTCAGGTTTTAGACAATAGATAAAAAGACTAGAGTTTGGGGATTTTAGCTTCTTATTTTACTAAAGGGATGGGTTGAAAATATGTTTTTAACCATTGTATGATAAGAAAGGTCTTTCTAATTTAGCTCCACAACTTCTGGGCATAGGAATTATATAGTTACTAATATGGTTTAGGAGATTCAGCTTCTGGGCGTATAACTCGACCATACTACTAACTTTCTAATACATGTTCATGACCTCCAATTTATGTTAAACAAGAAAGACTCCTACAAGATGGGCATGGTTCATCATCCTAAGGACGGGCTAGGCCTCAAAGGAATCCTAATAAAGTTAGCTTCTGGGCTACTCATTACTAGCATGAATTCATACTTCCCAAGCATTCAAACATTCAAGCAACATAAATTGTCCATAGATGGAGATCGAAATGGGCTTTCGATTCCTTACCATGGAACTCACATATTCTTTCATGTACATATTTATGATCAACCCATTACCCCATAAGTAAAATAATTAGCTAACTATATCCCCAAACTCTAGAAAGAAGACTACTCACTCATGTTGGTAATTAACATAAACACATAAAATACCATATCATTCATAATGCAACAACAACAAAGAAGAAAATTAAGTTAAAGAGACTTACTACCCTCAACTATGGAGGGGGATGATAATCACAAGTAATGATCTAGAGCCTTCAATATTCAAGCCACAAAACACTTAATACCAAGTACTAATTCAACCCAAAAATTCTGGAAAATACTTTAATTTAATACCAAAGGAAAGTTACTACAACTACTAGTGTTTAGCTACAATATTACAACCCAAATGTTTGATTAAAGTACCAAAGAAAAGTGTTTTAATGGATAACTACTACAAGTTTCTGGACTAAAGAAGTGTTTTAAGCATACAAATACATAGATAGTTTAGAAAGAAGAGAGAACTTGGCTTGGTTCAGCTATTGGGGCTGAATGGTGTGTGTTTCCTTGAGAACTTTGTGGTATTTATAGCCAATTTGATGAGCTTTTCCCACTTGCATTCATGATGATTGTAGAGATGGTCCAACAAGCAACCCCCTTCATCATTAGTAGCTGAGTCACAGGAGTTGGAGGTCTGAAGCACGCAAGGGGAAAGATTGGAGGAAGCTTGAGGCAAGATATCACGGGCCAAAAAGCAAATAGTGATCTGCAGACCTGAAACAGTCGGGTCGATTGGTACTGGTAGACCAGTCGACTGGTTTGTACCTGATGCGCAATGCGTCTTTGAAATGCCATAACTTGGTCGTTTCTTATCAGAATTGGGCATGTGACCAGTCGTTTCGAAGCTAACGAACCCAAATTTAATCTCCAATAAAAATATCTATCAAATTCCAAGTGTGTTGAAAGGTATGATCATTATAAGTAGACCCTTTTGCATTTGATGATCGAAAAATGTAGCATTTCTTTGGTTGGCCTTCTTTTAATTAATGTGACTTCCCTTTAGTCACTAACTTAGTTCATAAGGTCACCAAGGCTCCGAGAGTAAGACGATAAATATAATTAGTGCTTGTGATGGCTTGAAAACCTGCAAAAATTGTGAAAACAACAAACACTACACCAAAAGAGTAATATCCTCGAAGATAAGCATAAATTGACTAAATCAGAAGAATAAAGCATAAGGATGACATGAATTTGATTCAAAATTAGGGGATAAAATGTACATAAATCATGCGTATCAGAGATCCAACTTCATAGGAATGAATAGGACATGCCGTGGGATTATTTTCTTTGAAAAAAAATTGAGAGCAATTGTGAGTAATAATACAAGGGTTGTATACACACAAAATTAGTTTAAGAATTGTTCTTAAACATCGTACTAGTATACGAGGTCTCGCAAGACGTTGTGGGTGGACTACACTAGAGGAACTTCATTTGCAGTTCTTGTCTCGTGGTTATATTTTGCTAGTGGATTCACGCTACAAAGGTAAAATTTTTGTTTCGATATTTATTTGTTTCATCTCATGTCAATGATTGGGTCTTGGGAAGGTTTTAGTATTCCGCATGTTAAAAGTTAACATTACTAGAACCCAACAGTGGTATCAGTTTCCTCTTTTATTGATATGTTTTGGGCACATAAATATTGGTTTTATATAAATAATCTATATGAGTTATTTATTTACAGACGATAATTTTGATTTGCATAAAAATAAAAGTTAAGAACTTTAGGGGAGGGTTTACTAAAATTGTTTTAGTTATAAAGTTTTGAACTTTGTTTATCAAAATTAAATTTGTTAATTTTGATTCCTCCATTTGCCAATTTAGTTATTTTAATATATCATTTTTTAATTAAAGTGTTTGATTAAATTTTGATATTTAAAATAACAATCACAAATTGAGAATTTGATTTATTTGGCATATTTACATAATATATTTAATCAATTTTTGAATCTTTTGTTAATAGTTAACAAAATTCAAGAATTAGATTGATTGACAAATTATAGAATTTTGTATTATTTAATGTTTTATGGACTAGTGCTAATATGATTAGCTTGGCTTTTGCACTACATTCCACATTATGATATTTATTAGTGCTAATTTGATTAGTCCTATTTTATATTCACCGTGTAAAATTAGTATTAATAAAAATAAATAAAAAAATAATCTTTCTTAGTGGTCGTTCTCTTTAAATAGATTTTATTAGTTCATTTGATATATTTCTCGTTAAACCTTAATTTGATTAAAGTTTAGAGGATAATTTATTATTAATTATAATAATAAGCTCACTTAATTTTAATGGAGATTATTTTAAGTGGGAGGTTTATTTTGCTTTGAGAAGTAAAATAATTTATTTGATTGGTTATGAATCAATTAAAATTCATGCAAATTAAAATTGAATAATGTGATTATTTATCATGTTTATTTAAATAATAAGATTATATGTTTATTTATGTACTTCATGCATATTTCTTTAAATTTGTTTAAATATTATATTGCATGGGCCACTTACATATAGTAAGTGGGTGAATGATAATTGTTATACAGGTTATGGTAACTAGTATGACCCATTTAGAATAGATTATACTGTTTGCACACCGTTATTTTTTGAATGTAATTAAATACGATCTGCGTATCGTTTATTTTGAATGTAATAGTTAAATAGTTTATTTTTACATTGCAAAGTTTAATTACTATCATGTATGTATCCATGGAGTTGAAGACCAAGAAGAATAGAGATTCAAGATGGTGTTCAAAAGATGGGCCTTGAAGATTAGATTTTCAAGTGTTTTGGGGCCATACTAGGAACCTTATTTATACATTACAATATTGCTTTATTGTTTTTTGCTATATTGCTTAATGATGCTTGCTTTGTTTGTTTAGTTTATTGATTCGAATAATTAGAGTTCACTTTTATTTGGGTTAATAAAAACAATCATAGTCCCTAATAATATTGAGTTGTAATGCTATTCCATTTAGTAACACTATGAAGCTTTAGATCGTTAATTAGGTAGGTTTCGCCAAAGCGAGGTGCCTATTAATTATCCTAAGATAAGTGGTTGGTGAAAAGTGGTTTAACTCAACTAAGTAGGTCAAGAAAAGTTGACACTTAGAGGCATAGGGTAATAGTAGATAAAAAAGTTATCTTATTACCAACCAAGAATTATTATGAATAATTAAGAAATAATTTCTTTACCTATAACCATTAATTTTGGGTGACAAGCCAAAGCTTGCTTAGGGTTAATGGAAGTGGGGTCTTGGAATCACTAAATTAAAAGGGACATTTAATTTAATTTAATTTGGTGGAATGAATTCCTTTTAAATTTGTTTAAAATTATTCATTAATGATAATCATAGAATTATTACACTTTGAATTATTTCATTTGTAGATGGCTAATAATTTGAACAATAACGCATTCTCTAATTTTGGTTTACGGTCAATACTCGAAAAGGAAAAACTTAATGGAAACAACTTTCTTGATTGGTCAAGGAATTTGAGAATTGTTCTCAAACATGAGCGAAAACTGGACGTTCTTGAAACTCCGATTCCTGATGAACCTGCACTTAATGCATCTGCTGAGGACCGGGAGGCTTATGAAGCTGCCCTTGAAAGGTCTTTAGATGTCACATGCTTGATGTTGGCATCCATGGTTCCTGAATTGCAAAAACAATTCGAGGAAATGGAAGCCTATGACATCCTTGATCAGCTCCAAGCTATGTTTGGGAAACACGCTAGAACTGAACGTTTTGAGACTGTCAAGGCTATACTAGATAGCCAACTCAAAAAAGGCGATCCTGTTGGTCCCCATGTTCTCAAAATGAAGAGTCATTTTGAAAATTTGGAACGCCTTGGTGTTGAGTTTGGTGAAGAACTCGCCGTTGACATCATACTGCATTCCTTACATGATGGTTTTAACAATTTTATTCAAAATTTCAATATGAATTCACTTGAAAAAAACATCAATGAGTTGCTTGGTATGCTCAAAACTGCTGAGCAGACTATTCCCACTGAACCAAAGAAAGAGGTTCTTATGGTTCAGAAAAGGAAGAATGTCTTCAAGAAAAAGGGAAAGTCACAGAAGCAAGTTAACCAAGGCAAAGGCAAAGAAGTTGTCAAAACCAAGGTGAAGTCTGGAGCTACTTCAGATCAAACTTGTTTCTATTGCAATAAGAAGGGTCATTGGAAGCGAAATTGTCCAAAATACCTCAAAGACAAGAAGGATGGAAACGTCGCTTCTACTTCAGGTATCTATGTGATAGAGATCATCCGTACTTTCTCTTGTTCTTGGGTATTGGATACCAATTGTGATTCTCACATTTGTGGAAATGTGCAGGGATTGCAAAAAAGTAGAGATCTTGCTGAGTTGAAGTTGTACTACGCGTTGGAATGGAGCTAAAGTAGCTGCATTAGCCGTAGGATATTATTATTTATCTTTACATTTATGATTTTGTTAAAATAAATTGTTATTATGTTCCATCTAGGAATAGAAATTTGATTTCGATTTCAATGTTGGATTCTAAAGGTTTTACATTTGTAATAAAGAATGGTTCTTTTTCAATTTACAAAGATGAAATCTGTTATGATATAGGGCGTTGCATTAATGGCCTTTATATACTAGATCTTGATAAACAAAACTATCACGTGGACAATTCTAAAAGACTAAAATCAAAGGATTCTAATCATACCTATCTTTGGCACTGTCATTTAGGACATGTAAATGTGAAACGCATTCAAAAACTCCATAAAGATGGACTATTGGACTCATTTGATTTTGAATCGTATGAAGTATGCGAGTCTTGTTTACTTGGAAAAATGACTAAATCACCATTTACTGGACATGGTGAAAGAGCTAGTGACTTATTGGGGATAATACATTCAGATGTATGTGGTCCTATGAGTATCTCGGCTAGGGAAGGGTATGAATACTTCATTACTTTTACTGATGATTTAAGTAGATATGGATATGTTTACTTAATGAAACATAAATCTGAATCTTTTGAAAAGTTCAAAGAATTTCAGAATGAAGTACATAATCAACTTGGCAAGACGATTAAAGCACTTAGATCTGATCGAGGTGGTGAATATCTGAGTCAGGACTTTATTGATCATCTGAAAAATTGTGGAATAGTTTCACAACGAACCCCGCCTGGAACACCACAATTAAATGGTGTGTCTGAGCGGCGGAATCGGACCTTATTAGATATGGTTCGTTCGATGATGAGTTTAGTCGATCTTCCTACTTCATTTTGGGGTTATGCACTCCTAACAGCGACTCATGTTTTAAATCGTACTCCCTCCAAAGCTGTCGATAAGACGCCATATGAGTTATGGACAGGAAAAGTTCCTAAGTTGTCTTTCTTAAGGATTTGGGGTTGTCAAGCATATGTAAAACGTTTACAACCAAATAAGCTTGAACCTAGATCTGATAAGGTCTTCTTTGTGGGTTACCCCAAAGAAACCAAGAGATATTACTTCTACAATCCTAGTGAGCATAAAGTGTTTGTGGCTCGCGAAGGTGTCTTTTTAGAAAAAGAATGTCTTTCTCAAAAGCCAAGTAGGAGAAATTATTTCTCTTGAAGAAGTTCAAGATGATCAACCACAAATCACTCCTCCAGTGGGATAGATTGGTTCTCCAATGGGAGCTCCAGTTTTGGTACCTATTGTACCTACTGAGGTGGTGGATGTCCTAGTTTGTAGGACTAGTAGGCAGAGTAAACCTCCAAGAAGAGATCTTGTGGAGGGTTATATCGTTCAGGAAAATCATGAAGTCCTTATATTAGATAAGGAAGAACCTACTACCTATAAGACAGCAATGGAGAGTTCTGACTCTGAACTATGGCTTGGAGCCATGTAATCTAAAAAGGAGTCCATGTATGACAATCAAGTTTGGAACTTGGTTGACTTGCCTGAAGATGCTAGACCGATCGAGTGCAAGTGGATTTATAAGATAAAGACTGACATGGATGGCAAAAGTCTTGTGTATACAAGAAACTCAGTGGGAGTATTATTTTTGTTTTCTTAGTTTTGTATGTGGATGACATACTGATTGTAGAGAATAGTGTACGAATGCTTAAGTCTGTAAAAGCTTGGGTAAGTAGTTGTTTCTCTATGAAAGACCTTGGAGAGGCTCAGTACATTTTGGGCATTCGAATCTATAGAGATAGATCAAAACGGATGATTGGACTTAATCAAAGGACTTATATTGATAAGGTCCTTGTTAGGTTCAATATGACAAACTCTAAGAAGGGTTTTCTCCTCATGTCTCATGGCATATCTCTTAGCAAGAAACAGTGTCCAATGACACCTGATGAGCTGGAGAAGATGAGTAAGATTGTTGATCGTGCCCTAGTAATGACCAAAGGACGACGGTCAAGAATCTTAAAGTACCTTAACCGGATTAAGGATAAGTTCTTTGTTTTTGGAGGTGTATCTAAATTATGTATAAAGGGTTACACGAATGCTAACTTTCTAATAGATAAGGTTGTTTCTGATTGTAATCTAGTTACTTCTTAAATCTGAACGAAAGCGATGTTAGCTGGAAGAGTTCCAACTGAACTATAAAAAATTCTACAAATGATGTTAAGTAAACTATAGAAGCGTAAATTTTATTAGGTAACTATACCTAATAACTAAACCATTGTCTCAATAAAATCATGAGATGCATTTAGTTGGGATAGACATCAAGAGTTTAGATGTCAGTTTTGTGCATGAGATGCATATATAAATTATGTTACATTTGCAGTGATCTTCAATGTAATATAAGATTCATGATTGTCCTTTTAAAAGTATTATACTTATTCATTTAATGATGGTTTAGAATTAAATGAAGTCCAAACTATAATCTATAAAGTCTATATAGGTTGTTAGATGTGATCTGACAAATGAACCCTATAATGTGAACTAGAGAACTTAGATTATTTTAGGTCCCTGACTAGGTAGTTGAGTTGGACGCTAATTACCTATAATAGTTAGAATGTTGTTGATTGATGATCGCGTTCATAGATCATAGAGATATTGGATGTCTAGTCAATCGCATTGATAGAGATTGAGTATCTCTATTTGGACATGACCCGCTTTTGAGTATTCTTTGAGAACATTGGTGTCATAAGAATATCTCAAATTGACTTATAAATAGAATCCTTAGACCTGAGTTTCTCACTGACTTCGTGTGTGAGAATTATTGTTCTTTGATGCAGTCTAACGCCATGTCGTAAAAGGGGGCTATATAAGGGTTGTACTCAGGAATTCTATGAATTGCATAGCGAATAGAGGAGGGATAAGATGGAATTGTCATACCCCTTTGGGGTTATTAGTCTCAGGCCACTCGGAGAGTTGGAACTGTAAAATGCATGGCCATGCTCAAATAGATTATGGAGATAATCATTTGTTTTTCAGTTTATCTCATGAGTCCGAGGAACATGATCGGACCAAATAAGGATGACAGTTGTTCTTACCTTATGTTTGATTAAGACCAAAGTTGACAAAGGATTTGAGATTCATAACTTGTTAGAGCAAGTGGGAGTTAGTGGGAGGAGTCCTACAACTCTAGTAAACTTGTTTCTTGAACAAGTGGGAGATTGTTAGAAATGTTCAATAATCAAGTGAATATTTTATAAGTCGTTTAACGTAATTAAGTCAGTATATAACGAGACGTTAATTTAGTCTACATTGAGTAACATTTATGTTTTACTAGAGACCAATAAACGTAAATGAACCGTTATTTGATAATGGAACGAGCTTAATGTCGCTAAACTATTGGGTCACACTGTATCAACGTGTGAGATCATTTTTGTGTGTTTGGACCTATATTAGTCTAGGTTCATGTGTTTAATCTAGTTGGACTAGATATTATTTATAATCTCACTATTTTATGTAATGGTTATATTAAGGTTTGTAACTCCCACCATTATTTCTCATTAAGTGATGGACTTTATGAGGATATTTTAATTCTCGTGAAACTAAATACTAGTTATTTTGCAAACGTCCAACTAAGTATATGAATAGTTTTATATCCATTTTATGTGCTATAAAAGAAGAGAATTAAAAAGGTCAAAATAGAAGTATGAGATCCAACTTCATAAGAATGGAATAGGACATGCCGTGGGATTATTTTCTTTGAAAAAAAATTGAGAGCAATTGTGAGTAATAATACAAGGGTTGTATACACACAAAATTAGTTTAAGAATTGTTCTTAAACATAGTACTAGTATACGAGGTCTCGCAAGACGTTGTGGGTGGACTACACTAGAGGAACTTCATTTGCGGTTCTTGTCTCGTGGTTATATTTTGCTAGTGGATTCACGCTACAAAGGTATAATTTTTGTTTCGATATTTATTTGTTTCATCTCATGTCAATAATTGAGTCTTGGGAAGGTTTTAGTATTCCGCATGTTAAAAGTTAACATTACTAGAACCCAACAAATTTAAAGAAATTGTGAAGGTATTTTTTTCGCCTCTTGTTTCTTCTTTCTTCTTCCATTCTCTAAACCCTAATTCTTTCTTCTTCCATACTTAAAGAAATTCTTCAACTTTTTGCTTCATTTAGAGTATGCAACATCATTTTTTTTTCCAGATCTTAAAGATAATATAGTCATCATTTTTTTTTTCTTCTTCCATTCTCTAAAGATTTTTTTTTCCAGATCTAATGTTGATTAATCTTGTTTGATGATTAATCTTCAAGATTTTTTTCCAGATTAAGGTAATATAGTCTTCAAGATTTTTTTTCCAGCTTCATTTCGTCACAAAACCGATTGAACAAGGTAATGTTAATGTTTTTCCTTTTCTTTTTTCCATATCTAATGTTGATCATTAATCTTGTTTTTCTTTGTTGTTTTTAAAAGATAGTTTAATTAAAAAAAATTCTTTGTTTTTTTTTCTTTATTTGCAGATTCGTTTTCTTCTTGCAAATAATTCAAGACACTCTCAGATCTGTTGCAAATAATTCAAGACACTCAGATCTGTTCTTTAGTATTTGTTTTATTGTTCTTAATTCAATGTAAATTAAATTAATAGAAGAAAATTTTCGATTTCGTTTGCTTATGTGCTTCATTTCGTTTTCTTCATTTCGTTGTAAAGTTACACTCTCAGATCTGTTTGCTTATGTTCTTCATTTCGTTTTCTTCTTGCTCTTGATGTTGCACTTAAAAAACGATGAATGTATAAAAGGAAATGAAAAAAAAAAAAAAAAAGGGACTAAAGGCTGCGGTTTTTCAAAAAACCGCAACCTTTAGTCCCTCTTTTTTTTGTGCTAAAAAAAGGCTATAGGCTGCGGTTTTTAGGACCGCAGCAAATAATATTTCCTCATCTGCTGCTATTACTAATGCTACGAGTCAAAATCGCAGCCTATATTGACCAAAAAACTGCAGCCTATGAGGTTTTTTCCACTAGTGGTTATAGGAATGTCAAATGTGGAATATAAGATTTAGACTTCTAATTAAATTGTCTTAGAGTAGAAGTGTAAAAGGGGATGTAGTTGAAAACTTAGAGTTAGGAAGAGTTTGTATTCATCTGCATGGAAGGTTGTGACATAGGTTGTGACATACATAGAGAAGCACGAGTTTTATGCATTAGCTAAAGATAATGTGTCAACTGCACATATTAATTACTTGACATTCATTGTGAACGGCATTGTGATTAGAAATTGTGTTGCGCAAGACCATCAATTAGGGTGTACGTGCAACGAAGTGGATAATTATCACTTACCCTGCTCTCATTTACTTGTTTGCAATCAAAGGCATATGTAGCTTTTGTAGAGCATTGCTACACCTTTGAGAGCTATGCTAACATGTATAGTTCTTGCTTTATGCCTTGGTGCACAAAAGGGCAGGGCTTCAATACTTCGGGTTTGATTTAAAGCATGATTCATAATAAGTATGCGAATTGAGAATGCCTACATCAAATAGGACAACAAACAAAATGTATGAAGACACAAGTAAATGCAATGCTTGTCGTCATACTCATAGTGAAGGTCATAACAAAAAAGATGGATGAAGGCATACGCAAACGAAATTAATAATTGTCGGTGTCACATAGCGCATTAGGACCATATGCTTCAGTTCATAAAGTGTGTTCAAGGATAAAATATGCAAACTTGTTACTGCACATTACCTGACATGGTACATGTCCATCCCTTGTTGATAGATGACACAACGAGGTTTCCTGAGATGACTCACTTTATAAGTATCGTTTAATATTTGAAAATTTGTTCTAATACTTCCTTATAATTTCTATCTTATTTATTACAATTCATTTGTATCAAGCACAAGGATTAATGTCCGTTTACCGGTCTAGTCAAGAGCAACCTGTGAGGGAGATTGGACAAGGCATCCTCTAGGGTTCACTATTTGAGCTTTTGATTCCAAACTTCAAGTACCCAATCGGCCAACCCAACACGCTTTTGTGCCTAATTTTGAAGAGTAGAGTTCGTCTCTAGTCTCCACCCACAAATGATCATTTCGACAAGTTGGACTTGTTATATCCACATGAGGGTGCAGGGTCCTCATAAGAAGCATATGTCTAGTACATGCCTTGTTTCTTACATAATTGTTTAGTTTAGCTAAGAAAGTTGATTTATCGAAATTACATCAAAGCACAGTCGGTGAAATATAGGAAACATTATGCTGAAAGTACAACATAATTTCATTAGTACTCGTTTGGAAACATAAAGCACTTCAATCATTCATAAAAATAACGTCCAACTACACAACATTTTATCTTTAAAACTTAAAGTACTACGTATATATATTGATGGCAAAAGTTGTTATTAATTTTGTTTTGTATTGAATAATCACACTTAGGATGACAAAAGATCGTTCTTGGATGTATGAAAGCATTGAATCGTCAGAATTTATTGATGACGTATTAGAATTTTGTAGTGTTGCGGTTGAACATCAAGTTAGGACGGGGGTAGTTGGTTTTTATTGCCCATGTGTCGATTGTGGCAATGTATCAAAGGTAGATAGTGTTCAATCCTTAGGGAGCACATACTTCGACGTGGGTTTAGGCCTTAATATCATGTTTGGGTTTGGCATGGTGAGGAGGGAGTTTACAAGAAAAAGAGTATTGTTGAGGATGTCAATAATGTGGCCGATGTCAATGAGGATGTAGTGGATCGTGTTGATGGGTATGAGACGAATGAAGAGAATGTTGATGAGGATGTGGATCGTGTTGATGAGATGATGGAGAGAGTCGAGGATGAGTTAGGAAAACGTCCTTGTGTATTTGACTTGTTGATAGAGGCTTTTCAAAAGCCTTTGTACCCTGAATGTACAAAGTTCACCAAACTTACAACAGTTTTGACAATTTTCAACATTAAGTCAAAGTTCAATTAGAGTGACACTAGTTTCACGATGTTATTAGAAGCGTTAGGTGAAGTGCTTCCCGAGGGAAATGAACTTCCAAAGTCGATGTACTATGTCAAAAAGCTAATGTGTCCTTTCGGGTTAGAGTACCAGAAGATTCATGCGTGTCCGAATGATTGTGTATTGTATCGGAAAGAAAACGAGAATTTAGAAGAGTGTCCTAGGTGTGGGTTATCACGTTATAAGCGTAAAGGGGCTCGTGATGCTAAAGGATCCCCGACTAAGGTATTGTGGTATTTTCCAATTATACCTAGAATCAAACGCTTGTTTTCTATAAAGAAAGATGCGTTAAATTTGAGTTGGCATGCATATAGGGTGAAGAAAGATCACTTGCTCACACATCCATCTGATTCTCCGGAGTGAAAGTGTGATACCCCAGATTTAGCTTGAAAAGAGATTGATAGACTACTCATATCAACAAGGTGCATCTTCTTTTCTAGGGAGCCCATTTGCTAAGAACTCCACAGTTAAGCGTGCTTGGTGGAGAGCAATCTTAGGATGGGTGACCTCCTGGGAAGTTTTCCCGGGTGCGCACGAGTGAGGCCAAACTGCGCTGGAAAGACTTGTGTTGGTCTGTGGGGCTAGTCTACAGTCTCCATGAGTAGTCACCGGTGGTCCGTTGGGCCGGGGTGTTACAGAAAGAGTATTGATCGGTTGCATAAGACTTTTGGGGATGAAGTTCGTAATTTAAGGCTCGGACTGTGCACGGATGTACTGAACCGATTCGGCACTCTTAGTTCTCAACATAGTACTTAGCCGATACTTTTAGTGATATATAATTTGCCTCCTTGGTTGTGTATGAAGCGTAAGTACATTATGCTTTCGCTTCTTATCAGGGTATACCAAACATTAATTCTCGATTTTCCTTATAGTTCTGTTTGTTTCCTCCTTTCTTTGCGCTGTCAGAATTTCATTGATTTGCCTCCTCACTTTGTTTATGAGCTCTTCTTTCTCCTTATCAAGTTTAATAATGACAATATCCTGTCATTGTGTTATTTGAATCAACCCACCTAAAGTTACTACAACCCAATGGTATATCATTGGAAAAAGACACGCAACAAAACGATTAAGATCAAAGTCATTCCAATTTCGATTATGTTAGTAGGGTTGCTCTTCATAAATATCATTTTGTGACATTTAAACCAAGAAAATAATACAAAGCTAACTAACTAATCAACGACTATTATAAACATCATAACGACCATATTGAATGACCATCCCTTGTTCGTTGTTACTAACCGCAAACAAGGGTGACCTGACCTGGTCAAAATAAGTCAAGCCTTTGTTCACTGCTCCAAATAGCGAACATGAGTTGACTTACTTTGACTAGGTCACTCGGACAAGACTTAATTGACTTATTTGAATTTTAGCTCAACATTTCGTGTCAGTAACAACAAACAAACTCATATAGACTCGGACACCCAAGTCAAAGACTTATTTTGAAAATTAATCTTATTTTGAATTTTTTCAATAAAACGTTTTTTTTTTGTTTTTTTTATTAATTTAATTCTCACCTGTTGGCCGCCCTATTTGTGTTGTTTGTTTCCATAAAACGCCCAAAAGTTTTCAAACGCTTCAAATTCCCGGCAAAACGAGTGAACCAAGATAACGCATATTCAGGTAAATTTCCAGTCTAATTTTTACAATCCAATTAATGTTCGACACAATCGCTATCACTCATGATCTAAATTTTTTCCCGAATCATCTTCCAATTGTTCTATGCAATTGTGATGGTTCTGATTCCAACGTTCTAATTTTATCTTATAGGGTTTTGAGAAAATTCCGAAAAAATGGTGGAAGGGATGGATGCAATTGTCGTAACGGTGAGTGGATATCGTGGCTCTGAGCGAATGAAGTTGATAAAGCTAGTATCTCATGCGGGTGCTAATTATGTTGGTAAAATGTCAAGATCAATTACACATTTGGTAGGTCTTTTCTTTTACTTGCTGTAATTTGTGTGTTTATCAGCTGATAACTGTATTTTCTTTGCGGTTCCTTTGCACTATTCTTAGTGATATTTGGATTTAATTTTGGATTATTTTAGGATTGATTGTGTTGTAGGCTTTTTTCATTGAAGTAATGCTTTGTAGAAATAGCTGTTGAAATTTGGAGTTTGTTTTGGATTTTACGACTTCAATTGAAATAATGCTACGAATTTTAAGGATTTATTGACTTAATATTCTTAGAAAATATAACCTCTTAGCGTATTATTAGGTTATATGAAACTTCGAGTGATACCTATTAATCAATATTTACAGTGATGGGTTACAATTTTAGTCTAACAGTATTTAGAGACCTAGCTAACCTTTAGTGAAAATGTCACAAACTGAAAATGTAAAGGAACATGGAAAACCTTTTTCTCACAAGTATGGACCTTCACACAAACAAAACAAATATAAAATTGAGCATGCTTGGTCTGTTGGTGTTGCACTGTATTGATCCATAACTACATTGCATTTATGTTATCATAATATATAATGTTGGCTTGTTTGAAACGATAATGAATACTAAGAGTAAGTTATGGAGCCAACATGTCATTAGATGCGGCAATATTCTACTTTGGCACCAAACTAAAAAGTAGTGGCTTGACACTTGGAAAACTAAGAGATGAGATTTTCATTTTGAGAACAACAACCGGTATGGAACAATGAGTATTAAGTTACCTACCTAATCAATCTTAATGTATGTGACAAGTTTAGTAGCAACATAAAGATAAAGGTGTACACATGATCCATGGTGCTCTTAAAATACCATGGAATTCTTTTCACTGCATTCGAGTGAGAGAGTCGGGCGACATGCATAAACAAACATACTTGATTTATCATATCTGCTAGGGTAGGTGATAAAAAGGTATCAAAGAGCACTTTCGAAGATTGGTAAAGTGTTGTGTTATTCCAACTTGCAATCTTCCTAGGTTAAATTTCATCATACAATTTACGTTTACATTCAATTATACATTTATTCATCTACATTCTTGAGTTCACATTCAAGTTCATCTATTCACACACATTTCTATATCATTGTTGCTTTACTTTACCACTAAATCTACATTTTTGGGTGATCATAGACACACTGGAGGTCGAGAAATTCGAAAAAGAATTTTGACGGATTTCTTGATTTGGAAAACATTGAATTTCGTGGTTGGTATCATCTTGGAGCTCAACAACGTCACAAAAATGCCATAAGTAATATATTGAATAAGATGGAGGAGTAATTGCAAGAGTTAACAAAGAAACTGGAAATCAATTTTTTGAATATGGTAGAACTTTTCAGACAATCAACACCAATCTTGAGCACATTAGAAACAAGATTTCAGTGAAAAAAATTTCAGATGATCTTTGAAATAATTTAATCAAAAAATGAATTAGAGAAATAAGAAGACAAATATTAATGAAAGGAAGATTGAAGAGGCTATTGAAAAAGACAAACAATAGAGTGAATTTGCACAAGTCAAGGAAGAAGATTGTGGAGGAATTGAAGATTCTTTGAAATTGAAAAGGAAATGAAATCATTTCGGAAAAATTTAAAGAATTTTAAAAAATAAAGATAGGTTGTATTGTTACGAAGGTTGTCCTTGAGTATGGATAGTACAAACTTTGACATGGTGTTCATATGTTGGCCAAAAAATCTGTGAGGAGGCCAAAATTAAGTCTTTTGGTGGACGTGGTGGTGAGGAATCGCTAGCGAATGTATGAGAGTCTTATTCAAGAAGGTTGCGGTTAAGGATGAGGGCATAACACAACTTTTGTGAGCTGTGGGTCTGGAGATGGCTTGGGTCTATCTTGGAGGCAAATTCAATTTGGTGGAGGTGTAGGCAATGTTTTAGTTTGGTTAGGAGCTTCAAAATAACAATGAGAAGCAAGAGAAAATCTTGCAGGAGCTGGAGGAGAGACAATATGCAGACGAGTTTTTTGATGGATTAAACAGTAAAATAGTGGTTGGCGGCAGGGAATCTTGGGAATCGAATGGTTAAATATTGTGGATTTGGGGTACCATAACACTAAATATTTCAATAGGTTTTGAGATGAAGGCGGGGTACGATTCATAAGAGGAGAAACTTATGGGAAGAACATGGCACTAATATCACCTATGGCATCAGTGCTGATGTCACATTACTTTATAGTATATTCATTTTGACACCATTTGTCAAAATTTTACCACATGCTGACCAATATATCCAATCAAGTCCATTTGCATACAAATCTGTTTTTTACTCAAGGTTGAAGCCTAATTCATTATCACCCACCTTGAGGACAAAGTGGATTTTTTGGGGGTTGGTATGTCATGAATGGCTTCATAGGGGTAATATAAGAATTACTTAGTCAATAATTACTAGTGATTAGCTAATTGGAAGAACAAGATTTAGAAAGATGCTTGATTCATATTGGAGAGCCATAAGCCTCTCAAAAGCTTGTACAATCATTGTAATCTTTTTAGGTTATATTTCATCATATGATTTATATTTACATCAATTACACATTCATTTAACTACATTCTTGATTCTACATTCAAGTTTATCTACTCACGCGCATTTCCCTTTCATTATTGCTTTACTTTACCACTAACTCTGCCTATCAGCTATTCTAAATCATCCATGTCTATGACAGTTTATAACACGGTGCAACGTTGTTGCACTATCCAAATTTACAGTTACGCCAATTTTAAAAGTCTTATAAAAAAGGTAATGGTGGCTTAAGTGTTGAGTGCCTCAGGCTGTACAAGATATGAGGATCGAAAAATCCAACCATAGAGATAACTTATAGTAAGTGTTATAAGAAAACAAAATGGGCGACCAAGACAAAAAAATAGGCAACAAATGTGAGCCCATTCAAGATTATAGATAGGTGTGCTGCAATAGAGAAACAAGAAGGTGGAGGCTTCGATTTAAAATCAAAAAAGAGAAGTAGCGTAGCAATACATCAATATAGAAGAAGGGGTTTTAGACAATTAGAACGAAAAAGTATGATGGCAGCGTGAGCAATTAGACTGTTACATAAGCTAATTGATGTTAATATTGAAGACAATGCAATATAGATGATTCTATCAGGGGAAAGAAAATCCAATGAAACCGGTGTTGAAGTGTCGTAAATAATGTCTCAACACAAAAGACAAACAAGAGAGCACTCTGATGCGGAAGACATAGTTGCTAAAATATGCCATATATTAGTACATATCAAATGGTGTAAAATGGACAAAGTGTGTGGGAGAAAAATCAAAAAGCTGAATATGGTGTAAACAATTTGAAAAGGCTATAACCAGTTTGAACATATTGTAAATAATTAATATCTTTCTCTTAAGACCACCATCATTAAGAATTAATAAGCGTGGAAAATAGTAGTGTCTAAAATGGTTAATTGTGGTAAACGCACGCAACATGGAAAGCTATTGTTGCAAATGAAATAGCTTGCTTAGATATGTGACTTAAAACTAGGCTTAGATAAAATTGATCCATGACTCAATGTGCAAAAACAAGGTTGGATCGCGTCGTGTGCGTTGCTCAGGTATTCAATAAAATTGAACCTATATTTGTCGTGTTGTAAAGGTTTAAAAAAACCGTATTTTGGTCCGTTTCAAAGGATATCTAATGCTTTCGCTAATTTTTGGTGTTACAATAACTACATCACCGTGTGTCTTACTGCAATTGTGATCGTGGCGTCACTGCATTTTGCACTATTATCAACGTGAAGGAGAGTTACATAAGTGTTTGTTATAGAGGAAAACAAGTGATATTTGTTTGAAATGAATGTGCTTTAGTTTTTTATGAAATTCTTGTTGTATGTGGAGGTACATAGGTTTTATAGTATGCTTGTCATTGAAGCGCTTAAGGGGTTTGAGGAAAAATTTGTGAAAGAAGCTACTATATCACTTTTAAGAAAAAACTATATTTTCAGCCTCTATTGCCTTTTCTGGTTTCTATACAATACCCTCTTGAGTTATTCATCTGATTATTCTCTTTGTAAAAGAAATTTGAGAGCTGCAAATTTATATTGTTGGACAGGTTTGTTGGAAGTTTAAAGGGGAAAAATATGAACTTGCCAAAAAGTTTGGAACTCTAATTGTGAATCATCAGTGGCTTGATGACTGTATTAAGAAAGGGAAGCTTGTTCCAGAATCTCCCTATACAATGCAAAGGTAAGATAAAGTTGTGTGTTAACTGGTTTACACATTTTTGATGATCAGATGATGTGTTGTGTTTCTTATCTCTGTTCTTACTATTTGATACTTGGGCTACTTGGGAAGAGTAACATTATTTAGTGACTAATTGATGCCTGGATTCTCTTGTGATACTAATAAAGAAGTCCTTAGTCATCATCATACGCTTACCTTGAGTTGATGAAATGATACTGAATTTTATTCTCTCATGATGTGCTGCCTTTTTGTTTTGTTCTTTTTCTGGCGACTAAAATGTTCACAGCCTATCTGAACATAATGCTGCCTGTATAAAGCCCTTTTCCCAACACATTAGTATCCCTGCAACTATTAGGAGTGGTTGAGAGGGATTCTCTTCATGTGTGAAGGCTTTTAGCAGTTAGCACACAAACTCAAACAGTCGAACTCAATCTCAAGAAATTGAAAAAGTGCTTCTTCAATTTACTCTTCACAATGCATTTCTGTAATATGCTTTGCAATCGATTATATGCATTCCAAATCTTTATTCATTCCTCTTATTATTTTTCTGTGTACAGTACATCGACTATCATCAGACACACCTGGGAGCGAGGGTCTTTTTTTATCAGCTTTATGTATATCTTCCTCTAGATTTCAATAGCTTTTCTTTCATACTTGTGCCTGCTCTAATTGCTCTAGAAAGAAAAGAAAGTGTAGTTTACAATTGCTGCTTAGTGCTTACATAGGTTACACATTGAATGTCAAGGATCGAGGAGTGTTTCTAATTTCACACTATCTGGTGTACTAACCTTCAATGAAGTATGCAACTAAGAGCAATGAACATACGTATAAAGTAACAAGTGACGCATGAGTATTATTTATTTGCTGGTGACACTTCCCCAATGGGCTCTAAACTCTTTTCCCTACAGAACCCTATACTTTCTTTTAGATTTAATTGTGCCATTCTTGTTTAGTGTTGTTCAGTGAATTCATCCGCCGCATTGTCAACTGCTTCTGACATTTCTGATGCAGATTTACTCTGAAGTATAAGAAGCAAGAATCCATTTAACACATAATTAATCTGCCTTTCATTCACAACCCACAATGCTTATCAATTTTTGTCGCATTTGATATTTCATAAAGCTTCTCTTACATGAAATCCACCGATTGCTGGTCATCTTATTTCTCCCCTGAAGTTAAGGTTCTTTGAGATGCAATAATATACCAATCCACACAAATACTCTACGAGGTCTTTGTATTGTACTGCTTGAATCAATTGTTTTAGAAAAATTATAGCATTGAATTTTCTGCATGCTAGCAAGTACAACTTCGATCAAATGCAATCTGTTGTACAGGGAAGCACATAACCTCCAAGGATTCCTAGCTCGAATTTTGTCCACAATCCTTTGCTGGAAACATGTAGGAGCTTCAGGGGATAATGGAGCCCTTGAGTACCTGAAGGTTATTGTACTATGCAGCATATGCAACTTTATACACTTCTTTCTGTTAAAAGCATGGTTTTTGACCAAATTATCTTACTATTAAAAGCTTTTCCTTAAATTACGAGAAGCTTTAAATAACAAACTAAAGACACTTTCTGCTTCTGATAACAGTAATTCACATGTCTTCAAAATTTGAATGTATTGGCATCATCTTCCATAGTGTCAACATTGCATGACTGAAAAAATTGGTTTTGTTTTTTTGCAGTGGACAAGAAGTAGGTTTCAATATCCAGAGCCTTCCAGTTCTAGAGAAAACCACAGGCATCCTACATGAGAATGAGTTGCTTTTGAACGAGCCAAACATACATGATTGTCTTGATGATGTAGTTGACCTGGTTTCTGATGACATCGGAAATGATGCTTGGGATGAAGATCTGTTGCTCGATGAGGTAAGAGAATGATTTTAGAGTACAATGATCATTTTATTAGCAAGCAAGATTAAGTTGAAGCACAGTGGGTCAAACTGTTGGGAAATTGCTACATTAGTAAAGTAGCTTCACACAATTACATTTGCACCTTTTAAGCTTGAGTTTAGAAAGATTTTGCAGTGATCTGTGTGGCACTGAACCTGCAGTGTGATCCCTAGTAGGACTGGCAGTATTCATCTGTTTATGTTATCCATCCTTGTCCCTGAATGCAATGAACTTTTGTTTCCTGTTGTAGAACATGTTTCCAGGACCAAGCAGTAGAAAAGCTGCTCGACAAAGATCTAAGAGAAAATTAATAAAGGAAACTTATAAAGAAGACAGCCGGGGAAAGGCGGATATGAGAATGAATTTTCATGAGCCCAGGAAACCCACCATTGCTGAACTTCAGGTAAATTGGGTCATAACAACTGGAGCCCGACCTCATATCTAAATGATAGTCTGGTTAATGCTAATGTGTTGGTTAGATCTTAAATCTCATCAGCCATTAGCATATTATAGTTGATTAGGTATGGATCTTGAGATGTATATGTACGTATTTACATTTACTTTTTAAAACAGAATACTTCTAAGAGATTGAAAACTTTTACCTTGTTTTTGTCCGCATGCTTAATATAGCAGAGACCAAGCGATAATGATGTAACCATGAGGCAAAATTGTGCTGAATCTTCTCATAGAAGTCGGAGACTTGTGAAAAGATATGGAAAAAGAAATATCACTGAGATAGATACCATTGACAAAGCTAGACAGCAAAACAGAACATGTACAGATATTAGTAAGCATATTGTTGCATCTAGCGTACCTAATGACTTGAATGACTTGTTCATGGCAATGGAAGCTAGCATTAACAGAAGGCTTGAGAGTGCTTTTGCTGGACATGGTCAAAGCGGAGATGAAATCAACCATACAAAAGATGTGATTCCTCTTTTAAATCCAAGCTTACATGATAATGATTCAATGAATGCCAAGGGGAGAAACATGGAACATACTAGTCCTGATGTTCATAATTCCAATGGTGAAGAACTTGGAGATCAGTCAAAAGTTGAGGCAACACTGGAGCTATCGTGTGTTATATGCTGGACAGAATTTAGTTCAGATAGAGGAGTTTTGCCATGTGGACATCGCTTCTGTTTCTCATGTATTCAGAGCTGGGCTGATCGCTTGGTAAACTGATTGATCTTCCTTGCTATTTTGCCTGTTTAACTCCTTTTTACGATAATAATCAAGTGGTTTGCGCACATATTGAAATGTCGACGTGAAATGTAAAGTGGGACAAGTGAGAAGAGAAGAAAAAATGTGAGAGCAAGTGGGAGGAGACTGAAGAAATGTTAGGGAAAAAGGATAAGCATGCTAGATAAGTAAAGGTTCAATTAATATGACATTCTCATATAGACAAGTGTTGCAACAAAAAAGAACGAAATAATTCCTTGTGATAATGTATTCCTTCCAAAATTTATGTTTTCCTTCATACACTAATAGAAACCTCCACTCTAATTTGCATGATGACTATAAACTCATCACCTCACTTTAAAGGTTTTAGAGAATTTATGTTTTACACTGTAGCTGTGGCAAGGTCCTTAGTCCTTACTCCTTAGCTCCAATTTTTGTAACCGTTGGTAAAGATAGTTCAGCTCTTATTTGGAAGATGATGCAAGTCATAGAGTTCAATGGCACTGCAGTTTAATCATACTCGTGTTTGTTACAGGCTACGAACAGGAAAGAGTCTACATGCCCTCTATGCAAGACCAGTTTTTCTACCATTACAAGAGTAGATGCTGCAGCTTTTCTAGATCAGAAAATTTACTCACAAACCATTCCTTGCCCTTTATCATCACAGGACATATTCATTGTTCCAGAGGGTAGACCATTTCGTTCGGACTTCCAGGTGCGTTTTAAGTTCATTAAGATGCTACTTACTGCACTTTTATGCATATTTGTATAATTTTATGTACTCATCATCGAGGATCTATATTTCACTCTAATATTTTATGCTTTTCAATTTCTTGCTACTGGTGATGGTTGATACTTGCATCTTTTTTATACTATGTTTGTAAAAAGTTTATTTGGAATTGGAGCTAATGAAAATATATAGCTCCTTCAATATATTGACGAACCCCTCCCCTTCCAAATGATATTCCAGTCTCACCCTTAGGCCTTAAGTGTGACTGCAGGCACGAGTATATCTTCCTTCTCGATCTGTTCCTTCACTTACACTCATTTCTTTTTCTCGATCAATCATATTCTGCTTCACCTCTCTATACCTTCCTTTTTATTGCTTTCCAATTCTTCTCTATACCTATAATCATCCCCTTTCCCAACAAAGTATGATGCTGGATAGACTAAAATATGGCATAAGAATTCAGAACCATGGGTAATAAGGTGAGACTTAAAGATGGAGGGTTGGAGACTATAAAGTCTTTAATGTTCTTTGGGTATTGATGAGATGAGATTCTTGATTCGCTTAAGGATGGGTGGATACTAATGGCATTTTTATGAAGATGTTAAGGTTAAAAAAAGTGGGGATAGTATTCACATTCTAGGTTACTGTTTTTGATGATAGAGATATCCTTTTGTATTAAGGTTATGCATGTTTCCAGAGGCCTGTTAGGACCTAAGCAGAAGCGTGAATGGAAAGTGAAGTGAAAATCTGAAAGTGATGTGATGAAGTGAACGGAACAAAATGAAATTGAAGTGAAAATTGGTTGCCGAGAATAGGTTCTTAATCATTTCAAAACTCATTGTGCATACCCAAGGAATATTGATTCCACGCAAACATATATATAGGTGCAAGTAGGGATGGCAATGGGTCGGACTCGGCTCGGATTATACATAGTCCGACTTTGCTCCGGATAATAGTCGGACTTTTTTCAGTCCACCTCCACTCGGAGTCGGATTATGCATACTCCAAGTTCGCCCCAACTCGGACTCTCGGACCTCCAACGAAGTCGGATGCAAAAGTCGGTTTATTATCAAATAGTATCGTTGTGATATTGTAAAAATGGTTTTAAAGCATACAAAATTAACAAAATATATTTTTCAAATACAATTTACAGAAAAAAATATGTACTTTGAATTCAAGTTTAACAAAAGAAATAGTCATACTACTACACTTTTCTCGCATTTTGATTTGACGTATCTTATTTCTCTTGCTCTGATTTGTCGTATTCTGATTGATTAATCTAAATAAAAATACCAATTAGTTTTTCAAAATTGAAAATTATAATTAGTATGAGAGAGAGCTTGAATTAGTCACGTCTAGAGTTTTATAGAAAACAAAATATTGGTTTAGAAGTCAAATTCAAAGTCGGATTTCCTTCAAGGTCGGAGTCGGGTCGGAGTGTCGGACTTTTAATAAGGTCCAACTCCGGTCCGTCTCTAACTCGGACTCGGGACATAAAGTCGGAGGCGGATGACTTTTTCCTCGGACTCGAATCAGGTTATTTTCCTCGGATCGAGTCGGACTAGGGTCGGATTCGGACTGAATTCACATCTCTAGGTGCAAGCTGAAGTGCTCACTTTTATGTTTAACAAAACACAATGCAGAAAAGTACTGAACTCTGGAGAAGGGATGGATGGTGTACTAGCACTTGAGTTGGCATCATACGGATAATTTCATTTAAAGATGGTTTGATCTACCTTGATTAGCCACTTCTTCTGAGGTTTTATTTTTAGTATGATAACATGCAAACGGATGGATTTTAGGTATGAAGGGGTAATGTAGACTGTGGAAGAGTAGGACATAAAGGGTATACAACATTCCAACGTTCCTCTACTCTAATACAATATTCATATTAACCCTTGATTACAAAATTTATCCGCAATATGATTCGAAACCTCTACATTGTCATGCTAATTGTATGGTTTTGATATTTTTGGTATTGCAGGACACAGTCTTGCCAGTTTGTTGTCAATGTCAGAGTCGAGATCCTGTAGATCTTCTTATTTCTTGTGATATATGCGCTTTTAGCTGCATTCACCACTACTGTCTTGACCCTCCGATGACTCCTTGGGTTTGCAATTACTGCAGAGATCGTCGATTTCTCTTCCGTACCTGAATTGTTGCATCCTTTTATGCTCAGTTATATGGTTTGGATCAAATTTTAATTTTCTTATCATTACCTTTTGTGCAAGTTCAATATCCGGAAATCAAAAACTTCAAGGAAAGACAAAATTTAGAAGAGTTTGAAGATTAGAATCGTTCGTAATCTTTTCTATTTACAATCTGAGCTAGAGTTCGTGCTCGAACATACTTCGAAATTTGGCACTCTGATTGATCAAAGCTGTAGCAGCGGCTATTCATGTGTTGTCGTCTTCTGCTATCTAAACTCCGTGATAAACATGTCCATGATGATGTAATATTCATGTATATTTCAATCAGTCGAGCACACCATAGAAAAAAATGGAGGGAAAACTATGGTCATATCAAGAGTATGTATCCATATCTAATGCCATTCTGCTCTTAGTTATTTCCTCCAAAAATCTGCAGGTAAATTCCATTGCTTTTTTGCTATTTTGTATGAGATAATTGATAATTAGAAATTTAGAATATAGGATGCATATCAAATAAGTTCAGCATAATTTTTTCAAGGGACTGAAATATGCAAGGTCCTTCCCTATCTCTAAAAAGCTGCTTTTTAATTGATTTAAATAGTTTTTTTGTGTTTAGATTTTATTAATTGATGGATATGATATTATTTATTATTATTATCGAGTGCTTATCTCATTTATTATATAATTTATACTTGCTTTTTATTTAGATTTGTCCTACTTTGCAACGTTTCTCTTTTGTTAATGCTTTGCATAATTTTATTTCTCTCTTTTAACCTCATTTTATAAATTTATTTTTTTAACCCACTTTTTATTTGTTTGATTAATCAACTGTAAATTCGTATTGAAATATTTAGAACTAAAAAGTACAAATAAAATAGGACAAATAGATATACTGAAGTAGACATAACGTCCTGTTGGCCATCCAGGTGTCATTCACCAAAGATCCCTCAAAACTTTTTTTTTTGTTTTTTTTGGAAAATAATTGTAGCTATTATCTTATTTTTTAGCTGATTAATGCTTTCGACTAATGATTACCATAACTTCAACGAAAAGAAGATTTCAGTTGGAAATCCTACACAATAAATATTTAAATATGTATACTTATGTTTGGTCGAGCTTTTCAAAAACCAACTACTACTTTATAGAATTAAAATTGTTTGGCTTTGGATGTTAAAATTAGTTTTGAGAATTCTACTTTTTTTAGTTTTGAGAAACAGAATCACTTTTGAGTTTAGTTTTGAGAAACAGAATCACTTTTGAGTGTTTGACGGACCTTTTTCTATTATAATCTAAGGTAGTGTTTGGTAAGATAGAATTCATTTGAAAATAAGGAATTTGATTTTGATATTCACATTCAAGAATTGTAAATGACACTTAAATGCTTGGAATTTGTATGACCGACCTTTTTCTATTATAAATATTTTACATGATTATTGAAAGTATGAAATTGAGCGAATTTCAAATTTCAAATGCAAGATTTGCCAAACATAGTATTTGGCCCAATTCCACATTTGGAAATGAATTCCAAGTTGCCAAACATACCATAAACTATTTATGAATTTCCTACAATAATCCCACCTATTGATTAACCATGAATAATCTCAACTTTGAGGGGTAATTTCCTAGAGTAAACTTGAGTAATCCGATGACCTACTATAGTAGGTAATTCACCAAATAAATAAATTAAATATTAAATTTAAAATTAGAAAATATTTTTTAAAATTTACATAAAAAATTCTAAATAAAAAAAATCATAAATTTTTTATGAATATTTTTTTTAACATTTTTTCCGACATTTTATTTTAATTTATTTTTTTTAATAAATAAAACTTGTTATAGCATGTCATTCGGTCACCGGGTTTACTCTAGGAAAATAGCCTTCAAAGTTGGGATTATTCATGGTTAATCAATAGGTGGGATTATTGTAGGAAAATCATGAATAATTTGGATTATTCTAGGTAATTTTTCCTTTTCTATTTCACTTTAACAATTTTAATTTTTTGAGTAAAATAATGAAAAAATCTTAAATTTCATGCGATAATTATAAGGTTTTGGGTTTTCCAGGTGGTAACCAAAACTTTAAAAATTCCACACGGTAACCTTGAGGTACGTCTATTTATACGAGCAATCATTTCAAATCCCATCAGTTTGGACCTTTACTCCCAAAACATAAACCTCAACTCTACCATCTTTCATCCAAATCATATTTGTTCCCACAAATCCAAAGATGGTAGAGTTAGAGTTTATATTTTGGGGGAAAAGGTTAATGACGACATTTGAAATGGTGAGTCGCATGAATAGGCGTACGACAACCTTAAAGCTTCGAAATTAACGTTAGCTAACGTTTTTATGTACAAAAAGGTCACGGTGGAATAATTATGTAAACCTCAGGATTACCGCGTGGATTTTTTTAGAAATTTTGGTTATCACGGAAAAACCCTAAAACCTCAGGGCTATCACGTAGAATTTCCCAAAAAAAATTTATAGTAAATAATGTGATCAAGTTAAATATGTCCGATTCATACTTGTAAAATTTTATGTTCACTATTCGAAAAAAAATTCCAAGAAGATATATTGTGGTGGAGAGAAACTATACCTTTCAACAAATAAGATCAAGTTAAATATGTCCGATTCATATATATATATATATATATATATATATATATATATATATATATATATATATATATATATATATATATATATATATATATATATATATATATATATATATATATATATATATATATATATATATATATATATATATATATATATATATATATATATATATATATATTATATATATATATATATATATATTAACCAATAATATTGATTATATTTTCTAATATCTTTATATCTTTTTATGAGACAAGGTATACTTTATTTTTAATAAACGTAAAAATGTTATTAAATGATACTATGTTTGAGCTCATCGGAAAAGTATAATGAAAAGCTTTGAAGTATAATTTCTCCTTTTACACAATTTAAAAGTCATTTTTATAGCATTTTTGTGATTGAAACGTATCAATTACAAGAAAATTTCTACGTGTCAATGGTGATGCTTCTTTAATTACATATTGTAATTACATATATACAACATTATATTTGTAACATCTTCATGGCTTCTATTAATGGGCATCTTTATGACACTTTTCACGTCCATTGTAAATAAGACCTCCTAATAGTGTTTCATCTCAGAACCTCAAATCGACAATGATCAGGCAATCTATAGTTACAACTTACATCCTTGCTCAAAATACGTTGTGGAATAATAAACTTCCCTTTCCCTCACTACCTGACCATGCGTCAACCGTAACATAATCTAATGTCAGCACAAATTCTGCACCTAATTTCACGCTCCAAAAGGCTTTGAAATTTCCAGATGCTATTCCAAGACTAGCAAATTCGACTTTTATTACACAGATAAAGGTGTTCAAAAATAAGTAGCTTTAAAAGACACTCTTTTACTATTTTACTTGCCAATGAAGTGTTTTAGAAGTGATTTTTATTTATGATTCTTGGTGGCTACTCAAAGTCTTCACACGTGAAGGTAGATTGGTTAATTGTCACACTAATATTTGCAAAAGACTGAACTAGAATGACACAAGCCATGTAGATATTTACTTTTATGTTATTGGTTTGAATTTGATGATGCTATCAATTTGCTTTACATGACATATGTGAAATATATAGTAGTTATTATGCTACTTTCATAAATTCAAATAGGAAATTAAAGTGGGTATTGTTATTTATCGTCACCTTTTTTATTTTATCGTCACCTCTATATATTGAATTTCTATAACTGCTCCTGCATAATTTTTGAACTTAAAAACTCTAACATCTCTCTAAAAAAACTCTCTGAACTAAAACAAGCTAAAAGTAATAATCGAAGTACAATGACGAACCAAAACGAGCATGAATACGATTCTGTAAGTAATTAATCGATTTAAAATTTTTCAAAAAAAATAAGATCAGGCCTCAGTCGCACAAAAGCATTCTTCAATTTTTTCATTTTTTTTAAATTTAATACTTTTCAATATAATTATTAATTAGTTTTATTTTTATTATGGTAGACGGCCTAGGGTCGTGGCAGGTAACACCTGGTACAACTCATTAGACATGTCCTACAGTCTGATGATCGAGTCCATCGTCTTCTTCCTAAGCCGACCCTCCAAAATCGGAGGCGTGCGCTCCGATCCCTCAAAAATAATCCTCGCTATGTGCCCCCATAGCTGGGTATCAAACGAGTATCGACAGGGCCCCCGGGTTGGGGTGATGTAATCAACCGGTCCATGTCAGCAGACTGTGAGCGCCTCCTCCCCCGTGGAGCCGCATCCTCAATTTGGCTGGCTCCCGCCTGATCAGAAGGGCTAGCCGAGCTATGGGCTCTACCCCTAAACTGATCGGCAAGCCCTCTGACGAGCGTTCAATCAACAGGCTGCCCAACAGACTCTTTCTGACCGACAGACTCATCAGGACCGGGAGACTCGTCGTAGTCAGTATCATCATCTCTTGAGCCGACCGTATCACTACGCAGGCTAGTCTGCTGCTCAAAGTGTAACAGGCTCAAATATATTAATCTTAATCTTTCGATAAATTATTCCGAATTTTTCATTCAAATTTCTAATCCTTTAGTTATCCATTTCAAACCATCTTTAATTCTTAATATTTTAATATGTTCACTTGTACATATTAGAACAAAAATTTGATGAACCAAAATCCTTTCTATAGTAACCCATGATGTTCATCACTTACATAAGCTATCACCATTTTCTTACACAAATTAACCTTCTTCTATACTCCAAACTCTTACACATTTACTTACACACTCCAAACCACTTACACAAGTTAACCTTCTTCCATACTCCTAACTTTCTTATTTATACAATTTACTAGAAATTGCCCAAAAATCTATTATAAATACCCCCTTGGACATAAGAACAATTTCACCTTCATTATCAAATCTTTCTAACATTCTTCTTATATCTTATCTTCACTAAAATCTTACAAACTTAATACATTTATTATTAGTTGAAGAAATTCAAGAAGATGGAGTTTAGAACACTCTTTATTTAGTTAAGTCATCATTATTTGAAGGATTATTGGGTTATTATTTTGGGTACATAATGTATCATTATTTTTAAAGTTGGGCTTTATTTATTTTGAGAGCTTAGAAGATCATTATTATTTTGGGAGCTTGGATTAATTATCTTTGGAGCATTATTATCTATTTTGGAGGGTCTTATATCTTATTATTTTCCTAATTAGTACTTAGTACTAATCCTTGGTGTTAGTATGGTATAATTTCTTACCCTACTCTTTATGTGAAACTTCACTTTATATTTACATTATAATATACAAAGTATGAAATATGTTGATTATGTTTAAGTAAGAAATTAGTTTGATGAAATTATAATTAAGAATATATTAAATATATTTATGCTAAAAGTATTTTAGTATGTTAATTTAGTAATCTTTAAACAAGTTTAGGAAGTTGGGTGAAAAATTATATTGTAGTGATATTAAGTATAATTTATGTTATAAACTAGTGCTAGTATGTTTATGAGTTATTTGTTATATTAAAAATGTTACTATATTTAAGAACTTTTATGTTAAGAATTTTTATTAGTATGTTTACATTAGCCTTCAAACTAGTTTATAAGGTAATAAATTATTTTATGAACGTATATTTATAAAGTATGGTTATATTAAGAATGTTGTTATTATAATTTAATTTAATGTTATAGTTTATCCTTAAAGTTATAGACTTATAGTAAATTTCTAAGTTATATGTGTAGAGTTTCTATTTTTTTTATTGGTTGTGTTAAATATATATAAATCTAGGATATAGTATAATAAATTAAGTGAAGTAATTTTTATTTTTAGTGAAAAGGCCCAAAAATATTCATAGGCCATTCGACCGTTATCATATTAAAAACAAAAATAGTTTGATTTATTTTTTTAAAAATTTTTACAAGCTATTTTTGTGACAATTTTAAAACACCATATAAAAAGATAATTTTGAGAAGTTATTATAAGTTATTAAATATTAAAGTGATTTTTCTTGCATATATGAGCTTTCATAATAAAAAGAAACTTTGTGGCATTTGATTACTATGTAGTATAAAATATTTTATTTGCTAATTATTTGACCAAAATTTATATAAAAAGATGTAAAAGTAATTTTTAATTAGTAAATTTGTCTCTTAAACTATGTGTGAAATATTGATTTTTGTAAATAGTTTTATTTGTTTTATAACTAGAATGTTGATTTTGCGAATCTAATAGAGTTTACTTGTTTTTCCAAACTTGAAATGATTATTTTTGGTGAACTTGTTGAATTTTATAAACTTATCCAAAGGATGCAATTTTAACTTGAATTTTAATTAGAATATTTGATTTAGTGAAAAGAATAAATGTTTATTTGTTTTAAAATTGGAAATGTTGATTTTGAGAACTTATTTCAAGAACAATAAATTTTAGTAGCTACTTGTGGAAAATACTAATTTGGAGACTATTAATAAAATATTAAGTTAATTAATTTATTAGTGTGAATTTAGTGAGCTGTTAAAATAAAGTTATAAATAAAATATAATGTGTAAAAAATTAAGTGATGAGCATATAAAGACATAAAGCTAATTAAACATTATGATTAAGAATTATATCAAATAAATAAATAAAGTTACCACCTAAGTTGGTCAAAGTCAAATTTCAAAGTCAACTTGTGGTAATAAAAAAATGTGATGCACTTGTGTGAATGAGTATTGATTGAATGACCCTGATAGTAAGGTAATGTCGAACCATGGACCGGCATGTAAAATCCCGGCGTCCGTGTTGGCCGGCACGTAAAATGCGGTGTAAGACAGGGGGTTCGCTACCTATCCTGTGGAGCTCGAGCATAAACATTGTATTGGAGGGGTGACGACTCCCACCACAGTTAGGGTTTAGGGCTACGGTCCTCACCTAGCCAGACCCTTACATATATCAGGTGTCATATTGTTGTGCTTGTTGATTAGTGATGAACTTGATTAGTGTTTATCCTATGAATCATGGTACGGTTATGAGTATTAACCAAATGAACTTACTTGAGTGTCAAGATTACCGAATTGTATAAGTGGCAGTAACGTACTTCTGTCAGGATTGAGAATGGTATCTTAATGACTTACAAGTATGGAACAGTAAAAGAATATAATAAAAGTATACAGCGGTGTCAATTAAATTGAAGTTCACACTTAAATTATTATTTTGTAAATGTAGTCTATAATTTTCATATTTTGAGTTGGATAGGATGTTATGCTCGGCGTTACCGCTGACCGATTCAATCGGCTGTCATCCGTATCATGGATGGCAGCATTTTGCAGGATTTAGTTTCAGGTTCCGATCCAGGCCGCAGCAATTATTATTTATCGAGAACTTAGCTGCTTTTTGTGTCTTTAATTATGACTTCATGTTGATGGACTTTTATTTTTTTAAAATTTTTCAGCAAACGATGTTTCTTATTGGATGTAATATTTTACTTTTATTTAAAATAGTTTTAGTTTTTATGATATAAAGTTTTTAACAGTTCAACATTTTAAGACTTCCGCGATATTTTTTGGATAAACATTATTATTAAATATTAATTATGTATCGAGATTGTCGCTTCTGTTACACAAAGCGAGTGCGCACTTGGTCCAATGTACTCAAACGTTGGGCCTGACTAATCCATGGCCCAGTCGCACGTTTTGTGCGACCCATCCATGGCCCAGTCGCACAAAATGTGCGACTCCTTCCCCTTTTTTTTAATTTTAAAACGACAATGAGTTTGAAATTATCTCGGTTTTTTGGTAACGATTCGAAGTTCAAAGCTTTAGCTACGATTATTTTTTTTTGTAGATTTAGTGAATTTTAGAGTGATAAAAGTGTTATGGAGTGAGTTTGAAGTGCTTTATAGAAATTTTAAGTCCAAGGGAATTTTTGTCATTTAATTAATTAATAAAAAATAGGATGGCGATAAAATGAAAAGGGTGGCGATTTTTATGAATTGGGATCAAAGTACCACCATTGTTAGCAACTTAGCATTTAAAGAAAGTTCTTATTACTTGCACTCTAAATATGTGTATAACACAGTTGTTCCATTATGAGATGGAGCAAAAACTTTAGAGGTCTTATTTATTTTTGCGATGTCTCTTAAAATTGGGTCCTTTGTTATATTAAAAGACAAAAAAATTTTATTTTTAGAAAAAAAATTCAAGACAAATATATTGTAACATTAAATTACATCAAATATAAAAATTGTTTACAAACAAATCATTTAAAAAGTGTTGGTTAGAACCCGGCTTTAATAACATTGTTTAATATTTGAGGCCCCTTATTTTTTAGGACCCTAGGTTATCAGCTACTCGAATAGCCTAAATTTTTACGTTGTTTAGGGCTTTTCAAAATATCAGGGTTGAAGCAAATTGCTAAATTTTTTAAAGGACCCATGTAGTATTAGAAATTATAATATTTTTCTAATGTTTTTGTATCTTTATACACTTAAAGACATACTACATAGTTTTGATTGAGGCTCCCAATTTTCATGGCCCTGTGCAGTCGAACATGTTGAATATGCTCAGAATCTCCCCTGCTCAATATTGCATCAAAGCCTAAGTATTATGAAAATTAGATTATTAATATCAAAATTTTTTAATTTTTAATTAAGAAAAATTTGAAATATTAAGGATTAAAATATTGTCTCGACAAGTGTGAAAAACTAAATAAGACATTTAGGCCGAAAAGAGTAAAAAATAATAAAAAAACAATATGGAAAGGGTGGAGCATTGTAATTATCGTAATACTCCATATGAAGTACTACTCATCATTAAATTGACAAATACTTCCAACCGTCCAACGTATTCCCCTCCGATTCAATTTAATATGGTATTCTCACTTGACAATATACTTACTTAATTTTTTAATTTTTATTATCATAAGTTATAAATTATAAATAAATTAGAAATTATAAAAAAAATTAATATTAATACTTATTAACACAATTTAATAAGATACGACTTAATTACTTTTCAATTTATAGATTAAAATTTACGTGTAAATTAGAAGGTAATTGATGAATAATGTCAAACTCAACAAACAATACAACAACTAAATTGAATTAAATGGAGTATCGTTTTATAGGATTTGCTATACTCCCTTCGTTGTACGGGTTTTACTGCAATTTTGTTTATCATTTATTTTATTTGTTTTTACGAGATTTGCTACAATTTTATTGTTTACTACTTCCTTCATTCTTTTTTGTTGTTACCGTTTACTTTTTGCTCAGTTTTCAATATAAATTTTGATTCTTAATATCTCTAAATATGCATCATAAAAAAGTATGAAAAATATATAATAAAAAGGTAGTAGTATATATTAAGACGAATCTAATGAGATCATATTTTATCATCTATATATAATTTTAAAATGGTAATTAAATTTCTCTTTCCAAAATAGAATATTTTAAACGGGAAGAACATTAGGAAATGAAGGAAGTATGACCTATACAATTTCTTTAATTTTTATATTTCTTCATATCATCGTTTCACTCGGCTCAAATTTTACACTTATAGCAAATGCTACCGGATCAGAATATACCTTAATAATTTAAATAAAATTTATAAATGTAAATAATATAAATTAAAGCAAACAAAAAATAAGAATACTTGAATTTGTGTGGCAGAATTTATAATTTTCTTGGCTTTCCCATCTCACAAGTCCTGTTTTTTCCTGAATATCTGAGATTGTTCAGTATTTTGCTTACTTGGCTACTTTCTCTCTCTAAAAGACAAAATAAAATCATAAAAATTAATTTTTTTATTATCTGTGAAATGTGAATGTCGTCTTTTCAACTTTCATTTGCTTCCTCAGATTGAATCTAGCTGAGACTCTCAACCACTCTCTATTACTATACCCATTACCCATTACCCATTACCCATTACCCATTACCAAATCTCTTTATACCCACTTCAATTTACGCCTCTATTTTGATTTTTAGCTTTCTGGGTATTCTTTAATTTTCAATCCATAAATACCCATTAAAAAGTAATATATAGTTTTATTTTTAAGTTGGAGTAAAGAAAAACGGAAGTTTCTAGAGGAAAAACTTTGGTTAATATCTTCAATGGCGGCGTACACGGTGGCGACACCACTGTGCACGTGGCTTGTGGCGGCGTGCATGTCTGTAGGTTGTAGTGGTAATGGTGGAAAAGACAAAACTTGTTCTTTCTCCAAGAGTCGTAAGAAAAGAGCTATGGCATTAAAAAGTAATGCCCAGATGTTGTTTAATGGATCCACCATTCATGGTCTTATGTCTTCTTTTGAACCTTGTGATCAATTTTATAATACTAGTTTTAATCGTAATAATAATGGGGATTTTGGTGGGTTTTACTCTCTTTTTGGATCCAAATTTGATCATTTGTCAACAAGAAAAAGGCGGAGTAATCGAGCTTTACAGTCAGGTATATTAATGGTCATTTATTAATGTTTTAAAGTGCTTTATTTTTTGGTATATTCGTTCTTGGATTTATTTTGGATATTTCTTATGAGTTTTTAGTTTATTTGCAAGAAAATTTGATGTATTACTATATGGGTAATTTGATAATATTGATTTTTGTGATCCTTTATAAAGAATTTATTCATGGGTTTAATTTAGATTCTAAGTTTATATGTTATGCAGAATGGAGATCAAGATTCAGGGTTTGTATATGGGCGTTTAAAACGAGGCAATATAATCTTTGACAAGAAAAATGACCTGGGTTGTTTTTAGTTTTTAGTACTATTAGTGAATTTGACTATGTAGCTTATGTCAAACCTACTTCATGCAATTTGCGTGAGATTGTGAACGGTGATGTTATTGTCACCTCTTGTATGGTTTGAAACTTTTAATGCGCATAAGAGCTTACTTTAAATTGGCCCACTCACATGATTTACTAATCTCCTTGCGAATCGGGAATCAAAAAATGCCATGGTCGGTTTTGGGCTATTTAGGGTCATTTTGAGCAAATTGGGAATCAATAAAAGCGAATTATGGTCGGTTTTGGGCTACTCTAGGGTCATTTACAGCAAGTCGCGAATTCAAAAAACGAATTAAGTGATGAATCATGTTACACGGATTTGGCCAGGCGTTTCTTCATCGTTCTTTTGTCGTGTTTGTGGATGATAAGTGTTAAGTACAAAGGATCAATGTTTGCTAGGGTTTTGAGAGAAGCCAACTATAAGCTATATTATCAGTTCTGCAAGTGGGAAGGCACAATTGAGTCCTCTATCCTTGGTTATATTTTCTCACATAATTATAACATGCATAATTCATGACATATCTTTCTAGAACTAGTGAGCTGTCCAGATACTTGTATTCAATATATTATCTTTTACGAGACTAAATCTTTATAGCATGTTATTGTTGGTATATATAAAACATTTTTTTGGTTATCTTTTTTTTAATGTAGTTTGCCAATCTTTCAGCTGAATTTATTGCTGGACTATATTACTAAGTGTTTGCTTGCCACATGTAATGTGTATTTGACCTTAGACAGCCTCCAAGGAATGCATGATTATTGCATGCAACTAACCTGACTACTACTCATTAACATCCTCCTAGGCCCTAGCCAAACCACAAATGGAACTATAAAATAAGGTTGCGCGTCTGACTCACTACACCTAACGGCCTAATAGTCCTTGGTCTATTCATGGGCTTAAAGCAAGGATGTTAAATTACCTAAATGTCACTTTTGTAAACTTGAACCTACCTTGATTCCCATGGTAGATCTTTAGTCTACTGCACTAGCCACTAGGATACTTTTTAGTGTTTGGGTACATTGTACAAGTGGATTTTTGTATAAGACACTTTTGCTCATATTTTAGTCACTATAATTGTTTATAACCTTCTATTCTAAAAGATTAAATTGATCTAAATAATATCTTGGTATCTCTTGAATTATGATGATAAATGGGACCTTTGCTTCAAAGCACACCATAAGTCAAATTTCATGTAGCTTGTACGATACTATCTTTATTTCCGTCTAATCGCCCATTGTGGCTCTTTTTTCTTTGTCAATTTTTTGCTTTCCGTCCACTCTACTCCCAATAATTGAGCCTTATAGATTGAGTCCATGGTTGGATTAGTTATGTGCTTCCTTCACTTAAGCTACTGCTCACTCAGGTTGATTCTGTTACAATTAGCTAAGTTGATTGCAACTAGAGATTAGAACAAGTGGGGATATAACAATGTGCTTTAGGGCAGCCAAATTTAGTACCATCGGGGTACATCTCCCATTTTATTACTGTTACAGGTCATGCCTTGAATATTATGATAGTCCAACAAACTAACTTTCTTACAACTTCAGTAAAACTAAAAGATAATAGCTCATAATAATCTGAATTAACAGAGCTAATTTATTTTTTGATTGAATTGTGGAAGTTTCTAATTCCAGTGTCTCTAGTAGAAATGCGATGTTTCTGTACCGTGAGTTTTCTGAGCTGAATGTATGCATACATGAGCTATGGCCTAACAGTGCCTGCAAAAGGAAGGAATACTAGTTCTAAGCCCTTGGTGAGGTGCTGACGCTTCTGGTGCTCAGTTAAGTCTGTATCCTGATCCAAATATAGCAAACTAGTAATAGTAGATAGTCACCAATATTAATAATATGGGGATGGAGCATGCAGAAATGACCTTGAGAGATTCAAAAGGCCTCAATAACATTGTTCAAGGGAGGCATTTAAACATGAGATATATGTTGTTGTGGGTACATGGACTCTATTTCTTGGAATTGACCTATAGGATATGAGCTTGTGTTTTATCTTTTTGGGGCTTATTATATAACAATAATTCATTATGTTGGTTATTTGACTGAATAGCTCTGTAGTATTCATGTTGCTTTTGTTGTTTGATATTTCTAGACCTTAGTTCAAAACTTTGTTATTTTGATGATAATCTTGATATTCCATCGTTTCAGGAGCCATGGCTGTGGCAGTTGAGCCCTCAATGGAAGTTACAACAAACAAAAAGCCTGTTACAAAACAAAGGCGAGTAGTTGTGACTGGAATGGGTGTAGTTACCCCATTAGGACATGATCCAGACACCTTCTACAATAATTTGCTTGATGGCGTCAGTGGCATAAGCGAGATAGAGACTTTTGACTGTGCCAATTATCCTACAGTAAGTTTATTCAACTTTTCTTCGGACTTTCTCTCATACTGAAGGTTTTCTCTCTAAAATTTTTAAATGTGATTCTGCTCTTATCTGACGTAGAGAATCGCTGGAGAAATCAAGTCCTTCTCTACTGAAGGATGGATTGCGCCTAAACTGTCAAAGAGAATGGACAAGTTCATGCTGTACATGCTTACTGCTGGAAAGAAAGCCTTGGTGGATGGTGGTATAACCGAGGATATAATAAAGGAACTAAACAAAACAAGATGTGGTGTGCTGATTGGTTCTGCAATGGGTGGCATGAAGGTAGAATATTTGGACTCTGTACGTCACATGCATCAATTATTAATTGTTCCTTTACATTTGGTTGTGTTTTATAACTGAGCAGGTTTTTAATGATGCAATAGAAGCTCTACGTATATCTTACAAGAAGATGAACCCTTTTTGTGTGCCTTTTGCAACCACAAATATGGGGTCTGCAATGCTAGCAATGGACTTGGTAAGTTTACTACTTTTGCAAAAAAGGTTCTGCAATATTATCAATAAGATTACAAATCTTCTCGTTTCAACCACAGGGATGGATGGGCCCAAACTATTCAATCTCCACTGCTTGCGCCACAAGTAACTTTTGTATACTTAATGCTGCGAATCACATAATTCGAGGTGAAGCAGTAAGTATTCTTAAATTGGTTAATGGGATCGAAAGTCTGCTTCTTCTTTATCTTTATGTATGATATTGATCTTTTCCCCATATGTGATGGAAAAAATGTAGGATTTGATGCTTTGTGGTGGCTCAGATGCGGCAATTATACCAATTGGTACATATTCTTAGTTCACATTATTTTTTCTCTCACCCGTTTCCTTAATGTACTTACACATAGATAAATGTAACATTTCAAACAGGCCTGGGAGGTTTTGTAGCTTGCAAAGCACTTTCTCAGAGGAACGGTGATCCTACGAAAGCTTCACGTCCTTGGGATATTGTATGTTTAATTTTTCTAACTTCTCATGGTTTTAGTAGAAGCATGCTTGATATCTTGCATTCCTGTCCTAAAGCTTTTTTGGGGTATTGTGTATTAGGATCACATTGTACTCACTGAATTAGTTCGCAGCTTGCTAAACTATGTTGCAGCCAAGACTATCAAACTATCATTTTCATGTGAAATACCCTGGAAGTTCTAAAACATCTTGGTGGATATAAAAAGTATATTCAACTGATTCATTGTTTTTTGTGTCCAAGAAAATCGTGGATTCATTTGTTTGTGTTCAATAAAATTGTATGTTGTAGCCTAGACTGTTAAATTGTTATTTTCATGTGTGCAACGTCTTCAAAGTTCTGAAAGATTAGTAGTTTGGGACATGGTAATTGATTAAGGAGGATGTTTAACTCTACCTTATTAAAATTTTGTGTCCAACAGAATCGTGATGGTTTTGTTATGGGGGAAGGCGCTGGTGTCCTGCTTCTAGAAGAGCTAGAGCATGCTCTGGTATACTCTTGGAAATTGCTTGATGAGCTTTTTTTTAAAATCAATGATCTAGTTGTTCTTCTATCGTCATTGCGCTTTGATTCTGCAGGCAAGAGGTGCCGAAATCTATGCAGAATTTTTGGGTGGTAGTTTCACTTGTGATGCCTATCATGTGACTGAGCCTCACCCGGAAGGTAATATACCCAGGGTTCAATAGTTTGATTCTGTTTGCATCACACATGACACAAACACCAAGCAGAAATGACCCGTTATCATTTTTTATGGTCCATGGTTTTATGTGAAACTTTCATACGTAACTTATGTTTAAAGTATATGTTCTTTCCTAAAAGTCATTAGCTTTGAGCCCTGGACAATATCTAGGTTAATTGGTATCATGTTAGTCTTTGCTAATACTAATATTATATAATGATAGAGAATATATGCTATTCAAATTATTGGAATGTTAAGTGAAGTTTGGGTTTATTAAATAAAAGCGTGTTTGTTCCCGATGGAGCCAAATATTTATAGTTCTCTAGTTTTGGGTGACGATGAATTAAAATGGCCCATCAAATCATGTGAATATATGTGGCGTTGCATATGATATTTGCTATTAAGATTTAAGTGTCCATTGGAAACAACCTCTTTAAACTCTTAGCCCCAAATCTACTTAGATGAGAGCTATTTAATGACATTGGGCTATGAAATGTAGTTGTGGTTGATTGAGAGTGAAATATTTAGCAAATGGTGAGTCCTTAAATTCTTTTTATTCTGCTCTGTTAAGTATGGCAAGAAATATGGACTCGTTTCTTGCATGGCTTTGTAATCAAATGCCACTTTAGGCAATGCCATTTAATGACTTTAGGCATCCCAAGAAATAAGAACCTATCGAAGGCTTGCTAGAAATGAGTCCTGTTTTGGGGAAGGCAAATTAAAACTATGTTTGGATAGAGGAAATCGGAGGGAAAGGAAAGGAAGGGATTTTCCTTTGTTTGGATAATAATAATAATAATAATAATAATAATAATAATAATAATAATAATAATAATAATAATAATAATAATAATAATAATAATATTGGAGAGGAAGGATTTGGAAGGAGCATATTTAGTTCCTTAATTTTGTTAATGGACAAATCTCTCTAATAGTGAAGATTTGGAAGAAAGATGAGTTTTCTCTTTCTCTTCCTTTCCTTCCCTTCCCTCTTAAACAAACAAGGGAAGTTCTCATAATTCTCTCTTTCCTTTTCTTTCCTTCCCTTCCCTTCTCTTCCTTTCCTTTCCCTCTTACATTGTTATCCAAACAAAGTGCCCCTTGCTATTTTGAATCTTCAAAATAATTTTTTATTTTTTTATTTTTGTAACTATTATTGCCTTTTCCCCTTTCCTTTCCTTCCCCCCTTGCCTTTTCTCTGCTACATTGTCTTTGGTACCTTCTTAAAATATTAATTATGCGGAATTTATTGTGTCTTCTGCCATTTTGTAGTGGGGCTCTCCTCTACCTATTATGCTTCCTATTTATTTCTTTTTTATACTCTAATTCTAAGTGGCTCCCACTTAGAGTGAGGTTTGGGAGGGTTGGCAGTACGCAACCTTACACTTATCAATGATAAAACTATCAAAGAGGTTGTTTCCACTTGACCCTTGGTAGCAACTTCATGTGCAGCGTCACATAAATAAGAAGCGGACATTATTTGAGACATCTTAGGATTAATTCCCGTATTACTTTGTATGAAGGGGTTGGAGTTAAACTCTGCATTGAAAAAGCCTTAGCTGAAGCTGGTCTTGCGAAGGAAGATATTAACTATATAAATGCACATGCTACATCAACTCCAACTGGAGACTTGAAGGAATACCAAGCTTTGGTTCGCTGTTTTGGTGATAATCCTGAGGTAACATTGGTACATATTTCTCATTACGAAATATCAGATTGAATTTTTATTTAATTTCTTCCATTCGCAGGTTAAGATAAATTCTTCGAAGTCCATGACTGGCCACCTTCTTGGAGCAGCTGGTGCCATTGAAGCTGTGGCAACTGTACAGGTAACTATGGAATAAAATAAAAGGCTGAACTTTAATTTCAAACAAAAAGGGTCACTTTTCGTCAGAAACCCCGTCTTTGAATGTTCTTTGTCACTAATTCTTTATATGTGCACTTATATAGGCAATACGGACCGGATGGCTACATCCGAATGTCAACCTCGAAACTCCAGATGAAGGGGTGGTATGTTTTCTTTAATTATATTCCTCGAATCATTTTGGTTAAGTGACGAGTTTTGTTCTGCACATTGCTACTGGCATTCAACATATTTTTTATAATCTTTCGTTTAGGTCACCAAGCAAAATATGGTTTGTGCACAAACTGGATGGATCGCGAGAAAACATGGAATTATAAATTTTCTGTCTTTAGTGCTTAGTCATATTTTTCTATACTACTCTTGTGGTTTTGCTAAAATACACTTTAGTTTATGTGTTGAGAAGCTTTTGTTTTATGCTATTGATGACACTACTTGACGTCTAACGAGTATTAGTTGGTATAAGGTGTATTTATGTGGGGCTGTCCTGTGGCATTGCAATATCTTACTTGATAAAGTGATTATAACAGGACACTAAGTTGCTCGTTGGCTCGAAGAAAGAAAGACTGGAAATAAAGGCTGCATTGTCAAATTCATTTGGGTTCGGTGGGCAGAATTCATCAATCATATTTGCTCCATACAAATAGCATGATTGTGCTGCCACTGCTTCACTTAACAATACTGCTGAGGCCTGAGAGTACCAGGTTTGCTGCTTCTCTAAGTATGTGGTAGCTGTAGAATTTGACTTGAACTTCTAGTGAATATGTTACAAGATACATCTCTCCATTTACGTAGAGATATAATTGAGTAAAGCAAGATTTGTTTTTAAGTTTGCTTAGCGAGTAGAATGCTAGGTGAATTTATGAGATGACCATCCATTGTGACTTGTACATTTGTTGCTACTCAAAAGGCGTAAGATGTAAAAAACAAACCACGTACTAAAGATACTATACATGATTATATGCACTTTTTTATCGCATGATAGATGTGTCATGTGAGTTTACTGCAGTATCATATGTTGGACTCGGGTACTAATGTCGGATATTGGTACGTGTCCAATGTCGGATACCTCTAAATATTCAATTTTACGCCTAAAATGAAGCGTCTAAGTGTCATCAATGTCCAAGCATCAAGGATCGGACACGGGTACGTGAAGCAAAATGAATAGTCCAAGTAACATAGGCAGTATCAAAAACAAGACCGCAGCACTGTATTGTGAGTTCATAACCGTGTCGTTAAGGATTTGAGTTTAACGCTAGTGAAATATAGGCCAATGATCGCAAAATCCATTCGCTACCGTTACTGTGACTATGAACAAAGCCGTATTTTTGCACTATATTCAGTATTGCATTTTTTGATGCCTTGAGATTTCACTGCCTTTTACGCTCCTACTTAAATTAACCTATGTCCATCTTTTATATGCATAAACTGATGAATGACGATGATACTTTTTTGCAGGGTGCAATATTAATGTTTTCATACACGAACCCTTGTGTTATTACATGGGCAGACTAATGTAAGTATCTAACCTTGCATTCCTAGCGATAAGGCATGAAGACATACACATGTTTTTCAACATGAAGGCATGCTTGATTCGAGGAAGTGCTATATATGCTGCGAACCATTTAGGAATAACAAGAAGGCTTGCTTATGGGGCCAGATTTGTTGTCATTCACCTTATTAGGCAGCTCATTAATATTGGATACACTGAACGTATGAATTAATTGATATTCAAGTGTAATAGAATCTGTTTCGATAATCTCAATAGTGAATTTTAGAATAGACTTATTTTTTTTGTCTCGATAGAAAGTTCCTCAGCACGCAAACATAGTCTCAGTCGTTCTCAATGAACGTATGAATTACTGCTCAATGCTCCTCTTAGTTGGTCTTGGGTTTAGATTTTTGATTAAAGGTTGATGTTCAATACAATTAATGCATCGACAAATAAAGTGTGATTTCAAATTAATGTTGTTTACATATTTGGGTTTGCTTATTTTGTTTGTGTCTCTTTAGTAAATTGAGGTCAAGTTCGACCGTTTTGACTTGTTTTCTGTATTTTGTCGACCTTTTCAGACTTAAGTTCCACATCATTATTTTTGTCGAGAACGTCTATATTTCTAGTTAAAATTGATTTTTTTTCATTTTAGTGTATAGGTATAAGCATGGATAGATTAGTCGCAATATTTATTTTAATTTTTTTTTATTAGTTGTACTTATAATTAAAATCCATGTTATTTTAAAACAAAAAAAAAACCTAAGTTCATTACTCTCTATCTATAGACTATAGGGTCTAATATGTCAATCTAAATTACAAATATAAGTTCAAAATATAAACAAAAAGATTAGATTTTTTAAAATAAATAAAAAATTCTAAACAAAATGAGGACAAATTTGGGAAAAGCAATCCGAAAATAAACCTCACAGTATAATGTAAATTAATATTGGTTGATAATTATAATCAGCGCATAGTTCGCATGAGAAGTTGATAATATAATTATGGAGTATTATTTACAATAAGAAATTCTTGATACTATTTATTATTGTTTTATTTTTTATACTATTAGTCGAACACTTTTAATTTGTATTTTATTCAAAATTTATAAATAAAAATATAGTCAAGTGATATCTTATTTGATTCGTCTTGATGTGAATTTTATCATCACATTTTATAATTATTAATTAATCACAAGTTGAAATGTTTATGATTGAATATATATATATATATATATGTATTTTTGAAAGAGATTGAATATTTATATCGACAAACATATAAAAATCAAATGAGACAATAGTGAATAAAAGCGAATATCACATACTCGCATAGAATTAGTGTTTAGCAACCCCTCCATCATCATGATTAGTTGATGGTTTGATTTTGCTTGTTCATGGAATTTTATGCTCGAGTATTTCCATAGTTTGTTTTTATAGAGGCATAAAACTCAAAATAGAATTCAAGAAAAGGAAAAAGAATATTCATTTGGTTTACAAATACACAACAGCTCATGACAAGATTTCTAAGATAAAATGCATCCTTTTCTTTCAAAATTGTAAAATCACTTACATTAGTGTACAACAAAGGGTAATTCTTTTCTTTGTCATCCTACTATTTTTTTCCCTATAATAAATCAAAAAGAACAATAATCAAAATCTCGAATAAGCATTCTCTTGAGAACGCGCACGCTTCAGACTGAATACGTAAAATCCTTTTATTTCTTTTTGTGAGCCTTTTTCATCTTGCTCCTCACAGAAAGTGCACTCGCGACACTCCTTCCTTCGAGTTTCTTAGTCAACTTTACCACACTAGACATACCCTTTCTTGCAGCAGCACGATGCTCAGGTCTACGGCTCAGCATTTTACGATCTAAAGGCCAGTATGCATATGGCTCAAGTTTTCCCTTCTTTTTCACATCCCCACGAGCCTTCTTACTAGCATATTCCTTTCCTGTATAAGCCCAACCAGAATCGGTCGTTTTTCTGCGCTTCTGGGTTTTCTTTGAGTTTGTAGAGGCAAAACTACGTATTTCGGATTTATCTTCATCAGATTCATGATCATAGGATTTGTCTTTCTTTTGCCTTTCTCCTTCATGCACTACTAGTCTTCCATCTTCATCAAATTCTGGCTCGTCATCTGAATCATGCTTCCTTTTTAATTTCCCACCTGAACGAAGGGCTAGCCTAGTTTTTTGCTGATCTAGAAGATCAAGTGGTTCGTTTTCTAACTGCTCAAGGGAGTCTTCCAATAATGTTCTTGCAGACCTTGTTTTCTTTGACCTAAGTAGACATCAAGTATTAGATTAACAGCTGAAGTTCAAACCACTAAATACAAGAACTTGTTCCAGCTAACAATGCAACTATAAAGGACAAAGAAATTCCTGTCTGAATTCTATACTGTCAGAATACTTCAGTATTCTATCTCTCATCATTTGAGTCTATATAGACATATCAAAAACTTAATTGACGTAAATCAACTCCACACAAAACTGATTTGAAATCCAAATATACAAGTTAAAAACACCAAACAATACCACAAAATAGAAAATTAAACTTGAAAGACTTTGACCGCCTAAATGAAGAATATTGCTTACAAGCAGACAACTAAACCTTCAATCTGGAAACTTTTAATGACCAACGTGTGTAACAAGCCAAACCCAAACATAATCCTTGGCCAGAAAAGCCGTTAACAAAATCAAAAACTAGATTGAAAATTTTATATTGGGTTGTCCCACTTACTTTGCATCCTTTTCTCTTTAGGTAATAATCCCCTTAAGTCCCTTATAATCTCAACAACAAATTCATTCTATCTTCTAATCTTCTTCACTTATTTCTTCAGCACACTTGTGATTCGTCTAATTCAGCGACTAAAATTTAATATTTACACCTCAAACAAGAGGAGTTATTGAAATGGAACAAAGCGAGTAGAATGCCAGTCACTAACCTTAAGGAAGGTGCTTTAGAATTTAACTTTGAAGATAATTTGCTCCTTCGACCAAAAGATGTCTCTGCGTCCATGTCATCTCCATCGCTTGTTTCTTCATCAAAGTCTGAGAATATCTTTGTGTGACCCCATTCACTTTGTCTGCAAGTTGTAAGCGTACATGTCAATGCAAAAACAGTTGCTACACACGAATACCACAAGAGTATACTGCTATGAATGAAATTCATACGAGACCAAGGTGACTTTACTACTATCAGACCATTTTTAAAGCATCAAAATAAAGTATTCTAAACCCACCTCACATGATACTACACTATTTACACCTTACCACTTCTCGTTTCAATTCTAACAAGTTCTTCTCATTAGACCATCAGGAGGTAGTTACACGATAAACTATAAAGCAATCAGAACTTTCCAAATAATTCACACGAATGATTAATCATCATAGAATAATGCCTTTTTCTCATCTTGTTTGCCCTCGGCTCATATATAGACCTCAAGTACAGAGCCACGAAGGAATGTCTTGACAAAGAACTTCTTTAATCTGTAGGTAGATATCATGAAAACAAAGGTTTTAATCTTACCTGGACGTGGTTGCTTTTGAATGATAGGATCTCGTCTCGGAATTGGCTGCAATTTTCCTCTCTCTCCGTTCCTTTATCTGAAAAAAATTCAAAAATTAACCAAAACACAGAAAAAAGCACAATCATGCAATCCATAGTAAAAATTTTAAGAAATATACAAAAATATTCATGTGTTCACCTTACGGATATTAGTGAGGAGTTTCATGTGTTCTTCAGGCATTACAGCCTTAACAGCATCAATGCCACATTTCTTGACAAGCATCTCCAAAAGATTTTTAACCTAGCAAAGAAAGTAAACCAAGTTCGAAAAGCTTAAATATTGAATACAAGAGCTTAATTAGAGCTAAAGTAACCAAGTTTGAAAAACTTGGATATTAAAACATGAACTTACTGGACCAAGTCTCTACTAAACAAAAAAAACAAAGCACAACACTTGCAATCCAGGCTGATTGGCAACTACAATGCTAGAAGGAAAATGGATAATGAGTCCTATTCCTTCTTGGTATAAGATTTATAATTACAACAAACGACACATAACATCAACAAATATTTTTTCACAAGATGGGGTTGACTACATTAACCATAATTTTATTTTATTTTTGAGGTGGTTCAATCATTTCAGCCTAATCTAAATGCTCCCATAAGTCACGTTTTTCACAACACTCCAACCATCAAGTCATCTTTAGCCTCCATTGACTGGTTCTAATGCGTCTTTCTACATCCACTCTTCTTAAGTTGCATTTTCAATCTTCTGTTGTGTAGTCAATATGTGTCACTACAACCTTCTTTTTACATGTATAATGTATTCATAACCAATTTATTTTCCAACCTTACTTTTGGCACAATTTCAACCTTACTACCAGATGTCCAGATATATACACAATTTCTCCAAAATAATAGATAGATAACCAAATTCCAGCTTCAATTCTTTTATACGTTTGCACATGTGACAGCAACATATGACGACACTAAGCAAAACCACATTGCAACTTGTGATCCTGATTTTCTAACATAGATCCAATAGGAATACAAAAAGGGGAGGGAAAAAGGTTAAAGGAAAAGACATGAGTTAATCTTATGCTCACCAGCTAACGGAAGTTGAGCAAATAAGCTATAAATGTCATGGTCATATATAAGATTCATACAAATGGAAATGACAGAAGTAATCATGCCTAAGAAAAAAATGATTCAAATACAAGGCAGCCTAAAAACAGAAAGATCTGCTAGTGCAGGATACAGACCTTAGCTTTGAAATGATTCTTTGTATCATCTTGCCACTTCAGAAGGCCTTCAACTAGAAGTTTCAGGTGATTTTGCAGGATCTCAGCTTGTGATTTTGCAACCAAAACCTTAAGTAGACCTAAATTGGCCTGAAACAGACCATACAGTCAACAAAGTTATTAGATACTTTAAATTAATAAGAAAAACAAAGCAGTGACATCAGGTAGCCAAATGATCTGATAATAATTCATCTACAGCAGAATAGGGCATACCTTAACGATTTCTCTATTTTTCCTTTGTAGAAGAAGAAATGAAGAGGGAAGCACACTGTATGCACTAGAAAGAAGATCAGAGAATTCATAAGCCAACCGAGCCAATCCTTTCACAGCAGCACTGATCATATGAGGAGTCTCACCAGCAAGGCCTCCAGCTACCTGTACGTAAAAATGAAACCATATTTTGCCGTCATTAAAAAGGAATTGCAAATACTAATATAGTCCGAAATTTTCTCCTGATGCAAATGCAACAGCCTCTTGGTGTAATATCATTATTTTTCTGATCCTCAAAAGTAAATTGATAGTGAATGATTACCCTCAGTCTAATATTAAACTTTAGTCCAAATTACTCTAGTCCAATATCAAACTTTGGACAAAAAGATCTCCAGATAACTAGTCCATAATCACATTCAAGTTTTGCACACTGAAGAGTTAAATGAAATTGATGATGCATAAAAACTTTAAGATCCTTATGTAGCTCACATATACAAAGGACATTGAAGTTTTCAGGCTTTGACAGCCAGCTAACAATTAAGCAGAACATATTTAATATTATACCAAGTGCAGGCGTACTGTGTTATTCAAAAAAAAAGTGCAGGCGTACTGAAAAATAATTCACATATGATGTGTTTTCAAGTGCAGAACAAAATAACCTATGTCAATATACAATTATTGTTCAGTACTCATTACTCTAGGGACAATAGATATCAGTTTATAAATAATTAGAAAGAGAAATAAATGAGATGGATAAAATGACTTAACAGAATCTTAAAACAGCAAATAATTCACATACCAAATTGAAGAACTGAAGTAAGTTCTCTTTTTTCCCTCCACTCTCCTCGTCTCCACAAGCATGACCAATTTGGACTAGAATATCATAAGCCTTATTTCTGGTTTTCTTATTTGCCTGCAAAAATAATTTAAATGGAGCACAACATAAGAAACCAAGTTACAGAAATGACTGAACACACAGAACGAGAAATTTATCAGGAACAAAAGGATTGACAGGAGTAGAATAAGAAATCCAAAATGACAATGTACAACAAAAATAGATGTCAAGACTAGGGAGATTTAAAAAAAAGTATGTTTCGAATCTGGAAGTTTCCAAGCATTCAAAAAAATGGAGACAAATCAAGTTCTAAAAAAGAAAGTCATTTCAATGATAAAGACAAACATCAAATATCATAAATATCATTCCCCAAAATATATAAGATACTCCATTGGTTTCTATTTGATGTTCCCATAAGGAATGTTCATAGGAATTAATAATTAAGAAAAGTTAAATCTTTTAAATAATGGAGATATTATTTTATTGAATATTAAAATTGATGGGAAAAAGTATAGAGCAAAGTGGAAAAAATATGGGGACCACATACATTAAATTAAAAAAATGTTTCAATAAAATTTGTGAAAAACATGTTGAAACAATAAGCATTACAAAAATGTTCAAATAAAGTTATTGGAAAATATGTGGGGACCATAAGCAAAGAGAGTACTATATAGCCACAACATTTAGACATTTGACAATATTTATCGCCCAACTTTAAACAAACCAAATGTAGAAATTAAGAGTTATATGTATTTTAAGATTATCCATGGACAAATAGTGAGCTGGTAAGCACATACAGGGGGAAAAGGTCACAAATAATATACAAGGGGGAGTATCTTTACTTCTAAACATGTAGATATAAATATATAATGATCGGTAACAATGCTAAGGGAATAGAGCCAATTCACAACTAATATTATATTCATTATGTGCAAAATTCAATGACAAAGTAAGGAACTTCTCCCATCTACCACGTCAAAGATTTTTTTTTTTTTATCAAAATATATAATATCCTCAATGTATCATCACTAGACATTGTAGATGGGGATGCATTAGCGAAAACGGTTGCGATGTTGCGGGAAACAACTATAAGGGAGAAATAATGCGAATCGCAACCGATGCGGTGTGATTTTTGAAAAAAAATGCACATAATGGGAGTTTTGAACTAATAATTGCATTTTTGTTGTTGAACAACTATAATTATGCAATAATATGGCTATAGCTATTGTAATTGCACTATTTGAGGTTCTTTTAGTGTATAATTAACTCATTATTTATTAGTTAATGAATTTGTTTATCAACTAAAATTATGAGCAATTATAATTTAAGCAATCATATTAATTGAAGTTAATGGGTGAGACAAATTACGTTGTAAAGGTGAAATATCGTTATAACGGTAAAATAAAGGTCGTTACACGTTATGCAACAGCCAACGAGGCTTTTTGACCGTGAAATTTCATGTACAATTATATAACGGGATTAAACATCGCGACAACTCTCAAACATGTTACATAATGGACATTACGTAACGTAACAGTGGAGCTTTTATTCTATGGTTGTGCCCTTTTCGCGACGGGCGCTGTGCCAATCTGCACTTTAATTGCGCCTTACTGAAATTAACTAACCAAGGCATAGAAAAGCGTTAGGGACCTTAGGGTTGTCACACCTCGAGCCTAAGCGTCTAGATGTGCCGCAAGCATACTTTTTAAGTGACCGGTTCAACTAACAATTGACTTAAATGCTGTTGTGTTTACTCAGGAGTCAGGAGACAGAGAAATTCGCATTTTAAATCAAAAGGTGAAATCAGGTCCTTGCTAGTGCTTAACTAACATGAACCCAACTTATTAGTGTTAAATTAATTACCAAATTCTAAAGCTAAAAATAAATCATTTAGTATTGCAAGAACTAAACGCCACTCAAGTTAACTTGCACATAGCACGTAAAGGTTTCATATAATTTGTAGCACAGTTTCAAGAAAGAAAAGCATACGGCGGGAAAATCACGAAAATCATTGTAAAGAGCTATGTTAAATCCTTCTATTTCATGGCATACTTCTAGATTGCATTATTAGAAAATAATTAACTTTAACAAACCTCAGATGCGAGTAAGCAACATAAAAAATCCAAAAGAAAACTCCCTTCATCCCGCTTAATTTGCCACATTTTCTATTTTGGGGTGTCTTTCTGTTTTGCATCATTTCCTAATTTGGAAATGGACCCTACCACATTCTTTTAATCACACCCATACATTTAAACTCTCCTTTAATATCATCCACACAATTCATTCTCTCTTTTCATTTATCATCAAATTTCCATATTCCCTTAAAGTCAAGGGGTATAGTATCATTAATTATAAAACAAAACTCATACCTCCTTCAGAGCAAGTACAATTTCTGTTAAGAATGAACTGATAATTTCACCCCTTTTATGCTCTGCTCCGTCCTAAAGGAAAAAAATAACAAAACAAAATTATACAAGGACACAAATCAACTTCAAATGAAATGGTTCATATAATTATTATTTTTTAATTGGCAATTAAGATAAACTAAAACCTTGGCCACATGGACAATAAGGAAATACAAGCAATGAAGCCTATGACGTTTAGCTGAGAAATGGCAAGAAGGCAGCACTTCGATCATCAACTTCAGAAGTTCTTCAAGCTTTCTTGAAATAAAACCATCAGAACTCTACCAATAACACCAAGTCAAATAAACCGTTAAAAAAGACATAAAATAAAAAAATTTCACATATTGCAAATAAATAATGACTTTGTCCGGGACTCCAATCATTGAACCTCTTGCTAATAAAAAGAATAGCAAAATCAAGCATTAATTATCCTCCCTATGTTGATCACAAGTATATGCATTTTTGCATAAATGATAAAAAGCACCATTTATTTATATCTCTGTCACATGATGCTAATCTCCTAGCAAAACGCAAATCGAAAAAAGCAAATTATGGTCAAATTTGGTTATTGTTGGGTAATTTGACCAAATCACGAACTCAAAAAGCAAACTAACTAACGAATTACGTTACAGTGGTTCGCCCCCCCTCCCCAAGAGAACAAAAAAAATGGCAAGTGTGCCCATGATAATGTATAGTTCACTTCCAGGATAACAAAAATATTTCTGAGCTACACATATTGACCAATAGAAGCCACATCGAAAATTCTAGCCAAGGAACCCTTCACCTAAAAGCATCTCTGTCCAACTAAACTAAACACCCTATACTGTAAGCCCAACTCATATAACTACCACATAACTGGCACTGCTCACATCCAATCTACACCATATCCTCAGCATGCTATATATAATTACTTAAATAGATGTATCTTTCATAATACCAAGTACAAGATGGTGATAATTGAAATATGTGGAAAAAAAAAATCAAAGCTCCAAAACTAGAGAGATTAGTCACCTTGAGGATTATTGAAAGAACTTTATAAGCTTTCTTTTGGATCAAGCCATCTACATCCTGCAGCTCATAATACCAAAGATTTCACAAGATCAGAAAGATACTACAGTTAAAACATAGATGAGAATTGAGTAGGCTACACACCTTTAATGCTGGAATTATAGCAGTAAAAAGTACATCAGTCTCCTGAGGCCCCAAACCAGGCACAAGTGAAACTGCCAAATCAAAAAGTTGCGCTCTGCAAAAGTCAGGAAAGAAAAGGGGCAGTAAACAATTATAATTTTGTACCCGGACATCCTTAAACAAACAAATTTATAGGCACATATATAAACTTTTAGACAGCAATACAAAAGGAATGCAACTGACAAGAAAGAAACGTAACATACCTCTCACGAGAAAGTGAATTAGCATTGACTGAAGAGTCAATCTGCATTGAGTTACTACTGTTCTCTGCTTGATTAGCACTCATGGTAACCTTCAAAAGTCGTCTCATTTTATTCTTAAATAAACTTGAGACGACATTCTGGCCTGCTATCGAAGCAAATTCACCGATAGTAGTCTGGAATCATGTCAAAATTGATGTAAGCTACAAGAAAAGTAATATTCCAACAAGTTGATATACTGCCAAGCACTCATTTTCGTCATTGGTTACCAATGTCAGGTATGTTTGTAGCTTAAAAGCCGCTCAAAATATTAAGATATAGACATATCATGTGGATCCACGCTTCCACACTGTAAGTCCTACGTGAAACAAAAGGTAGCCAAGTCCTATAATAGTGAGCCCAAGCAGCATACAAAGAAAAGAAAAATTCTACTTGGTAACCTTTCACTATTGACTTTTTTACATGGTAATCCTGGCTAATGACACAATATATTAATGAGGCCTTTGTTGACACAATCCATTAAGTGACCGTAAAAACAAATAACTACCAAAATACCCCTGAAAAATCCAAAATTTGAATTCCCTTTTTTTCTTATTCAATGGAATCTTTTCATTCTTCTTTCTATCTTTCTTCTCCTAAGCAATCCAAAAACCCCAAATCCCCCTATTTAAGATTCCTTACTGCTTGGCTTCTTTTATGAATATGAAGATCCATTGGATTGGTTTTTGAGCTTATTCTTGGTAGGTACTATTCATTAAAACATCAATTTATTCATATGGCTTGCTTTAATTTACTTGCATTGCTTATCTGCCAATTATTCTTTTCAATTCTGATAACTTTGGGATGATTAGTTTTACAACTCATATATTTGCTGATGACATTGGTCAATTTGGGCGACATTAATAGGATTTACCACCCATCTGGAGATAATCTGTATTCTATAAAAAAAACAAGGCCGCATGGCATGGCATGGCCACGTTGTAAAGTTTTTTTTTAAAAAAAAGAAGCGATATTCACTATGTTATAAAGGTGTAAGAAACACATTTTTGCCGTATTAAGGGATATCTTACAGTGTCAACCGACATTTAAGACTTTAAGTATTATGATAACCGCATTTCTATCGTTACCGCATCACCATTTTATGACCACAATTGCAACCTTCACCGCATTTTTACATTGACTTGACTTGTTGGCACTTGAACATTTCAAAACTTGGATAAGCAACAACATGCCAATACCCTAGGATATATGCAACCTTACACTCGCAGTAACAAAGAGGTTGTATGATCGACCCTTAGTTACAAACATAGAATTTAACTTAGATGAAAATAAAATTGATAAGCAATGAAGAAAAAATATATAACTCTACCTGCAAACTTCCTCCCGGATCATTCGTACATTTCAGGAAAACTTTTGATAAAACAGACAAAAAATCACTGGCAGAAGACCTGAGCACATCCAAATTAGTAGAAGCTACCTCTTCACTGTAACGAGAAATAGCTCTCTCAGTGGAAATATTTAATTTAGCACTGGGTAAATAATTTTTTCCTTCAAGAATACACTTGTTTTGCTGAATGAGGATTTGCAAACTGGAACAAATAATTCCATGAAGATCAGGTTCTTCACTCAGAACATTGCACAATACTTTCTGAAGAAGTTTGAAGCTTTTAGCAGTGTCAGATGGATAATTGCAAAATGAAGGCAGCAAGGACCAGACTTGGTAAACCATCCTGTCAGCATATCTTGATGACTGAATTTGCCCCTCAAGTTTAAGCTGACAAAGTACTTTGATTTATCAATGAACAAAAACAAACATAATGGACAATTTATGCTTTCAAAGTAGCAGACTAAAATTACCTTGTAAGATTTCTGTTTAAGATTTCCAATAATACCCAGTAAAGACTCAACATAGAACCTCAAACTTGCACCCACAACATACTGTTTTAGAATTGGAAAAAGCCAATCATTTATCTCGGATAGACTATCAGCTTCCAACTTCAGTGGAAGAATTCTCAAAAATATTTCAGGCCCCATTGCTCCAAGAGCTGATCCAATGCAATCATGCAGCTGTTCCATGTCAAGCAAGTTACAAAGTAAGACACTATGAGGAAGGAAAGAGAAAGGGTGAAGAATGACTTATACATAGTTTCTAGAAAAAGGAGAAAAAACCTTGATATGCCCATACATACCATCTCGACAATCAGTTATCCACATATTGGTGTATACAGGAACAAAGGAAAGCACAAATTGTTATAGACAATCTGATATGTTAATTAGTTTTGATTCGACATATCCAGCCCCATATTTTAGGATGTATGCTTTGGCATTGTTGTTGAATTTTATATTTTGGCGTGACAAGGCTATACAACACCTCTTGATGTATTTTGGGAAAAAAAATTAAGTAACCGCTATCATTATAAACAGAAAAGCCAGACATATTTACTCAACTAAGAAGGTTTAAGGGGGAAACGGTTAGCATGTAACGTTCCTACTAATATAATATTTTCTCGTTAAAGAAACACTCCCACTGCTTCATTATGTTCGTTTTACTTTTCTTCACACAATTTCCAAGACTAAGGAGGCAACTAATATGGATATGAAAATTGAAAATGAAACCCCATGTAGCAACATAATTTGGGTTGATAGCAATAACAGGAAGAGCATGTCTCTAGTGAGGGGAAATTGGGTATTGAGAAATACTATTTTAGACTAGCTGAACCCATATCATTGGCATTGATGCTTTGGCAATGTTGTTGACATACTTTACTCCTAAGATGAAAACAAATAAGAACTTTTATTCCATTAACCAGAATATAAAAGCATATCGGAATATAGATAACAGGCACTAACAAATAAGCAAAAAATTCAGACATGAAAAGAGCATATTTCTAGTTTAAATGAGCAAATGGCAGAAAAAATTTCTTTGGAATGCTTACCAAATCATATACCCAAATTTTTCAGCCTAATCTAATCAATTAGAATGATTCAAATTAATCATATTGAATTTTTGGTGCTCCTATTTTAGTAAAGCAGAGTTTCACAGAAATTAGTATGGACATCGGCTTACAGTTACATCACCACATCACTAAGAATCAATGGCATAGAAAAAAGTTAAGAGGTAACCTGTTTCCTTACTGAAAAATCTTCTTCACTTTCCTTTTCAATGCTTGCCAAGCTCTCCAAGGTGCCTCTTAGAAGGACAGAAGAATTTTCACCTAAAATAGATGCGCGTACAAATTTAAGAAACATTGTAGGTGTGAAGAAGAGAAAAATACAAGAAAAGGTCCTACCAGGAAAGTGGTAGGGTAAGAAGGCACATTGACTGAAATTTATATGAAGGATTACCTAATTTGTCAAACATCAAAGAGACAACTTGAAAGGCCATATCCCACTCACTACAATATCTATTGTCCAGCAATGTCCCAATAGTAGCACATATTTTCTCAATAGTAGATGGTGCAGATTTCCGATTGTTGAGGTGTGAATTATTTTGTACTCGGTCAATGCCTTGTTTTATGAGGTCTTCATCAACACAAGCTTGGATTAGGTTCTTCATTGCCTCAGTTGCAGCAAATTTAGCTTCTTCGAATCCAGATCCAAAAATATCTGCAAAGTAAGCAAGTTGAATGCAACAAACATATTGATCAAAGATTGCCAAGATTCATTAACTCCATACTCAAAAATTTGAAGGGCGAAAAATACAACCTTGCAAAGCATTAAGAACAAGGGGAAGTTTATCAATGGCAATTTGTCTATTGAGATTATAAACTTTCCTCATTCCAACATCCAAGAGACGAGCGGCAAAGGTCATGCCATCAGCTGATGTCTCCTCCACAGGAACTGAAACAGCTAAAGAACTTAATAGATCTACTAGCTCTTCAGGTTTAACTTCCACGCTAGGGTCAAGGCAAAGGATATTCAAACTATCTGTTATACGCCTTGTGACAAGGGGCTTACGCACACCCAGAAGGGTTTTGTAGTACTTCAAAATGACAGTCTTGTATTTCATTGAGATACAGGGAAGACAATCTTTGAGAGCTTCAAGGACATGCAAGATCTCCTGAGCTCCTTTCTCAGCAGTCGCACCTTTTGATTCTCCAGCAAGAAGAAGTGATTTCTCAAACAGGTTCGTAAACCCTTCACTTGCAGGGACCAACAAAGGTGCTCCCTGAAAACTTTGCAAAATATCTCGAATACAAGTATGTGATTGCCTCCTCACCTGCAAAATCAAAACATTCAAATGTTACCTGAAAACATGAAGACATATAAAGAAACTAATTGGTAAGGTTATCACATAAGCTAATGACATGCTTCAGCACCAATAAAATATAATTTTTGTTCACCCAAGGAACCATAGCAGTAGACCATCATAAAGTTTGAAGAAAATAACATTTATAGAACTAATTAATCCCACAAGATATTGGCCTGTCAACTGAAAGGCTCTATGAAAGCAACTGATGTTCCTATAATTTCTGAAATGAGAGGCTCCCTTGACAAAAAACAGATGTATTATAAGTTTCTAAATTTTTTATACCCTGGTAGTTTCAACAACATACATCACTATATCAGACACATCAATGAGTGCAAATGCAATCCAAGTATTAGATGTACATTAGTATAAGTTAACTCAATATACCACAAGCATTACAAATATGAACCTTTTAAACAAATGACAACAATCCAACAACCTCCAAACTTGAGAAATGCCATAATGCTGAGGGAAATGAAAAACTCAACATTTCAGCAATGCTTAAAACCATCCCAAACAACAAACTCGAAAATTTGGCAATGCCTAAAAACATCTCAAACAATAAACTTGAAACCTTTAGGTATTGTTTAGTATCACTCTTGTTTCAACGGATTCTTCTAAAATAAATAAATTAACTAAAACATGTTCTATAGAATCATTTTATAAATCAACTTTTACCCAACTTTAACCGAACAACAATGGTAAATGGGAAAGACGTCTTTTGTGGCTTTACATATTCTTTTTACTTCTACCAAACAACTCTCTTTCTTTGTCATTAGTTTCCTCTTCCTCCCCATGCAACCTCTAGTATGTTTCACTAATGATTACCATAATAATACCCAGTAGGATTATTGAGACTGCAAATTCTAGTTACCAATGGAATATTTTTTATATTTCTATTGAAATTTTAGGGAATCAACAAATCAGGTGGCCTTCTTTCAATGTATTGCAACTTATTGTTCTTCCTTACTGGTTCCCTATTTTGTTCCCAGCACACCTCTTCTTTATTTCTCCCCTCAAAATTAAATATCATATCGGTATTGAATAAATTATTATCAATACTAACTAAGCTCTAATTTCTCAATCCTTCAACTTTGTTGGGCTCTTTCTCTTAATACTTACCAGATAATTCCTAACTGCATTTCATCCATTTGGATAACAATAAGGGAAGGGAGGGAGATGATGGGAAGGGAATTGGAAGGATGAACTTCTATATATTTTAAACAAAACTAATCCTTCCAATATTAAAATGGTTTGTACATTGTAATCTCCTTCCTTTCCTTCCCAAAAGGAAAAAAACAATTTGAAATCTTCTTTTTGTTTCATCGAAACTGAAAACTAAAAATACAAACCAATACCGAACAAACGCTTAGCAATGCTGAAATTACACTCAAGATAATACATTCAAATGTTTGATGACGGAAAACCATTAGGAATCAACGAATTTCAAAAGCACAATAATTGAAGCAAATATAAAAATATTTCAGCAAATTGAAGATTTATACAAATCACAGAAAAACAAAGAAATACAAATAAATCCCATGTCATTGATCAATCGAACAACGAATAAACACAAAACATTAACAAAAGTTACAAACATAATTACCTTAGAATCCGAATTAGTGACAAAACCAAGAAGAAATCCATAAAACTGCTTAATCTCCAACCAATTCAAAGAGTCTCTAATCACCAACAAACCCGAAACGCAATTCAAACCCGATACAACACCATCAGGCAACAAAGAATCAGCACGCTGTAAAACCCTAACCAATAACTCCAACAATAACAACTTCTTCTTCCTCAAAATCCCAACCGAGATTCTCGGCATAATCATAGAAAGCAAAGTGAGAAGCGCATTAACAGTATAGTTAGGGTTCGAAGAAGAAGAAGAGGAGAGTGAAAGACGATCAAGGGAAGCAACAATGGAACCAAAGTAAGCAATAGGAGAAAGAATAACGTTTTGGTCTTTGAGTTCTTGTGACATTGCGCCGATAATGGAACAAAGATGGAGATGCTGTTCGTCATTGGAATTGCTGAATTGAGTGAGGATTGAAGTGCAGAAATCGTCGTCTTCGAGAAGTAATTCATCTTGCAATTCAAGACCTTCCATCTCCATGATTGAGTAGAGATGAAGAACAAATTAAAGACCTGGGCTGCTGACTGCTGGAGCCTGGAAGTGAAGGTGTTTTAGGTTTTAAAAGGGTTTAGTACTTTAGTTGGTTAATTCTTTATATCTCGGATTTTTTTTTTAATTGTTTTTTTTTTGCCTTTTTTTTATTTCTCAAAAAAAAAATTGTTATTAATAGGGGTATACTTCTATATATTGATTCTTGTGATTAATTTTTTTTAGAAGGATTCTTGTGATTAGGAGTGTTGGACCGAAAGACTGGAATTTCGAATATGTTAAGATCGGAGACTGGTGGGTTCTATCCGGTCCGTAACCCGGATTCCTTACAGTCCAATCCGGGTTTAGACTGAAAATAATTTTTAATACAAAAAATAAATTAAATAATAGAAGATTTTAAAATTTAGCAAACTAATTATTATAAAATTAAAATATTTGAATTAAACAATTATTTTGTGTTAAAAATAAAATATTTAAAGCTCTTTGGATAAGTATTTACATGAAAATCGTAAATATTATTCCCCTTCAAAGTTACTTTTATGTACATCCGGTCTAACCCGTTAAACTTTAATATCCACTTATTGTATTCTTAATGTACTCTACTTACATTATTTTTAATGTCTAATTACATTATTCTTAATGCCTACTTACAATATACTTGATGGCCATCGAAAAAGTACTTAAAACGCCTACATACAATATTCTTAATGCCTACCGAGAAACTTAGTCTACTAGCCTACTTACCATATTCTTAATGCTTACTTACCATATTCTTAATGTCTACTTATAATATATTTAATGCCTACTTACAATATATTTATGGTATGTTTGGAAATAGTGATTTCATTTGCAATTATGGATTTGACTTAAAGTTAGTGTTTGGCAATAACAAGAATTCAAATTTGGATTTGAGCTAAATCCACCAATGTTATAAAAGTAGTTAATTAAAATGAGGATTTGAGAATGACATCCAAATCCTTGTCATTTCAAATTCTTAATTAATGAATCCATGATTGAAATCTACAATTTAAAATGAAATGGACGTTTCCAAACGCAACCTTAGGGTGTTTGGCACGAGGGATTTGGGGAGAGAGAATGGCATTTTGTCTTAAAAATAGTCCAAGTCTTTATTTGGCTAATGGGAGTGGGAATAGAAAATAGGATTAAAATGGGAGAAAGTCCTCAAGAAAAATGTCTTGGGAGAGGGTGGTAATTGGTGAGACTTTCATTTTCATCTATTTCTTCCAAGTCCTTAATATGTCAAATAAGGGATGAGACTTATATATTTTCAAAGTCTCATCTTAAAGTCTCGCAAGTCTCATTCCCTTGTGCCAAACACCCCCTTAATGCCCACCGAGTAAGTATTTAAGCACTTACAATATTCTAAATGCTTACTTACAATATTCATAATGCCTACCAAAAAATTTACTTTATATTTTCAACCAATCCAATTAGAGATGATCTCCTCTCATAAGAATTTATGTTACATGAATTTATATTGGCTTTTGGCCTATTGTAGTTGGCTTTGGCTAGATGAAGTTGTTCAGAGATGGATTGATAACTAAAACTCTTGCAACTCTATGATTATAGACTTTGATTTTTTGATTAGTTAATAATTTTCTTCCTTAAATCAACTTTAAAATTTTGTTTAAGTGTACTCCATGTTTCGAAATCAAAAACTTTGTGTAATTAAAGTATAGCCATCGAAATATGTCATTAGATGTGCTTCAGCCGAGGATTGTTCCTACCCGTACGGCTAGCTCGTTTGGTAGGTGATATTAAACGGTGGAAAACATAATGAAAACTACTGTAATTTTAGTTGAAAAATCTCTTGCTACCATGATGGTCATGTTTTTCTAACTTCAATCATCTCATTATCTTCATAAATTTCATTCCAATGCATTACCATTATGAGAGGTAGTATTAAGTGGTAATGAAAATTTGCAAACAAAAAGCCTTTTTGGAAATGAAATGTGACTTTTGATGAGATTATACACTATAAATTATTCTTATTACCACCATTTAGTACTAACAAAACAGGTTGTTAAAGCCTATGTGCAATCAATGGCGCTCCACTTTCAAGCAGTAAGTCTGCAACTATATAGCGAACATAAGCAATGTTGACTTACCTCTCCTTTCCTCTAAATTTATGAGTGATCTTATTGAGGACTTCATTTGAGTCAACCTTTTACATTATATTTGGATAGCAATTTTAGAAAGAAAAAAAAGGAAAGATATGAAGGGAAAGAAAAGGGAGGAAAAGGAATGGAAGCGAAGAGAAATAAAAGGAAAGAAAAATGAAATGGAATAAACTCTTGTTTTTTTAGGAGGAAAAGGAATAGAGATAAGAGTTTTACCTTCAAATCTTTAAACTTTCAAAAGATTAATACCTTAACAAAAAAAATTCATCAAATCCCTCAAAATCTTTTCCCTACCATTTTGTTATCCAAACAATCGATTCCTCATCCATTCAAATTCTTCCCTTTTTTGTCCTCCATTTCCTTCCATCCGAACACACTATTAAGGTGCAATTCTGATTGAATCTATTATTTTAGAGAACAATTATTTTCATCTTATATCAAGTGGATCAAATTGTGGTAGGCAAAGGCTCAAATCAAATTCAAGAAGTCATTTTCTTTGTTAATATCTAGAAGTAATTTAGGACTTTTGGTGAGTTGTAGCATTTGACATTAGAGTCAAATGTGACAGTAATAACTCTAATCAACTTTTTCACACTACTCATATTCTAAGAAAGGAAATTCTATTCGTTCAACGACCATATGAATTTTTGTTGAAATTAATGCCAAACAACCAAAATTCTCAATTTAATGTTCACTAAATTTACATCTACACATTACGGTTCATGGTCCACATAGATTTCTTGCTTTCAAATTTTCTATTCCACATTACAATCACTAAATTTATAATCTCCTTATTGAACATCATTTTTTGATGTTTGAGTAAACCTAGTGAATAAGTGATTATTACAAATTTCAACGACGTTTTCACTTTTTAATTGTTTATCACTTATTTTTGAAAATTGCTCAAAGTGTTAACAAGTTTCTTAGGTTATTAAATAGAGTTTCTATGTGTGAAGAATTAATATAAGAAATATTTGCTTTGACTTGGGGACTGGTTCTTTAGATGAAGATTCTTCAGACGGAGCCATAAGATTAAGTTTGTATTTTCTTCTTAAATTTTTATTCTCCTCCTCCTCCTCCTTCTTCGTCTTCTTCTTCTTCTTCTTCGTCGTCGTTGTCTTAAAATCATTGTATGAAGCAATTATAGTTTTCCTATAGTTAGTCACGGAGAAGGTTCCTTTGTTTTATTTTTTCTCTTTGTCAACCTTATTTACTATACTTTTTTCTTTCTCAATCTCCCATGAAGGACAATATTTTATGGAGTGATTCTCGCTTGTGATATCCAAAATAATTGGATTTTGACCTATTCTGTTTTTAGTTCCTCTTACAACACCTTTAAAGTTTTCGAACAAACATTGTAACATTTTTATCCTAAAGATTTGAAGTCATCAATTTCGAGTGCCTTGATTGCAAGACCCTTGTTCTTAATATTGTCTAGAAGGACAATTATGGAGTGCAACTCTTTTGTCTTCAAAGACCAAGCTGAGTTGCTCTGTGATCTCTAATATGAATTGGAAATGACTCAATTATACAAATCAACAACTCATAACTCATGGACCAAGTCGAGTTCCTCTACAAACTCAACTTTCCATAAGAACTCCCCCAAGTTTGGCTCACAACTTCTACAATGAAACAAAATCTCTCCTAAACTTGATTCAAGTATATGTTACATGTTCAGTATCTAACTCAACTCTACTCTTTCAACTCTGTAAGAAGCAGCTTATTGAGTCTACACTTGGAACTTAATCATTAAGTTCATGCTTCACAACTTCAAAAGCTTGTTGAGAACAACTTACAATTTCCTTCTTTGAAATCAGTTTGTCTTACGTTCCTAAAAAAAACTACAAACTCTTATTTATGTGTTCTTTGCCATTCTTCAAAATCCAATTCCCAAATGGACATCATTACTTTACAAAAAAATATTTCTCTTTTCAAGATTGCATCACACCATACAAAGATTTTCTTTCATTGATGAATTCATCCACTTAAATATGAATTTTTTTTTTTTGAAAACTAAATATGAATTTATTTAATAAAATGATAAATGTTATTTCTCTTTAAAAAACATTTTTCACGAATTAAAATTCCCACCTATTGGATTTCTTTAATTAGAATAAAACCCTGGTAATACTTATAAAACCACTAATCATGCTAGGTAATGTAAACGCTTTCATCTTATTTTAGAAAAATCGTCTCATCTAAACACTAGAGTACGAAAAAAAAGTAAAAGGAGAATCTTTATTTATTGAAAATCATAAAATAACTTAGAGCACAAGATTCCATCTTAATTAAATCCTAAATCAACTACAAAGGTGCCACAACATCAATCTAGAACTTAATTGTTGTTGCCATACGCTTTTTTCTTCGTCTATTTTATTGAATTTGTTTCATTTCTATTTTTCTCATAATTCGCATTTCTTTCTTTAATTCTTATCTACACATTTAATATATTGGAATGAATTTTGTAAATAAAATGAGATAATTAGTATAACAATAGTCACTAAACTTGTCAAGATTATATTGGAATGAATTTTGAAAATTAGACAAATTTTTCATTATAATTACCACGTTTAATACCGATTACCAAATAGATCCCTATTTTATCTTTGACAAAGGACTAGAGGAGTAGTTAAGCAGTGATTTTTTGACTAAATAATTGTTTATTTTTTGTGAGGCGGAAACAAAACAAAAAATGTAGGCGTCACACCGAGAAAAAGCAGATCAAAATTGGTATAATCTGAATTCTGACGCCGGAGCTACAAAAATGGTGAGTACATCGGAGATAGTGAAGAAGCTGAATCTTCAAGCTCATGTTGAAGGTGGATTTTTCAGTGAAACTTTCAGGGATCATTCCGTTTTCCTCTCCAAATCACAGCTACCCCCTGAATGTATGTACGTCTTTTTATTTTTATTTTTAATTTATACCTATCTTTTTATAATTATAATTATACATACTAAATTGATTACTAGTTCTGAAATCTGAATACTAATCGATAAATTTCATGTCCATATGAAATTTTCTAACTGGTTTTTGTGTTAATTGTTTATTGTTCAATGTCAATTTGCTGGGAAGTTGTTTTTTTATACATTTAGTTGAGATTTAGGACTTATTTTCTGGGTACATGATTTTATTTGATTGATTTTTGTGTCATTCTATTGTGAATATTATTATGATCTGTATATTGTCTTATTTTATCATCTGGGTACTGGTTGTATGCTAAAAAAATGGAAATTTGACTTGATTGTATGTTCAAGTCATCTGGACTTTGTTTAATTGAATATGTATGTTGGAATAAAACATATCAGAATCAATTTTAGCTTATAAAACATATCGAAGAGACTCAACCATCAATTTTAGCTTTTTGTTGAGTTCGTTGACATTATATCAGAATCCAACGTGATAAGGGTAATCGGTTCGAATCTCATCCACCCCTATTCAAAGCGGAATATTTTGTGTCAGCTATGAGGATAGGTCAATTAGATAAACTTTTAAACAGATGTTTATCAATTTGGACTTTTTTCATACATCTGCTGGAATGATAACCGTACTATAGCGAGTATTTCAAAACGAAGGAAGTACTTATATGAGAAGTTATTTGATGCTTTCTCCAAATCATTTTCTGTTATATACTGCTTGCATTTGTGGAGCAAGTCTTTCAATTTTAGTATTTGATGCCTTTGAGATACGGGCTTATTGCAGACAAAGTTGATCGCCCTGTTAGCACATCAATTTACTTCTTGCTACCATCTGGGAGCGTGTCTAAACTCCACCGGATTCCTTGTTCAGAGACCTGGCACTTCTATTTGGGAGAGCCTATAACGGTACGTGGCTATTGTTCTTTCCTTGTGAGAATACATTGTACTTTAACCATAATAGTCCAATAGCATTAAGAAGTGATACAAGTCTCTATTTACTTGAGCGTCTTTACCTCACTTAGCTCCAATAACTTTACATTACAGATAGTGGAGCTTAATGAGAAAGATGGTAGTGTGAAGTTAACTTATCTTGGTCAAGATTTGATGGGGAATGAGCAACCTCAGTACACAGTTCCCCCTAATGTCTGGTTTGGCTCGTTTCCAACCAAGGATATAAGCGTTTCACCAGAAGGATTGGCCACTAGAGCGGTCAGTAGGGATGCTGAGAGCCACTTCTCTCTTGTTGGATGTACATGTGCCCCTGCGTTCCAGTTTGAGGACTTTGAATTGGCAAAGCGAAGTGAGCTCATTTCGTATTTCCCCAAGTACAAATCTCTTATCTTGCTCCTTACTTCTGATGACTAAATTTTGACTATTTTTATGGGCATTGTTGGATGCTGTCTTGTACTTTAATATAGTACTCTCTGTTTGTACACCATTTCACAATTTGCACTAACCCTCCGTATTTGAATTGCGCCTATTTTACACATGCTACAAATTCACCCATCAGTACAAACTCGAGAATAGATTGACATTATTATAGGTTTTGACGTTTGCATTGCTAAGAGAGCTTAGAGCTATACTCGACCCTTGATGTTGGAATGAGACTTCAATGAAGTAATATTTGATTACTTAAGGGCGTATTGATGGTTTTGGCGTGCGAGATATTGATGCTTTAGGCCACTGTTACGTGATTCACTAATCTTTTTGCGAATCCCGAATCAAAAAAGCAAACAATGATTGGTTTTGGGCTATTTTAGGGTCATTTGAGCGAATCACGAATTCAAAAAGCGAATTAACTGGTGAAACATGTTACGCTATTTTAGGCTATGCAGCTATGTTTTCACATAGAACAATAGATAAGATCATTTTGGATTGCGAGATATTGGTGCTTTAGGCTATGCTTTCACTTAGAAGAGGGGGAGGCAGCAAGTTAATTGAGGAATGTCCGGATCATTTGGTAGTCTTTTGACTCTTGGTAGGACAGCATGGGTTGAAAAACACAATATGGGATGGATTGGATCACTTATTAATGACATGAAGCATCGGTTTCAAGATGTTTATTCTCTACACACTACAAGTTCAACTTGTTTAAAGTGAAGGAGAGTCTACAAGATATTTGAGGTTATACAATGGGGTAGTAGTGAACCATCAAAAACATGGCTCTATAAACATAACCCAAAACTAACAATGAAACTAACAAGAGTGGTTTAGAAAAAATAGAACTAATATCCAATGTAGGCACTCGACATTCTCCAAATCGTTCTTCTTATACGAGTTTAAAACTGTCTCAAAGAAAAAAAGTTTCGAAGACTTAGAGCCACATTTATTTGTTCAACTCGAGTGATCCCAAAGAAAGCCGAAAAGAGAATTAAGCCGAGAAAGAAAAAGAATGAAGGATCCATCTATACAACTATTTTTAAGAGTCAATCAAAATGAAAGAAATCCGTTTGATCTTGCATTGTTTTATTCGGATCCGCTACTCGTTTTGCCTTTTGAGCCTACAAATATCAAGCAAATGACATCAGAATGCATTCACAATACACTACCAAATTTTTTTGGGAAAGCAGTGATGTGTGGGAAAAATAAGTCATATGTGATCCACATCAAATAATTAGAGAGAAGCTGACTAACATATAAGTTTGATGTGCTACTACTCCTATTACCAATTGGTTTTAGGGTGGAACCTCATCGGGTTTGTAATTTTATATGCAGTCAACTGTCCTCTTATACAATTCTTGTCATTTTACCTCTTTTATTTCTACTTCTGACACTCGTGTCATAAATGGAGGAAGCTCTCTTGAGACCTAATGACATCAAATGAAAAAAACAAGTCAATTAAAAAGGACAAGAGCATTGTTAACAACAATGGCCTCAGGTTTGAAGACTAGTACATGTACATCCTAAAGTTAAAACCAAAACATATAGGAAAAGAAAAGTACCAGATCTCCTATCAACACTACAGTTTCTCCTCTCATAAAAAATAAACCCAAGTAGATATCACAGTACAAATTATCAACAATTACTCTATCATAGGCACCTTCAAGAACAATATTCCCTGCACAAAACGGGAAGTGTTAAATTAACCATCATTATCCACATGTAAGTTGTCTTACATCGGAGAAACAGAAGAGAATATGTTACTTTATAAACTTTAAGAGTAACTCTTACTACGACTAAGTGGTTTTAGCAGTGAACCTCTTGTGGGTTTGTATGTGGGTTAACTCTTTCCCTCCTTTTCGGGGTTGCCCAGACCCATTTAAATTGCTATCATGCTATGTTTGAGAATATTGATTTCATTTAAAAACATAGATTTGACTCAAATTTAGTGATTGATAAATAAAATATATTCTAATTTGGATTTGAGTTAAATTTACCAATGAATTATAAGTGGTTAAAGATAGGATTTGAAAACAATTTTCCCAGCCTTGTCATTCTTAAATTCTTCGTTAATGAATTCATAATTGAATTCAACAATGGAACACTTATTAAATCAACAATGGAACACTTATTTCCAAACACAACCTCAGAAAATCTATGAGTGATGGAGTATGAAAAAGACTAAAATGACTATAAAATTTGGATTGGATGCAATACCATGTTCATCAAAGGAACACAATGTCCCTAATAGCTTTCTACCATCCGTCGCCAAGACAAAAATCTTTTCTGCACAAGAATTTTGAGATATAAAATTAAATGACTAGATAGCTCTAGGAAACAATTACAATCAATTAAAATAAAACTTCTTAATCAATCACCGTGATTTGTAAATCACCACAAAAGACAAAAGAATAACAATAAAATAAAAAAAATCAAAATCAAAAATCAAAAAAGATAAAAAATATAACAAAATTTTCACCCTATTAAATCCTACCACATAAGAGTGATTTATTAACTTCACAAATAACTGTTATTTACTAAAACCTTCTCCAACTAAAATCATGGTGATGCTAAAATCAATGAGATGCTTAAATACCTCTTCCCTTTATTTCCCTCCAAATCTTTTCCCTTCATCATTTTCCTCCAATTTCTTCCATCCAAACATACCCTTATCAAAACAAAGGAATCCCTCCCTTTCTTTCCCTCCAAATCTTTCCCCCCTCATTTACCTCCAATTCTTTTCATCCAAACACACCCTTATATTATACTCCCTCCAACTCAAAATAATTGTCTACTTTTCTTTTTGGGTCAATTCACCCTAATTGGCCACTTTCTATTTTTTGCAAAGATTTTCTTACCTAAATACCTTATGTTCACAAGTAAAGACCATAATACCCTCACTTAAATACCCCAACTATTAGCTTTACATATAGAATTTAGAAAATGGGCCTGAGCAACCCAAACAAAAAGGATAAGAAGAGTCCACTCATAAACCCAAAGAAGATTCACTACTAAAACCAATTGGTAAAAGTAGGAGTTACTCCTTGAGTATATAAAGTGCAGGCGGTCTTGGGAGAGACCGTCTTATTCTAAGACGGCCTAATATTCCAGCCCATTGTATTTTCTCTCTTCTTTTTCATTTTCTGGACATTTTTCAATTTTACTCTTAAAGGTATCAATTTTGACTTTAAAGATATCAATTTCAATTTTGGTGGAAATTGATCAGTTTAACGCCACAATTAATCACTTATAGGTTCAAATTGAAATTTATTTTAATTGATGTGTTTAAGTACTCCTTTACGTTGAAATTGATACCTTTAAGGTCAAAAATGATACATTTAAGGTCCAAATTGAAAAATACCCAGAAAATGAAAAAAAAAACAAATAAATGGAATTTGGAGGGCAATGGGCCGGCCCAATTGTGGTCTTAGAATAAGACGGTCTTACGCAAGTTTTTGTGTATAAAGTGACGCATACTCTTCTCTTTCTCCCATGTGGGACAACTCACATGTGGTTAATACATGGACACTTCATCATTACAATTATTATAATCACTTAAAATACCCCAATTATTGTTATTTAAAATTTGTGTCAACCCAAACCCAAAGTGAACAGTTAATTTGAGTTGGAGGGAGTAGTTATGATCAGGCCAACAAGTAACCATACATGAACAACAGAACAGAGAAATTCTCCATTACATTTGATGTAATGATCCAGCAATCTTAATTAACAATGCATTATCACAAATTGTATCAAAAACCAACATTAAAAAGAGAAATCAGCTCTATAGGTATAAATTTATCCAAGAACCCAGAAAACCCATCAAATTCTCACTACTCAAAGTATCAAACAGTAAAATTAACCCAAGAACCCCAGAAAAGAATCAATAAGAATGATTAAAACAGAGCGTGAGAAAGAGGAATATTACTGTCAAGAAAGGCAGGAATTGAAGAACGAAAAAGATCTACAGAACGAACAGACGTCGAATTCCTATCCATTGAATTAAAGAATTCAATGATTTCTTCAAATTCTTGGGAAAAACACAAAAAATTATACCAAATTAATTCTCATTTCAAGTCGAAATCTTCAATGGCATTGACAATTGGAATCTTCAATGGAGTTTGGAAATTAGGTAGATGGTACTGTTTTATAGGACTTTTACCCTTATTGAGAAGGTAATTTATAACCGTTTTAAAAGTCTGTTATATTCGTTAAGACTTTTTTTTTTTTGGGAAATTTCATGACCAAAGGTTCTCGTCTCTAGGCGAGACAATTTCAAAACAAGAGGTGTAAATATTTTGATTTTCTAAACTGCAAATTTATCGAATATAATTACCAAATTTGTAAAAAATAAAATATTTAAAATCATTGTAACAACAATGGGAATAATAAAATGTAAATTTAATTATTAAATTAAGGTTTATTATTATTATAAGAACGCTTACATCGTTTTTGTTAGTATCGCCAATGAAAATCTTTTAATTTCACATCAAGTTGCACAAGATTCACTCAATAAGTAGTTTAACTCAAAGTAAAAGTGAGCTTCTATATTAATTCGGTTTAGAATTTTGGTTTTTAGTATGCTCAAACCTAATCCAAACCAAAATATTTCGATTTTGAAAATTTCAATTTAAAATCAAACCAAATTATAAAAAGTCCAGACCATATTTTTTATTCGATGTGGATTGGTTTGGATTTTGATTTTTATCTGAATAACTTTCACCCATGTTGGGATGTGTCACGTGTAATTGGTTTATATAACATTTGTGTTAATTTCTCAAATTTATTTCTAATTAATTCTAAACTCACTTATTTATTTATTCAGCTGGTCTTGGGCGAAACCGTCTCAAAGTGAGACAAGAGTGGGCCGACCCAATTCGCGCTCCTTACATGCTTTCTCTCTTCAATTTTAGTCTTTGAGAGACGTAACTCAAGCCCAACTCATTAAAAATTAATGCTTACTTACCGTATTCTTAATGCCTACTTACATTATCCTTAATGCTTACTTACCGTATCCTTAATGCCTACTTTTAATATCTTAAATGTCTACTTACATCATTCTTAATGCCTACTCACAACATTTTAAAAAATATATCATAAACTGACTCAATTAGAGATGGTCTCTCAAATACTGTCACTCACAATAGTTTGTAAAAACTTTTTTATGATAAAAGTTTCATCATCATGGAAATGACACGATACATTTATAGAAAATTTACACTACTAATCATTCTCACTGTCACCATCAAATATCAATAATCAAACCAGCCGTTAGAAATTAATATTTGTCATGTGAATAACAAAAACAAGGCTCTAGTAAAGAGTTTGATGGAAGAAATATAATAATAATTGATTGCATTTTGCATAATATTGGAATCTTCAATACAAATAATGTTGATGAACACCTTATTGGCTCTTAGCATATAAACAACAATCTTCATGGTCAATGATGCTTCAAAATGGAGATGGCATGACCATTTTTCATCTCAGCATAAGAATGGGAACTTAAAAAAACTTTAGTTGGCCTTTCTTTTGGGCTTTTGGCATATGGTTTCTTTGTACTGAATCAATGAGATACACAAGAAGATACACAACAAGCGATCAGTTCTACTGAATTTGCAGCATTTGTTATAAAAAACTCTCACATTAAAAAACAAATATTGCAAATTCAATAGAACAAAGGAATATCGAGTTATATATACTCAAATCTCTAGTACAATATCTGCAAGAAAAGAAAAGAAAAGAATTATAATCAATTATTATAATATTCATCTCTGAAACGTGTTTTCAACATTAGTTTCTTTATTCACTCAAACTAACTTTGAAGAATAGGACTTGTATGAGATCATCTATGTCCTGAAAAAAGCCTATTTAAAAAAATTAATTAAGCAAATGAAGAACGATTTTTTTTTCCAATTTCTTTAACATGTTCGATCAGCCCGTATTATGCTGACTAAATGAGACGGTCTTATGTACTTGTCAACTTTGAAATGGTTAAATTTGACAATGCTATCAAAAAATTAAAATACATTTTTTGAGAGGTTGTGTTATACAAAACTTTCTAGATGATAAACTATACAATTCATTTAGGATTAGAATTATATGAGATTGTGTTTGATAATATGTATTTCATTTCATATTAGAGAATGATAAGATTTGACAAATTATTTTTAAACTCTCAACTTTAACTATTTTTAATCTAAAATATTTTTTTATTAATTAAATACTAAATTTGATTAAATTTTCTAGATTTCAAAATGAAATCAAAATTCTCAAACGTGGCATAAATATAATTTTAGACTTTTTGTATAAAATATTATCGTTGATCACTAAACCTTTCAAAATGATAGGTTGGATTAGACACGAATAAAGTTGTGTTTGAAAATGTATAATTCATTTTAAAATGTAGTAATAAATGAAGATTTTGAGAATAATAAGATTTGAAAAATTATTTTCAAATTCTCAATTTCAACGAATAATAAATAATGGTGGAACCCACTCAAAATTAAATATAAGCTATTTTAAGTACCAACCACTAAATAGACGAGATTATTAAAACTCCCTCCTATTCTTCTATTAGTCCTATTTACTTTTGGGTTACTATTCACTTATCACTCTCAATATGTATTTTATTCTTAATCTATAAGTTAAAACATAGTCAAATTAGATCTTGTTTGATTTATCTCAACGCAAAGATTATTAATATCAAATTTTTATAATTTCTATTTCAGCATAATTAAAGATATCAAGAGTTAAAATAAAATTGCATCGACAGATGTAAAAAAAGTAAATGAGACTAATAGGTCGGATAAGACATAATATATAATATATGATTATTTACTTACATTCAGTATCAGTTTTGTCCCATTTGATAGTGTTATTTCCTTGAGTGTCAAAATCATCTTCATCTTCATAGTTGGTGATGCTTCCAATTTGTCCACTTCCCAAGTATTTCTTCCCTCTTTTTATTGTTGGGCATGATGAATTATGGGGATGTATCTTCTTCCTAAGTAATGCTCTCAACATCTATTTCATACATACAACATTAAGGATTATCAATTGTCTTAAACATTCCACTAATCATTTTATTTATTTTTAACAAAATAAAATTTAATGGTACAGATATTTATAGTTCTTTGATATATAATGAATTATATATTATAAAATACACAAAATCTTACTTGAGACCGTTTTTTGTAAAGACGGCTCTCAAAAGCTCAGTCCAATTCTAAAAATATATTGTTACAACTCTAAATATAGATTTGGGCTGGACTTTTGAGAGTCATCTTTACAAAAGACGGTCTCTCAAGAGAACATCTGTATAAAATATATACTAAAATGACTTAAAGACTTATTTTCCATTGCTAATATGTTTTTGATAAGATTTTTGGCAAATTGTAGCTAAAAACTTAGGCAGCTAGTCTCTTGAGAGACCGTCTTTCTGAGAGACGTATTTCAAGCCCAGCCCATCAAAGATTAATGCCTATACTTACCGTATTTTTAATGCGTAGTTATATTATCCTTGATGCTTACTTACCGTATCCTTTATGCTATTTTCAATATATTAAATGCATATTTACATAATTCTTAATGCCTACCTACAATATTTTAAAAAATATATAATAGACCGGTCCAATTAGAAATGATCTCACCGTCTCTCACAAGAATTTGTTAAACTTTATATGTATTCCAAGTTTTTAACCCTTCTAATTAGGTAGTCGGATCAAGCGAAAAGAACTAAAATTGTGAAATTTGAAAATCAGTTTAAGGATACATATATTAAACACAAATTCTTACTTGAGACCGTTTATACAATAGACGTCTCAAGTTTGGGCTGACCCAATTTATAATTTTTTTTTTAAAAAAGCTGATTTAGTTATTTTGTAAGTTAAAAGGGAGATATGGGTTGGGCTCTTGAAAAGCGTCTATACTATAGACGGTCTCTCAAGAGAGGACCTGTATATTAAACTAAGCATATCTAGTTTAGAGGGGTTGCGTTTTTTTTTTTTTTTTGAATTCAAAGGGGTTGCTTTTTTGTGAGCTACAATATTTGTATTTTATTTTATTAGTATTAATAATGTATTATTAAGATATTGTAACTGAGAAATCAGGCAATCCCTTTTAGCTAAACATGCACCCTGATATATTAATTATATACACTTTAAAATTAGTTTTTTAGTTTTTACTACTTTAATTTAACACAAAAACTTAAAATTGGTACATTTTAGATCAAAGTTGATACCTTTAAGGGTATTATTTTGATCTTAAGGGTATCAATTTTGAAAATTGGTATCTTTTAGGTCAAAATTGATACCTTTAAGATCAAAATCAAAATCAAAAAATGTTCAGAAAATGAAAAAAATGTCAAGGTTGTTAAACGCGCGAATTGAGCCGGTCCAAATTGACGGTCTCATTGTGAGATCGTCTCGTCCAAAACCAACCGTTAATTTAATAGATTTTCACAAAAGAATTGGGTCTTGCATTGTTTATTTGAAAGCAAGTATCACTTTCTCAGATAAAGTCATAAATCCATTTTTCATATAGCTTCTCTATTCTCTTAACCTACCTTGCAATCTTATACAAAAAAGTTTTTACTTGATCAAAAACTTGCTAATTAATTACTATGTAAAATGTATCTTCAAAAAAAATTACTATGTAAAATGTATCTAATGCTTATATGATTGATAATTTATGAAGACAAAAGAAAAAAATCACTTATTTATTGTTATGGACATGTCATGGTGAGATGATATATATTGGGCTAAAATCTAGAAAAATAAATTTTTTAATAGTTTTAAGAAACACAAATTCTTGCTATAGACGGTCTATAGCATAGACGGGCGTAATGGTCCAGCCCATTTTTACACTTTTAAAAAAAACAACTGAAATTTCCATTGGGCTGGGCTACTGAGAGTGTCGTCTATGCCATAGACGGTTTCTCAGGAGACCTTCTAAGAAAGAAATTAATGTAAATCAGTTAACAATTATCTTTTTTTAAAAAAAAAAACCTTTTTTAACACATCTCATAATAACACGATCTCATACAAAACGAGCTCAATGAAAGTTAATAGTTAGCTAGTCTCAATAATGATTACCTTGCTCAATCTTGTCTTAGGAAGTTCCGAAATAGTTGGATCTCTAAGACTATATGTTGGTCTTAACCCATCAATTGATCCACAAATAAACATTTTCTTAAGTAAAAAAGACAATGATTTCTTATTTACCATTGCTTTTTTACCATAGTTTTCCAAGTAAATCTTATCTTTAGCTTTGTTGTTTGGCACAATTGTGCTTAAATGTTGATCATCATCATCATCCCATTCTTCTTCTTCTTCTTTTTCCTCCTTAATTGACGTCGATTCTTCTTCTTCTTTTTCCTCCTTAATTGACGTCGATTCTTCTTCTTCCTCCTCTTTAATTGACGTCGACGATCGAGTATTTGAGGACATTAATGCATTTAGCTCCTTTTGAAGCTCTTTAACTTCTTCCAATGTGAAATCTAATATGGGATTTTGAGATGGAAGAGATTTTTCATTTTGATCATCTTTTATATTATCCTCTTTTAATGGTTTTATAAAGAGAGTCCCAATTGAAAGGAACCCTTGTGGCCAATCACTGAACTCCTCTTTCTGATCTGCTCCAAATTGTGCTGTTTGATCTACATTCATAAATTTATATTAATTTCTTAATAAGAATATTCAAAAAAAAGGAAAAATTGACATTAATAATTCAACTTTTTGCTCATCCGCTATGAATAATACAACCTTTTGATTATTTTTTAATAATCCAATGTATGCCCTTAGTTCGCTGTCAATAATCCAATCTTTATTTTAGTTTGCTAGCAGCATATCTATTATTACCTATTATTTATTAGTAAAAGGGTATGTTGTGGGAAAATTTTTTACAAAGGTTGGATTATTAGAAAATAATCCAAATGTGGAATTATTCATAGCGGATCAGTGAAATGTTATTATTAATGTCAATTTTTCCAAAAAAATATGAGATGATTTGGTTGTTGATACTATAAATGGTAGAAATGGGTTATTAGGAATGTTTTATAGGTAAATTTTCATTAAATACACCGTTGATACACGATGTGAGATTTTGTTATAAAAAAGATTTTACAAATTCTTAAATGAGATGGTGTCACGGTGACCCGGTAAGTCATCTCTGCTCCATTGTACACTTACTAAAAGTGATCAATTACATCTTTAAAATGATTACATTTTCTAGTTTTAGATTGATCGTTTATAATCTTAAAGTGATCACATATAATCTTAAAATGATCAATTAGAAATATGGATTCATTATATATAAGCTCGTCTCATGGTGAGACTGCCTCATACAAAATTCGCTTTAAAGTTTTCTTCACTGTATGACACTAAAATATTAGAATAAATTTTGTGAAGAAAATAAAATAATTCATGAAGTAGAATAAACATAACCATCAAACTTATCAAGAAATTTTCTTACAAAAACGACATTAACTTTACATAATCATTACCACCATTTAATATCGACCATTAAATCGCCCTATATCTAAAGAATCTAGTAAGTTTTTTGAAAAATTAAACAATGCAATAAAGAAGTATATGTTCTAGGACCACCTTGATTCTCCATTGAAGAAAGAGGGAAAAGGGTACATTTTATACTTCTATATGACAAAGAAAAAAACTCACTTTTATTAGATGCATATATGTTTGTATTGTTGCTGATGCTTTGTCTCCCATTGAGCTTGTTGTTCACCCAGCTGAATAACTGCACAAATACATATTTCAGATGAAATTTATACAAAAGAATTTTATTAAAAAACAAATCTAATCTAACCAAAGAGTTGGGTTCTATGGGGTGTTTTTGGGTTATTTTTGACTTGTTAGTCGATCAAAAAGCTAAATAAGTCTTTGATAATGACTTTTCAGCCAATTGAGACGTAATATTATTTTAAGTAAAAAATAAAAAATTGCTCGGCATGACTTTTTTGTTAGCTTATAACTTATGGCTCAATGGATAGAGCATCTGCATGTGGAGCAGAAGATTTGGGGTTCGATCTCTACTGGGCGCAGGTATCGGTTGGGGGTTTCTTGACTGCGCGCATCTCTCTTTAGTCCCTCATTGGGGAAACGAGCATGATTTGTCTGCATCTTTCAGGAAAAAGAAAATTCTTACCCGAACCCTGCCTTATGCGGGATAGTATGAGTGTCCTTTACTTTTATCTAACACTAATACTTAATTTTACTAAATATGTTTTAAACAATCGACTTATTTAATCAGCTTTAAAGCCAATAAAAACAAATTTAATCCATTACATCAACTAAAAAATCAGCAACCATCAACCAACAACGAACGACCAACGATGATTTACCAAAACGTCAATATAATCATTTTCAACAAGATATCTTGCAAGTGTACCTAATTGGATCAACATAACAAATGATTAGGTAAAAGTTGATGATAAAAGTAGGTAGTATGACATACCTTCATTAGGATAAAAGAAGAATGAACAAAAAGTAGTAGATTTGTGGGAAGTGGGCTTATAGAAACTAAGTGATAGATAACACTTGAGTTTCACAAGCAAATGGAAAAAAGTAGGACAATGTTATATAGATGTGAGCTTCATCACAAATTCCTCAGCCAAATCACTACTTGCTTATTTGGTTCAAGTTCCTAAGTGCTAGTGTGCTACATTTTGTCGCTTTCCACCTTATTATTTCTAGTTTTCCCTTTCTTTTATATTATCGGAAAATTTGCTCAAAATAATCTATCACCTGTTGGCAAAAAATAATCTCAACTATTAATTATTTTTTAATAATCCCAACTATTCTCATAATTTATTGAAAACGTACCCAGTACCCACCCCCATGTTACCGGCTGAAACTGATAAGTTTTTCACTTTTTTTTCTTTTTTCTTTTTACTTAATTGTTCAAAATAACGCTTCCCCATCATCTATTAATCAAAATGGAAAGAAAAAAGTGGAATATTCGTCCCTGGGCTACTTACTTAATTGTTCATAGGGTTAGCAGGTCGGGTTAACTTTTGCCAACCCCTACAACTAAATCAGCCAAGTTCATTTGCTATTCTTTATTATAAAATTATTAGATTTTTAACATATTTTAAGTGATGTTACTTTTCTACCTAAACCACTGTAACAACGCGAAACCAACCAACTTAAACTTTAATTTATTTCATACTATATTATCTTTATTTTAAATTTTCTGTTATTTACTTTTATAGCTTTATAAATAAACACAATATAGATTATCAAAATAATTCAAACCAAATAAGTCTTTATTTAATCTAATAGTTTTGATATACAAAAAAAAAAAGATTTTCAAAACGATAACGAAATACATTATTAGTTAAATATGATAATTTTATTTTAAAATGGTAATCAAGGATCTTAAAATCGTAGGTGTTACAATCTTCCCCAGTTCAAAAAGTTTCGTCCTCGAAACTTAAAAGAAAAAGCTTTAGTGTAAAACAAATTACATACTATTATTAGATAAAGCAATTCTCAAATCCCATTCAAAATCAAAATATGAAATAAAAAGGTCTAATATTGCTTATTCAAAATGCTTATTGCACCCCATAATCCGCCACGATTTTAAAACAATTCTACAATAACTTGATTTCTAGTTTCAAAGATTAGAGTAAATGTTGATCAGGTCTTCACTCTAATTTCAGTTCTATTATCAAGGGTAAAACATTCCCAAGAGGAAAAATCTTTGCTCCAAACCTGAAAAAGATTTTCTTTAAAATGGTAAAGAATTTTCTTAAAATGATATAGTTAACCCTGTTTTTTTTTGGTAAATTGAAATCCTCAGTTTCTTTGCAATGCAATTTTCTCATCCTTCAACAGTTGTGCACTTGACTTTCTCCCTTCATAAAATTTCATATGACAAAGCTTTGTAAGCATTTAGTTGAATTCAATTATGACCCATAAGTTTTTCTTTGATTCCTTATTTCTGATACATACTCAAGCACACTCAAGCTCGTTTCATTTTCATCAATATTTTTGGAAAGAAACTTTGTTCACCAATCAAACTCGACATATTACTCATAACCTCTTAGCACATCATATAGTCTATTATCTTTCAAATCAAACATTCTCCACACAATCACAAATGTAAAATTCTTAAAAGATCCCAATCGATTATTTTCAAACAATAAACATTTAGTTCCTTATACTCCACAATTTTGTTTTATCGATAATTTTTATCAGTCAATCTTTGAGTAAGCAATGCATTCCCACAAATCCATTATCACTCAACATCTAAAACATTTATCTAAGCATATCCATACTCTATTATCCCCATACCATAAATGTTTACATCAACACCTTTAAACATTTACTTTTATACAAATTCTTTACTAACAAATAATTATAACTCTAACTCTAACTGAATTTAAAACCTTAAAGTCCTCAATGCTCGGATATGAAGATCCGTGCGAACCCAAAGTCGAACAAGCTCTGATATTAAGTGTAACAACCCGAAACCAACCAGCTTAAACTTTAATTTATTCATACTATATTATCTTTATTTTAAGTTTTCTGTTATTTACTTTTATAGTTTTATAAATAAACACAATATAGATTATCAAAATAATTCAAACCAAATAAGTCTTTATTTAATAGTTTTGATATAAATAAAAAATTTCAAAACGATAACGAAATACATTATTAGTTAAATATGATAATTTATTTTAAAATGGTAATCAAGGATCTTAAAATCGTAGGTTTTACAACCACCCCTTACATTCGTCCATGGGCTACATAAATCATACCCTAGGGGCTAGACTAATGAGAAGAATCAATTTCATCATCATTACACCCAATGTATTTCGTTCTAGAAACTATAATTAGAGTCTGAAAAGGAAATAAAGACGACGACTCATAAAGAAGAATACGACCTCCCACAAGTCAGAAGATTCTATTTGCATATCCTAAAAGAAAGTTCACCAAGCCAGCAAATCAAAGCAAAATATGACTCTAGTTTCTACAACCTATTTTCAGAAAGCTATAAAAGCTAGCTAGCAAGGATTTGCTAATTTTCTTTGTTGTGATGTGATGAAACTATTTTTAGAGCTAGGTGAAGAGTAAAAAGACAAGCAGAAAGAGCTTAAAGAGATAAAATAAATTCTCGGACTTTGATGTGATAATCAACCTAATTTATGGTGTAGCTAGAGTATGGACACTTCACACTAGACAGATAAAAAGGTAGAAACTTATACTATTCAACAGCTCATGGGTCATGGCCATATGGGGACTTACTTTAAATTTAAGGGTGCCCCATGCTGCATTATCATCAAATTACCCTACTTTCAATGACCCACCTTCACCTTGTGATGATAAAGACATGGGAATACATACATTTGTTTAAAACAGATCCGATGATCCGATAGACACCCGACTTTATAACCGAACCCGATTTGACTCGACTTAAAAATGGATCTACAATTATGTAAAAACCAATGTGAACACAAAACCCGATTTTGAACCGACCCGAAACACCTGACCCGAAATCAACTCGATGACCCGAATGAACACCTCTAATTATACATAATATAGAGTAGTAGTTAACAACTTTGTTACTCGAACTTTTCATTTTGTTTTCGAACTTTTCATTTTGTTTTACGAACCTGTGTCTGATACTTGATCCTCGGATATTGGTATGTGTTAAAGTATATAACATATTATGAGGCCTCAACCATCAGCTTAACCTTTTGGTTGAGTTGGTTCCTTGACATAGTATCAGAAGCCAATGTGACAAGAGGTTATGAGTTCGACTATCAATCACCCTTCATTTAAAGTGGAATATTTAACACCTATGTACATTCATACTTCTAGCCCAATGGGCTCTCGTGTGAGGTGGTGTGTAATGTGTTAGATTATATAACATATATCCTGGTGCCTCAACTATCAGCTTAAGCTTTTGGTTGAGTTGGTTCCTTGACAGTATGACACTTAGACGCTTCATTTTAGGCGTAAAATTGAATATTTAGATGTATTTCTACACTTATACACATACCATTATCCAACATCAGTACCCGAGTCAGCGATTGCATCCAATTCTCTTGGAAACTTTGAGGAAAGTGTGTGTAGTTCTAGTTGTTAGGAATGGCCCTTCTAGTTTTGTAGCAATTGCATCCAAGGTTCCAGGAAACCTTGAGGAAATTTCAAAGCATTATATGCTTATTTTTAATTGTGCGAATAGGAAAAGCGTGATTAGTAAACGAATCATTAAGAGAATAATACCAAAAATATATCAACAACTATTAAATTACACAAATCTATGTTGGGCTAAGGGTTTAAATTTGTTGATAAATACTGATGACTGATGAGACTTGTAATTGTTATAAGACCCTTATCTACCAAGATCAACAATAACTCATACACGATAAGTTGGTCTAGAGGGTTGCGGACTATCTTTGATGTCTAAACTTGTATGGTAGAAAAGGTCATAGGTCGGGTCCGGCTACACTCTGACCAAGACCCATTGATTTTTAGTGGACTTATATTTGGATTCAGATCAATTAATTAATCTAATATCATTTCATTTAATCATAATAAAAAAGATACGAATATCAAAAAATATTTCAAAAAATTATATGAGTAATTTTACACAAATAAAACAAATAAAAACCATACAAAAATCAAATAACAAACATGTATAACTTAAATAAAATAAAATATCAAAAACAACAAAAGATTTATTTTCACGTACAATTTTAAAGAAAATTAATAATCATACATGTACAATTTAAAAAAAATACAATGTCAAATAGATTAGAAATATACCTTTCTACGAAACCGAGCTTTTTGGCGTTTGTTCACAAACAAAAACTACGAAATGTGGTTGAGTTTTATTGCGTTTGGCGTATCAAACACTAACATTTACCTGATTATATAGGCAAAACACAAAAAGTATGCGATAATTTATGCGACAAACAAATAATTTTGAAAATTCAACAGTGCATTTTTTTCCCGCTAAGGTTTTAGGCGCCAAACTTGGCGACAATAATGCTTTAGGCGACAAAACAGGCGACAAATGCCTTTTGTCCCCAGCTAGGGACAAGGGTTTTTGTCGCCTAACATCTCTGTTCAGAATTTCGTTTTGTCGCCAAACGTGTTTGTTTTTGTAGTGTCTATAGGGCATGAAAATTTTAGATCTGAACCCAGACACGTCGATCCAACGAGTCTAGGGTTTGAAATTTTTATAAGTACCAAAATGAGTTCATCTATTGTATATAAGTCTAAATTCAGTCCAACTAAATCTAGAAATAGATTCAAAAAGAATTTAAAATTGATTTTTGATTGTGTAACAGTTGGCTTTTATGAAAAAGTTTGGTAAAAATTATAAAAAAGTTTGGTAAAAATTATTTATTAACTGTTGGTTGTTAATTAGATAGATAGTTGGCTAAAAGCCAATTAATTAATTAAACCAATAAAAAAGCCTCAAACAGTAGTTTTTTAGTGTTGACTTTTAAGGCAGCTGAATGCCGACTTAAAAGTCAATTACCAAACATTTTTATTGGTTATTCAACGAATAAAAAAAAAACCAAATAAAAAACCAACAAAAACGCCATTTACCAAATAACCCTATATGAAAGTATGACTCCCAGACAATAAAAGTCTCAATCCAAACACATATAAATATAATCGGTGAATACTAAATAGTGAAATTATTTCTCTTATCTTCCACCGATCGAACTCGAGTCAATTTCTCATTCCAATGTTCAAAATGAGTTTTATTTTTACTTTTATGTTCACTTTTTATTTTTAAATATTATAATTTACTTCCTTTATTCTCTAATGTTATTCTCATTTAAAATATTTTAACCTAAGTAGAGGAAAATTTGATTAATGTTTTTGACACATATTTAGAAGATAAGATATATCCATGCCAAATCTAGTTAAATTCTTCTTAATATATAATTTTTAATCAGGCATTTTTTATAATTTTTATTATGTATTTTTAGAGATATTGAAATTTAAATTTTACTTTTAAAACTGCAAAAAAAAAAAATAAAAAAAAAACTACTTTTTCTAATAATAAACTCATAACTCTCCGTATCACAACCAATTGCAGCTAAATAAGTAAAACAACGAGATAACTGGCATAACAAAATCACATGGATGTTTAATTGTTGATCCTCTAATTGGGACAGGGATGGCATGGAAATACTCCCTAGTTTAGTAGGATTAAATTAATACTTTTTTTTATCCATATTTCCACAAAATTAATTTTTACACTATTTATTATTCTATGATAATTTACATACTTCGGCTATTATATGAGATAAAAATATAGTTATATGACATCTTATTTTATTCGTCTTGTCGCATAATTTCATAATATCAAATTTATATAATTTTTAGTTCAACTAATCTCTTGAGAGACCTTCTCATTGAGAGACGTATCTTAAGTCCAATTCATTAAAGATTAATGCATACTTAACGTATTTATAATGTCTACTTACATTATCCTCAATGCTTACTTACCGTGTCCTTAATGTCTACTTTCAATATCTTAAATGTCTACTTGCTTCATTCATAATCTACTTACAAATTACAATCATATAATGGGCCAGCCCAATTAGAAATGGTCTCTCAAAAAGACCGTCTCTCGCAAGAATTTGCGTTTTTCGTTATGTATAATATAACACACAAATTCTTGTAAGAGACAGTCTTTTTGAGAGACCATCTCTAATTAGGCCGGCCCATTATATATATTTCAAAATATTATATGTAGATATTTAGAATGATGTAAGTAGACATTTAAGATATTAAAAGTAGGGATTAATGATACAATAAGTAAGCATTAAGGATAATATAAGTAGACATTAAGAATACGGTTAGTAGACATTAATCTTTAATGGGCTGGGCAAGTCTTTCAAAGAGACGATCTCTCATGAGAATAGCTGAATATAACAAACGCATTAAAATGTAGAAAAATATATTTAGAACAAGAAATTAAATTAAATCATCATCATCATCATACAATATACTCCCTCCACCCCCTTCTTATTGTCCACTTTCTAGTGGGCACGCAAATTAAGAAAAATGGTAGTAGGGTATTTTAAGTGATTATAATAATTGTAAAGGTGGTAGTTGGGGTATTTAAGTGATTATAATAATTGAAAAGGTGGTAGGTGGGATATTTTAAATAATATAAGTTGGGGTAATTGAGGGTATTTAGGTAAAAAATCTTTGCCAAAAATAGAAAGTGGACAATTGGAGTGAACTGACCAAATAAGGAAAGTGGACAATAAAAAAGAAACGGAGGAAATATTAATTTATAAACTTTTATGTCATTTGTCGTTCTATAGTCGCATTTGTTCTAAGTGTCACTTTTATAAGCATTTGTGTTATTTGTCACTTCATATAAGCATTTAGTCCAAGTGTCACTTCATAATATGTATGTATATATTCTTGCATTTCCAACTTAAATAAATTGAAACTTTTCTACTCATCTATTTAATCAAACAATAATAATCCATCAACTACTTAATAGACGACCTTATGTATATTGCATTTTAATAATTATTATATATATATATATATATGCGCATTTTAATAATTATTTAATAAATATTGCTTAATAAATTGAAGGAAAAATTATATAAAACCACCTAATCTATACACTCTTTTTTAAAAAACCACCTTATATAATGCATTTCTTTGCAAAAACAACCTTACATAATGCATTTCTTTGCAAAAGACTACCTGGTCAAACGTTGAACATGGCGGTCAACTGACAAAATAGAGTAACAAGTAGTCTTTTGCAAAAAAAATATATTAAGTAAGGTAGTTTTTTGCAAAAAAATTTATATAAAATAATTTTTTAAAAAATAGTATAGATTAGGTGGTTTTATATAATTTTTCGTAAGTTGAATGAAAAACATGACATAATCCTAATACATCTAAATAAATAGAAGAAAAAGGAGAATAAAGGGAAGCCAAGTGTCAAAGGACAGCACTGTTGATGGATTCTTAAAAGCAACACGTGTGTCCAAGGATTAGCCTTGCTTTATAATGCCGTACAACTTGCTTAGGTTGTCTGTCTTATCGCTACAATTTTGGACACAAACACCATTTTATTCTCCATCACCCCATAACTTTCATTTTTTTAAGGAAAAATACCTCTTCTTATTGCTATCCAATTCGCTTTATTTTTCATTTTAGTATGTATTTTTAAATTTGATTACATTTTTTTTCTACATTTTTTTTATATTCCTATCAGTATAATCTACTAAGAGATGTTTAAAACAGATTTAATAATATCTCAAAAAAAAAACAGATTTAATAATATAAAATTTATCAAGTAACTGAATTTGATTTAACCTGACATTAAAAACAGATTAGCAATTAAATTTAAATCGACTCAAAACATTTATTCTAAAATCGACTTGATAATCCAAATAATACATGAAGTAAGTTTTCACAACTTCTCTATATGTAAGAGTAATTATAGGTGAACTAAGTTTTCATTTAAAAAATTTATATTTCAAATGATAACATATGAAACAAAATAAGAGTGCGTAAAAATATCTGATCTGCAATATCCGATATCTAATTTCAAAAATCGAGTGATATATCCAATTTTTGAAAATTAGATTTAATTTTAGTTTATTAGTTTTTCATTTTGTTTCACTTTGTCTTTTTTGTTGCATAAATCTCTCATTTTAAGGATCGTTTTCGAGTCGAGGAATTCTTTGATGGTTTGGCTGCATCCTTCTTTATAGGTACGTGTTGCAGTCTTCCTTCCCTCTCCCCATACTTTGGTCATAGTTATTAGTTTCTATGAGCGAGATACACTGAGTACTATAATGATGATGATGATTTTAGTTTCAATGTTTTTGTATCATGAGTTATCATCTTCATCATACCCAGTGTATCTTGCCCATATGGTCAGGGTCTAAGGATCATGCGACAACTTATACCCATAAAGGAGCATGCGACCAAAGAGTCTTTCGGCTCGAAATTGATCCTTAGAATGACAGGTCCCTACAACGAAGAGCAGTGAGTGACACTGAAACTGCCAGCTTGCATCTAAATATACAAGCTTGATCCTTAAACATAACAAGTTAGGAATAAATAAAATACATATTAATAAATAAAAATAACTAGGTAAAATACGAGCAAAAGTATAATATGTAAAAGGCAAAGACAAAAACTAGAATGGGGAACAGTGGTCTAATACATGGATGAGGCTCCTCCAAATATCTGAGAGGTCTAGTTCATGCAAGTTATTTTTTATTTGTCCCTACTCCCTCCCACGTTCTCTTTGATCTTCCTTGACTTCTCTTACCCTAGACGGAATCTTGTGTGATAAGCAGGCAATGAGTGTTCGAACCTTCCTTAATGCAAGTACTAAGCAAGTCAACTACCTTTCAATTGTCACAATGATGCTTTCATTCCTTTTCACGGGGGCGTCAAAAGTCATTCTTTATACATGCTCAAACCATATCAATCTATTTTCACACATCTTTGAAAAAATAAGGGCAACCCTTAGTTTCTGTCTAAACTCTTGGTTCTTAATTCTATCCATCATTGTGTTGCCGCACATCCACCTCAGTATATACATTTTTCTAACTTCCATCTTACGTTTAAAATTCTTCTTTACGGGCCAACATTTGATCCCTTATGTACAACAAAGCAGATGTGATTGAAACTTGGTAAAATTTACCTTTTAACCTACTTGAAAACTTCCTAATCAATAGTACTCGTGGCTGTTCGATACTTGAGCTGACCCGCTTATATTCGATTAGTAACATCTCTATCGATTTCCCGTTACTCTGAACAATAAATCTACATCTCAATCTATTTTCATGAGTTAATTTTTTTAATATTTTAGTTTTTAAGTTTTTTAGTTTCAAAAGTCGGGTAATCTGTTCAATTTTCGCAAAAATATCCGAATATATAGTTTTTCATTTTTTATTTTTATTTTTTATATATATAACGTTTTATGAAAAATTATATAAATATTGTGCACTCTACTCAATATTCCTTCATTTTTCTTCTTAAATCACATGCACAATATTTTAGGGGGATTAAATTCATAAAGGTGGATACGTAGTCAAGGGCGATGCTCCTCGCCCTCCTTATTGTAAATGCAATTCTTTGAATTTTTAGCTTGGGTCTCCTTATACTAATATATGATATATAATTTAAACAGTGTAAAAATATAACAAAAATCAATTTAGTTCAATATTTGGAGAAATACATTTGCAATCTAAGGTTAGGGGAACCAATTCTAATGTAAACAACTATTTTTTTTAAATAAACTAATAACTTTACATTATAATATCATTACTTTTTATATTTCATAATTTTACATTTATTTTTTTAGTGTGTGTTTATATTTTTGCTATCTTAATTTTAATAACATTTTTTGAAGGCTTACTAGGCGAATAATAGAGTCAAAAACACCTTGATTTTTATCAAAAAGGGTTATTATAGATAAGCTTCAACTCTAGTTGTTGAATATAATATTTTTGTGATAATTTAAGTTCATAATTAAAAATTATGAAAAGTTAATATAAATAATTTTTGCATTGAGACGAATGAAACAAGGTCCTAATTGGTTATGTTTTAACTTATAGATTAATAATATAATTACAAATTAAGAGTAAGGAATGAATAGTGTCCAAAAAGCAAATGGGACATTACTATTAAATTGGAGGGAGTAGTAAATACACTACAACCAATTTAGCCTACACTACAACAAATTTAGCCTTTTGCGACATTGGATTTAGTGGCATTAAAATAATGTCACTGATTAATTCATATTTTTAGTGTAATAATTATTAGTTTTTATTTTAAGTTCCACCATAAAGTGATTTAGCGACACTTAATTTGGTCTTTAGTGGCATATGTAATTGTCACTATAGTGTAACACCCCTGAATTTCCGACCCCCTCTACGAAACCGTAACCGCAAGGTACGGGAGGAAATTCGGGTGTTACAAAAAAAATATATAAAAAAAAAAATAAAATTCATCGATCGCAATAATGTACAAACAATCTCATTTGAATCTAACCATGTATAATGTATATAATCATTGTTGTTCTGGTTTCATCATCAAAGTAAACTAACTTAACAAAATTTTCAAGTTTCCACCTTTATGTTTACATAGATCACGACTTTTTGCACAAATTAAAATGTGTAATAACAAGATTTCTAAGTATCATTTAAGGTTCAATACTACCATCGACAATAATTGTAAAATCATACGCATAACCATGTAACTTACATTAGCAATAATATTAAAGATGCACGAACATGTAAAATGCACCTAACCCAAATCTACCCATACTCACATGGAAATTTTTGTTGTAACGTTTCAAGTGAAAACACACGTGTTTCAAAGCGAGAACCACTGCTCGTAACCACAGAACACCCACGAATTTCCACCCTCTCTAGAAACCGTACCGCAAGATGGAGAAATCGGTGTTACAAAAAAGAAAAGAGAGATAAATAAATAAATAAATAAACGAATAGAAATTTCGGCAGCATCTCCCCTAAAATTGGGCGCCCAGGTAGAAAGACAAACATCGTATGTAAACAGAAAGCATAAAGGCATCGATGACACAAAATATATCACAGCGGATCGTCTCATCGCCAGTTTCTCCAAACTATCTACAAAACATGGATCGTGGTTCCCATGTAACACTTGAGTTTTCAAATAGGGAAACAAAAGAATATCTGACTAAAAAGTTTGCTGGAAATTAAGTTCTACAAAAGAGAGGTCAAATGCCTCAAGCCCCAAAACATAGCCAGACTAAGAGGAACGAACTACATATTAATTTCACAAGTGAATCCATTGTACAATCCAGTACACGCACTCATCGCTCCCCCCAAAATGCAATGCAAAAGATCGTTGTCACCTGCTAGGTCCGTCTATGATCACCTCGTGCATTCAACGTAAGACAACGATATCAAACGTATCATCACAGGACCACCATAGAAAGAGCCATATCAAATAAGTCAAACATGTACACGTCAGTAACTAACATAATATCAAATTAAGGCATAATTAACATTAACAAAGTATAACACAATGTAAAAGTGATTTCACCATGCGCCAAGTACTACTCATTACCCCTAAACATTGTATCCTACTAATCAATGCCGATCCTATTCTCTTCAATCCTTTGACTTCATAACTTCTTGGTATCACGTGCACCAAATCTTAACCGTTTCCAATTATATATGTATGTGACTAGAGGTCACCATTTTGGGTTTGCAAGACCCACATGGCAACACCTCAACCAAGGGCGTGCGACGCATCGGCCCAATGGTAAAGTATCTGAACATACCCCGTCGCATGACCATATAATGATGATCCTACCTCCGGGAACTAAAGCCACTGGGGTACCAAACCAGTGGAGCCAACATACCTAACGTATGTGACTAGAGGCCACCATAGAGTTTGCAAGACCCACATGGCAACACCTCAACCAAGGGCGGTGACGGGCCATACCGGCGCCCAATGGTAAAGTATGAACATACCCCCGTACGGCGACCCTTTATAGATGGTCCTACCTCCGGGAACTAAACCCACTGGGGTACCCTAACCAGGGGAGCCACAATAATCGACTAAACTTGCTATTTTATCAATACAGAGCTCATTTCCATTACAATCAACCAATTTCTTATTTCACCATTCACAGACTCATTCCCATTCTATCTCAGCTCATCCAACACTCTAACCACGAGACACCCAGTCTCAGTCTCTACTATTACTACATAGACCAACTTGTACTTATCATAATCACAATTGTTCACCGGGAACTCGAAGGCATGCATAGCTTATATAACATTAATACTTAATGAATACATAATATAAGATGCAAACAAGAATTAGAATCTGCGTGCATCACGCAACTCTCTGGCGCTCCGAAAAATAGTCGGATAAATCACCAAGAGGTCTTACGCCTTATGAACCGGGCACCTATGCGCGATTAGAGTAAGACTAATAAGTCTACTTCACATCATCTAAGAGCACGACTCCATACAAACTACACTATTAATCAAACAAGTTTAATTCATGCTATCAGCACTCTAACGTAACCATACGATAATTCCAACCCATGTTCACAATGAAGTACACCATCAATTTAAATCAAACCATAACATTAGATTCGAGTTAATTCTATATCGAGATATTTTCAATTGAGATAGGACTAACCATAGCATAGCGTTATAATCACACTATCCATGGGAAAGTTTAAGAATACATAATATATGATGTTACACTTAGTATCAATCATTTTACACATGGTAGTTATGATTTGTTTCCTTTCAAGGTTTTAGAGTAAGATAATGAACAAGTCGAGTAGTTTAAACTAACGACTCGAATAACTTGGGTCAAAGTCATATAACTTTAGCGATACCATTGAACATATCAATATAGCAACCAAACTCAACTATGTACAAACAACTCACTATAACCATAACAAAACTTTTATTTTCATTTGTGACACTAGCTACTTTAAATCTTCACTTAGTAACTATTATTATCATTTAAATTCATAACAATAGATATTAACAATTCTAGTCACCTTATCATGGTTAATATCATATATAAGTAATAATTAGTCACCTCTTGTAAGGACTAACAAGCATAACCATTCCCTACCATCAACACTACCATCATTCACCAATAATAACATATAATTTAAGTTAATAAAAGCTGTCCACTTTACTAATTACCACCCAAAATGCATAAATCAACACATACTACCCTTATTTTCAACCTTAAAACAAACCCTAACTCATCTATTTCAAATTCAAGCTCCTAACCCTTTACCCAAATTAATTTTAAGCACAAAACAACAATTACATTTAATAACAACACCAATATTCATATAAATTGAAATTATAAGAATAAAAATAACATTAAGGAGAAGAGTTTAAGTAATTCACACAAGAAGAAGAAGATATGTCTTACAATGAGAAAATAAGAGAAAAGGGAGAAAGAGGTGGCCAAGGTGGTGGAGAAGCCCAAACCGGCTGGCAGCCGTGCGTTGCTGGCGGTGCACGCGCAGCCTGCTGCTGCCGTGAGAGTGGGAGAGGGCGGTGGCTGCTGTGGCGGCGTTCGTGAGGGCTCAAAACAGCGGGTAAGGTGGTGGTAGTCACGGTGGTTATGGTGTTTGAGTGTAAATGTGAGGGAGAGGGAGGAGAGCAAGATTAAGAGAGGGAAAATGGTGGTGTGACGGCTCACTCCCTTACAAATAGTGATATTTAAATTAAATGTCGCTAAATATATCCCACTAAAAGCAAATTATGTTGTAGTAATAATTTGTTAGTATATTGACTATTTGACTCCCTAATTTAAAATACTTCCTTCGTCCCTGTAAGAACTTCCTCTATTTCCAATTTACTTGCAACGCGTGCTTTTTCACGCAATCTAATGCACTAATTCAATCCTTAATATCTCTAACTATGAATAATAAAAAATTAGAAATTTGATATAAATAATCTTTGTAATGAGACGAATAAAACAAAATCTCACTTGACTATAATTTAACCTATAGATTAAAAACCAATCACAAATTAAAACTTATAAATAAATAGTATCATTTTTACCAACGTTATAACTGATATGGAACGGAGGAAGTAATTTACTTATGAGTAGTGACTAAATAAAGTGTTTCCCAATTTAAACCTAAAAAGTGGTGAAAGACTCAAAAGCTACAATTTTCTTGAAGCAAGGAGTTGGGGCTTAATCTTAGGCTAATTGCGAGTAGTTTGCATCATTGATGCTACTTTCTTCGAACCTCGAAGATAGGAATCATAGAATTACTGATGCTTTCCTTTTAAGGAAGTTATATATCCTCCGATTTTCCAAGAATGGTAAGTGGATTTAGCCAAACTAGGTCACGCCATATATAGATAAAAGATGTGCCCTATTTGTCTATTGTTTTTGGCATGCATCTCTAGACTAAATGGCTATCACTCCAATGCATAATTTACTAGGTTTAATTTGATTTGTGATAGTACATGGAACCATCATTTGTTATATTATGGAAATCTACGAATACCAAATAAGACAGTAAAATTATCTCTATTGAGTTGATTTAATGTACATTGTTAGAGCATATAATATATCCTGGGGCCTCAACCATCAGTTTAAGCTTTTGGTTGAGTTGGTTTCTTGACATGGTATCAGAAGCCAGGGCTGTGATACCCCAGATTTAGCTTGAAAAGGGACTGATAGACTACTCATATCAATAAGGTGCATCTTCTTTTCTAGGGAGCCCATTTGCTAAGAACTCCACAGTTAAGCGTGCTTGATGGGGAGCAATCTTAGGATGTGTGACCTCCTGGGAAGTTTTCCTGGGTGCGCACGAGTGAGGACAAAGTGCGCTGGAAAGACTTGTGTTGGTCTGTGGAGCTAGTCTAGTAAGTCTACAGTCTTCATGAGTAGTCACTGGTGGTCCGTTGGGCCGGGCTGTTACAAAGATAAGAGGTCACAAGTTCAATTCTCAACTACCCCTCATAAGTGGAAAATTTAGCGCAATGTATGAGGAGGGCATATGCTGCATCCACACTTCTAGCCCAAAGGGCTCTCCTGTGAGAGGGCGTGTTAGAGTATATAACATATCCTGGGGCCTCAACCATCAGCTTAAGCTTTTGGTTGAGTTGGTTCCTTGACATACACTTAACATGACTACTTGCAATCTTATATTGAACAATTGTAAATTGTTATCTTAAAATGATCACCATTTATATAAACTCAAAGTGATAACTTACAATTTTGAAGTGACTACTTAATTACAATCTTAAAGTAATTATTTATAATTACAATCAAATACAAACCTTTGGGTTAGTTTGGATTTATAGATTTAAAAATACAAACCACCCAAAAAAGAGGAGTAATATAAACTTTTGTGTTTGTTAACCGGTTAAATTTTGCACTTCTAAAGTCATAAACTTAATGGATCTCCTTTTTCTTGTGTTACCGTATTAGCGATTTTTATATTTAGGCTCACTATTATTGATTTGGTAAGCGCCCCATTTAACAATCTCGCCTAGGACCCCAAAATTCTTAGAGACGACTCTAGTTCGAGGAAGATTGTACGTACTTGAGCCATGTTCTTTCTTTTAATTTTTCTTGTATATATTTTCTCCTTTTCCATTATACTTACTACATTTGAATTTTTACGCAATTCAATGTGTTGCTTTTAATTATTTGTATATTGAATTATGTACATCTAAAAACTAATGATTCAAACAAAATTCCATTTGAATATATTTTTTTTATACATTAGCCGTAATATATAAAATAAATTTAAATGATATAGTGTCAATAATCTTAATATAGCGAGTATGTCAGAACGGATAAAGTATTTATAAGAATTCATTTTTGGATTAATTTGGAAAGGTGAGAGTAGAACAAGAAACGATGATGGTAAATGAAGTGGAAAATGTTTATTAATTTTATTGGTCCATTGTGGTTTGTGATATGTTCTTTTTTATTATAATTAAACTAAATAAATTAATTTTCTTGGAAATATTTTCAATGAGGAATTTGTCAAAACTTGTGGGCTGTTCTTTCTACTTTCCAGGTTAGCTATAGAGTTTCTCTTCTATTGGTGTTGGTCGGTAGATTACGGAAAAATTTGCACTTAATTCGGAAAATTAAGAACTATTGCATGCATCATTATATCCTTAAATATTTTTTAAATTCATCTCAATTTATTTTATTATCACTAAACTCATATAAAATAAAAGGAGAATTGACTCCAAACAAATTTAATGAGGTTTTATTCTAAAATCAGTTGGTATTAGTAAGAGTGATCTATCAAGTTAATCTGTGAGTCAATCTCGTTCTATGTTTGACCTGGGATCCCTCGTGGATTATCTGTAAAAAATCATAATGCGGAATTCGATTTGGGTTAAATCTGGTGAATACTAGATTTGTATTAATCATTCAATGAGAGGAACACCTCTATTTATACATCATTTGATCATCTAATAAGAAAACTAAAATATTACGGAATATTAAAATATTGGAAACTAAATCAGAATAATATAAAACATAAAATAAAATATTCTACTTATATTCTTTTTTTCCTACACTCTCCCTCAAGTTTGGTCTTGGGATCACCGTGACCGAACTTGCCAAAAATATTCTTCTGCGCTTTGGAGCCAATTGCCTTGATCAGAAAATCCGCTAGTTGATCTTTTGATTTTACAAAGCGCCTTTTGATGATCTTATCAATAAATTTGACATAATTCATTTTCAATTTTTGAGTTTGGATAAAAGATCAAGAAAAACATAGGTTGAGTAAAGAAATGGTTCATGGGAATTTGATGGGGTAGGATTTTATCATTTTGTGCCTCTATATAAAAAGGAATTAAATGAGAAAATAAAATATTACTCTCCTCATTCATGGTCTCATTTGTGCTTCTCACTTTTGAACGAAATTTCTCTCTCATTATTTTCTACCTTCAACTCACCATGAACACCGGTATTGGTGGTGGTAGTAGAATCAGTGACACCTAGCAAATTATCCGTATCATTGTTGAGAAGTTTTTCTTTTAAACCTTGGTTTCGAGGGTTTTGATATGGGTTATGGGTTTGATTATTAATTTCGGGTTTCGAATTTTCTTCTTCTTCCTTATCTCCTATATTTCTCCCCCTCGCTACCTCACGTTGGATGGGCTCATTCACGGGAGGTAGCGTAATTGGCCCAAGAAAAGTGTGGATCCATGTCCACAAGTCATGGACACTAGTAGTATGGTCAAGAACTGCATCAATAAGGATGACTTCAAGACTTGCAAGGATCCAAGAGACAACCAATTTATCATTTTGGATCCATTGTTGATCTCTAAGGGGCGAAAATGATATGATCGAGTCGCCACCGATCATCAATTTCAGTTTGAATTTATTTACACCAATTGGTGTAATTTTTGAAATTTAATTTTTTAGAAATTTCTGGCCAAGTATGAATTTTTTTTTTTGTTGTATTTTTGGATAAGTTGGAACAAATGTTGTTCTATTTGAGCCATGGACATCATGGTCTTGGTTTGATTTTGATTCTAATTTGGTTTGATTGGTTTTGTTTTGATTTGATTTTTTTGTTTGAATCAATTTTGATCGATTATGATTAAAGATAAAATACCGATAGAGTTATTTCGTCCAGATTTTTCATATTAGGTGAAGAGATATAATGCATTATCATCATCATCATCATATCCAGTGTATTCTGGTCATAGCAAACTATGGTCAGGGTCTGAGGAGAGAAGAAAGACGGCAGCTCATTCCCATAGAGGAGAGTGCTGTCAAAGAATAGAGGAGAGTGCTGTCAAAGAGTCCCTCGACTCAAGAAAGGTCTTCAAAGAGATAAAAACTTGCAACTTACAAATAGAATAAAATAGAATGCGAACATATTACAAAAATAAAGATAACAGTAATAAAGAAGAAGGTAAAGAGCGATAAATAAAGACAATAAAGTGATAGAATGCAATATGAAAAATCTAAAATGAACTAGACCAAATTTACCCTAAAAATTTATACAATGAAAGGAAAATCTAGAGGAAGGGTATTTTTAAAAAAAATTAATTTACATTTTAACGTAAAATTTATAAAAAAATAATCAGAACATAACAAGTGTCATGGCCTTTTAAAATCGAATTAGTATCAAAGTTGGAACTTTTCAATATTAAGTCAAAGTAGGGACTCTTTTCAAAAGTGATCCAAAGTTGAGACTTATTAAATCAATTTCTTCTATTTGTTTTGCTATTATTTTCGATTAGATAATTCCCGTGCGATGCACGGTTTTTTTTATTTTATTGTTTTACATTATTTTAAAAATAGAAAGAAAATAATTTGTAAATTATTAGTTATTTATTTTCAATAAATTATTAATAGCATATAATAGCTAATATTTAATTTAGTTTTGACTTTAAAAATACTTTTTTATAAGTTATGTATGATGTTCAATAATGTTATTTTTAATATTATTTAAATTTTATTGATCACTATATAAGATTGTAAGTGACAAATTTTTATTTTTTGTTTCCAAAATGAAAGTTAGCAAATTATTATTTCAAAGAACAAATTTTTTTGTTTTTAAAATCAAAGGTATCAAATTATTATTGTGTATTGAACAATGAAAAGTTACATACATCTCATCAAACAATTTAATGAAAGCTAATATAATGATAATTCACATATTTACCAAACACTTTCATTAGCATATAATGATTATTCAAAAAATATTTATTAGCAAATAATGACATCACCATTGATTAATGGAGGGAAAAAATCTATTGAGAATTTGACAACTCATCACTTTTTGAGTTTGCTTATGTCATTTGTATTTTACTGTAGTATAATGTAATAGATGTTTCATTTCTAGGCTCTATGGTTCACTTCTTTCACATTTTCCTTTTAAACTCTTAATTGTGCTAATTTGCCGTATTTTTATTTTTAACGATGGTTACATTCTTCCTTTAATCTCATGTATAAAGTCTTTCTCACTTCATCTCATATATTTCTCTTGTAAAATATTTTGTGGCTAAACTTGGACATGACTCTTGCTTGTGCCAGAGCGTGGTTAGCAAGGCACAAAGCATGTCGTGCTGAGCCTAGGTCTGGCACGAGTTGTTTTGTGGCTTATCATGTTTAAGCCATAATCATGGTGTGAGTTAGCATGTTAGCTGTCATCATAACATCTATTAAAAAGATTGTAAAATGCCAAATGTCATCATTCTAAAACTTCTGCCAAGTGTAATTTTCTAATTGGAGAATTAAGATTGACTGATTGAAATTGATTGAATGATCTAATATAATAATTTTTACTATTGACCTTTGCCATCTAATAATCTAATCTAATCTAATAACATCTATTGAAAAGACTGTAAAATGCCAAATGTCACCATTCGAAAGCTTTTGCCAAGTGCAATTTTCTAATTGGAGAATTAAGATTGACTGATTGAAATTGATTGAAGGATCTAATATAATAATTTTTACTATTGACCTTTGCCATCTAATTATAGAATTAATTACAATTTTATTAAGAAACTTGAAAACAAAATAAAATAAGAATCTTTTATATAGGATATTTAGAATTTTATAGGAGTTTAAGAAATTAGGGAACACCGTATTTATACCATCTTTTAATTTGATTTGATATTTGATTCAGCTCATTAAGCTGCTAAAGGACGATTGCTTTCCATGCATTCATCCTATTTTGATGTTGAAATACACTATATATATTATATACCCGTTATTTGCTAACGTACAATGCATATTTGTTTTCTGAATTTACTAATCTCTCTCATTACTCTGTTTATTTTTTAGGAAATAATTAATTCAGTTAATAATTGTAATATTATTATTATACTGATAACTATATTTGAATGAAAATATTTGAATAAGATAAAGATAATATGTAGTTGAATCATTAATAAAAACTAGAATTTTTATATTAATATATATTAAAAAAACCATGCAATGTACGGGATTCTATACTAGTATACCTATATTGAAGAATTCACACGTATAATTAAGGTATGAAAATCTATACTCCTTTTCTTGCTTTTTTATAAACTCTATTAAGTTTTAAAGCTCTATTAAGCTCTATCTTTTATGTTGTATTATCAACTTAATGCCTACTTACATTAGTCTTGATGCATACTGACTGTATTCTTAATACCTACTTAAAATATCCTAAATGCCTAATTACATCATTTTTAATGTTTATTTATAATATTTAAAAAAAATTATATTGGGCCGAACGAAATAAAGATGATTTTTCTAAGAGACCGTCTCTCATAAGAATTTGTGTTAATTATATGAGTGCATTTCATGTTAAGACGTTTTCATACGAACTAACTAATTCACAAATTCTTGTGAGAGACGGTCTCTTTGAGAGACCATTTCTAATTGGGTTGCTTCATTAGGGAAAATATAGAATAAATGTAAGAAATAAGCTTTAATAGATTGAGCCTAAGAGACGTCTCTCAAAAAGACGGTCTCTCAGGGGACTGGCTGGAACTAATTTTATAAACCGACTGTAGGTTAACCGCTGGCGCTTGGTGGTCTAGTTTGGTTTAACTATTTGGGCTTGTGTTTTCCGGTTTCATTTTTCACATTGTAGTGTATCTTACTCTCTTCCTTCCCGGCAAATTTCCAACCATCGTCAATCTCTCCTTGAAGAAACTCTTCTCCGATTTAATAAGGTTCGAGCTCTCTATCCCTTCCATGATCCAATTATCGTTTCTTTTCACCACGATGATCTCATTATTGTTTTCGAATCATCGTTTCTATTATCGTTTTTTTGTATTTTTTCAGAGAAACTATTTTCCTTATTATATAGTTTAAGGTTTCCTAGGGTTTTAATTGCAATGTTGATGATTTTTCATATTTGTAATATGTTTTTGTATTGTTAATTTAAGAATTTTAATTTTTTTCATTGGTGTTGTAATTGTTTAGTTTGTGTCCATTGGGCATTGATGCCTTAATGCCTTTTATTTTACCCTTAATTTCATTTTTTATCTGTTGATATTGAGAATTTGATATTTTGACATTTTTGTATGCTGAAATGTTGTCTATTTTGTTCTTATTCTTTGATTGTTACTTTTTCTTCATGCTTGTAAGACTAATAGTTGATTCTATGCTACTTGGACCTTTTATTTAGGCTTATGTTAACGCTCTGGAATATGATTTGGATGCTTAGATGCTTTATTTTGGACAAAAAGATGGAGAGTTTTGTTTAAATTGTTGCATCAGACCCTTGTCTTTTTTTCAATATGTCATTATTTCCGAATATTAGTGAATTTTGCTGTTATACCACTATATATCTTCTAGAGCATGCTAATTCTTATCATTTCTTATCTAGTGAACTAACTTGTAAGTAAGAGGTTTGTTTATTGATTCTTTGGTAGTTATTCATTGTGGATAAAATTTACAATTATCGGCATCAAGAGAAGATTATCGAGTTCGAGAAGTTCAATGCTTAGTTGTTGTTTGGGGCTTTATCCAACATCGACAATTTAGAACTATTACTTTTAGAGCTAAAGAACTCTTTGGTAACTTAGCCGAACCCAATTTTTTGGAATTAAAGCTCTGAAATTGTTGTTGTTATTGTACAACTCTTTCTTATCTTGTCCTTTGTGCTTGCTAGTTGTTCTAAGTAGTTTTGTTACCACTAGATTTTGTAAAGCAGACTAAAACCTATGCCAGTTATACTTCTAGATTAATGAGTATTGTCTGTCTTAGTGCAACTTTTGGTCAAAAATTTGTAGTAATACTCCTATATTTTTCTTTGATCCATAAAGTTTTCTTGATGCGTGATTTTTGACGGGGAAAAATCCCGTTGTATGATGAAGAAATCACCATTACCTGTGCAAAATATTTGTGGCACATCAAAGAATATTTGTAGCAAGGAAGATCTGGTCAAAATCTTGAGATGGCATTTTGGGCATTCTGAATTTCGTGGCAAGCAACTAGAGGCTATTGAAGCGGTTTTGTCAGGTAAGGTTGTATCAATTCAAGGAATGCTGATGCTCTATTATTGCGTTTTTTTTTTTAATTTTTAATTGTGTCTTGTATCTTCATATCTTGTACTAATCTCAATCCTTTTATGCAGGAAGAGATTGTTTTTGTCTTATGCCCACTGGAGGAGGAAAGTCTATGTGTTATCAGATTCCTGCTCTCGCAAAACATGGGATAGTCCTTGTTGTTTGTCCGCTAATAGGTGAATGTCATTTGTCTTATTTGATTGTGAATTCTTTGGATTGTTGTATACTATTTTTGATTTATGGTTGTATTACATCTATAGGAATTAAATTAATCACTTCCATTTTCATGGTCAGCTTTGATGGTAAGGGGTTTGCATTGCTGAATTCCCTTTGTTTTCCATATCACCAGGCTATCGTGTATCATAAACATACAAATTCTCTTATTTTAGGAAAACCAAGTGAAGGCCTTGAAGGAAAAGGGCATTGGAGCCGAATATCTCTCCTCAACTCAATCATCCCATGTCAAGGAGAGGGTATGTTTGTGTGTTACTGTGATTCTGTTATTGTCTATGCATTTCACTAGTGTAGGCACAATTGGATTTGTAACTGTGTTTGCTTTATGACTAAACATCTAAATTATCAAACAACTACTTGGTGAATGCTTGAACTTCAATTTTAGGGAATATTCTCTTTCCCAATACGAGTTCTCAACTTAATCTTGTCAAATTGTGACACAATGTGACTAAGCTCACGGTACTCTTAGATGCTATGAAGGTGCAGGATTGTTGAGCATGCTATAGGCGTCTCTTGGTGATTTATTCACATATGCTAAAGAAAATCAATATCAATCTAATGGCTAAATATTTCTTTTTGGACATTTATTTGATCTCTTCTGTCTTGCCATTGCGTTAAAATTATGTGTTTTGTCTAAAATTATATATTTCTACCATTGCTGTTGGGAGAACTATGGTATTCTTTAGTTTATAGTACAAAAGGGAAAACCACTTAACTGGAATATAAAATTCCTTGCAGTTGCAGAATCGGCAATACCTAGTAGGGAGTGGCTTTATACTTTAACTCCTAAAATTGATGTTTTATTTTATAAAAGACACGACTTTAGTTTGTCCTTAAAAGCTACTTGTGTTATCTACATCTTCTAGTTATCTTTCACCTCCTAAATTGTACAATTTTTTATTAGTTAGAGACTGCTTCTTGACACACAAGGTTCCAACTAATCATTGTGTTAGGTTCCAACTAATCATTGTGTTTGAACTTTGAAGCCTTTAGTCAAACAAACATGTCATATAGAGGCAACAAGGACAATTGCTGACTTAACAATTTTACTTTTTAGAAACATTATGGGAACTTTAACCATAAACTAAATTTATGCAACTAAAATGGATTAATTACTGGGTAGAGCTTTGACCATAAACAAGTATGGGATGAGAGGTGATAGTGTAACACCCGAATTTCCTCTCGTCCTTTACGGTTTTGGTTTCGTAAATGGGGCCGGAAATTCGGCTCATCTATGTTCTTAAATGATGTTAGTTGTCGTATATCCATTTCATAGATACTCAACACTTGCATCATGCGAAATTTCAGATACTCCATTGTGTTTGTATAATTGTACTTGTTTAGTGGTTTGCTTTCTTGTGAAAGTTTATGATGATTTCCATATGTTTAATCTTCTATTCCGATCTTTAGTATCATTCATCTGTTTTCGCCTATATCTTCCTTTTACATTCTGATCCTATTGTCTTGTGTAGATTTATGACGACTTGAACTCTGGAAAACCTTCCTTGAAGCTGTTGTACGTGACACCAGAGTTGATAGCAACAAAAGGTTTTAGCTCAAAGCTCTCTAAAATTCACAGCCGGGGGTTATTGCATTTGATTGCCATAGATGAGGTGTGCTTCATTTTCTGTGATAATGCATGGAACGTATGAATGATTATTCAACATATCTTTTATTCTTCTATCAAATGTTTCAGGCACATTGCATTTCAAGTTGGGGGCATGACTTCAGGTTTGTACCATAAAATACATTTGTGTAACTAATAATTTATCATTGCCTGTCTGACTGATATCTTTTGTGTTTGTTGCCTGGATCTTTTTCTCAAATGTCTCTTGTTTTTTTTTCTTTTTCCTGGACTGAGTTTTTTGGTGTATGAATTTTGGTGAACTTTATTATTCTATGCTTTGTATACTAACCTATGTGTTATTGGAGCCATGGCTTTTAATTTGCATCATAGTGAAAAACAGGGTAACAGCCACAAAACGACTTTTGTGGTTAATGTGGAATTTTGGGGTTGTCTAAGCCTATATTTTTGGCCGCGTTAAGCTAAAGAGACCTTTACAATACAGTCGTGATACAGTAATTTTACTTGTGAAGTGTAGTAATCAGTAATGAGTATAATGGTTGTGCTAGGCATTTTTACAACCATCTATTCGTTATTTTAACTTCGCTCAACAAGGAAAAAGCTTAGATATTTTTCCCCTACTTTGTGGTATTCGCTTGTCATTCATTTCTAATATGTCCTTAGTTTTAGAGTGGTATCTACATTTACACTGTATTTCCCTTCTTTTTTATATTTGTTTGTATCGGTCTTGTGATTATGCTTTTTGCTAGATTAGTGTACTCAACCAAGTTGAGGACTTAAGGGTCATACCCCTGAATATATGTTTATATATTTATGAAATTCTTGTTTTGTCAAACAAGTGTACAACAAAGGGCAACATGAGTTTTTTCATTTAAGGTGAAAATGATGATTTCTCACATTGATTGGTTTTGGCTCATGTCGCTGACCACATATGTTGGAATAAAGGCTTGACATTGTTGTTGTTGAGCTGGAGAGGAGGAGACCGACAAAGGAGTATGAATGATTAAGCATAAGTGAACTTGATTACTTTAGGGTGTACTTTGAAAACTTTTTAGGGGAACATAGTTGAGGCTCTTATCTAGAAGTCTAGTCAATTTCGTTTAGGTGTATAATATTTAGCCTGTAGTACATTAAGGATAGGCCTCAAATATGACATGAATATAACATATCAAAGGAAGAATGATGCTTGGGTCAGTTGGGTGTGGTCCTTGAAAACAGGACAATCTGTAAAAAAAAATTGGCAGCCATGTAAGATATCCTATATACCTAAAATGTTCAAAGAAAATAAGTAACGTAGAAATAGAACTAAAGGATTTTGGCAAAATCTAAAGCTGGGTTTCAATTGTCAAAGCCTTATAGATGAAATTTTATAGGATTCTTGAACTGCTTTTATCTGGGTTCTTTATTGATTCTGTTTATTTTAGGATCAGTTGTTCAGGTGTACGTTGAGTGAAGCTTGTCGTTCTTCCTTGAGCTTGCTTACTGTATTGAATTTTTCCTTTGTGGAGGTACTCCCCGACCTCTGACCCTCAATCCCAAAAGAAATAGCCCCATTTTCCTTTTTAGTTTGGCCATGACCCACACTCGTGTTTTAAGTTTTGTCCACACATTTAACTTACCTTTTCACTCATCCACACATTTCTCCTATTTTCCATAAAACAGTTTTTTACCACTTTTACTCACTTTTCTTGATTTTTACCCTATTTGTACTTGAGGCTTTTTTTTTAGACAAAAGGAGTATTTTATGCTGCTGTATATTTTTTTTCCTACACCCCATTTTATTATGTGTCATCTTTATTCAGCTGAACGGGAAGTTGACATAAGATTTGGTTGTGCATAATTGCATATGAGATGATATAGTTTTGTAGAAGCGACAAGTTGTTTATTTTACTTTGTTGGACGGATGATATGTGAGGCGTAAGTAACAGATGAGATTCTGTTATGCATGTTCATTTTGTATTGACCACATCCGACAGCTAGTTTTTAGGCATTGATAGGATTATTGACTACTTGCATTGTGTTAATACTCACGCGTACTTGGTATCAAATTCACGAGAGATTGAAAGACGTCTTCAATATTAGAAACTAGAATTCTAATTAAGTAGATATTCTGCTATTTGTACTACCGAAGTGGTTTTGGTTAATTGTTGTATGTTGATTTTCTTTAATTATTCTTTATTTTGATTTTTTTAGGCCAAGCTACAGGAAACTATCCTCTTTGAGAGACATCCTTCCAGATGTTCCAATTTTGGCATTGACGGCAACTGCTGCACCAAAGTAAGCTGCAAATACCATTCTTATTCCTCACATCTTCCATGTATTCTAGTTGTCATTATTTGCTGCACTTTTAAGTATAATATTGTACTTGATGTCTTTTCTGACTTCTAAGTTGGTCCAATGTTTTTGCAAACAATACCATAGCTTAAATTTTCTTTGCTATCTATTTATGCTGTTGGACATTCCAACATTGTCTTAGCTGTATTCTTTACACCCCATAAAATAGTAACATAACTTTTTGAATTTTGAAGAGTACACTGTACAAGGAACATTGATTTTTCTGTTCTTTTGTTAAGTGTTAATTGTAAATTTATAATGCAACTGTTGACATCATTTCGAGACAATTATATCTGGCAGTTTTAAACTTATGATGTAGTGCATATCACTTTTATGATTTTATCCATTGAAAACCCCGTATTATTCACCAATCTTTCACGTGCTTTAAAGTTTTTGATATCATCTTCTTTCCTTCTCCTGGTTTTCATAGTCTCATCCTTTTTCTGTTGGCTAGAAGAGAAAAATCCTAATTCCTGTACTCTATTTCTACAAATAACAGTACCTACAGTTTTGTGATCGATAAAACTTAAAGCTTGTCCCAAATAAAATGCAGACCATTTTGTAAGTATTTTGATTATAAATCGTTACTGGGTATACTTATGGATCATGTCAAAACCTATGACATGTATCAGATATGTTCTATATAGGAGATGTCTGCTTATACAGTTCTAATTTTTAACTGGTAATGTCCCTACCTGTCAATTGAAAGAGTAGTCGAATTTGAGTGCTTAGAGCCTTCCAGCAGCATTGTTTTTTCTGTTCTAAGAGCTTTGTTGATTTTTTGATCTGTCTCTCACTATACTCGTAATGCTAGTGTGTATATCTTTTTATCTGTTTTTCTTACTCTTTGTTTTTTGAGTGCAGGGTTCAGAGTGATGTGATTGCATCATTAAGTTTGCGAAATCCTCTTGTCCTAAAATCATCTTTTAATCGCCCGAATATATACTATGAAGGTAAATAAGCATAATTTCTTAGTTTTGTTTTCCACTTTGTTTGTTTAACTTGTTTAACATGAAAAGTAGGGATAATATTTACTCGACATTTTCATTTCTAAATAAAGATTTTGTGGCCACACTCTACCTTCAGAGGACAACAACGGATTAGGTTCATGTGTGCTCTTTGTCTTGTCATGCTCAGAACAGTAAACCAATGCAAACCGTGTTGAGGATAACCGAGTTTTATATCTTATATCCACATGATACAAGATTCTCTTATCTCCTTTAGTTTATTAACTTCTTTCTATACAATATCCAATTCTGATAAGTTGCTAGTATAAACTATGTGGTGCAATTTACAATTTAACTTATGTGAAAACCAATTAAATGGTGAAAACTGAAAACAGGTGTACATAAAAACTTAAATGGTCTACATACTCCGGTGGCATTTTTGTAAATAATTGAACATTTGGTAAAAGGTGTAAAAGGTGTACAATGTACATACATGCTTAAAAAGTGTACATATTCAGATGGCAGTTTAGTAAATATTATGAACTTTTTCCTTCACAAAAATATGCACCCCTATAAAATAGTATGTACATCTTTTGCCATAATATTTATATCTTAGCCTTGTTTTTCAGTTTTCACCACTTAAGCGGTTTTCACCTTATCATGCCAGTTTATATTATTTACGAAAATGTCTTCAAAATATGTACGTCTTTTAAGGATGTATGTATTTTTTAGCAAATGTCCAATTATTTAGAAAATTGCCATCCATATATTTACCCGATATATGTGTATATCACGTTTCTTCAGCTGTGGATATTAAACCCCATCAGTAGTGGATAATTTTGTTTGATAAAGTAATTACATGGTTTCCCTCTATAATTATAGTGCTTTAATTGTGGAAATCATGCTTAGAAAAATGGAGTAAGGATCTTTGAAGAGATTAAGGAATTGATGATCCCTTTGAGTTGATAGTCATCCTTAGTTGCTTGCTAAAAGATATGCTTATCTCATGCTGCACGATTTCAAAATTTTTGTGGAAAAGTATATGTCCGTATGTGGAAAAGCATATGTTATTACTAACGCAAGGCTTTATTTGATAACAATCTAATTTTCTTTATCTTTCTTTTATTATACTTGTTAAACTGAAGCTTCGATAAGTGAAAATTATGAGAAATGTTACTCCTGTAATTGATATTTTATTCCGTGTTCATCTTCTTGAGTATGCTTCGTATACCGCAGTTCGGTATAAAGATCTTCTGGTTGATAGTTATGCTGATTTATGCGGGGTTTTTAAGTCCTGTGGTGATGTTTGTGGCATAATCTACTGCCTTGAAAGATCAGCTTGTGATGCCTTGGCTGCTCACCTATCGAGTTATGGGATATCATGTGCTGGTAAGTCACTTGTCTTTCCTGCTTCAATTTTCAGTGCATCCCTTGCAATTCTGTTGGTTCATGATAGGTTCTTTCCTTTTTCAGCTTATCACGCAGGTTTGAACAATAAAGTACGAAGCTCCGTCTTAGATGATTGGATTTCTTCGAAGATACAAGTTGTTGTCGCAACAGTAGCCTTTGGGTATGAAATTCTTGTGATACAACTTTTACCATTACCTCTAATTTGTTTCTAGTTTGGTGTTTATGAAATATGAAATTCATTGTGCTAAATGTTGTCATAGCAGACTTTATCTTAATGCTTGTAATTACATTGTGAAATTCAACCATTAGTATTAGCATAGTAGCGAAAAGTGATAAATAGGTATTATAGTAGGTGATACTTTCTTCATTGTAGTGCGACCCAATTTAGACCAGACCGGAAACTCGGATTTAGACCGGACCAGACGGGAAACCCATATTTATCAATTTTTAAGAACCGGAGACCGGAGTTGATTCATTCGGTCCGGTTCAGGTCCAATTTCTACTGGTTCAGGTCCAGACTACCTGTCCGGTCCAGTTTTGCAGTCCTAAGTGCAAGTATTTCACTTGGTAGTTGTCCTTAAAAATTTTGGTGGCCTTTAGAATCAACGTTTGGTTGTTGATTAGATCTGGCATGCTTTTCTGTGAAAAATTTGCATCATCTAGTTATCTTGACGCTTTTTATTTTTAGCCCTTTTGCGACCAACTTTTTGATGTGACTTTGAATTGCCGTGATCATATGTTGTTGTTCAATGCTTCTTTTTCTTATGCACCAACCCTAGAACTATTGACTTGAGATGAAACTAACGCCTTCAAAATGACCAAGGCCAAGGAGAGGTCATATGCCAATGTCATTGATTAATTTTTGATCTCTTGCTCGTGATCAAAATGTTTCGATGAAGCTACAATACAAATAAGGATTATTTGAGGGTATCAGATAAGTGTAACATTTCTCTGCGCTGTGAGTGAATGCTCTTATCTTCCCCGTGTGCTTCCTTTATGTGATATTCATTATATGATGACAAGCAAAGTTATGTTTGGTCCTCATTTTTTCTTTCCATTTTAGTAAACCTAGTTGTTAAATGTTCAATACTTTATTTAGACCCCACAACCATTCGTTTTAGTATATATAATTACTATAACGTATGTTGCTGCGTTTTTTTGAAATGGTGCTCTAATAAGGGATTAAAAGTGATAAAGCTTATGTTTTGTGCAGGATGGTACGTGTTCGTGTAAAATTTGAAGCACAAAAAGGCCAATGTTGAAAGTTTTTATACCCCGGCAACAGAATGTAGTAAATGTGGTGTAACTTGTATTTTTTCTGAAATTTCAGGGAATTGATAGAAAGGATGTTCGAATTGTCTGTCACTTCAATATCCCTAAGTCGATGGAAGCATTTTATCAAGAGTCTGGTAGAGCTGGACGTGATCAATTACCGTGCCGAAGTGTCCTTTACTATAGCATTGATGATCGCAAGAGAATGGTTGGAGTTTGCACTTCTATGTACTGAATTTTTTTTGAGAAGAATATGTAATTGTATATTTGCATCCGAGTTAATGCTACTCTGCTCAATACACGATTGTTATACAGGAATTTATTTTGAAGAATCCTCAAAGCAAGAAATCGGAGTCCTCACGCTTGGCAGATTTGTCGTCAAAGAAGCCTCTGGATGATTTCAGACAGGTGATCTTCTATTAAAAGTTAGTTGTGGATAGAAAATTTACTTTTTCTGGTTGCCTCGGGACAATTATGTCTTGTGATTGCAGATGATCGAGTACTGTGAAGGTTCTGATTGTCGTAGAAAAAAAATTCTTCAAAGTTTTGGGGAACAGGTGAATTGTTGTTTTGTACATGTTATATTTCAGTTCATATAGTTCCTCTTCTCTCCCCCTCATACCGCCTCCCCTTATTAATGTAGTCCTTAGCATTCTTCAACTCCCAACCCATAAAGGAAAAAAACCATGACTGAACTTGGTAAATTTTGTGATCTGTGTATACTGAGCTCCTATTTCCTTTTTCTATTGAAACATAGGCACCTGCTTCTCTCTGTGGTAAGACATGTGATGCATGCAAACAGCCAAATGTAGTTGCCAAGCACCTGGAGCAATTGAGTTCCTCAGCCACTCTACAAAAAAACCTGGTGGCTCGAGTTTTTGTGAACAGGTAGTTGATTTGAATTAATATCAAGTTTTATTATTCTGTTGAATATTATTTGATGATTATGTCACAGTTAGAGTTGCTGAATTTTTATTTCATATAAGATGTTTGTTCTGTAAGTGTTTGCTTGTATATGTAGTACTACGGACTAGAGCTTGGTGAATTCATTCAAATTTCTTCCTTTTGCGATCACTTAAAAACCCGTTGGACAACTTGGTCTTATTTATTTGCCACTGTTCTAGAGGTTGGCAACAAAGTTGTAATTTTATCACTGAGAATCAGGTCTAGTATTAATTTCCCCCCATTTATGTGACACATGAATAAAAAAGGTTGTCTTCCTTCTGGTGATTATGTGGATAATCTTCCTTTTCTTTTTTGAAGTTCCATGAACCTTATGGGTGGAGAACAATCAAGTGAGTTTTGGAATCGTAGTGATGATGAGTCATATGGTTCTGAGGAAGAAATATCTGATTCTGATGGTAATAGCCTATTAACTTGTTCTTTGAGTTCAATATAAAGCAAGTTAGCCTGCAATTATTTTGGACTGAATTTTTTTAGCTTTCCCCCCTGTTTGCCACTTTTCATTATTGTTTGTGGATGCTTTTTCATTTTCAGATGATATTGAAGTGTCGAAGAGCTTGAGCTGCTCAAGATTACCATCAAGATTAAACGAGAAGCTTGATATATTGCAGCGAGCAGAAGAAAAATATTATCAGAGCAGGGGCTCTCAAGATCAGGTGTGTTTCACTCTGATTATCCTTTGTATATGCCATTCCATTGCTTGTGAATTTTTCTAGGTAATTTAGTGAACATATAGGTCCCCGCTATTTTTAGTTTCTAAGATACTTATCTGCCAATACCTATTGAAGAAGCTCACGTTCTTGTATCATTCCGGGTTGGTTTGTTTTCTCCGCCTATTTGTCAGCTGCAATATCTATACTGGACAAAATGGTTTTTCCCTCTGGCATTTTCTCATCCCCTTAAAGTTTGTTCCTCCCACCTGCAAGGAATTTTAGTATACCCTCTTTTTCCACTGAAGGACTAGTGCACATCTCGATTCTGCTATTCTGTTCTGTGCAAAGCCAAGCAATACTTATCTCTTGGTAAAACGGAACACAGTCTTAATTGTGGATTTATTACTATGAACATTAGAATCTTCTTAAATTGATTGACACGTTTTTTTTTTGGTGAAGGCTGTTGTCAATTACACTGTTTGTCATGATTTCATAACCTCTTTGGCCATATATAGGTATAGATCCTATATCGTCAATTTTTAATTTTATGCAGAGCAACTGATTCTGATTTTGGCAGAATGTTGTATATTTTGTAACCTCACAGCATTTTCTGTTAGTTTCTTTACGCTTGAGCTTATGGTTGAAAAAAACAGATTTAAGTAGATACTCAAAATTACTTGCTTTGCACATCAGACTTGTTTGTAAATAGTAGAAATGACTCGCTAAGAAAACTAAGGGCCCGAAGTTTGTCTATTAAAATAATATTCTTGGCCATGCCATTACAATCCTGGTATCATTTTGGTCCTCCTTACCCCTGAGTCTGATCTAGTGTTTACACTACTCCGTTTGGTGAAAATTTGATTTGGCGCACATATTTGGTTGACAATTGACATTGAATCAGATTACACCGGCTATAATAGGCTACAAAATTCCTTTCTCTCCGAGTTTTGGCTTAATTCTTGAATTTTTTCTTCCCTATGGTGTCCTCAAAGAAGCAGATAATTCGTCTCATCAGTTTCATATTGGTAGAGCAGTACAAAGAAATATATAATGGAGATAGGTCGTTTTTGTTGTCTGTCTACTGTCAAAGAAAATCTGCATGCTGAATTCAGAGCTTCAAAAAGGTATAAAGTAGATTTTCTTTTTGAGGTATAAGGTTTGGAGAAACATGTTGATGTTATGGCCTAAGTCAGCCATAGAAATGAACTGATGTAAAGAACATAAAAGGATAACCAAGGATAAGCAAAGTGAAATTAATGGCAGAATATGAAAATGTATTTCAAGCTATTCGAGAGGCCTGTTCTCTCCCAAAAATTCTAAACTCAATTACAATATAATTCTCTTACATTTCCATTCCCCCATTCACCAACCTATCTTTAGGCTAATCTTCACTCCTCTAACCAACTTAAGGCTCTAACAAACTTTAACTGCCCTCTAATCAACTAAGGTAATATTGTCCTATTGATACTGTTATGTTGCTCTAATGACTAAGATGCCCTTTTCCATTTGTGTAGTCTCCGGGTAGGTAATGAAACAGTTGACCAGCGGCTTTCCCACTGTGGAGAAAGTTTTTATCTGAAACTTTTTCCTCTTGATTTTATTCCTTGACTATTGCTTTTCATCTGTATTATCCCGTCATGTTCTGAATCTCAGGATACTAGGTATTGAAAGTTATTGTTTTGCGGAATTCAGTATGCTTATTATTGATTTTGACAACAGGGTTACGCTGCTTTTGCGGTTATGGTTTGCGTTCATGACCAAGATGGGACTTCTTTATTTTATGGATGTGGATGTGATTGATCGTTGGGTTTCCATTTTTGAGTTTTGGCATCAATTATTCTTCCAAAATATGATATGCTTTTTAATTAGCTTTAAATTGATGTTCTGTCTTCCTTGTTGCCATTATACGCGCGTTCTCATTTTCTTGTAATCATGCTGCAGACTAGTAGGAAAGACAAGAATTCAATATCTTACACATTAAGAGAGTCATGCAAGCAAAAACTGTTAAATGCTCTAAAAGAGACTCAACAACGACTTGGCAGGTATGTTTGACGTACTAGCTTCTCTTCCCCTTAAATTAAGTGCTAGTTTTACATAATTCAATATGAATTTGCTTCGCTTGTTTCCTCATCCATTACAAATATCTCTCTCCTCGCTGATGTAAATGTTTTATCACTTCTTATTTTAGAATGATCTAAATGGACTACCATGTAAAACTTCTTGTTCAGATTAACAGTGTGTGACAGGGTTTTTGTTCCATTTCTTTGATGTCTTTCTATTGTACTCTGATTACTTAGATGACTGATGAGTGTATGATAATACCATAGTGCAAAAATCTGGCAACGGTCTCAATTGCAATAACGATTCGGTGATACATCAATGATAGTGAAGCGGTTATTGTAATGCCAAATATCGGCTGAAAGCATGAGAAATCCCTTGAGACGGGCCTAAAATATGGATTTTTTAAACATGCATGATGCAGGATTTTTCCGTTTGTTTTTTTAGATATTTTTTACAATGCGGCTAATTTGATGCGATTCGGACTTGTTTTGCTTTATGGATAATAGGGCAAGATGTTATCTTTCACATAAAATTTTAGTGGGGATATACATTAGAAAACTTCCTTGTAGTATTTTCTAGTGTAATTAGGGCTAATTCTCTCCCTTTTATGCAACATTACAGGTTTGACATTGAATCAGCTGTCACCATCCTTGAAAGTGAATGCTACAAGAAATGTGTAAAGAGCGGGAAATCATTTTATATTTCACAGATGGCTGGTACAGTACGGTGGCTATCAACAGTAAGTTTAACTGATTTAACCCACAGGCTGCAGCCCGACTCACCGAATATGATAAACTTGAAGCAAGAGGATTCCATTCAAAAGCCGACTTCCTCCTCAACTGACTCTAATAAAGCTATAAAGGAAATCGTTCATGAAAAAACTATAGTAGATCCACTGCCTTCGTCTGCACAAACATCACATAGTGTAGCTCGTAAAATAATTTTACCTCCAATTCCTTCGTTCTCTGACTTTGTGAGGAGCACCAAACCGAAAAGCGGTCAAGGCATCCATCGTTCTGATTCAAAAAGGAATTCAGCTGGTGTTTCCGGTACAGCAGATAAGAGGAAGAGGTTGCAGTAGTCGTGTAGTTTCACAGTTTAGATATCGAGCTTGCCAACTAACTTGCTAGTCTCATCTCCTGGTTGCCCTTGTTGAGGGCAGTGAATGCTGTTTGTAAGAAAATCAAATTATTTACTGTTATTGACAACATAAATCGATGCAGTGAATATTCAACAATGAAATCTAATTAGTAATTCAAAAGAAAATTGACGTAATATTCAACGTATTTAAAATATGAGCTTCTTATTTGATGTTTAGACCTGTGGCCTGTGGCCTGTGGGTGGATATACATTATTGTGAATAATATAAGACATAGTCAAGTGAGATCTTCTTTCGTTCGTCTTAATCATCATCATCAATAACTCAATATCCCGCTCGAAAATAGGGTTTGGGTGAGGGAATGTAACGGATAATCCATATCCGTACTCCATTGAGAGGGAATACTAGAGGAAATCGGTCAATTTTACCCCCAGAAGGTGAGAGCCCTGCATAAAGAGGAATTGATTAGCACTGTTGCTTGGAGATCATTAACTACCTGCATAGGAATTACAATAGCTAAAATAAAGATTGAGATAGCATAAAAGACTCGAAGGATAAAAGAGAACTTTTAAGTAAGCATTATGAATGATATAAGAAGACATTTAAGATATTAAAATATACTTTGATAGTATTGACTTTCGCAAATTTTTGTAAAAGATGGTCTCTTTGAGAGATCACTTCTACTTGGTCCACTATATTTTTGAATATTTTAAGTAAGCATTAAGAATGATGTAAGAAGACATTTAAGATATTAAAGTAAGTATTAAGTATACGGTAAGTAAATATTAAGGATGATGTGACATTAAGAATACGGTAAGTAAATATTAATCTTTAATGTGTTGGACTTGAAATACGTCTCTCAAAGAGAGGATCTCTTAAGAGACTAGCTTATTAACTTTTTAGAAATTTTTTATAATATGAAATTAAAAATATTAAAAATTAATTAATGTACTTTAAATAGCATGAAAAACAAAAATGTAACAACTATTAAAACCCAGAGAAAACATAATTTAATTATCTAGTATCCGTACTTATGATTTTATGATCCGATCTAGGTAAACGTTTTGTCTCAACAATAGTGTATAGTAACCTGTTTGTCTGAGTATTAACCTATGACTCTATGACCCAACCTAGGGTAAAAATTCCGTCCAACTACAACAACCTGTTTACTCGATAACTTGGTGTTTATGTGACTTTGTAACCGAACTCGATTTGAGCCGACTTCAAAAATAATTTATAGCTATGTAAAAACATAATATAAATATAAAATTCGATTTTCAAACCGACCCAAAACACCTGATCCGAAATTGATACTCTACTCATATGTCCACTTACCCTCGAATAAGAAAATGAAAATGAAAATTGAGTAAGATTCTGGCTTGCACAAAAAGTCACTTGGTGTTTCTCTTATAAAACCGGAATTCCCCAACTTAAGAAGTTCATTGTTCAAAAATCAGCCAAAGTTATTACAGTCGATCAGATTTAGAGAAAGACGAAGAGAAAATGAGTAGAGGAAGCGGAGGAGGCTACGATCGTCACATTACGATCTTCTCTCCTGAAGGTCGTCTCTTCCAAGTAGGTACGCTCTTTTCTTCTCTCTTTCTCATTTTCTACCTTTCTTCTCCTACTTTTTCGACTATTTCTAGGGTTTTTACATTTTGGGGTTTCATTTTTGAACAGAGTACGCTTTTAAGGCTGTCAAATCTTCTGGGATTACTTCTATTGCAGTTCGAGGGAAAGATTCTGTTTGTGTTGTCACTCAGAAGAAAGTTCCTGTGAGTTATGCTATTTTTTTTGTTTTTTGTTTTCTTTTTTTGATTTTTTTAAGTTTAATTTATATTGGAATTTGGGATTTACAGGACAAGCTTTTGGATCAAACTAGTGTTTCACATCTTTTTCATATTACTAAATACTTGGGTCTTCTTGCCACTGGAATGACAGGTTTGTGATTTGTTTGATTAGGAAGTTCAATGTTTTCAATAGTTAATTTTAAGTGACTGTCTAATAGGTTTACTTTTCAAAATGAAGTAAGGAATAATCAGTGGAATGTAGTGATTTTACTGTGATGATGAGAATTCTATGGAAAGGATTTAACTTATATGCAACAAAGGAACTGTAATTTGCCATTTATATTCTAAAAAAGTTGTCAATAGTTCCGATTGTTGGATGTGTGTGAACAAAATTTCCCAACCTTTTCTATTATCCTAAGTCCTAACAAAGGAAATGTCACAATTTCCTCCATTCAAACTTAGCATTAGTTAATGACAAGTATAGCTTGTATTATAGATGTGTTGAAGATGGGTTTTCGGATGATGACGTTTTGTTTGTCTTTGTTGATGCCATTTGTCCTTTATTAGTATTGTCTTTGTTGTGAAGATTTGGTTAGGATCGGTATTGATTGTCTTACGGCTCACAAGGAAAATGTACTACCATAAAAAGTTGATTGACATGATTACTGTGACTGATGATTGGAAATCGAAACATTCATTGATGATGTTCTCTTTGATTCAGCTGATTCTAGGAATTTGGTCCAACAAGCAAGGAATGAAGCTGCTGAGTTTCGCCATAAATATGGATATGAAATGCCCGTGGATGTCTTGGCTAGATGGTACGTTTTTACATATTTTTGTCAGCCTTTCGTGTAGACTAGTATTGAACATGCTAATTGTAGAGGATCACTTTCAGCTTCTCTTTGAAGTACATAAAATGGTTACATCACCTGTTACTGTTGATTCGGAGACCTTCTTTTGAGTTCATTTCATAATTGAGGTTCTGTTGCTTTGATATGTTTGCTATGTATGATGGATGAATTCTTGTTGGATTTGATTTCCTTGTCAACTAGCAAGTTCAATTTTAAAAGGTTTAATATTTATGCTATCATATTTATTATTGATGGCCTCAATGACTTGAGTCAGCTAGCTGAGTATTCTTGTGCAATGAGCTCTTCCTTAGTGTGAAAAGATCTGTTTTTAGCAGTTTACTCAAGTATCTGTGCATAATTTTTTCTCCAGTCTGTTCTTTAATGCACACTTTAATGCACATATGCGTGGCTGCTGTTATTGATTAGATGAGAACTATTGGTTGTCTTCTTGTCTCATATATTGTTACAATAGAAATTACTCGCTTCGCTAAGAAGGCTAGTTTCCACCGCGCCCCTACCGCGAAGCTGACTCTTGTATGATTTGAAATGGAAATGATATTGCAAGCTTTACTTTCCATTGTTACTTGTTAATCTCTCGATTTAGAAAATATTTTGATAGTCTTCTTTTTCCAATGTGCCATGCACTCAACTATCTCTCTCCTTTTAAGAGGAGGGGTTAAGTGGAGATGCTATGGGTGTTGATTATTTATGGGTTTTGTTGAAAAAAAAATCTTGAAAATGCCCAATGATTGAAAATACATATGTTGTGATATTGATTTCATATAAGCCTCCTTTCCATGAGCGGCAACCTTGGTTCTTGGCATCATAGCCATCACCACTACTACTACTACGACCACCACCACCTTTGTCATCGTCATCCTCTTCTGGTTTTTGTTTTTGTTGTTGTTGTTGTTGTTATTATTATTATTGTTATTATTATTGGCATTGCCATCTCGGTAGTTCAGCACTTGCTCTGGAAAGGATTGAGCTTTAATGAAATATGTAGAAATTGATTAATTTCAACTAGAACTGATCAACTGAGGGCTTGATATTTGACTACTTGCATACATATTCTGTTTTTAAAAATCTATGTATGGTTTTACAATATTTCTTCTTTTTTTTAAAGTGGGCTTATACTATATTAAGAAAGATTTTACAAAAATTAATTTATAGAGTGCTTTATTGGTTTGAGAAATTTGTACTTATTCTTTGGTGTGGATATTCTGATTTTTTCTACTGTTAAAGCAATTATTGTTTGCCCATGTGGCCATGTTACCGTTGTCAATTTGTGACTGATTAGAAAGCTAATAGAGCTATAGTTGTTACGACTTGTGAGTTTGTGTAGTAAAAAAAAAGATCGAGTTTAGAGGTTAGACCAATTTGACCTCAAGTGGATGTGGATGGAAGTTGTCTTGACTTCTGGGCAACTCACAAGTGAATGCCTTATACTAATGTTTAGATTTAAGGTGAAGTTGATAGGAATAATAGAAAATCCTAATCAATCACCGTGATTTGTAAATCACCATAAAAGACAAAAAATATACTAATAAAATAAACAAAACACAAAAAAGTAATTTACAATTCTCAAAATGTCATCCTATCAAATCTCTCCACATGAGTGTGATTGCCAAGTTGCAAATAACGGTTATTTACCCAGAGTTGCTCTAGGAATAATGCCATTGCCAACTATTGAGGTGTTTCTCAAACAGAACACAAGTATGGATTATTTTGTAATAATCCTAACTACATACTACATAGGCTATTTTTCAAAAATGATCCTTAGTGACCTGCAATCCATTAAATATTTTTCTTTTTTTTTTCCTTTTTATTTGTATTTATATTCTATCCCCCTCCCCTATTCTTCCCTATCCGATACAACTATGACCACCATCTACCTTCTGCTTCGTATTCCCAGTTATGATGATACCCCCGCAGGCCTATACGATTTCTACCCTCACGATGACCCATTTGTTGCTTGCCACTTGCCACTTGCCACTTGCCACTTGCCACAGATCATTAACTCCAATTGTCATTTTATCTTAGCCTTAAGCTGCTTGGCTATCATCTATCTAAGAACATTTGAAAATACGTAGATAGAAGATATGGGTATTGTTGAACTTGAACCCCTTCAACATTCTATTATGGTTATCCTAGGAAATTGGGAAATAAAGAGAAGAGAATAAGATACAAGTATTAACAACAAAAGAAAAATAAATATTCTACAAGCATGCATGGAGAAAGGAATATTTAGGCCTTGATTAAAAATTTCACTATGTTTTTTGCTAACATTACCTACCGTATTAATTTAACATCTTTTATGATCATTTTTTTTGCGTAGTCAAAATTATATGAAGAAAAACTGAAAACCTATCCCGACTCATGTCCTTGTATGATTGAGAATTGAGACATCGGTCTTCAATGCACATTTGATAAAAGTAAGAACAATGGGGGTTGATAAAATTTTACTCTTAACTTTTTGGGGATTAGCTACCAAATATTTGGGCTTTGTTTTTAGGAGATGGAGATTTGGCAGTTTGTGGCAGTGCAAGTGGGCAGGTATGGAGTATGGCTATTGTAGTTGGGAAAGGAAAGGTGAAAGTGGGTACTAGGGGTGGCCAGACAATGAGGTATCTCTATATTATTTTGGGGGAGGAGAAAAGATGCAACAAGTGAAGCTTAAATTGGTTATCTAAAAAGAATTTAGAAAATAAATTGGCTTATAAAACTCTGTTGTGTGGATGCAATCACTTGTGAGTTTTAGTATGCATTTTGTTTGATGCTAAATTTTACCTTTTTTTCTCTCTCTATCTTAGGTAATGACTGTTATATTAACTAATTGAGCTTTTGGCATGTGACATTAATGTTGTCAACTTAAATATGTTTTTGTTTTCGTGAAGGATTGCAGACAAGTCTCAAGTTTATACCCAACATGCTTATATGAGACCTCTTGGAGTAGGTGTGTGCCAAATCTTTGCCTCTGCCTCTCTTAGTAAACCATTTCTTACTATATTTGATCTTTGACATTTGTCTTTACCCTAATGTCGGATTTTGTTACTCTTATAGTGGCTATGGTTATTGGAATCGATGAAGAAAAGGGACCTCAGCTTTTTAAATGTGATCCTGCTGGACACTTTTATGGTCACAAGGTAGTCTTTTGGATACATAATTTAATAATTTCGTATCTTCTAAGGTCCACCCACGAGAATCAAAATATAGTTCAGAGGTGTAGTCAGTGCTTTGTATAGGTTGAGCTGTTCAGTGTGGGTTACGGAACTTATAAGAAAGCTTTAAGATTGCCATTTTATTGATGCTTTCACAAATTTAAAATCCACTTTTTGCCAACAGGACCAGCCAACAGAAAAACCTGAAAAAATAACTATGGAAATGGGTTAATATACTTAAAAGGATTTTAAGTGTAACGTATTGTTTTGAATTCATGTTTTCATGTCAAGGCTTGAAATGTTGTGTTTCACTGTTTTGTGAATGTATTTTATTTAAAGAAAAACCATGTAAGTTCATCTTAAGCACGGATCTTACCCAACATGCCTTCGACCTTTTTCTTTTATCCAATTCTGATACTTGGAAAGGAAAATCTGTTGTATCCTAAGTCTGATGGGATTATGATCTTGCAAACATCTACCCCTGCCCCTGGCATGCCTTTGGAAAGCTAAAATCTAGTCACTCTTACCATGACATTTATTGCCTGGCTTCCAATAAGGCAAATGAAATTTCTATTCTCTATTGTTACAAGAATTTTAGCCGAACCTATGATTAAGGGCTCTACCATTGTTGTATTGTTACAAAAATGAATAAAATATATACATTTGATTTGCATTTTTTGTGTGTATATATTGGTTTTGTCATGTGCAAATAATATCAAAATTAGAAAAGTGAAAGGAAAACTTTGAGGAGCTTTGTATAGAAAGTGGTAGGCCAAAAATGACATGGATCACGAGAGTCAAGAATGACATAAAGTTGGAAATTGCAGGATCATAAAGCAATAAGAAATGCGATAACATATGTGGTTGCTCGTTGGATTTGATTGTCCGGGTAGATTAGTGATAGATTGATCAAATAAAGCATAGTTCCAAAATACGGTAATGGGGATGATGCGGTTGTTGTACAGCCAACCATGTAATATTGCTTGTTTCAGCCTAAAAGGAGAGTTTTTTATAATACTTTTACGATGCGAGTAATACTGCTTGGGTATATTTGAAAACCTTTACGATACAGTCGATGCAATACGATGTGGCCTTGTTTTTGCACTATGGAATAAAGTATAGTATTTGTCATCTACAAACTCTTATGATGATTTGTTTAAGTTTATCTAACGAATCCGTATGTCGTATTAAGGTTTTGACATTGTTGATGTAGGCTACAAGTGCCGGTGCAAAGGATCAAGAAGCTATCAACTTTTTAGAGAAGAAAATGAAAAATGATCCTGCTTTCTCCTATGAGGAAACAGTTCAGGTAATATGTCCTAGACTCCTAGCTATATGCTTTTCACTTGCAGTTTGTGGAGAAAAATGGTGCTGAAAGGATTTGAAATGTGAAGCGTCATCGAGTTGCTTAATTTTATACAAGGAACCATATTTTTTTAATTATCCTAGCAGATCTAGTTTGACGTGTCTTGAGCTTGAATGTTGCTTGTAATATGTGCTTGGATAACCTCTACATAACACTCTGAGCTTAACTTGGATTCATTGCAGATCTAGTTTGACATGTGTTGAGCTTAAATGTTGCTAGTAATACGTGCTTGCATTTGGATGATTTTGTCTTTTTTTTTTCTGCTTTTAGGTTGTCTCATTTTGGATAGTCACTACATAACACTCTGAGCTCAACTTTGATTCATCGTGTATATTATGGCTTTTCTTTTATTAAATTTACTATAAAGGGCAAATACATGCTGTGTGGCTTGCTCAATGTCTTTTGTTGAACTTGCTCTCAGTAGTTAACATCTTTTGGGACAATTGAATGTTAAATTTGATGTTGAATCATGCATCGAGGCTTAAGCAACACTGGCGCGAAGAAGTATAGAGCAAAGTACTCCTTTGTCCGTGTGTTGTAGTATACGGTTTTAATTTGGTTGGATGAGTTGGAAGTAAGGCAAAAAAAAGTTGATCAAAAGACAGAATTGTGGATGAAAATTAAATAATGTGATGGGAACAGGTCCTTATGAGGAAATGTAACAAAATCATGGAGACATTCCCAATAGAAAAATCTAGCGAATTGAGAAGGACGAATGCACTAGTTATTATGTGAGCAAATAAAAGCTATGATTGATTGGCTGTTAAGCCATGCTTGTTAGTGGGTATTGTTTGACAATCAGTTTCTACAATTTTCTTTCATTACTTATTTCTTGTTCCACTAAACCTAAATGTACTATTGCTCTGGTGCATATCACGTGCTGGACGGCTGGAGCATCCATTATACTAATCATGTAGTCTGCTTTTATTGTTATATGCAGTATAGAATCATTTGTGTGTGCCTGAAAGTTCACTTACTAGTCAATATGCATACATGTTACAAATTTATTGTTACTAAAACATCTTAGAGAAGCCACTTTTACATATGTATTCACAGTTACATGCTATATCCCAATATCAAGTGTCCTAGGCGAGGCGAGGTTTGGGTAGGTCATATGTATGCAACTTACTTTACAACAGAAGTTGTTTATAGTCGACCCTTGATTAAACATATCAACAATTCCACATGTATAAGAACAAATGATTTAGTGAGCCATTTTATAATAGTGCATTATAATATGAAATCGAAGAATTATCTATCATCTCTGTCAAATATTGACATATCTGTGTTTATCACTAAAATTCTAAAGTGCCTGATGATTGTGTGTCTTGTTTGCAGACTGCAATCTCTGCTCTTCAGTCAGTTCTGCAAGAGGATTTCAAGGCTACCGAAATTGAGGTACAAATAGTGGCTTTGTTAATTTCTCCCCCTTTTATCAATTTCTAATGCCATAGAAACAATACCTGGCTTCTTGATCAGTGTCTTGATCGGTGTCTCCCTCAATAAGTGAAAACATGTTACGGCATTTGCTTTAATCACTCAAACTGCATTGTTTTCAGGTGGGAGTTGTTCAAGTGGCAAATCCAGTTTTCAGAGCGCTGACAACCGAGGAGATTGACGAGCATTTGACAGCTATAAGTGAGCGCGATTAATTTAAATGATTTGTTTAGGTGGTCGATTGCTAGTACCTGAGTTGTGAGTTGTGACCGATTGAACAAATCCTCATTGGAGTTCACATCGATCTTGGTAGAACTCTTTGCCATCACTTCTATATTGTAACTTTTAGACATGGGTTTGTTTGTAATATCGAATTTAAAACGCAGTCATTTTTGCAATGAATGTCTGCTCAAGTTGTTGACGATTCTCATTTCCCAGCACAATACCGAATAGTTTTCCAAATTGGCAATCACAGTCAGTTCACCTGATCACTCTTTCACTCATAACTTCTAAGGCTTTGACTGTTCTTATTTTCCTTGAAATATGTCTCAACTGCTAAAGTTGGACTAAATTCTTTTGTATTGCGCCAATCCACTTTGTTATAAAAATGGTGTTGTGTGAGATTGTCTTAGTATGAGATAGATCGTCCAATCAGCTTAAAAATAGTTTTCCTCAATATGCGCTTGGTACTTGATCTATTTAAGGTTATAATTGATGCTCTTAAGGTCAATTGATTTTTCAATTAATCATTTTAAGTTTAAATTGTTCGTTTTTAAATTAAACTTGAAATTTTTTATAATAAAGCGGTCATGAACTCTTGATTATTTATAAAAAGCATTCAATTAATGGATAATTCTAAGGTTTGAATTCATCATTTTTAGATCAAAATTGAATTTTTTTATAGCAAAGTATCTATGAATTCTTGATCATTTTCAAGAGTATTATTGAACCATTTGGCAAAACATAACTCGAGATCGACACTTCATTTGCCTTCATATCAAGGGAAAGCAAACATTACCCCTCCAACTTTATTTTCAAGTTCTTTATGAACAGAAAATGTTAGGAAAAAACAATATCACTATTAACGATCGGTGATTAAAGAGTACATTACTCTAATGTTTCATTATAAACATCATGTTGCATTGCTACTTGTATTGTGCAATGTTTTAACACTATTATTAATAGTGTTATTGATCATTCATTTGTTGTTTGAATTTCATCCAAAGAATGATAATATGACATTTTAACTCTATTATGAAATTATAAAAATAGAACCATATTTAGGTAGAAATTGATCACTTTAATGTTTAAGTTGATCATTTATAGGTCAAAATTGAAAAATTTATTTTAATTGATCTATTTAAGGTTTACATTAAGCTGCAATTGATACCTTTAAGGTCAAAATTGATAAATGTCCAAAAATGAAGAAAAATAAAATGGAAAACATGTTAGGTTGTTACACGCGTTAATTGGGTCAGGCCAAATTGTTATGAGACCATCTCGGCCAAGTTTTTGTAATAAGTCTTATCAAGTGAGTGTGGTTGTAAAGGTTACGCGGAGGCCATAATAACTTTATTTAGATTGAAGAAATTCATATCTTCAAAAAAAAAAGTCATATGAAAGGAAAGAGAGAGATTTGATTTGATACAATTTTCTTTCATTGATAACAAATTTGAAAGGAAAAGATTTAGAAGAAAAAATTTTGAATGTTATTCTTTTAATTTTGTTGACAAAAAAGAAAACACAAAGTTTTGTGAGAGACGGTCTCTTTGACAGACTATCTCTAATTGTGTTTGTCCATTAAGGAAAATATAGAGTAAATGTAGGAAATAAGCTTTAATGGATTGGGCCTGAGAGACGTCTCTCAGAAAGACGATTTCTCAAGAGACTGGCCGGAAAGAAAAACCTTCTTTTACCATTTTCTTCGGTCATATCTCCTTTTCAGTTATTCTCCCTAATAGGCCAACACAATTAGAGATATTGTTAAAACATTTGAGTCTTGTCTTTTCTAGGTGTAGAGATATTTATTTGGGTTATCGGATTGATTGCGAGTTAAGTATTCTAGTCATTATAAGAATGGGTCTTGTTTCCACATTGATTTGTATATGATTTTGAATTCATTTTGAAGTTAGGTTAAGTCAGATTCAGTTACAAGATGGGGATAAATATAGAATCGACATGTCTGTTTTGAAAACCTTTACTTAGCTGCTGGGGGACGCAAAGCTCAATGATAGCTATGAGCAATTAAAATATCTACATGCAAATAAATACTACATCTCTTATTTATTAATAGCTACACTTCACTCAAAAGATTGATGTTCATGTTCTTTTGCCTTTTCTCGTCTATATTATTATTATTATTATTATTATTATTATTATTATTATTTTTTAGTTTTATAATTGTTTTTACTTATTTATTTTATCTATATGCGTTTTATTTAGCTCTCACGTGGCAGGAACAACTTTTGATCTTTTTGAGTCGAGGGACTCCTTTTGGCTGCGCTCTCCTTTATGAGTATGAGTTGCCCTATCCATAGTCTTCTATGAGCGGAATATAGGTAGGATGATGATGACTTCACTCAAAAAAAACTCTCATATAAATATGACTCATAAACCAACATATACTTATTATATTTTATCATTTAAATTTTGGTTAAAAGGCTTTCAGCTATAAATAACACATAATGACAAATAACAATAAATTTTTATTAGCATTTTTAGACACACAATCCATAACAATAGTGTATACATCAATTAACTAAGACTTGTTTTCTCCATACATAAAATAGAACTTTTAATTTCCAAATTGAAATCCAAGATGCACGCCTCTTTCACTGTAACCCTGCTCAAATTCTGTATTATTTATATCACAAATTCTTGTATTTGACGGTCTCACCGTAAGACGTGTCTCATACTTGGATACTTGAGTTAAATAGCCCAACAATAAAAAATTTAGATTATGTGCTTCTTATTTTGAGGTCGTCTCACTATGAGACGGTTTCAGAGTTGTATTTATATGGAGGAAACAATTTTGAAGTCATACAAGCATTTCTCAAACAAAAGCATATGATCCTTGAAAAGATTAATACTCAAAGAAAACCCACCATCCCTATTTGGAACCAAGAAGGATAACCCTTCATACTTGACCCCACCAGTACCACCAAAAATGGGGTTACCCCACCCAAAATCAGTTTCATATAAGGGTAATTTAGCCCAAGAATTTATCAAAAGATTTGGGCTTGTAATACTCTCTGGCCCACTAAGTACAACCATTGGATCATCTTTTGGGAATGTTTCCAAGAAATTAAGGGCAGATTTCAAGTATTCTTCATCCCTCGTTCTTTGGAGGGCTTCTTTCAGTTTGCTGACAGCATACCATAATGGATTACACGTGATATCATGTGATTTAGCAATACAAGCGGTGAAAAATACTAAATTACCGAAATACCCTTTAGGTGGTTTTGGATTCTTCAATCTAGACCGTCCATCTATTGGTATGTAAAGTTTAACATCTTGATCAGGTGCTAGTCCACGCACTTTGCATGTGGTTCGCCACACATGAGCAGCTACAATTTCAAATGTACTAAAATTACTTCCTTCTAATTGCTTGGGTGTTGCTTCTTGTATTAAGGCATTAATTAGAGACTTGGAAAGAGTGAAGAAGCCCTCCATACTTGTACTCATCTTACCTAATATAGCAAGTATAAGTAATGATAATGTTAGTAGGGCTGAACAAAGTTTGGTCTAAACCGTAAATTAAATTGGAATTTTAGTATTTGGTCTGGTCTACGGTTTAAATGGTCTGGTCTGGTTTTTTTTCAAATTAAATTATAGTTTACGGTCTGCTCTCGGTTTTTTAATTTTTCAAACCAGACCGGACCGCAAACCGTAATATGGTCGAAAATCATAATTTTGTATTTTAAAATTTAAGTTGCTACCTAGATATTTTAAGATATAGTTATTTTTATATAGCAATATATACTTGAATGATGTTGATGTTATCAACTAATCATAAATTATTATATTTATTAATATTAATTGTAGGTGTGAAATATTTGCATAAATACATGTATTAATTTGGAGTAAAATAAAAAAATAAAAACCGTAAACCAGACCAGACCGGACCGTTCTAAAACGGTTTGGTCCGGTCCAGTTTGGAAAATTTTCAGACCGGAATTTCTGGTTTGGTCTGATTTTAGTGTCAAACCGGACCGTGTTCACCCCTAAATATTAGTTTGGTGAATTTAGGGCCAATCTTCATATTTGAGAGATTTGAGGCGAAATATTAATTAGAGGCCTTTAATTGCTATTATACATTTATCAGCTGGTCTTGGGCGAGACCGCCTTAAGTTGAAACAAGAGTGGCCCGGCCCAATTACATGCTTTCTCTCTTTGATTCCATCTTCTGGGCATTTTTCAATTCTAATCATAAAGGTATCAGTTTTGACCTTAAAGATATCAATTTCAATTTAATCATACCTGTATGAATTACATTAATCATGAAACTGAATACTATAAAATGAGAATTGAATAAATTAACAATGAAACTAAATACTATAAAAACTGAATACCCGTATAAACTACATTAATCATGAAACTGAATAGTATAAAATGAGAATTGAATAAATTAACAATAAAACTGAATACTATAAAAACTGAATACCTGTATGAACTACATTGATCATAAAACTGAACAATTTAATGGAAAAATTTAATCATGCATGTAGATCAGAATAACATGCATTATGCTTAAAATCTTGCGCAATGGAGAATTGAACAATTTAATAATGAAACTGAACAATTTAATGGAAAAATTGATTACACTTTTTATGAACTACATTAATGTAATTCAATATACATATTCTAAACTTGAATGCAAAACTGAGCAAAGTAAGAGCATAATTGAGCAAAATTGATATCTTTAAGGTCAAAATTGATACCTTTAAGGTCCAAATTGAAATTTTTCCAGAAAAATGAAAAAAACAAAAAAACAAAATTTGAAGGGCAAAGCGCGCGCGTGTAGTACACGCACCTAACATTGGGCTGGCCCAACTCCCGTCTTAGAATAGGACGGTCTCGTCCAAGTTTTTGTGTACATTTATACTATTATAGACCTCTAACTATTAAATATTAAAGCCTTAATATTTACATGTTGATCATTTTGATCGGAAAATATATCATTTATTTATAAAAAAATTGTTTGATTTTAATTTTTTAGTATTTTTGACCCATTTGATCTACTTAAATTTGACCCAAAACGACGCAATTAGACTCGAAACTAACATGATATGAAAGTAACCTAATCCAAAAACCGATGTGACTCAAAATCGACGATATAATTTAGATATAGTTTAAAAATATTAAATGTGAAAATTTTTATTTACACCCACCATCATAATCATATTTTGCCTATAGAATTCAATAAGTATTAGATGAAAAATTATGGTCTTATATATTTAATGAAAGTAAAATAAGAAGAAATTATAATTCATTGGTACTATCTTGCAAAGTAAAATATTACTACTCACATCATCATGAAGATAAATTCATATCTTGCAAATTTATATTATGTGTAAAATTATGGTCAAAAGTTTTTTCATTATCATTGGTCACTTGTCGGACTCATGATGAAACACACAAGGATTTCAATAGAATTTTATAATTGAATTTTGGCTATTATTTCTTTAGTCTCGTAAGATTGATACAATGAAATACAACACAAAAACTATAAAAAATAGTGAAAATATTAAAATTGTGTAATAATAATTTAAAAAATTCAAAGAAAATATATGTATGAAAATTAAAAACACAATGCAAATACAAAAATTAGAAATAAAAATATTATCTTAAATAAAAATTAAAAATGATGGTTAGACTTTTGAGTGCATCAAACTAGGGGCGGTCTTAAATGCCCTCCTGTGCGCACACGTGAGGGCATTGCATTTTAAAAAATAAATTAGAATATTGATTGCAGTAGGTATTTAAACCACGACTTATGGGTTGTGACTTGTGAGGCAAGTGTATCACCAACTATGCTACTCAATTTTCTATATAATAAAGGATTTTAATTATATTTAATATGTGTTTAACTGTACAATAAAGCTCAATTAAATGCAGTTATAATTTTCAATATATATTTAAAATCGAATTAATTTTTTTATTAAATTATTTTTATCAATTATATATTTTTAATTCCACTAAATTTTATTTCTGGATACGCCACTACTTCAAACACATTAATCAATCAATTTTATTTGAAAAAAAGGAATCGACGAGAGCTTGAAAATTTGTGCGTTGGTGGTTTGTACTTTGAATTAGAACACGTCTTTCTTACGTTATTTTAAGTTTTTTTTTTCAAATAGTAATGAAATTATCCATTGACTTAATATTTAGTGGTTGGTGTTCAAACGCACTTAAAATCATTGATTATACAATTAATACAACTACTATTTATATGTGTTGATATTGACTTTTATTTGTTTTATACGATTCTATTCCTTACCACAACTTTATTATTTGAACTTAGATGGTTGATACTTTTGAATTTTGTATATACTCTAATTAATATATCTATATGCAGTACAAGCCCTTCTCGTACTTTTTGTAAAATATTTTACTTGAATCTGAGAGGTAGTTGAAATTAGAAATAATCCGTTACATTTTTATCACGTTGGCTTTGATACCATGTCAAAAAACCAACATAGCTCAAAGCTTAAGTTAAGACCTTAAAATATATTATATATAATTTAACAATTATTGGAGTAAAGTCTTGAATTTTATGGATTGTACTAGAAGAGTTAAATTTTAATATATATGAATGAGAATTTTATAAAGTGGTGAGGATTATTTTGATAAAAGAATATCAAACAAGAAACTAAGTGAAACACACCAAAATTAATAATGTAGTCGATTAATATTTTACTTTACTCGGTCAATTTGGGTTAAAAGGGTGTATATTTACGGTGGGTCTCCTAAGAGATTGTGCCTCTTAGAGACGTCACTCAAGTCCAACCCATTAATGCTTAATGCGTACTTGTTGTATCTTTAATGCTTATTTACATCATCTTTAATACCTATTTACCGTATACTTAGCGCCTACTTACATTATCGAATAAGCGTGAAGTACTTACAATATTTTAAATGTTTGTTTACAATATTCTTAATGTCCACCGAATAACTTACTCTGCATTTTCAATATGGGGCGACTCAATTAGAGAAGGTCTCTCAAAGAGATCGTTTCTCACAAGAATTTATTGTCTACTTTATTTATTTTAATTTAACTTTTTGTTTTAATATAAAATATTTTTTCATGATAAGTATTTACAGAAATTAAAATTTTAAATTTACTTTCAAAATTGTAAAAAATTTATAAGAAGGGATCAAAGCAAGTAGCTATTTCAAATTTTTTTATGATACGTATTCACAGAAATTAAAATTTTACTTAGATATATGCAAATGACGAGAAACATATGATCATGATATCTATAGTTGGTTAACATATTTTTAACTTTTTATAATCTATTGATTGTTACTTTTGTCATTATATTCAGGCAACTTAATTGATTATTTATCATAATAATTTTTTAATCATTAATTTCTATTATCTTAATTGCTAATAATATAGACTTAATTATTTAACAAATATTATTTTCAATTCAACAATGCATGGAGCTTTCAATTTTCTACGGATACAACAAAATGTTAATAAAATACCGAAACTTAAGATGATGAACAAAAATACAATTCTAAAAGTCACCATTGAGCTAAAAACCCTTAAGATGATGGATAAAAATTATTTAGTAGAAAGTAAAAGGTATTAATTGTTATTATAGGTAGTAGAAATTAAACCCTTATCAGAAGTTGAAAAGAAAATTATTCAACCATTATTAGCCTATTATTTTATGGGGAGGGATTTAATAAGAAGGGTGATCAAAATAAGAAGGATAAGAAGCATTCTACACCATTAATTTGAATAAGATAAAAAAAATCTAAGGTTACGATTGAGCTAAAAACACTTAATTGTAGATGTCACTATCTTACACAGAAAAGATATGTTATAAATCTGAAGAATGTTCTAAATTTATAACATAACGTCTTTTTTTGTATATATAGCTAGTGAGTAACAAAAAATCTTTCTTATCCTTCTCATTTAAAATGTTTTTTATTTGATCCTACATCATCATTTCAGGTAATCAAGTATCAAGATCAAAGATTAAGAAATGTATACTAACCTAAGGAGACGGTAGGTGGTAAAGATGGCTCAAACTCCAAGTGTCGAAACTTGAGTTGGGTCGGGTCATGAGCCGTAAACTGATGAATAGCTGATCTATCGTGCACGGGCAACACAAGAAGTTCAAGCCCGCGCGCAACTCTTGCCCACGAGCTCATAAAGAACGCGTATGCACTTCCATCATTTACATGGTGATGCGTAGCGACACCCATGCATACACCCCCACATTTAAAGCGAGTGAATTGCACCATAAACAAAGGAAATGAAGAAAGGCCTTTAGAGTAGTCACATGTAGGAATAACCATCTTACGAAACTCAATATTAGAATTGAAGTTTTTGAAATTTGTAAGCGCAAGGGATGTTTGAACCTCCACGAATAACACCCCTTGCGCGTTACAGCCAATTTCTATTGCACCGTCATCTTTATTTTTTCTCAATCTACCCGCCATCGGGTAGAATGGCACAAGGACTCTACTTAAAGAGTCCTTTAAAATTTGGGTATCAAAAAATTTTGGGGTGTTGTTATTTCCTTGTGGGTGATAAATGTATATAAGCGTAGTATGTGAATAAGGTGTACGAACGAGCATATCTAAGCGAGAAATCTTGATAATGCTTCTTGGTGTTTTGCCTTTTGGACATATCATATTGCATTCTCTCATTTTTTTTTCAATCTTTTTTTTTTCTCTAAATTTTTTAGCATGGAGAAATTTTGTGGCTTTAGAACAATATATATTAGGGTGTAATAGAAGTCTAATATTTAAAAATAGTACAAATATTAAAAAAGTCAAGGATTGTGTACTGTCTTGTATAAACGAAGGAAGTCTACAATTGTTGAAAAGGTATTACATACTCCCTGTTTCTCTCCCTTTGTAATGGAGAAGTTGCAAATGATTGATATGAATAAGTATGAATAAGCGGTTAAGATGAAAAGAAAGTATAAGCTTGAAGTGTTAAGAAATCAATTTAACTAAAAGCTTAAGTTTTTGGTTTAGGTCCAAAACATGTTATATACTCTAACATGCCATCTCACATGAGAGCTTTTGGACAAGAAACGTGGATGCAACCCAAGCCCTCTTCATATATGGCGCTAAATATTCAGCTTTAAATGAACACTGGATTCTGATACAAATTCAACCAAAAGTTAAGTTTATGTCTGATTGAGGCTTCATGATATGTTATATATTCTAATATGCGGATTTGATTAAAAGAGAGTGAGACCATTGCCAAAGAAAAAGATATGCAATCAATAAGAATTAAGACATAATATTAAAATAAAAAGTGGTACAAAATGAGGGCACAAATAAAGTATATCAGCTACTCTTATTAGAGAAACTGTCTCTGTTTCGGTAATGAAACGAGGAAGTGTGCAAGGCACGTGAGATACCTAGAGTGGAGGTTGTATAGTGGTCAAACGTCGGTCAAGCTGGGAAGCGACACCTCCTGGAAGCGGTTCGTTTGTCCTACACAACAACAAGTTAGCCTTGCCCGGGGGGTTTTTTCCCGGAAACCCTCTCCGACGCTTAAGTCAGAACGGAATCGAGAAAAAGTAAGTGAATAATGAATAAAAAAGAGTAGATAAGGGTGTTTTATGTGGTGGTTACCGACCAGCGGAGGTGGTGAAGCAGGAAGTAACTGAGTGAATTTTGGCAGAGTTTCGGTATAGTAGTGAAGGCTTAGGGGTGGTTATCGTAACTATTCCCCTTTATATACTCCCCACAGCGGTTACTCATGAGTTGAGTAATAGTGGGAGGTTGGAGATGCCTATTTTAGGAAATAGGTGGTTGCTGTAGAGAATCGATAACTACCTGGAAGTTACATGGCGGTTATCTCTGCTGGAAGTGAGAAAGTCTGACCTTGACTATGAGTCGGTCAACTGATGAGGTCAAGAGTTGACTTTGTCTTCTTGGTTTGACTAAATTCGTACAGCTAAACATTACCCTAACATTTAGCCCCACGCATGAAGGATGATGTAAGATCTGTGTCGGGTCGTGACATTTTTCTTTATGCGGAATGATAAGCCCAGCAAATCCTAGGAGACTTGATTTTGACCGTGGTACCGCCATACCGTGATACCGTAGTGAAGCTATCGTATAAGTGAGCCCCCAAGGTGGATGAACCCCAAGCGCTATGGACGGGGGTCCGCTTGTTCTGAACATGAATTAAGGATTTCTCAGGGTCGCCTTAGGCCAAATCGGGGTCCGAATGAAATTTGAACTATAGCTACGGTGCCGCGGGCTATTTGAACATCGGGTGTTTCCAAAGCTTTCCCGCAGGTGGCTAGTTCATACTCAATGTTTTATATCTAGCAAGGGACCAAAACAGGGTCCGAATGAAATTCCTTCTATAGCGACGGTGCTGTGGAGGAATGTGAGGGTCTCTTTGTTGGAAGATATGAAATTATTCTTCCATGGTATCACGGGTCGAGGATATAACGCTTGGAATTTTTAGCCCCAAGATCACCTTCTTGGGCTAAAAACAGGGTCCGAGTCACATTCCTTCTTGTGAGGCGGACAACGAAAACACTTAGAATTTTTAGCCCCAAGATCACCTTCTTGGGCTAAAAACAGGGTCCGAGTCACATTCCTTCTTGTGAGGCGGACAACGATAACACTTAGAATTTTTAGCCCCAAGATCACCTTCTTGGGCTAAAAACAGGGTCCGAGTCACATTCCTTCTTGTGAGGCGGACAACGAAAACACTTAGAATTTTTAGCCCCAAGATCACCTTCTTGGGCTAAAAACAGGGTCCGAGTCACATTCCTTCTTGTGAGGCGGACAACGGTAAAATACTTCTTCTCTTGACCGGGATAAATTTCTGACATGAATAGTATCTTGGTGGTTGGGCATTTATTGACCCTATAAGTAGTGGAAGTCTTGGTCAAAGTCATTACTTCATTTGACTTATTTGACTCATTCAAGAATCCTAACTTAGAGAGAGAATTCTAGTGAGAGAAGCTCTAACAAACACTCATTCTCAAATCTCTGACATCTTCAAGAACACAAACAAGGTATTTTTGATTTTTCCTCAAATTTTTCGATTGAATTCTGATTTTTGATTGAATTTGTTTGAAGATCTTCATTTATTTTCTTGATCTTCAATCTGTTCTTGGTGTTCTTGAATATATTCATGAATATCTTCAATGTGTTCTTGATGAATTGTTTTGATCTTCATGCTTGAACATTGTATGTATATATTCGTAATCTATTACCATAAAATTTGTATAACTTTTTTGTTTTTCCCGGAATATGAATGATAACCAAGCTAACTTGAAAATTCCCGTGACTCCGGCTAACCTTGAGGAGGCCTCTTGTGGAAGTAGAATAATAGGGGACGATGACTCGGACTGGACTACTTCAGTTTACATAACCCGGATTTTTTCTCCAATAAGGAGTGGAAGTGAATCTTCTGTTCATCCCTTTTACCCACCTGAAATAAAATATCCTGCCCCGTGGGAAGTAGATGTAGCTTTCCCTCCCCATTATCTAACAAAAATAAACCCTGAATTAGACGGATTCTTGATTGTAGATACTAACATGGAGCAGAGCAAAGATTCTTCTGGCCGGAAGAGCGGTGCCTCGACACCTCCTCCGTTCTACATCAAAAATGGGGGTCCCTTGAATTATTTTATAGATTCAAAGACTCGAAACCAGTTGGACACTTTCTGGGAGGCGTTGGCGGAGAAGTGGGGCCTTCCAGATGGTATTAACATTATAAGACCGACCAACTTAGATACCGTTAGGTTTCCCCCGCCTAACTGTATTGCTGTGTATATGCCGGCGTTTGAGCTGGGTTTAAGGTTCCCCCTTCATCCATTTATTAGGGAGTTACTTAAGTTGCTGAATGTGACCGTGGCTGAAGTATACCCCAACGCATGGGGTTGTGTCACGGCGTTTTTTATAATGTGTAAGGTTTTGAAGATAAAACCTACACTTACGGCTTTTAGGTATATATTCCGGGCGAGGCTTTGTTCGTCCGAGGACCATGTAGCTGGTTGGATCACCCTCGCCCATAGGAGGGGCTTTAAGTTAGTAGGGGAACTCCCGGACAACCAGAAGGGTTACCGGACAAAGTTTGCATTTTTGTACAGTTCCGAGCCGTGGGACTTTAAGACCACTTTTGACATTAAGCCAAAGATAAATAAGTTTAACAACAATGTCCCGCAATGTACAGTAGACGAGGCGGTGATTATAGAATATGCTAGGATGTCCGTGGTTCAGGGGAGAAAACTGGTACATGTACAGGAGAACTGGATCCCCCGGAAACGGCACTTAAACATAGAGATATTACTTTCAGCTTTTGAAATAAGCTTGAAAATACACAAGCGTAAGTGCTGTTTTTGCCGTGCTTCAACGTTACGTAATGTCGGTTTCTGATCATCATTCTCTATACAGGTGTAGCCCGGGAGGAGCTTGAGAAAAAATATAACAACTTAATGGGCAAATTCAATTTGATGGAAATGACGCACAACCGCGCCAAGAGGGCGGCGGACACTACTCCTCTACCTACCCCGCCAAAGGTATTTCCTCAAGCTTCCCTTTTTCTTGTCTTAGATTTTATCATCTAATTTGTATTTTGACGCAGAATGGAACTACAAACATGGCCGGGGTAGAAGCTGCTCCGACGGAGCCGGAGGCCCGTTCTCTCTTAGAGAAACGGAAGGAAGCCCCCGTACCGTCGCATGTGGAGCGAGGCGAGCAGGCGGTTAAAAGGAAGAAGACCACGGCTAAGAGAAAAGCCAAGTCGCCTCAAACCGGGGCAAGGAAGAAGGTGTTGATCCTGTGGAGGTCGAAGATGAATCAAGTTCGAAGTCGTCTCTGCAGGAATCTGATACGGCGGAAAGCGTCGTACCTCTGGCTGAGAGGAGGCCGGCGGAAGTCCAGAAGGAGGGCGGGTCGTCCCGTCCTAAGAGCAAACCCACCGCCGAAGAGAAAGGCAAAAAGGTGGTTGAGTCGGGCGGGACCCCGCCCTATTCATACGAAAAGGTGTATTAACGCCACATCCGTCTACACCGGGACGATGTGGCCTTCGTTGAGTTAGATCGTTCTGATCTAACTGCCCGTATCAACCGCGCCTCCAGAAATCTGGTGAGCGAGAGGGATATGGAGTATCTGAACTCCTTATCACCGGTTGAGCGGACAAAACAAGCCCGTGCCTCTGCCGCAGATGTAAGTTTTATCCGCACTACGTTGTATCTTTGTTTGTTTGATATCTTTCTAACTTGTTTCTATTTCACAGGCTCTGCTGAGGGCGGAATATGAGCTGGTTGTCCAGCGGACTCTTGCGGAGGAGAATGACCGCCTGAGCTTCAAATTGGAGACTCAGAACACGGAGCTGGAGAAGCTCCGGGCAGAGTTGGGCGATCTGTCGGGTCTGAAGGAGAAGCTGGCTAGGTGTAAGGAGCTATCTGAACGCCTAGCCTTGGCTGATAAGTGAGGGGTCGCATCAAAGAGGCCCTCGATCTGGCGGGTCAATCCCTCGACCAAGCATCCGGCATTTCTGCGAAGATTCATGCGGAGGTTGCCCGGATGCTCGTTTATCATGATAAACTTGTCTCTGAAAACGAGCAAGTAATAAAGGTCGTGATGGGCGACATGGACCGGTTCGAGAGGGTACTTGATGCGGCGAAGGTCTACAAGTTGCGGTCGGAAAGGACTGCATTCTTGGCCCGGCGGTGGTTAAATTCCTATGCAGTGACTCAATTGTTGACGGCCCTGTCCGAGGAGATGATGAACACCGGGGCAATGGTGGAAGTGGAGAAGTTCAAGCTGGCTGCTCAACATATGGGCATCGACTTTTCCAAGCTTTTAGAGCTGTCGGAGCAGAGCCATGAACAGGCCATGGCAAATCTCAAGCTCGTTCTCGACAAAGACTCTGAAGTATTGGAGAAGGCCGTGGCAGAGGATGAGGAGGAGCAGCGGGAGTGGGAAAAGAAAATGGACCCCGGAAGGGAGAAGAGAGCACTTGCACTCGACCTTGAGAAAATTCCCGTCTGCTATCCTCTTTTTCCCAAGGCTCCGGAGAGGTCTGCTTTCCTTGCTCTTCAAGAAGAATCTTCGGGTTTATCGAAGGTTCTTTCCAACGAGAAAGAGACTTTCCGAAGTTTGGCTGCGGAGCTGGCGGGTGAGGAACCATGGCCCGACATTGAAGATATCATTAGGTTCACCCCCTCTCCGCCGCAAGCCGGTCCCACTTCTTCCCTGCCGCCAGTGTGATCGTAGTTTGTAGATCTACTCTACTTATCCCTTGTATTTTTGTTGTACATTTTTGGCCGGAAACGTTGGCTCTAAACATGGACGTGTAACAATTTTTTGACTGTATATATACTAATCTTCATTTGACAAGTTTTGCATTTATTTCTTGTTTCGTTTATTGACGTTGAATACTGAAAATTGACAAAGTATCACATAGTGATACCGGCTAACCGTAGGTACTATTACCTTATCGTCTGAAAATTAACAAAGTATCAAATCTTTTGACACCGCCTAACCGTCGTAAATAACACGGTTCCTGTAAAACAGAATATTGAAAATTGACAAAGTACCAAAAGATATTGATACCGCCTAACCGTGGAACCAACCACGGAATGTAAACCGATGTAAGCTGTTCTAGAGTTCATTACATGAAAACTGAACTGAACTATGAACTGAATTGAAAATTGAAAGTTGAAAATTGGACTTGTGAGTGCTGATGTGCTGATGATGTATGCCCCTTGAAAGACTTGTTAAATGAAAATTTTCTTCAAGTGGTCTGCGTGCTAAGGTCTTTTCAACGCCTTTCCTTCTGCATCTTGCAACTCAAATGTGTTGGGTTTGATAGCAGTGATGATTTTGAATGGGTCGTCCCAGTTGGGCCCCAACTTCCCTTTTTCTGTGGCTTTTCCCGTGGCTTTGATTTTGCGTAACACCCAGTCTCCTGGTTTGAGGATTCTCGTCTTCACGTGTCTGTTGATTGACGAGTCATTTTTTGCTTCTGGGCGATTGACCGTAGAAGTGCATTACCACGGGTCTCCGGGAGCAAGTCTAAATTAACCCTTTTATCTTGATCATTTTCAGAAAATGAGTAGCAAGTCACCCTTGTGGAGGGAACCCCGATTTCCACCGGTAGAACGGCTTCTGATCCAAAGACAAGTGAGAAGGGAGTATGACCTGTTGATTCTTTCATGGTAGTGCGGCTCGCCCAGAGAATTCCTGGTAGTTCTTCGTCCCATGACCCTTTGGCGCATTCGATTTTCTTCTTAATACCATTGAGTATTTCTTTGTTAGCTGACTCAACTTACCCATTGGTTTGTGGCCTTGATTCTGAGCTGAACCGGATTTGGATGTTGAATTTCTCACAGTATTCCATGGTGCCTCGGCTCACGAATTGCCTACCGTTATCAGTGATAATGACCCGGGGTATACCATATCTTGTTATGATGTTTCTCCAGAGGAATTGGCATACCTGTTTTTCAGTAATGGTGCTAAGTGGCTCCGCTTCAACATACTTGGAAAAGTATTCTATTGCCACAATGATGAACTTCCTTTGCCCCTTGGCAGGGGGAAATGGACCAAGTAAGTCCATCCCCCACTTGTCAAAGGGCAGCACTGATTGCATGGTAGTAACGAAGCTTGTAGGTTTTTTGGATACCTTGGAGAAGAACTGGCATCTTGAGCATTTGCGTATCAAGTTTTCAGCATCTTGTCTGAGAGTGGGCCAATAATATCCGTTTCGAAGCACCTTGCTGATGACGGTCCTTATCCCTTGATGGATTCCGCATCCTCCTTCGTGAATTTCCCGGAGGATGTAATTGCCTTCCTCCGGGGTAACACACTTTAGGAGTGGATGTGTGTAGGATTTTTTGTACAACGTACCGTTAAGATATTCAAACCATTTGCTCCTTTTCTGCAGTTGCCTAGCCTCCTTTTCATCATCCGGGAGAATTTGGTTTTCGAGATACTTAACCAGCGGTTCCATCCATGTTTCTGATCTATCTATCACGTTTACCATGACATTGATGCTGGGGTTAGGAAGAACTTCCCACACAATGTCGCGGGCCTTGGATGAATCTGCTGAGCTTGCTAAACTTGCTAGTGAGTCTGCTTGAGCGTTATCAGAGCGGGGTATGTGAGATAGTGAAAATCTTTCAAATTTCCCCACCAACTCTCGTACCTTTGCCAAGTACATTTTCATACCTTCGTCTTTTGCTTCGAACTCGCCTTTCACCTGTTCTACAATCAACTGGGAGTCTAAAAATGCTGACAGCATTTTTGCCCCGGATTCGTAGCAGATGGTTAGCCCCAGGATGAGGGCCTCATATTCAGCTTCATTATTGGAGGCAGCAAACTCAAACCTCACTGCTCGTTCTATCCTGGCACCGGCGGAGGAGATGATGAGTATCCCTGCACCGCTGGCAACTTTGGTAGATGAACCATCTACGTACAGTTTCCATTCTTGGTTAGAATTACATGGTACTGGCCCTGTGCTTTCCGCGATGAAGTCAGCCAAGGCTTGGGCTTTGATGGAAGTTCTTGGTTCATATTCTATCCCATAGTCTGCCAATTGGTTGGCCCAGTCGGAAATGCGGCTTGATTGGTTCTTGCCTTCCAAAACCTTTTTGAGGGGTTGATTGGTTCTGACCCGGATTTGATGGGACTGGAAGTAGGGTTTCAATTTCCTACTTGCCATTATGACCGCAAACAGCACTTTCTCTACTTCGCTGTAATTCCCTTCGGAGCCGCGGAAAGCGTGGCTTATGTAGTACACCGGTAACTGGCTCTTTTCCCTTTCTGCTATCAGGACTCCTAAGACTGAGTACTCTGATATAGAGACATAGAGGATTAGAGTTTCTCCTTCTATGGGGGAGACTAACTTTGGGAGAGAAGCAAGGTAGGCCTTTAGACTGTTAAATGCCGCTTCTGCCTCTTCGGTCCACTCGAATTTTGTTTGTTTGAGGATCCTGAAGAAGGGCGAGCATTTGTCAGCTGATTTCGACATGAATCTTCCCAGGGCAGCAACACATCCGGTTAGTTTTTGAACTTCTTTGACTGTTTTGGGAGATTTCATCGTCAGGATTGCTTGAATTTTATCAGGGTTAGCTTCGATCCCCCTTTCATCCACCAAGAACCCCAGGCACTTCCCCCCTGTAACCCCAAATACGCACTTGTTGGGATTAAGGCGCATTTTGTGGTTACGGAGGGTCATGAATGTTTCTTTCAGGTCTGCGGCATGATCCGTATCATGTTTACTCTTGGTGATCATATCGTCTACATAGACTTCCAAATTCCTCCTTATTTGGGAGTTGAAAACTTTGTTTACCATCCTCTGATACGTTGCCCCTGCGTTTTTCAACCCAAACGGCATGACCTTATAGCAGTATACGCAGGCATTTGTAATGAAAGCGGTATGAGATTGATCTTCCCGCGCCAGAGGGATTTGGTGATAGCCAGCATTAGCGTCCATGAAGCTGAGGAGAGCGTGTCCCGCTGTGGAGTCCACAAGGCGGTCAATTTTGGGTAAAGGGTAATCATCTTTTGGACAAGCTTTGCTGAGGTCAGTGAAGTCGACACACATTCGCCATTTGCTGTGGAGACCACGTTGGATAACCATTCAGAGTATTGACATTCTCTGATGAATCTGGCCCTTAACAGCTTGGCCACATCCTCCTTTGTTGCTTCTATCCTTTCTTTGCCTTGGTGCCGCAGGTTTTGCTTAACAGGTTTGTAACCCGGTTTGATATCGAGTTTGTGGCACATTATTTCCGGCGGTATCCCGGGCATTTCTTCCACAGCAAAAGCAAAGATGTCACGGAATTCGGCGATGACCGCCAAGACATCGTGTCTCACTGCTTCTGGTAGGGCCTTCCCTACTTTTTTTTTTCCTTCAAACATTTGGACTTCTTCATACTGTTCCAGTGGTTGAGGTTTTTTCGGGACATTGAGGTTGTCCAGGTAAACACTCATTATTGATTGGTGATCTTCTTCTCGTTTCCTTTTGGGGGGTGCTCCAGGAGCACCGTCATGCTTCAAACAGTTAATGAGGCATTAACGTGCCGTCTTCTGATCCCCTCGAAGGATTCCAACTTTTCCGTGATCCTATTCAAACTGCAACAGGAGTTGATGTGGTGATATGATTGCTTTGATTTTATTGATGAGAGGCAGCCCCATGATGGCGTTGTAAGGGAAGTTAAGATTGACAACTGTGAAGCGAATGGGCAATGATCTGCAGCTATTCTTCTCACCTACTCGCACCGGGAGAGTGATGGTGCCCAAGGGAACTACTTGGTTGCCTCCAAAGCCTATGAGTGGCTTATCAAAAGGCTGCAAGTGTTTCTCCTCGAACTTCATATGTTTCAGGCAGTCCATAGTGATAAGGTCTGCCGTGCTGCCGGTATCTACTAGGACCCGCTTAACCATCATTTGTCCGATCTTGATTGCCACTACGAGATGATCCATATGTGGCATTTGCATGGGTTCGGATAGATTAGAGTCGAACTTCATGACGGGACCTTTAGAGGGCGTCTTTGGGGGACCTTTCATCAATGTATGAACGTTGTCCTTGACAGCCTTAATTGTTGGGTATTCTTCGTTAAAGCCTCCCACGATCATGTTAATGACCCCCCTGGTATCAGTGGAGCTTTCCTTTCTTTCTTCCTCTTTGCGAGGTTTAGGTCTGGGGCGGTATGATCTTTCACCATTGTTGCGGGAGGAGTAGTCCTTTCTCAAGAATCTGCTTAACTTTCCTTCCTCCGCCATCTAATGAAGTATGCGTTTGAGCTCTCTGCACTGTTCCAAGGTGTGACCGTATTCGCGATGATAGTCGCAGTACAGGTCATAATTACGGCGGTCCGCCGGTGTAGTAGTAGGAGGAGGTGCCGGGAGGGCATCTTGAACAGCGAAGAAGATGTCCCGCCGGTTGGTGTTTAAGCGGGAATCTTCTCCTCTGTCTCTCAAGTGCCTCGTCTTCGACTCCTCCGCAACATACACCTGTCTATGCCGCGGCGGTCCCATATCAGAGGGGGGTCCGTGGTGCCGTGGAGGATAGCCTCTATCCCTCCGCGACTGGTGATCTTCCCGGTGGACCTTTTGAGGATGATTGGATGTTCCTTTATCATGCTTTCTCTTCTTGGTATCATGGGCCTGACATATCTCAGACGCAGTAACGTAACTTTGGCATTGCCTCATTGCTTCGGCATAACTCTTTACCTGATGCTCTACAAGTTGGAATTTTAACTTTGGAGTTCGCATTCCGTTGATAAGGGCGTTGAGTGCCACGGAATCTTCAAGATCTGTCACTTCCATAACAACTTCTTAGAATTTTTTCAAATACGTTGCCACAGACTCTCCTTCCTGCTGAACAATGCTCAGCAGGTCGAAGTTGGATTTTTCTTGCCTTTTGGAAGCAACAAAGTGATTGACGAATTTGGCTTCCAACTGTGCGAAGGTGCGGATTGATCCTGCGGGTTGCGAGGTATACCAGTTGAGAGCAATACCACTTAGTGTGATGGGAAAGAATTTGCACAGCAAGGCTTGACTGGTGGTATACAACAGCATCAGGTTTTTATATGCCACGACATGTTCTTCGGGGCAAGTGGTTCCGTCAAAAGAGTTCATGGCGGGAATTTTAATCTTAGCAGGATTAGGCGTTGCCAAGATTTCGGCGGATAGGGGGGAATTTAGCAACATGGGGGCATCTAGGGATCCTCCGAGGCTAATTTCCGGCTGATTTTGTTCCTGAGGAACGCTAGGCGGATGGCTAGACCCGGAAAACTGCTGTGTTCTCTCTTCCCTCTTTTTGTCTATCAGTGACTGGGTGTTCTGCGAACGTTGGGATCTTTTTTTGTTCAGATAATTCCTAGCATCTTGGGTTTGTGGTCTGGATTCGCCTTGGGAGGACCAACTTTTTTGGCGGCGGGCTCTCTCCCTCCGTTGCCAGTTCCTGCGGCTGGACCGGGAAGCCATCGTCTCCTTGTCATCCTGCCTCTGGGAGTCATCCATCCTTTGGGAATTGTCCCGCCTTTGGGAATCGTTGCGAGGATCCATCCTTCTCCTCAAGTCTTCTATTTGAGCGGCCATATCGCCCAACACCTGTGGATTAGGATTAGCGTTATTGGCGCTGATTGCCGCGCGAAGTTGTTCAGCGAAAGCATTTGTCAGGTTTTGTGCCAGTATGTCCAGATCGCGGTGGGTCACGGCCTGATTGTTAGCCTGTCCCGCGGACGTATCTGTATCTGTACTGTGCACGGTGGCAGTTTGTGTTTGAAATTTTTTGGGAGCCATGACTTTTTGTTCAAGAGGTCCCCACAGACGGCGCCAAACTGTTTCGGTAATGAAACGAGGAAGTGTGCAAGGCACGTGAGATACCTGGAGTGGAGGTTGTATAGTGGTCAAACGTCGGTCAAGCTGGGAAGCAACACCTCCTGGAAGCGGTTCGTTTGTCCTACACAACAACAAGTGAGCCTTGCCCGGGGGGTTTTCCCGGAAACCCTCTCCGACGCTCAAGTAGAACGAAATCGAGAAAAAGTAAGTGAATAATGAATAGAAAAGAGTAAATAAGGGTGTTTTATGTGGTGGTTACCGACCAGCGGAGGTGGTGAAGCAAGAAGTAACTGAGTGAATTTTGGCAGAGTTTCGGTATAGTAGTGAAGGCTTAGGGGTGGTTATCGTAACTATTCCCCTTTATATACTCCTCACAGCGGTTACTCATGAGTTGAGTAATAGTGGGAGGTTGGAGATGCCTATTTTAGGAAATAGGTGGTTGCTGTAGAGAATCGATAACTACCTGAAAGTTACATGGCGGTTATCTCTGCTGGAAGTGAGAAAGTCTGACCTTGACTATGAGTCGGTCAACTGATGAGGTCAAGAGTTGACTTTGTCTTCTTGGTTTGACTAAATTCGCACAGCTAAACATTACCCTAACAGTCTCTTTGAGAGACGACCTCAAAACAAGAAATCCACATTTTTATTTTTCCATTAATTTGTATTAATTTGACTATTTAGCCCATATATCTAAAATGTTTCTCGGAGAGACCATTTTTGTGATAAAGTATTTGTTTACAATTTCATATGAAATGGTTAATTATCCTTTCATTTTTACTAGGCTACTCTTTGGGTGCATGTACAATTTTACATGGGTTGGTGTGCGAGCTATTCCAATTTCTATGAATTTTTTGTTATCGACATTTTTTTTCCTAAAAATTTCCCATTTCTAACAACTAACTTCCGTTTGGTTGTGGTTAACAATTATTGAGATTTGTAATAATAACTAATGTGAATTTAGTAAAATCAATTAACAAGTTTAATAATCATGTTCTTCATAATCTTTTTCCTACTATAATAATTTTTTTCCTTCATAAACCTCATTCTGCTATATTTTTATTCAGAGATGTATGATCACACTACAACATAATTTGCTTTTAGTGGGATATATTTAGCGACATTTAATTTAAATGTCGCTATTTCAAATTTCTTATAGTGTATATAGAGGATTTAATGACATTTATCAGAATCTTTAGCGGCATATTAAAAAATCACACTAAAGCCTTTAGCGACATAGGATCTAGTGAGATTTCTCACAAATGCCACTATAAACTATAGTGACAATTACATATGCCACTAAAGACCAAATTAAGTATCACTAAATCACTTTATGGTGGAACTTAAAATAAAAACCAATAATTATTACACTAAAAATATGAATCAATGGTATTTTTTTAATGTTACTAAATCGAATGTCGCAAAAAGCTAAATTGTTGTAGTGTCAGGTGGTAATGGAAATTTGCGAAGAGAAAAACTTTTTTATTATCAAAAGTCATTGCTATGTTAAGAATGACATGATATATTTAATGAAAATTTACATCATAAATAATTATTAATACAATTATACAACTATTTATTCTTTCTCCATTGCATTATACTTGATATTCAACGTGTTATTTTCATTATTTTACAAATTGAACTATGACCTATGTGCATATAAGAATTATAAAAAGTTAATATTATAAAAGTATTCAATTAGATGATTCAAAAAATATATACTTACAACCAATAGAGTTTATTTTAAAATAGAGGATACACTAACAACCACACGAGTTTATTGGTCAATATAGCTAGCCAGTCAATGCTGATTGGTATTGGTCATATTATTGACAATTGAATAATTACTTTGTCAAAGAATTTGATAAAATAGAAATAAATGCTTTTCAAAAGATTTTTTAATTTTCAAAGTTGACTAAGATCGAAATTATGATGTATTGATGTTGTCTACTCTTGGTTGAATAGAAGTAGATGTCTTTCTTTGGCCGCAATTAGGAATAAAAAATTGAATATAATTTATATTTTATTCTTTTTTACTATTTAATTATCACTCTTAATTTATATTTTATTCTTAATCTATAAGTTAAAACATAGTCATGTGGAATCTTGTTCGATTCGTCTAAATACAAAGACTAGATAATGTTCGTGCGATGCACGACTGTATTAAAATTTCTGACATATTTGTATAAACAAAAAAATAAAAATTTTACGGCTTTATGTTTTTACCATCTCAAAATATCATATACTCATTTAATAAAAAAATATTACAAAAATTTAATAAAAACTTGAAAAAAGTAAAATAAAATATACTTCTATGATTTTCTAATACATTAAATGATGTGACATAAAAAGTAAAAAATCAATCAATTCGAATTAATTAGCTAGTCATACTTAAAAATTAGCAAAGTCAAAGATATTAATAGTACTCATTATAACAATCACATCATCTTTAAGTTTTGGACGGGAATTTTTTTATTGAGAGAACGACACGTAAGCAATTTTGATGAGTGATGACATCAGCAAATGTTTTGTTTTAGTAATAGTTATAGATAGATTATTAATATCTAATTTTTAGAATTTTTAATTAAAAAAATTAGAAATATTAAGAATTAAAATGTTGTCTCGACAAGTGTAAAAAATCAAATAGAAGTAATGAGTTGAATAGAAAGTAGTATCATAGAATGAATTCTACTTCTAATGAATTGACCATCAAGTATTGATCAAAGAATTTCCTTAGTGTATGTTTCATCATCACTTGACTAAACAAATAATTCAAATCTGTTATCATTTCTCATTTTAATTTGTCTCATTAATTTTACATTCTTTTAACATTAATGTATATCTCTTACTTGTTTTCGTCTCATTTTTCAACCTAATTTCTCTAATAAATTTTACCAATTTTACAACTTATGCAAAATGAAAGGAATAGAATATATGCTCCCCCATTCCTTAATGCAGTTGCTACATGGAATGTTCACCGAAATTAAGTAAAATACAATTTTTTTTAATAGTAAATATATTATTTTATTGAATAACAAATTTGACGAAGAAAAAGTGCGTACTGGCTATAAGCATTAAAAAATTTTGAAAGAAAGTTAGTAGAAAAAATATGGAGACCATAACATTACTAATAAAAAAAACTTTATAAAGTTAGTAGGAAACATGTATGGATTATAAAAAATATAATAATGTTAAAATAATGTTAGTTAAAGATATGTGAAGACCATAAGTATTATTAAAATATTAAAATGGGGATGAAAAAGATTACTTTTGTCCTAAATTGATGATATAAAAGGAAAGATTATTTATGTAAACAACAAATAAAACACCCAAAATAACAAATAAGACTTTATTAAAAATGGAGAAAGTAATTTGTTTAAATGGTTATAATGAGAAAGTATTATCCAAAAGATCCTGGTCGGAGTACCTTACTACTTTCTCTGTTCTATTACATTTATATGTCACTATTAGTAGCAAGTATTACTGAACGAAAAAAGTACTTAAGTTATTAGTTATGGTCAGAGGTTTAATTCTTTTTATTTTTTGGCAAAATAAATTTTATAAAATGCCAAAAAAAAAACTAAAATTTTACGTCCTTGTATCAAGATATAGACCCATCATCTACCGAAGCTCCACAAGTTACTACTTATGGTGAGAGGTTTAATTCTTTGTAAACCACATTATCATTTAGCTTTCTCCATCATCATTTATCCATTTATATTTTTCCTTCTAATACTTCATATCCATTCTTAGCTTTTTGTTGTAATATAGATTATTCATGTAAATAAAAAAATTAAATTTATTAGATTGTAAAGAATTTATTTTATTGTATAATAAGTGTATGAAAAAAATATATTATTTATTGTATAATAAAATTAATGGAACTTAGTGACCTACAACCTATTAAACATGTTTTTAGCTTTCCTTTTTATTTTTAAGTTTAGCCTCTACCCGCACCTCCTCTTCTCTATCTCATAAAACCAGATCCAAGGTTCTGAGTTCCCTGAGACATCAACGAATGGACAAAATATTGACATAGTTTCGTTTGTGTAATGAACAACAAAATATTTTTTATTTCGGCAAAATAAGTTGTAGAAGTGCAATAATCCCAAGATAAAGCCAAAGTACAATAATCTCAAGACAAAGCCAAAATTTTTTCAGAATGTTGTTTCTTGTAAATTTTGACATATACATAGACCCAACACCATTTAAACTCCCAAATCCATGGGTTTTTTTTTCAAATTACCCAACAAAACAAAAATTCTAAATTCAAATTTTTTTAAAAAATTTTAGAGTCTCATTTGCAATGAATCTAGTATTATGATAGCACTACAAAAAAAATGCAACTTACCGACCAAAAAAGTACCAACTACCCGATATAGTCGGAAAATTCCGACTGATTTTCCGACTAACAGGTGTTAAAATTCCGACTAAATTGCTACTAAATTTGTTTTTGGTCGCAAAAAAAAAAATAAAAAGTACTATTAATTAATTTCCGACCAACTACCGACCAAAGTTTAGTCGGAAAATTTACCGACCACTTTCCGACTAAAATTTGGTCGGTAGTTGGTCGGTGATATTTTTCTCTTTTTTTGATTTTTTTGGTTGACCAAATATAGATATAAGTTAAAAAGCTTTAAATGTAGAATATGAAAGTTGTTGTGGTGTAGTGGTTACCACTATGGTCTTGCAAACCAAAAGTCCTTAGTTCAATCCTCAAGCCAACAACATATTTTGTTATTTTGTTTTATTCTAATAGTTTTGCATTATTAATTTATTTTTTGTCTTACTAGTTTATTTTGTCGGTACTCGAAAAGTTTAATTTGCATTATTAATATATCAATAATATACAACGACTAATAATAATAATAATACTAATAGAAATAATAATAAAAACAACGATATACTAATAAAGATATTAATACTATAATGATATACTTAGTATAAGGCTAATTATATATAATAATAATAATAATAATAATAATACAAGTAAATATATACTAATAGAACTAATAAAAATACTAATATTACACTAATATGACGAATGCTATATTAATTAGACTATTACTACATTAATAGAAAAAAAAATAATAATAATAATAATAATAATAATAATAATAATAATAATAATAATAATAATAAGTGGAAGGAGTGTTATTATGTTATAAATTCATATAGCTTTGAGTATCAATAATTATCACTTGGCCTACTGGTTGAAGCATTGGCCTCATATCCACGAGGTCGGGGGTTCAATTTTTCCCAACGACATTGGTGTGTGATTGCAAGATGTGTTTACGTGGCCGCCACGTGTGTATGACGTGGCACTATCATTTCAGTTTTTTTTTTTTCCGACCAACTAGCTGGTCGCAAACTGGTCGGTAATTTGGTCGGAATTTTTTTTTATTCATTTTGGGTTGAATTCTTAAATAGTGCTTGGCGACTAAATTCCGACTATATAGATAGTCGAAAATTTCCGACCAAGACTATTTTCCTACTAAAATGACTTACCGACCAATCTGAGCCCGACTAACCCTGAAAAGTCGGAATTTAGTCGGTATAGCTCTATACCGACTAAACTCCGACTATTTCGGGTAGTCAGAAACTTGCATTTTTTTTGTAGTGTAGGGATTTGATCATCCATCAGCCTATTTTTCTATTTGAAGTCAGTGGAACAACATTTTAAAAATTATCAAGAAACAAGATTAGAATAACAAGATTAAAAATTTAAGATTAAGATTAAGATTAAAAATTTAAGATTCGATTAAGATTAGGAGTGAAAATACTTAAAAAAAATAAAATTTAATTTTTAGGCTTTTTGAAAGAATACTGTTAACTGTGAGGCATGAGCAGCGAGGCGCGAGCACCCAGCTGTAGCAGCCTCTGACACCAGTGACACTGGCGACAGGCTATGATGGATCGTCTATGGCAGTAGGAGGCTATGGTGGCTGACAGTGGCGGCGACGAGTAGTGTTATTAGGTTTTTTGGAGTTGAGAGAATGAAGAGTAATTTAGAGATTGACTTTTGAATGTCCAAAATTGCAGAAAATTGTGTTTGAAATCTGACCTCTAAAATAAATTTTTTTTACCTGGGACACGTGCCCTGGGACCCATACATAGATCCGCCCATGTAGACAACTATGACGACCATCTACCTTCTACTTCGTATGTTTAGTTATGAATTCTGAGGCGGATTCAGGGTTTAAACGCTCTTGATGCACCAAGACATGGATGGAATTTTGCGGAAATTTCGCCTGAGTTTCGATTAAAAGGAAGTTTACGAGAAATTTTGCGGAACGGAAAATTATTAGAAAATTATAAGATACAAGTATTGACAACAAATGGAAAATTATAACTAAAATAAATATTCTGATCTACAAGCATGTATGGAGAAAAGTAAGGAATAATTAGGTCTTGGCTACAAGAAAAAAATTTGCCAGTTTGTTGATGCTTTCAAAGATTTAACATCCAATTTTTGCCAACATGCCTAGCCAAGAGAAAAACCTGGAAAAAAACTCGTTAATGTGTCCGAGCCTGAAGTCCGACTTTGTTTATTGTTACTAGAATTGAATAAGAGGAAAAAACTTTACCACGCCTTTATTCGCTACTAATAACAACGAATAAAATAAAGACAATATCATGATGTTTGCAGCCAAAAAATCCAAATACTATGTTCATCGTTATCAAATATCAATAGAAGAAGGTAAACTGGTTTCAATGGAGGAAATGTCATGTAAAGAAGAAGATGCTTGGATGAAGAAGAAGGTCAAGAAATAACCTGCTGTAGCCGGTTTTTTTACTTGCTTGGACGCCATTGGAAACAACTATCAATAGATGGGATTATTCATGGTTAATCAATACTTGAGATTATTGTTGGAAAATCAGACAAAGGTTGGATTATTCTGTGCAAATTTTCCAATTTGCACTTTATCAATAATACTTCTAAGTTTTTTCGATTATAAATGATACCTTCGTGTTATTGAGCGTTTTACAACCGTAACCTTTTTAAATTTTTTCGTCTTAAATCCTCAAAAATCGTTAACTTTTTTCTTTTTCTTTTATTTTTTATTTTAAACATTAAAAAATATATTTTTACAACCATTTATATTTTTCGTCTAATACTTCATCTATTCGTGTGTTGTGCTAATATAAAATATTCATGTAAATTAAATAAAAATATAATCCAAAATAATATAATATTTTATTGATTTCCCTATAATAATCCCAACTTTTAATTAACCATAAATAACAAAATTTTAGAATCGCTTACCTAAGAACATTATTGCCCAAATAATGATCGATTTTTATAGATTAATTGCTACACACAAAAAATGACAAATTAAAAAGATTAAAAAGTAAAAGTTAAAATAAAAAATAAATTTACTTGTATTCTCTTTTTAGTTTATTTAATATTTCAATTTGTTTATACATAATTTGATATTTATTTTTTTTTATGCAAAATGACTTGTTATATATGTAAGAGGTTATCTTAGTGCATTCTAAGCAAGCACCTCTTATAGTTAGAATTAGTCATCTTTAATCAAAGCTGAAATTCTTATATAGAAAAATCAGTAAAATGTTGAATTCCGGGTAATTTTGCTTCATATGTAATTGAATTATACAACATAGGCAAGTTGCACAAGTGTTTTGAAGTGTTGCATACAAGCACGCACCTAATAATCTTACGACATGAAAATTAAACTAAATTTAGAGAAATAATTTTTATAAATAATACAAAAAAATTGTTCATCAATTTGATAAAAAGGTAAAAGGAAAAGGACACTTCTATTATCCCGCAAAAGGCGGGATTCAAGTAGGAGATTTTTTTTTTCTTGCAAGATGCGAATAAATCATATCTGTTCCCCCAATGAGGGAGTAAAGAGATATGAGCGCAGTCAAGAACCCCCAACTCATACATGCGTCCAGTAGAGATCAAACTTCAAACATTTTACTCCATATGCAGATTCTCTATTCATTGAACCACAAGCGCTTTTTGGTTACCAACAAAGTTGGATCAATTTGATGAATGGATATTAAGTGATAATTTACCAACAAAATTGGAATTTAAGCTCCCAAGATAAAGGTTACCCTCATACTCCACAGCTGAAGTAACAAAAGATATAATTTTGCCCTCAGGATCATCTAACCTCTTCAACAATTTACCATCTTTTGATACTTTTATAACTGTAGCTTTCTTGTGTGACCCATTCACAATCTTCAATAAACTTGGAAATGCTGCTATTATATGTTTTGCTATCTTGGAGGAGTGCACAAATTTCATCTCTTTTGTTGTAATCTACATGCATTAAAATACCAAAAATCTATTAAGTTATAAATTACAATTTTTTGGGATTAAGGCGGGGACAGAGCAAAAAGTATAGAAGCCCTATTTACTTTATGATGTTTAGAAAATAGGGATAAAAATTTTCAAAAACAATAAAAAAAAATATTGGTAGAATTTGAATTCTTAACCAACAATATATATCATAAGAAGTTACATTACCAACTAAGCTATGCTTAACTAATGAACTGTAAAGAGTTTGTTAATATATTACACTGCAAAAATTAATTTTCGCGACATTGGATTTAAGAAAAACAAATGCCACTGGTTGATATGTTTAGTGTAATAATTGTTGTTTTTTTTAAGTTCCACTATAAACTAATGAGACTTTTTTTACTAGTGTATAACATTCATGAAAAATGTCACTTTATTTTATGTCGCGACGCGAAAAGTTTTAGTATGATTTTTTATTATACTGCTACACTAAATGTCACTAAATTTACTATATATATCATTAGATATTTAAAGCAGTGACATTTACATTAAGCTGATAATTGACAAGAAACCAACTCAACTAAAACTTTAAATTGATAGTTGAGGTCATACAATATGTTATATATACTCTAACAATCGGCACCTTAAATGGGTCTAGTCATTAATGTTGTTGATGCACAAAAACGTTTGTTACCCTAATAGAATTCCAATGCCAAAAAAAAAAGGAAAACACATAATCATATAGCTAGAAAAATAATATTATATGATTTATCTTATTAGTGGTGGACTTTAATTGGAGCCTACAGGTCATGTGCCCCTAGGTGTTTTTTTAAGAAAAATTCAACGGAGACTTTTCTATTAGCTAATAAGAGTAAAAGTGTAAAATTAACACTAAAATCTTTTGATAATAAATACTCTCTCATTTTAGTTATTTTGTATTATTTATTTAATTTGTCTCATTCATTTTATTATAGGTTAGTTGATTTATTTTGGTCCATTTTCTTTTATGGTATGTCGTATTTAAAATTTTAGCAAATAAGAGTAAAATAGTTGTTAATTTCACAAACGAAACTCTGTCGAAATTTCTTCTATTAATTGGTATGCTCTGAAACTCCAAACCTTGAATTTGCCACTAATTATTATACGTACGTGTTTAAATCTTTAAAATATTTACTTAAGTCTAACGATAGATGATAAATATAGTAAGTATATGAAGTATACCTGTATCAATGAAATCCAAAACGAACCATCTGGAGCAAGATTGATGTTATCAGGTGCACCAGGAAGATTATCTATCAATATTTCTGTCTTTCCTTGAACATCTCCTTGTAACCAATACTTTAGGCATCTGAATCTAAACAATAAAGTTTAATAAGCTCATCAAATTAATGAGTTTAAATTTATAAGGTTATTTTTATGTATGCATTAAAATTTTTATAAGAAAAAAGTCTCTCCAATAACAATAGTTATAATTAGGGATGGCAATGGGTCGGACTCGACTCGGATTATACATACTCCGACTTTGCTCCGGATAATAGTCGGACTTTTGTTTTCAGTCGACCTCCACTCGGAGTCGGATCATGCATACTCCAAGTTTTCCCCGACTCGGACTCCCGGATCTCCAACGAAGTCGGATTATTATCAGACAGTATCGTTGTGATATTGTACTAATGATTTTAAAGCATACAAAATTAACAAAATATATTTTTCATATACAATTTAACAAATAAACATGTACTTTAATTTGAATTCAATTTTAACAATAGAAATAAGCATACTACTAAAATTTAACAAAGTTTTCTCATATTTTGATTTGGCGTATTTTATTTCTCTTGATTTCATTTGTCTTATCTTGATTCATTAATCTAAATAAAAATACTAAGTACTTTTTCAAAATCGAAAATTACAATTAGTATAAGAGAGAGCTTGAATTAGTCACATATAGAGTTTTAAAGGAAACAAAATATTAGTGTTAAAGTCAAATTCAAATTCAAAGTCGGATGTCCTTCAGGGTCGAAGTCGGGTCATAGTCTCGGATTTTTAATAAGGTCCACCTCCGGTCCGTCTCTAACCCGGACTCGAAGCGTAAAGTCAGAGTCGGAGTCGGATGTCGTATTCCTCGGACTCGAATCGGATTATTTTTCTCGGATCGAGTCAGACTAGGGTCGGATTCGGACTGAATTGTCATCCCTAGTTATAATAGAAAGAATTATTAATTTAAAACAATGTTGAAGTTTAGATTATCATAAATTATAGTCGTAAAATTAGTTTTTATGAGTTGTAGCCACTATAAATCAAAAAGCGCAAGCATTTTTGTTAGTGATCTGTTGAAGTTCATAATCAGTTAGCTTGGACTAGGGTTGTACAAGTTAAATTTAATTTGTCCGATAGTTTCAAGTGTGAGGTGAAGCAAATAAAATTAGGGTTTTGATTTGTGACGGGGAGAATGAGCAAAGAGATGAATAGTTCCAAAGTGAAAAAAAAAGAGAAATTGTCATTGAAGATTCAAGTTTGGAGATATAAAGATAGAAAACAACAGGAAGAAGATGGGTTAAATGTTGGATTAGGTCAAAAGCATTTAGGTAAGTCAAAGATAATTTGAACTCCAACAAGTTATCTTCATTGCAATCTAACAACGTGGCTACAATGCTTACGCTTTATGATTCACAGTGACTATAACTCATAAATAAATAACTATATGACTATAATTTACAAATAACGTAAACTTTAAGGATCTTTTTAAATAAATGAACTTTTAAAAACACTATATACCAAATGGGCATAGGTATTATGAATCTAATGTATATATATGGTTTTATTAGAGGCAGAGACGTCATGAAAATTTTGGAGCCCTCTGCAAAACTTTTATTTAGCGCCTTATTTATACTAAACATGCATATTTATTTTATGAATAAACTTAACATATTTCTTTTTCTATTAGTTTTTTCATATCGGGAGAAAGAGAGGGCCCTGTGTGATTGATGACCTCACACACCCTTAAAGACCCTTTTGATCGGAGAAGTAAAAAAGGTCACATACTTACTTAAAAGTTTCGCACACCACAAGGTAGGTCTCATCACTTGAGAGAGCAACTCCATTAGCAAAGTAAAGATTGTCCAACAATTTTGAAGTGACCTTTGTTTGGGGATTGTAGTTTAGTAGTAGTCCATTGGGCCTTGCTTCTAGTAAATCCAAGTACCAATTGTGAAGACCAAATTTAGTGCTTGCTATGCTGAAATACAAACTACCATCTTTGCTTTCTATTATATCATCTGCAAACCTATTCAAATGTTGTTGTGTTAAGTACAAAAAAAAAAAAAAAGTACAAAAAAAAATCATTAACCAATTTTCACCTATTTTCCTTATTAGTGATAATGCTGACAAAAATGTTATTTTCGCTTGACCATTGGTAACAAATATTATGTACAACTGCGCATGAATAAAACATCTTCATGATCTAATGGAATATTTTTCTTTAATCTATTACTCCATTAGTCCGATTGAATTCGCATTATTTTCATTTGATTTGTTCCACTTAATTTGCATTATTTTATTTTTGATAATGGCCAACTACTTTTTTTTATCTTATCCATACATTTTAACTCTTTTTTGTTACCACGTACCATAGCTTGGAGCCATTGAAGTCAGAAAGTAGAACTGTTACTCCATGGTCGTCAACCTTAAGCAAACCCTAAAATATGTAATTCATCAATTAACATACATTTCACCCTTTCAGGTACGTCAATGCTTTTAAGTAAAATATAGCTATTAAAAAAAGAAAAATTACCATGAATAATACTCCATAGTCCCTCCTATTCAGTTCAAATGTTCCATTTACTTTATACACTCTATCCAATGCACTTATTCGATCCTTAATATATCGAGTTATATATAATTAAACATTATAAAAAGTTGATATTAATATTCTTTACATCAAAACGAATCTAATAAGATCACACATGAGTCTATATGACTATGTCGTAACTTATAGATTAATAATAAATAAATGTAATTTAAGAGTGATAGATGAATAGTATCCCAAAACTAAACGGGACATTTTAGAGAATAGGAGGGAGTACAACCTTTTGTTAATTTTCCTACAATAATACTCAACTATTGATTAACCATGAATAATACCAATTTAGGGGTATTTTCCTAGAATTATTCCATCTTTAGTTTATTAATTTTTTTGTCTTATTGATTATTAACATGTTAGGGATTTTCTATGAAAACACCCTTTTAAATTGTATCATTCACGGTAATTTTTCCAAGAAAAAAAAAGGAAGAATATATATTAGATAAATTGACAATGTAGAACCTGTTGAGTGTCACAAATGATAATACCACCCGCAGTTGTGGACGTCATTCCAAGCAAAGTAGTACTATTAACCTTCTTCCATGGTTTCAACGAACCATGTTTATACATTTTACTGATCCATCCATCTCTACTAGCTGTGTATAAGCTTCCTTCCTTATCCACACATACATCCTCTGGATCTTTTACTTGCCCTTCTCCTATTTTTGTAACTTTCTACATTTGTCCAAAACATCATCATTCACATATTAATAAACCCAAAAACACACGTATAAGAGCAAAGCTTGTAAGCCAAAAAAAATTAAATAATTTTGTGAGTAAAGCCTGTAGAGGTGTCCAACGGGCCGGTTCGACCCAACGGGTCCAGGGTCGAATCGCATTTTAACGGGTCATTAGCGGGCCGGGTCAATAATGGGGCGGGTCATTAGCAGGCCTTGGTGTAAAGGGTCGGATCGGATAATTATAAGAATTAATTGCGAAAAAATTTTTGCCACTTTTTTTATTTTTAAATGATATAATTATAAACATAAGTTGATCAACCCAACGGGTCATATAATAAAACATTGTTTTTATTAACTTTTAAAAAATGGGTCAAAGTGGGTCAGATTTAAACGGCTTGATCCACCCCGTCCCGTTTAACATTTGACACGACCCGCCCCGTTGAACACCTCTAGTTGTGAGAGATCGACTCATGGTGGCAATATATACGACTTATAAAATAAATAGGTTACTCCCTTCTAATTTTTTTAGTTGGGACATTTGGGTTAGGCACGAATTGTAAGAGTAGGAGGAGGTCTACCAAAAAGGTGATAGTTGGGGTATTTTGAGTGATTAAATTAATTGTTAAGATGGTATTTGGGGTATTTTAAGTAGTGTAAGTGAAAATATTTTGGTTATTACTTGTTTTAATACAAGGTATTTAGGTAAAAAAATCAGTACTAAAAAAGAAAATAGGACAAATAGGGTGACTTTACTCAAGAAGGAAATATCCCAAGTAAAAAGAATAGGAGAAAGAGGGAGGTTTAAAAGTGAAATATTTAGCACCAGGTATGAGGAGGCCTATGTTGCTTCCACACTTCTAGCCCAAAGGGCTCTCGTGTGAAGGGGCGTGTTAAAATATATAGCATATCTTGGGGCCTCATCCATCAGCTTAAGCTTTTGGTTGAGGGTGTTCCTTAACACTTATGTATAAAGCTGTCACACGATGAGACGGTCCCATTCAAGAGTTTGTGAAACACTTTTATGGTGCATGAAATGTGATGGGGCAGATTTTGGAATTGTACTTAATTTTTTTTGCGAGGCCCACTCCACATTGCTTTCGCTTGTCGATTTACTATTGAATTGTTTGGCGTCGTTTAGTCCAAAAAAGAAGATATTTATTTAATTTGCAGGGGAAACGTTATACTATATAGTACTCCGCATATTTCAGTCATTTAGTCATATTTAATTTTAATACAGAAACTAAAAAATTAGATATAATGAATTAAGATAGTAATAATAGGGCCAAGTAAAACTATCTGATGATCCGATTATCCGATGATTCGATCTGATATTTGATTCGATTTTTAGGATATCCGATTTGAAGTTACAATTCGGATCAAATATCCGATTCGAAAATTCGGATATCAATGTTTGTAGATTCGAATATCCGACATTTTTTGAATTGTCGGGTATCGGATATCGGATATCCGAAATTATTTCGGATAGTTGGATATCCACATATTATAAGTAAATTATTTTGACTAAATTCGGATATCGGATATTTCGAATATCCGACTGGAAATTTTCAACTTTTTCTCACAGGTATCGGATATCGGATATCTCGAATATCCGATTCGAATATTGTCGGATATCGGATATCCGAGTCGGATCGAATCGGATTTCGGATATCAGATATATCAGTTTTCGGATATCCGATCCGACTGCATGTTTCGGATCAGATATCCGATTATGCTCACCCCTAAGTAATAAGACATATAGTAATACTAATAGATTATAAAGTATAAAAGTGGTGGGGATAGACCTAAGAATACAAATAAGACCAATTCATTGAGAAAATTAAAATAAAAAATAAAGTAAATTAAATTGAACATAAGGTTAGTTAGAGCCGCCTTATCCATATCTTAGACTATTGATACTCTTTCGCTTACTAGTTGTCAACTGATATTTTTATTTTTGCCTTTGCCTCTTTACATAGTTTTACCTAGTTATTTTTGTTTATATGCATTTTATTTACTTATAGGTTTTTTACTATTGGGGTGTCTTTTCAGGAATTCATCTATGCATCTTTCTCGAGCCGATGGACTCTTTGGCCGCACTCTTCTTATTCGATATGAGTTGTTGCCTTCCGTCCCTTCTCAGACCATAATCTTAGTTTCTATAAGCGGAAATGCGGGAATGCGGGATATACTAAATATAAATAATGATAATGATTTCATCCTAATATATTTTTATATATTTTATCTTACTCTTAACCATAACAAAACAAGAATTTAGAGATCTCAAAAAAAAACACAAGAATTTAGAGTGCATGAACTTATACTTGTATCACATTTAACGGGATAGTCAAGTGTAGTATAGTATTTTTCTATCTAGGCGCTCTATTGAGTGACCGTCTTTTGTAACAATATATATTTAGAATTAGACTGGGCTTTTGAGAATCGTCTTTACAAAAGACGGTCTCAAGTAAAAATTTGTGTTTTCTATTTGGCTTTTTCCTATAAAACTATATTGCATTTTTATCTTTGGAATTTGTGTTCACAATATGTTTTCTTATTTCCTCAGCAAGCCTTATATCTTTCTTATTTGTTTGTATCCACACATGTCTATTGTTAACTTTTTTTCTATATTACTCCCTCCGTTTTCATATGTTCTTCTCACTTTCCCCATTTGAAAATTTTTAAAAGTTCTTCCCATTTAGAATCTTTCTATTTTGGTAACCAATACAATAGAAGGAAATTATTACAATTACACTCTAATCTATAGAAATTAATTTACATCTTAATTCCCAATGTATTTACTTTACATGCACCCAATGAAATTTAATGATAGTATTACACTTACACTTTAATCAATAGAATCTTTATTTTTTATATTATTTTACCCAACTCTCATAGTATATATTGTGTAATTATAGTTTATCTTGATTTGTTCTCATATTCCAAATGGGAAGAACAAAAAGAAACGGAGGGAGTATTCTCCAACGAACAATAAAAACACTTTAAAAATATAAATAATTAAACATAAATCGTTGTATGAAACGATTTCAGGGTAACACATAATAACCCAATTAATATATATTATAAGAATATGAATTTCTTATTTAAGATCTTTTCACTAAAATACAGTCTCTCACAAGAGTATTTCATCATAAAATATACGTAGCTTATTAGGATTATGGTGTGGAACATGGTTGATGGTTCTATAAAGTATCGGAAAATCACAAGGACTGAGAATAAAAAAAATATCTCATATAGTATTCAAGCCACAGCTTAAACAATAAACTTCCATCTTAGCTTAGCTCCTAAGTCCTAATGTCCTCAATTGTTAAATTTATAATATTTAACAATTTAGTACTCCTCCGTTATTTTTTGATCTTCCACTTTGGGTTTTTCACAAATATTAAGAAAGAAGGAATCCTTGCTGGTAGTGGGTATTATTTTAATTATATAGTAGTGAAAAGTAATAATTGTATTGGAATTATGAGAGAAAAAATAATTAAATAGTGTGTGAAGTAGTGATTGTATTGGAAGTATGAGAGATAAAATAATTAAATAGTAATGTTAAGTAAGGAAAGTGAGATTTTAAGGGGTAAAAGTGAGATGAAAACATTCCAAAAATAGAAAGTATTCTAAAGTGGAAAAACTTTTGAAACTACCCGTTATAGTAAGGTGGAAGAACATAAAGGAACGGAGGGATTATATCATCATCATCATCATCCTACCCAGTGTTTCCCGTCCATAGAGAACTATAGACAGGGTCTGGGGAGGGAAGGACGGCGGCAACTCATACCCATAAAGGAGAGCACGACCAAAAAGAGTCCCCCGGCTCGAGAAAAGATGAGGAGAAGAACCTGTTGGAAATACTTCACATGTGAGACAAGATCCCACATCGATAAAATAGTAGATTGTTAACTTGCACATACACTTGGTGAGGTTCATTGCTTCCCAAAATCATATGGTAGTAGGAAGAGTAGCTCACCAATTATATATGCGGAATTAAAGGTTAAGAATGTGTTTAGGGTTTAAGAATATTGTTTGTATTAATTGGAATAATGAATATACATCCATATAAATATACAAGCTAAAATCTAACTTAGGAAACAAATAATCTAGGGAATAATCTAATAACGGAAAAAGAATAATTACAAAATATTCTATATATTTCTACACTCCCCCTCAAGTTAGGTCATAGGGTTGCCAATGCCTAACTTGGATAACGTATTCTCAAAGACTTCAGCTGAAACTGCTTTCGTGAGAATATCTACAAGTTGATCTTCTGATTTTACATGAGGAATGCGAATAATTTTGTTCTCCAATTTCTCCTTTATGAAATGTCGATCTATCTCCACGTGCTTGGTTCGATCATGCTGAACCGGATTTTCCGATATATCAATGGCGGCTTTGTTATCACAGTACAAGGTGCAAGTCTCTGATGGTGGAAAATCTAATTCACCCAGAAGTTTCTTTAGCCATAATACCTCTGTTATCCCCTTAGCTACTCCTCTGAACTCGGCTTTTGCACTTGACAAAGCAACCACCTTTTGTTTCTTACTTCGCCAAGTAACCAAATTTCCCCCTATAAGAGTGAAATACCCTGAGGTGGACTTTCTGCTATCACGGTCTCCTGCCCAATCAGCATCAATATAAGCAACCAGATCAAGGTGCCCGTTACTCCCAAAGAATACTCCTCTTTCACTTGTACCCTTTAAGTACCTCAAGATCCTCATAACAGCCTCTAAGTATGGTACTTGAGGTGAATGCATAAATCGACTAACAACTCCCACTGCATAAGCTATATCTGGTCTAGTATGGGAAAGATAGATGAGCTTTCCTACCAGCTTCTGATAGTTCTCTCTGTTTGCTGATTCTCCTTCAAGGGAAGTCTGCAGTCTATGATTAGTAACAATAGGAGTATCAGCAGGTTTACAGTCAAGCATACCTACTTCAGCAAGAAGGTCCAAGATATATTTTTTCTGATTTATGAAGATTCCCCTTTTCGATCGATAAACCTCAATGCCAAGAAAGTATTTCAAGTTTCCCAAGTCTTTCATCTCAAACTCCTTAAACAGTTTCTCCTTCAGATTCTTGATTTCCTCCTCGTTATCCCCATTTATCACCATATCGTCAACATAGATGATCAAGCATGTCATTTTCCCATTTACTTTCTTCAAGAACAGAGTGTGGTCAGAGTTACTCTGTTTGTACCCAAATTTCTTCATAGCCATAGTAAATCTCCCAAACCAAGCTCTTGGTGATTGCTTTAAACCGTATAGAGCCCACCTAAGCTTACATCCTTGTCCCAGAGAGAAATCACTTGAGAACCCAGGAGGAGCATGCATATACACTTCTTCTTCGATTTCTCCATGGAGGAAGGCATTCTTTACATCAAACTGATACAGCGGCCAATCTTTATTTGCAGCTATCGAGAACAGAACTCTTATCGTGTCAATTTTTGCCACAGATGAGAAGGTTTCAGAATAGTCAATCCCATAGGTTTGGGTGTACCCTTTTGCCACGAGCCGAGCTTTGTATCTCTCAATAGTTCCATCTGCATGATACTTAATTGTAAACACCCACTTGCACCCTACAGTTTTCTTGCCTTCAGGCAGAGTACATTTTTCCCATGTGTTATTTTTCTTGAGAGCCACAATTTCATCTTCCATTGCCTTGCGCCACTTCGGGTTCTGAAGTGCTTCATCAGTATTTCGAGGAATAGAGCTGGAGTATAGACTGGTTTGGAAAGCCCTGGCTGTTTGGGCCCGTCTATTTCCTTCATCTCTGCCAATAGGGTATCTCGATTTCTGCAACTCAAACTCGGGGTCATACCTCTTTGGAGGAACCCCTCTAGTTCTCCTTGGGGGCAATTCATTACCTGCATGGAGACTCAGTAGTACCAGATATATCAACATCAACAATAGAAGGTTCAACTATTACCTCTTGAGGCTCAGATATAACCTCTTCACCAGAAGATGCATCAGACAGGGTGGGAATAGCCTGAGGAGAAGGAATGACTATAGTCTCAGTAGCAATATCGGTGGGATTACCTACTTGCTCTTTGGGGTCTAGATCATCAGAAACAGAATAAATAAGCCAGCTCAAGTCATCACATGTAGTCTCCCCCTGAGGACTAAGCTGGGGATAGAAATATGACGTCTCAAAGAAATCACAATTCAGAGTAGTATAGAGTCTATTATGAGCCGGATCAAAGTAACGATACCCCTTCTGATTAACACCATAGCCCACAAAGATACATTTGACAGCCCGGGGTTCAAGTTTGTGGCGAGTAGGTTTGGGTAAGTGAACATAGACAGTGCACCCAAATATGCGGGGGGTAAGAAATGGGTAGAGGGAAGGGTATAATGTGTCTGGAGGGTTGCAAGAGGAGTTTTAAAGTGGAGGGTTTTGGAAGGTAGTCTATTGGATAGGTATGTGGCAGATGCAAGGGCTTCAGGCCAGAAATAGGACGGAACATGAGCTTCAAACATAAGGGCACGACTCATTTCAAGAAGAGTCCGATTCTTTCTTTCGGCTACCCCATTTTGTTGTGGGGTATGGGGGCAAGAAGTTTGATGTATAAGACCATGAGAAGCAAAAAACTGTTCCATGTGTTGGTTAAGGTATTCCCCCCCGTTCTCAGATCGAATGATTTTAGGTTTAGTGTTGAATTGGGTTCCAATCATATTATAAAATTTCACAAAGGTATCAAAGACATCAGATTTATGTTTCAAAAAATACACCCAGCACATTCTAGTACAATCATCAATAAAAGAAACAAAATAGGAGAATTTCTGGTTTTTAAACTCAGGGGTTGGGCCCCACACATCAGAATGTATCAAATCAAAAGGTTTGCTACTACGACTACTACTAGGAAAATATGAGTGTTTGTGACTTTTGGCAAGAATACAAGCTTCACAGTCCAGGGCTATATTAGAATTACTAAGTGACGGAAAAAGACGTTTTAGATACCCTAGTGATGGATGTCCAAAACGTCGATGCCAAGTCCATAACTGATGATCAGGAGACCCATGAGCAAGCAAAGTGTGACCCGTTTGAATCGCCTCATCCACATAGTATAATCCGTCTCGTTCAGTACCACGCCCAAGAATCGTTCCAGTCTGAGCATCCTGCACAACACAACCAGAGGAATCCATGAGAACAGTGCAATTAAGTTCTTTAGTCAATTGACTAATGGAAAGCAATTTATGTGAAAGATTGGGAATGAAAAGACAATTTTTTAATTTTATGGACGGGGAAATCACAACGGATCCGGATTGTTCGACATCAATATAATCCCCACTAGCAGTCTGGACATAGGAACGCGTTTTAGGATTTTTTGACAAAAGATCGTGAGGATCAAATGTCATTATGTCTGTGGCCCCACAATCAAAAATCCATTCGGATGACGAATTTTTGCTTAAGAGACCACGGCTTTTATTTATTTGGTTTGTGTTGGGGTTTTTAAATTTGATTTGGGAAAAAGAGAGGTGGGCCGTGGGTTTTATGTGGGCTTCGGTGTCCGGTTTTTGGGAGTGGGATTTGTTTAGGGTTTTTAGTTTTGTTGGGGTATAGAAGAGTGAGAAAAGGAAGGTTTGTTATTTCTTCATTTGACCCTTCTCTCTCTTGACCAATTACCCCTTTCATCTCCATCATAGGCGTGCCCCTTTCCTCCTTTCCTTTTACTGAAAAGCTTGCCCTCTTATTCAACAATGGTGATATCTCTTCCTTGGCACTTATTACTAGGCAGGCCATGGCGCCGGTCCATATTAGTGGTACCCTGGTGGCGACCTGTTGGTGACGGTGACTATGATGGGAAGTCGATTTATTTCTTCCATATTGTTGAAATAGAGATCCTCCGGTGGGAAGGTGAGTCCACTCGAAGTTCCGCCGGAATATTGGTGGAAAATGCATCAAAGCACGATTTTTTTGGACAGCCGAGTTTTGATGTGACTGTCTAGATCTGAATTGCTCTGAAATAAGACCACCATTTGCGGTGATCTTCGCCGGAAAGTCGTCGGTTCTGAATAACCCTTTGTTGGTGTTGAACCATCTCGGTTGCAACAATGGATTAAGTGATGAACATCGTTTTTCGATATCCATTGGAAGTTGTTTTTGGTAAATGATAAAGACCGAAAAAACGTCAGATCCCAGATCTGAACCTTACGGCTCTGATACCATGAAAGATAAAATAATGCGGAATTAAAGGTTAAGAATGTGTTTAGGGTTTAAGAATACTGTTTGTATTAATTGGAATAATGAATTTACATCCATATAAATATACAAGCTAAAATCTAACTTAGGAAACAAATAATCTAGGGAAGAATCTAATAACGGAAAAAGAATAATTATAAAATATTCTATATATTTCTACAGAACCCCAGTAACGGAGGGAGTATATAATAGTTATAATTGTTTATCCAACAATAGTCCAATTTTGCCGTTTACAAATATCAACTTAAACTTTTTTGCACAAGTAATTATAACAATAGACTACTTGGCTAAGACCACTTCCATTGGTGAAGCAAATTTATTTGAGTGGAAATTTTTTTTGTAAGGTACGGCTTTTACTCTCATTGGTAAAAACACACACAAAAAAATTACAAATATTTCTAAAAAGTTTCTAGTTGAGTGAGAATTTTGGGAGTTTCCTCACAAGGGTTCCACCATCCAAAGTATATTTTAAAATAAAAATTAAGGGCACGCTTGTATTGAGTGTAAATATTTAAGGGGGAAAATAAAGTCAAACTAAAGAAAAGAAAGCAAATAGAGATGCATTCTAAGTAGTTGAGATAGTTGTGAAGAAGGTCAAATAAGCATGAAATAAAAATAATGAAGGAAAAAGAAGATGATTTCCCTTATTATGGAGGTAATACATTCCCCCACCCTCCCCTAGGATAAATATTTACCCCACAAAATTGAGAACTTCCTTCATTTTTCATTACTTTGCAACCATTTTTCTACCTCTACAACAATTAAATTTCACTAATTTATCATTTATCAACTTCATTTTCTTACTTTGACTTTTTTTACTCCCTTAAATATTTACGCCCAATACAAACATGCCCTAAGAAAGTAAAATGATGGGATAGAGTAATAAAGTAGGAGAGAGAAAGTACTGAGGAATTTTTTTTGTTTTTTCATTGATGACATAAATTTGATTAGTAAATATATTTCCACGCAAAATTTAATATAGTAGAAAGAAAAAGTGTAGAGAGAGATTGGTGATGAAATTTTTTTTATTCACCATGAAGAGTGCTCTAACGTATCATACTACTATTATCAACCATAATATAGTATTAGAGACGATGAGTATAGGATTTAAAAAAATACTTCTCTGTTTCATTTGCTTTTTGCATGCTTGTCAGTGTATTGATTAACTACTTAATAACTATAATTGTGTATGACTAAAAAATATCAAAAACTAGATATTAATATATATCATATTGAGACGAATCACACATAATTTCATTTAACTATGTTATAATGCATGAAGTAAGAATAAAATACAAACTAAGATTGATTGATGAATAGTAGCCCAAAAGCAAATAAAACCTTTGAAAGGAAATAAAGGGAATATTATGTTTTTCCAAGTAACTAAATATTGTCAAAGTGTTCATTATTACTCACATGTGAGTTATCACACATCAGAGAAAGAGAACAAAATATGTCAATTTATAAACATAACTCCTACCACAACCAATTGGTTTTAGTAATAACCCTTCTTTATATATGTATGTGGGTTACATCTTCACCTCCGTATTTGAATTGCTAGATCCATTATTATAAATATATAGTAATAGTATATAATTTTGTGATATCCTAGGGATATACTTCCTCAGTTCCTCCATCCCAAAAATTTGTAATCTTTATCTCATACAACAATTTCTAGAAAGTTGCAAACTCCGTAAAGTTAAGAAGTTGAGAATGTTACATACCTGTAATTCGGTGTTGAAATCATGATGGAAGTCAGCTAAATATGCAGGAGGCAATTCAAGTATTTGAGGTGAAATTGGTGAGATAATATAGATATGGAGTACCAAAGCTACTAAACATCCTACCAAGAAAAAACTTATATAAATACATTTTGAACCCATAATGTGAAATGATAATAATAGAAACTCTATGTTTAAAGTTTTCTTTTAATTTGGAGTAGACTTTCAAAAGACAAAAAGTTAGATTTTTCTTGAAAACCGATATTTACTTTCTAACTAAAACAAAATACTTCCTCCGTTTCATTATATTTGTTATATTTGACTTTTTGTCCAGTCCAATGCATTATTTTGATCATTTATATATTGAATCATACATGTCTAAAAATTATAAAAAATTAATATTATAAAAGTTTGCGATTAGACGATTCAAACAAGATCTCACTTGACTATATTTTTTCTTGCACATTAACCGCAATATATAAAATAAGCTTAAACGATAAATAGTGTCGATAACGAAAATGTAGCGAGTATGTCGGAACGGAGGAAGTATATTTCTCTCGTTGTTGTTGAAATGTTATTGGAATTTTAATAATATAAAACTAAAATAAATTATTATGTGGTGCTGAATAGAACGAAGAGTCTATGAGAAGTGCAAATACGCAACTCACATGCTAGAAAGTATTATATGGTCCTTCCTCTGACTGTCCTTTTTGGATACTAATTAAGCACAACCATCTATGCCTAGCTAGACGTTTGGATACGTCTCCCTCCCCTCATTTATAAGGACCATCCTATAATGTAGTGTTCATACTTTTTTGAAAAAATTATTCAAAATAATTTCATTTTTTACTGATTTCTCTGGGTTAATACCTATGTCGTTTGATTTACTATGAATATTTTCATCTATAAGGGGTTTTTCTAAAATTGCACCAAGGTAATCCGTTATCAATACAACAAGTCATTTTGCATAATAAAGTAGAAAAGTAATTATAAAACTAAATTATAAAAAAAAATTCCAAAAAAATAAAAAGAAAAATCAAGTAAGTTTATGTTTTACTCCCTCCCAATCAATTTAGTTGTCTTATTTGCTTGGGCACGGTTATTAAGGGTGGTGTGGGGTCCATTAAAAAGGTGGTAGTTGGATATTTTAATTGATTAAATTAATTGTAAAGGCGGTAGTTGGGATATTGTAAGTAGTAAAAGTGGGAGTATTTTGGTCTTTACTTGTGTGAACATGGGGTATTTAGGTAAAAAAAGATTGACAAAAAAAGAAATGGGACAATTGATATGAACTTGCCAAATAAGGAAATAGGACAACTAAATTGATTCGGAGGGAGTAACATTTAATTTTTAATAACTTTTATTTTTATTTTTTATAGCAATTAATCTACAAAAATCAATCATTATTTGGACAATAATGTTCTTGGGTATGCGATACTAAAATTGGGATTATTCATCAAAAGTTAAGATTATTGTAGCAAAATCAACAAAAGATTAGATTATTTTAGCTAAATTTACCTTTTAAAGTTTTTTTAAAATAAATGTGTCACAATTCTATTTTTCAAACTTTATCATGACATAAAATGATTTATACAAGCAAAAATTATTTATAAATTATATCTAAATCTATCAAAACAGTTTAGCTGATAAGTTTAGATAGATTCATTTTTTATTGGGTCAAGGTCCAAGACTGCTTTAGATTGAACTCAAGTCGACCTAACCTTTCAATATTTTTTTTAAGAATAAAACCGACAAAACAAACAAAGATTTCTAACTCGGGGCAGCACCGAGCAAAGTCACTCCAATACTTAAATCAAATTGAGTTTTAATATTAATATAAAAGCAAAATCAATAAAAGATTGGATTACTCTCTAACCGTACTCTCCTATATGGGTATGAGTTGCCGCTCATCTTCCTCTCCGCATTCGACCATAGTTTATCCACGATATGATACATAATCGATATACGACATATATAAGTTATTTCATTTGGATGTTTGTGAGTATTTATAGATGTTGTTGCATTGTATTTGAAAAATATTTGAGGGACTATCTTTGACATGGGCTTGACCAAGTCATGGACCTTCTTAGCGTAAATTACGTGGCCCATATTAGGCCATGGATCCAAAACATTAAGAATTTTTGAAACAAATAAGAGTTTCAATTAAAAAAAATAAAAAACTAAGAGCCAAATCAAACTATATCCAAAAATAAGCGTGAAATTCCCAAAGGGTTAGAGTATGCTTCATAGCTAGTAATCAGCAACGATAAGTCGACTTTTGACTGTTCGTAGCTAGTAATCACAATTATCTGTTTTAAAACTCAGTTTCTTCCTTCCCAGACTTCATTTCCCCAATTTGATAAACCCTAACCCTTAAAAAACACGACTTTTCTCTCCTCCAAACACTCTTAAACTACTTGCTTACATAAATTTTTTTCATTCCTAATCTAATTTAGCACTTCAAATCTAGTCTGGGATAATCTAGCTTCCACATTTGATCAAGGTAATGTTTAATTGTTCTATTATCTCTATTTTGTTGGTTGATTAGTTGTTGGTGATAATGAGCATTGATATGTATTCTTTAGAAATATTTGAACTTAATCGTACTTAAGTTGTTGGTTGATTAGTTGATTAGTTCTATTATCTCTATTTTATTAGAATTGATGATCTAGAAATATATTATTAGAATTTAGGATGTTGTTTTGGAATTGATGATGATCTTGATTATGTTTGTATTGATGTAGAAATGGCGTCATTTCTGTGACTATTGTGTGTTTTTGGAATGGTTCTATTCGAGAAAGTAGTGGGAATGTTGATTATGTTGGTGGTAGACTTGATTATGTTTGTATTGATGTAGAAATGGCGTCATTTCTTGTGCTATTGTGTGTTTTTGGAATTGATTGAGTTTAAACGCCTTTATAAGTTCTAGGATCGGGTGATCTAACAAAATTTACCGCTGATATAAGTTTCAAGTATTTCATGAGTGGACAATATACACCCTTCCTGCTGAGGATGAGTACGCTTTTAGATGCTATGTGGGAGCATTCAAAGATTTCCTATTCTTTAGAAATCTACGCTAAGTAGTTCCTTTAGGTAATGTGGTTGCTTCTAATCCTAATCCTACACCTATGCCTATATCCACTCAAGATCCGCTTAATCCTTCCCTTGTTCTCCTTCTCAACCCTCCCAATCAAGTTTCAAATGATGAAGTAGTAAACTTAGGAGATATGGATGATGGTTTTGAGAGTAATGAGCTTGATGATGATCCATCCGAGGATGATGTGGATGTGGATGAGGATGCCCAGCAACTCCATGACTTACTTAGGAAATATTGTTCCCCTACACCCTATGCAAAATGTCCATCCGAGATGAGCAATGAGGAGGACAACTCATGGAGGACTTGGGCTTGTGATACTACTTACAAGTAAGAAGGGAGTTGGAGAAGGGTATGAGGTTTGATAATAAGGAAGCTTTGTTGAAGCTATAAGAGTGTATCATATTCGTAGAAATGTGAGTATAGAACCGTAGACTTCAAACCAATCCGCCCTACCTTGAAATGTAAGCTGGGTTGTTCATGGAGACTTAGGGCTAGGATTGATACATATACATCTTCCTCGGCTTATTGTTACATACAATGGGAAGAGAGTCTTGTATTCAAGATAGTGACACTCGCTCTCTTGGACACATCCACTTGACATCCTCTCATATTAACAATGTGATTAGAAATTGTGTTGCTAAAGACCCATCAATTAAGGTATCCGAGTTCGCCAAATGGTTAAAGATCGCTTTGGTATTGAAGTGAACTACAAACGAGCTTGGTGCTAAGCAACAAGCATTGATAAGCATATATGGGTCTGGGAAGGTTCTTACACCTCCTTCCTCAATTTTTAAAAGCTTTGCAACATTCGAACCCTGGATTGGTAGTTGATTGGTTCTTTAAGGAAGACAATGAGATGGGTGTTTATAGATCTACCTAATATTAGAACCTTCCAACGGTCTTTGGCGCTTAAACCTTGCATGATGGCTTCAATCATTGTAAACCCTTATTGCTACTGACGGCACACACTTGTATGGTAAGTATCGCCATACTTTATTGACGCCATTGCCAAGATGGTAATAAGGGAATCTTTCCATTAGCTTTTGCCTTGGTGAGAAGGAGTGTATTGCGCGTGGTCGCGGGTTCATGGCTTGTATATGAAGCATGTGACACAAAGGTGCGGCTATGCATCATTTCCGATAGACACGCCGGTATTTTAGCAACCATGGACGAGCCGAGTGGCAAAACCACCTTAGCATATCATAGGATTTGTTTACGCCACTTGCTTAGCAACTTTAATCGTAAGCTATGGGTAATGTTCAATTGAAAAGTTGTTTGGTAGAACGCCGAGCAAAGGCAACAAGCTAAGCTAATGAATGGCTTAAAGGCAATTGCAATCGCTAAAAGAGAGGCCGCTTTTGGATTGATAACGGGAGATATGTCCAAGTGGTCGCTATGTCATGATGGAGGGTATAGGTATGTGCTACTTAACACCTAATTTAGCCAAGTTTTCAACTACGTATTAAAGGGTGTTCGCTTTTACCTTTGACCACGCTTGTTCGCCTCACCTTCTATCTGGATAAATGATTATTTTGTTCAAAGACGCCAACGCATAGTTCATGGTTACTGAGGACACAAGTACACTTCACATGCCACCAAGATTATCAATAGAAACACCGAGAAGGCTTAACTTTCAGAGATTGTTGCTTTGACTATAACGCAGGTGTTTTTGAAGTTAAGACCGAAGGGTAACAGAGGTTCTTCAAGGGGGTAAGATTCAAACAAAGGGACTTGCATCAAAAAGTGCACATGTAACAAACCGAGATATACCACCTTCCCCGCTCACATCCGCTGCGTTGCATGAAACGCAACGTATCATATGAAGGCTTGGGATCCGGTTACACTTCCGAGTTATGCAAGCACGCATTTAACCTTGTTTCAACCCGATGCTTGATAAGAGGTCATGGCCCGAGTATAGGGTTTTGAAGTTAGACATGACCCCATCAAATTCGGGTAAAGGAAGACCTAAGTCTAAAAGGATTGCCAATGAGATGGATGAAGGCACAAGGAATCGCAGAGGTGGTCGCAGTGGAGTGAAGGCCATAATTCTAGAACTTGTAACCCGTGTAATTTACAATATATATAACACAAATGTATGAAACATAATTAATGTAATGTTAATATTAAAATATATGTTAATAACTCAAATATATATTAACCTAATTCACTTGATATACAGTAGTAGAGGAGATGGATCCAGCAGCTCCAAGACCCCAAGATCCTAGTGTCCTGACTATGCAGGAGGAGCACATGAGCACTCCTCTATGGGATGCCGAGGTTAGTGTTTTGTTCTAAATATTTTATTTATAATGATGAAACATTACCCCGTTAACATATGTACATGTCTATCTACGTAGGTTTCATGATAATACCTTAGGCACCGTGCATCCGATTCTGCCTACGGGAGATCGATGATAGGATCATCCCATACCTGAGAGAGCCGTGTATTTGATTTCCACCTTGTAGCTTATGGTAGAGTGGACCGGCTATCATCACGCACTTGTTGAGAGATGGCGCGAGACGCACACGCTTCATCTCCTCTTGGAGGCTACTATCACACTACTTGATGTAGCCTTACTAACACGCTTCCCATCGAGGGACGGCCGCGGTCCACGCGACGCCGCCATCGAAGCCGGGCGGACTTAGTTCACCGCATCCGGAGAGCCTCCAAAGGACGCGGATTCGGGAGCGGTCATGAGTAGCGGGTCGGTGCGTACCTTCACACCGCAGTGCCGACGAGGGCACTATATCGAGGTACGCCAAAGCGCAGTTTATATTTGATAGAGCCGCCTTGTTTGCCGATAAAACAAGCAACCAAGTTCACTCCTATATTTGACGCTCGGACGCACCACGGGAGGTTATCTCCGAGTACAAATGGGATCCGCTCGGCTACTTATACGAGGTGTGTGGTGCTTCCAAAAAGTGGCCCGAGATCGCAGGACCACTTGCATATTACGTAATTATAATAACATATACAACTTCTACTATAGTACTAATATCGCCATTATAAAACACTAATATATAATTTATATTTATACCGTGGCGTGGAGCACATTTTGATCGCCAAATTTACAGACGGTTGTCGAGGTGAGTTTGCTCCTCCGCAAAGAACCCCGCCGAGACTCCCTATGGTTCAGTTGAATTTTGCGCACTAACGCGCAAACATACGGTACCTAGGATTCTACCGAGATCGCTAGATCTTCAGAACCGAATCGTAAACATTTAACAAATCAATATCGCTATTTCAAAGCTATGATCTTTACCGCATCAATAACGCATCTATATTATAGTTTGTATGGGATCCGATCTACCGAGGCTTACGCACTGCCCCCGACACGGGATTCAGCCGGGTGGAGGGCTTCGGTTACTCATATGCTTCGACATTGTCGGTCATATCTACTCGTAGCGCGCTTCGCGCCAATATGGGTGGTACGTAACATACCTCCACCCCGTGATACCGTGGAGCCGCACTCTCATCTCCGTGAAGAACCAGGCCACGCACTAATCGTCGAGATCAACGGGCGCCACATCGCCTACCGGATCGTAGATCGGAGCTAAAGCCCAAGGTGCGCCATTCATTCTGCTCTGGCACCGCAACACCGGATTACATGCAAGGTTCCTCTCCATCACACGCCGATGGATGACACCACGCAGCGCCACCGAGGCAAGACAATATACCCCGCCGCCTACACGCTGACTCGATTTGTAAGTCTTCATTTACATTTAATTTATTTACTTTTCGATCTCATATTGTAATACTAGATTAACTAAGCTCTTAATTAACATTTCCAGCAAAAGGTGTGTGCGACGCTATCCCGACTACTCACGAGGAGCCGGCCCAGAGATTCGCAGATGTGCTCCTTGGCACGCAGCTCCAAAGACTTCATACCTAAGTTGCCGCCGTCATCATCGACATGAGCTGAAGCTCATTCGGAGGAGATGGAGTCGTCTCACACAGCCTATCGACGGGCCATCTCAACCAACTCAACCATCTCAATCATCCCAATATCGACCTCCCCACCAACTCAAGCAACCGTCTTACTACCGTAGAGGCTCTAGGAGACCAACCTCAGCTTGGATAGGGTAGATGAGTGATCGGTATTTTGTTGTATGTATTTGACTACTAATGTTTTAAACATATTTTTATATTTAGTTTTATGTTTTAGACATATGTATATATTTAGTTGTATGTTTTAGACATATGTATATATTTAGTTGTATGTTAATGATCTTCAAGTTTGTTAATCATGCAATTACACATACATAGTTTGTTAATTAACTATTACAATTACAATCTAGGGTTTCTTCTTAAACTTATTCAAAATCCTCTTCGTTTCTTCACTTCTACGAGCCTTATCAAGCGCTTCCCTTTTCAAGTTATTTATCTCCTTTCTAAGCTCTTCATTCTCCTTATGAAGCCTAACAATGATTGCTCTTTGACATTCGGTGCCCTCCGGATCAACCCACCTAAAGTAGGTGCATCCTAAGGTCATGTCATCTTCGAATAGTGGACAAGCAACATATTGACGCCGATAATGACGCTCCAATCACGACCAAACTCGACTTCATAACCACAATGACAATGCTCATCCATGGGCAATGAATCTTTCATTTACACAAACATATAAGTTAAATGCATCAATATAAATCAATAATAGCATTAATAAAATGAAAGAAAACTTAATAAATATATAAATAAGAATATTAACAAATAAACTTACCTAAACAAAGGGATAATAGCTTTTTAGAATATGTGATAAATTAAGATTTAGGGTGTATTTATAGAGAAATGGAAATGACCGTTAATTGGACCATACAACGGATAGTTTGGAAGATTCAAAATAAACTTACCTAAACAAAGGGATAATAGCTTTACTCGCTCGCAGCTAGTAACCGCAACCGATTGCCTTTTTAAATCTCTCTGCGCAGACTTATTAATCGAACAACTCCAAACCCTTATCCAAACCTAGCAGACGCTTATTTTTGGATATAGTTTGTTTTGGATCTTATTTTTTTATTTTTTTATATTGAAACTCTTATATGTTTCAAATTTTCAAACATTAACGCCATGCATATAGGACGTTGAAGTTGAACGATAATCAGTGAACACTACAACAAATTTAATTTTTGCAATATTAGATTTAGTGGCATTAAAAAAATATCACTAACTCATATTTTTAGTGTGATAATTATTGGTTTTTCTGTAAGGTTTCACCATAAGGTGATTTAGCGCATTTTACTTGGTCTTTAGTGGCATATGTAATACTTACTATAGTCTATTGTGGCATTTGTGAGAAATGTCACTAAATACTATGTCGCAAAAAACTTTTGTGTGATTTTTTAATATGCTACTAAAGGGTCTAATAAATGTCACTAAATCCTCTATATACTATTAACAATTTGAAATAGCGACATTCAAATTAAATGTCGCTAAATATATTTCACTAAATGTAAATTATATTGTCTTGGAACTTCTCAACGGTAATGACTTTCAAAAAATTTCAATGAATTAAGTATCTTAAAAAAAAAATTCAATGAAGTATACCGACTTAACTCCAACTCATGAAGGTTTTTCTTTTTTATTTTTTGCATTTTTGTAGGTGAATTATTGAAACGGGTTACATCTAGCCGATCTAGGGCTACTAAGCCCCAAAATGGCTTTAGGAACTTTTTGGGCTAGTAAGCACTAAGATGTTTTCCACTAATCATTGAAGACCATAAACATTAAAAAAAAAAATAAAAGAAAGTTAGTAGAAAAAATATGGAGACCACAACTAATAAAAAATATTTTTATAAATTTTGTGGAAAACATGTAACGTCCATAAGGAATATAAAAATGTTAAAATGAAGTTAATGAAAAATATGTGGGGCTATAAGGTGCCCGTACGACGCATGAAAATTAAATTTTCTGATATAGTTGTATAGACTAAGAATATACAATCATTTTTGAAAAGATTTTATAAATAATTAGTAAAAAAATACATGATTTTCTAATACATCAAAGTTTATGACTTAAAAGGTAAAAATTAATTAGTATAGACAATATTCAATATTATAGTCATAATTATAAAGTAGTAAAGTCAAAGCTATAAATATTAGTCATAATAACAATGACATTGAATTTTAGATGGAAAATTTTTTATTGAGGTTGTGACAAGTAAGCAATTTTAAAAAGTAATGATGTCATGCGTGTTTTGTTTTAGTAACAGTTATAAATTTAATGATGATGAAAATATTATGTTGTCCAAAATTTATGATATAAATAAAAAGATTATTTATAGGAACAACAAATAAAATGACAAAATACGGAGGCGTACACAAATGAAATGACTATTGAAGAAAAGGCCCTAAACTTATAGTGTACAATATTGTGAATTCATCAACGTAGAACAAATAATCTGAACAATATCATATGATAATTTCAAAGAGGGATGGTGGAAATGTGGTACCTTTGCCATCAAACTAACTTTTAAATGTTACTTCCAAGATGATATATATACAATTCTGTTACACTATACATACTTTAATTTTTACGTAATTCAATGTGTTATTTTGATTACTTATATATTTAATCATACACACTTAAAAATTATAAAAAGTTAATATTATGTAAGTATATAATTAGACGATTAAATAAGATCTCACTTGATATTTTTTTTTAGATATTAAGCGCAATAATTAAAATAAATTTGAATAATAAATAGTGTGAATAACTGTAATGTAATGAGTATTTCAGAAGGGAGGAAGGGAGGAAGTAAGATGTAAATATCTTTGGTCGTTAGTGGTTTTAAACGTCACATTTAAGCTATCTTGAGCGCACCCACACTACAATTTGATCATAACTTAAAAGTATATGGTGATGTACTTGTTTGTTTAAGAAGAAAACATGAATATATTTCGTCCCTTTGGGTAAAGAAAAAACGAGATAAACGTAGTCAAGTAGAATTTAATTTTAGTTTTTATTTGTATTAATGCAAGTATTCATTATATTAAGTTTTCATAATTTTATATTATGAATATCTAATTATAGTTAATGTTAAAATAGTGCATTCGATACTTCATCATTAAAAAAAGAAACCTTTTTCACAAATTGTATATGCTGATATAAAATGCGAAAATCTGACAGATGAGATGTATGGTAAATAGAATTTAAGTTGACTTTTAGCTTTTTGATTGTTCAAAACACCAAAAAACTTGTTTTGTAAATAACTTCTCGGCTAGTTGAAAAGTTGGCTTTTTAGCAAAAATGAAAACACAAACACTGTCATGAGACAACCTAAGCCGTGCAATTTGGTAAGGCCTGGTTAAATATTTTTTATTTTAATTCTGACATATAAATTTCAACATTTAATACTTAAAAGGTCTAATTCAAGACTTTAAATGTCAATTTTAATACTTAAAAGGTTATTTTCAAAGTTTCTAATACCAATTTCAATGTTTAAATCATCATATTTTAAAGCTAAAATGAGCATTTTAAGCCTTGCAATTAGTTTTTATGGCTTTAAATTGGTCTTTTAAGTTATCAATCGGTTCGGCTACAACTTCGGTTCGAGTGTTGTCGGTTCGATAAAATAAAAAATAACCATATTTTCTAATCGGTTTACTTTCGATTCGGATTTTCAAACTGGGTTACTTTTGAACAGCACTAATCAAATCTATTTTAAACACTTCGATTTAGGACAAATGATGTTGGCGTGACTAGTGAAAATGCGAAATTGGTACTAGACTAATTGTACGTCATATGAAAGTGTACTACTACTCTACCACCCATCTTAGCAACCCCAAAAAATAAAGACCTACTCCACCAACCCAAAACAAATTCAATCTGATCACAACTTGTAAGAAAAAGTCTAATTCACTCTTCAAAAATCTTAAGCTTAATATAGAAATTCATATACAAATCTATAACTCCTCTTTAATCCTAATCTAATCCCTCTCAATTATCCCTGTAAATCAATCAAATTCAAGATGATGCACATGACCTTTTACTGGGGTACAAAAATGGTACTCTTGTTCGATTTCTGGAAGACCGAGTCATGGCTCAGTTACTCACTCAGTCTTCTCTTTTGTTATCTTTTTGCTGCGTTTTATCAGTACATGGAAGATCGTCGGCTTAGCATTTTAGCTATGGGTATTGTTCCTCCATCTCAAGGCTCTGTCAATACTCCTTTACTTCCTCCAAGACTCGGAACTCGGTTAACGAAATCGTCCCGATTCGCCACAGCCGTGTTGTTCGGAGTCAACTCAGCGATTGGGTATGTTTTGATGTTAGCTGTTATGTCTTATAATGGTGGTGTTTTGATTGCAATTGTTTTGGGACTTTCGGTTGGGTATTTTCTTTTTCGTGCTAAAGAATATGAAGCTTTGATTGTTGAAGATACTTGTGCTTGTTCTTGATCATAATCTTGATCTTGATCTTAAATCCCTCGATCATTTGTTTTTGTTAAAGTTTTTCAATTTTTAGTTTAATTTTAGTTTGTTTTAAAAGTAATTTATATGTGTATGCTGGTGAAATTATTAAATTGGGAACTTAAATTGTGTAAATTGTTTTGGGTGAATTTGTTGCATTACAAATTGATAGTAATTTCCTTCAATTGATTATAATGTTGCTAATTATGGAAGTGCTAATGGATGATTTTGGAGCACAGAGTGTTTGAATATTTAATCATCCCGAAAAAATTGATTGAATACTATTCAATTGATAATGGGGAGTGCGGTAAATTAGTTTATTGAGCAATTTTAGCTTATTTTGATATAATTAGAATCAAAATAAAAGGTTGGGTGGTTAAACTAGCTAATGCTTAGGGTCTGGTGAATTAGGTGGTTAAAACATATATTGATACTTATAAGCTGTTTTTAATGGCTATCAGCTAGTATAATCAGCTATCAACTATTTTACCAAACACCCTCATTGTTACTCTGCTGAATATGGTTTAATTACCACTTCCCCTGTCCTGTGAAATGAAAATGTTTATGGACACAAACACCATATAATGAGATATCTTATATACCTCCCCTCAAACTATGTTTGGTTTCTTTAATGGATACAACAATACACTAATGTATAAACTTTGCCATTGGAGAACAAGCACTCAAGACAAAAATCTACCTTACATTGGAGATAACCCTCGATTAGGGATGAGCACGTCGTGTCTTGGACCCTAAGGGTTTAGACCCTACCCGACCATAATTTTAAGGGTCCGGGTCCACCTATTTTTGGACCCTATGGATCCAGGTCGGATTTAGGTGCATGACTTTAGGGTTTAGATCTAGGTCTACACATTTGAGACCTAGATCCAACCCATGTACCCATTTACATTTTAAAAAAAATATATATATTAGCTATCTTTGTGTATTTAATTGTTTGATTTGAAATTTTGTTATATTTTTTAACATTGCATGATTTTGAACTTTGTCGATTCATGTAATTAAAAATGTGGTCGTTGTATCTATACTTTAAGAATTAAAGACTTGATAAATATTTCGTTATAAGAACTTGAATGTTGAAAACTTCATATATTTCGCTCAATTAATATAAAGTATTAGAAGATCCTTGTTAATCGAAAACGTTTTATTAATTTTATGCAAATGGCGAAAATTGTACTTCATAATATTTCGCTCAATTAGTATAAAGTATTAGAAGATCCTAGACCCGCTTAGGGTCTGGGTCAGAGTCCAAAACTTTCGGACACTACGGATCTGGGTCCGGGTCCGAGTCTGTGTCCAATAAAAAGTAGGTTCTGGATCTGGGTCTTGCTGAACCCGACCCATGCCCATCTGATGTACAAATTTATTTTACCGCAAGCGCACGGCTACGTGTAGCTGCGGGTCGAACACAAGGAAGCTTGAGATAACGGACTTAGTGGTTTTAGTTGATTATATTGCTAAAAGGAACATGTTCTTGTTAATCTCAAACTCTCGCTCTGTTGATTAACTATTGGATTTAGACCCTATTAATTTGATTCTCACACACTAGTTTTATTGAACGACTTAATAAGAATTTAACTAAAATTTACCCTAAAGCAAAGTCGATCCCAATCTCACACGCTATCTCTATTGACTAGTTCGACAAAGCATATTTAATTTAGGGTTAATTAGCTCAATTTAACCACTTTAATCCTTAGTTTCATAGACACATCCAAGAATCAAATCATACTCAAGTAATAGGTTCAAAATCCTAACCCTAGAAAATGAATCTACTCACTAATCATGATGATTGCAATAAATACTATTTCAAAATTAATGCTAGACATGAATGATAATAAATTAGATGACAAATTAAAATGAGTAATAATGAATTGTTAAATGACAATAACAATAAATTCAAGAACAATAATGAATAACTACACTTTTATTGAAGGAAGATTAATAGATAAATCTAGAGTTCAATAGAGAAAGCCTAAAATTAATACAAAAATTCAAAAGCAAAGAAATTTAAAAGACTAAAGAACACTTACAAACTTGAAGGAAGATTAAGTCTCAAAGGCTAGATTGGAGTTCTTCCAAGTAAATTAATGCTAGAGTAATTAAAAAGCTAATTAATGACAACTAGAAGAAAAACTAAGCAAAAGTAAGAAGGAAGAAGAGAAAACCTAATCAGTCATTAGGGGGCTATTCATACTGAATCTCTAAATTAACCCTAAGCCCATAAAGAAAACCGGAGGAAAAAAACACGCGTTCAGCTCATAGAATAAGCCGTCAAGTCGGTTGTACCAAGAATGTGTCCACTGCCGAGTCGGCTTATGTTTCTGGAAAAAAAAGCATGTTCAGGTCAGTTGGTACGCCGAGTCGGCGTCACAATTTTCCCCTCGTTGTCGAGTCGGCGGTTGCTTCTGGAAAAATCAATTGTTTGCATCGAATACCGTCGAGTCGGCGGTAACATTTCCTCACCCTCAGCCGACTCGACTGAAGCTTCTAAAGATTATGTTGCTCTTTTCTTCAACGCCGAGTCGCCGAGGCCATTGATGCCACCTCAGCCGACTCGACTTCATGTTGCTGGAGACTTCTTGTTACTCAAAATTGCTCTTTTCACTTTTCCACTTGGTTTAATTCATGGCTTGATTCGATCTTTGAGCCCTGTAAACAAGATTAGCACGAAAAACCCACAAAAACACCTCAAGAAGGCACAATTCACCCATTTTTCCATAATTTGACCATGGAATACCGAAATGGAGTGAAAACACACAAAATGACCTTAAACCGCCTCTGAATACCGAAAATGAGCATAAAAATTTAAGCGATGAATGCAAATAATTGCACTTATCACCATCCCTACCCTTAATACTAATGCAAAGAAGAAGAAAAACTCTCTTGTATTATTAGCCTTTTCACCTTACTTCTAATGATGTCTTAAGCCCTTATATAATGCCTACAACCTATTAGAATCAACCCTTGCACGTAGGCAACTAGTAGACCTGTGCAACGGGCCGGATAAGGGCCGGGTCGGGCTCTAGTATAAACGGGCCGGGCCTTTTAAAATTTGTGACGGGTTTTAAACGGGCCGGGCTCAATGAGCCCGGCCCGGCCCGGCCCATTTTATCAAAGTTTCACAATTTTGTGAATTGTAAATTAATCCCTGCCAGTATTTATATTGTTGGCAATTGGCATGATTATTATTCTCTTCATTTTCAAAGACATTAAACAGCAGCAGGCACCATTATTATTACAACTCAAATCAAATCTCAAACTTTCAAACTTTTATGTCAAAATTGCATATCTATTACAAACCCATTAATTAAGTAATTTGCATTTTCATTGTACATAAATTTTAAAATATTATTACAAAAACAAAATTTGCAAAGTGTAGTAGTTTTCGCCTCACAAGTCGCAAACAAGCTTTAAACTGCTCACTTTCAGGTCCGCAAATGAAACTTTGGTCAACAATCACCATCGCGACGCTAATCTTGCATAAGAACACGACATACGAAGCATTATTTCAAGTCTATATGAACAAAAACATAATTTTATGCTAAAAAAAATGATTACCTATAATGAAGAGCTAGAATCTTCATTTTCATCATCCATTTGCACAATTGTTTCTTCCTCAATTGTTTCTTCATATGATTTCGAATCATATTCTAAGTCCATGGGAATGTCATATTCAGCACGACGCCAATCTTGCAAACTAACTAGAGCTTGCACAGTTTTGGACTTTAAAGAACTACGATTCGGCGAAATGGTCTTCCCCCCAAGACTAAATGCAGATTCCGAAGCCACTGAGCTAACCGGAATGGTCAGCAAATCTCGTGCTAGCAGCGCTAACTCTGGATATCTTTTTGCACTTTGTTGCCAATGTTCCAACACATCTAAATCCATATTGACATTAAGTTGATCCTCTTCAAGATATGAGTCCAACTGTGATTTTCTAGCTCTAGTGTTGCAAGATAGTGGAGTATAACTTTCATAACCATCAAGTAAATTATCAAATCCACTATCTAAAGGAGGGGTAGGAACTACAGGAGAAGTGGAAGCCCGTAACTTATAAGTCTCAAATAATGATCTCAAAGTATCTAATACTTTACTAACTCGCACCATACCTTCCTCTTCCCCAAATACTTTAACTAAACAAAACTCTACAAATTTCAACTTAAATCGAGGATCCAATATAGCCGCACAAGACAACTGCAAATTGTATTCCTTCCAATACTTGTCAAACTTTTTTAACATTGTATCCACAATAGATGACAAGAATGCATGGGGGCCACTTTTTGTCCTTAGTAAATGACAATGAATTAACCAAGCTCCCTTGAAATACAAATTTGATGTTGGGGTTTTAACAGCTGAAAACATGCATGTCACGTCGTAAAATATTTTTAAAAACTTATGAATAGCCACTAACTTTTCCCATTCGCTATCTGATGGCACATAAATCTTGATAGAAGCATACTTTAACCCCAAATGAATAAGAACATCCTTATAAAATAAAGCATTATCAATCATCTTATAGGTTGAATTCCAACGTACTTTCATGTCAATATTAAGTTTCCTCTTCACATCAAGATGAAAGTTTTTTTGAGCAATCTCAAAAAAAATTTTACTTAAGTTAGATGATTTTGAAATCTTTTTGACCAATTTTCGAATATTTTCCAACACGTCTCCTAGAGGCTCTAATCCAGTTTGTACAATCAAATTAATCACATGTGCACAACATCTTACATGAAACAATGATCTACCAAAAGCCAACATCCCTCTCATTGAAAATCTAGCTTTTAAACTAGATATCATAGCATCATTATAGGTAGCATTATCAACAGTCAAACTAAGAATTTTATGATCAATTTTCCATTGATTTAAAAACATAAATATTTTTTAAACTAGATATCATAGCTTGTTAAACTAATAAGTCCGTGAGTATTTACCAAAATGCATTGCAATTTTTCCCTATAACAATAATATTCGAAAAAGATCCCTAGTAATGAGTTCGCAAAATGGCTCAAATTGAGGATTAGCTCTATCCATCATTCTTCTAAAACCATTTTCTTCCACAGTTGAAAATGAGTGAGCTCCTTCAACAATATAATTCAAAATTTCTACTCTAAGTTCTTTCATATCAAACACAAATTCCCTTATGCCAATATTATCATTAATTAATACCTCCCAATCGGTCCATTAGGTCGCTTCTACAATATTGTAACAAATGACGCTTTAAGTGTGATGTCCCTTTAGTTGGTCCAAAACTAAATTAATTTTGCAATGCCTACAATTTTAATCCCACACCATTATCATTTACTTCTTCATTATACTCTAGCCATACCTTAGATAACTTCTTCCGCTTAATTCGGGTGCATATTCATTATAACCATCTTGCTCCTAGCCCACTCTTGATGATGTAGTAGCCTCGTTTTCCATTTATCATAAATGAGATCTTTGATTGTTTATTCTAGTAATTGTGTAATCATATATTTCATGTTATACATTAGCCATAATATATAAAATAAGCTATATTTACCAAATGATAAATGTTTAAAAATTCAAAATTATATATAATTGTAAATTGTAAATTAAATTAAATTTGGTCAAAATTATATATAACCTGTAATTGCACAATTCAATTTGATTCAATTAATCAGCTAACTAATCTTCAACAATACTAGTATAATTAATCATTTTGTTGATTCAATTCAACAAAATCATATAAAATATTCAACAATCATCATTGGTTTGAACTAATTGTTAATTTGGTCAACACTACTAGTAAAAAATTTAAGCTCCGTAACCCCAAATCAAAATTTGCTCAACAAAATCATATAAGATATTCAACAATCGCTAACTAGTCTTCCCGCTTCATTGCCATTTTCAACCAAATCAAACTTTCAAGAACCCCAAATTTAAGAAATGCATAATCAAAGAGTTTCAAAAGCAATTGTAAAACCCTAATTAAGAAATGCATAATCAAAGGAAAAAACAAGGCAAAATCAAAGTAAAAGGTATTTGATGAATGTACCGTGGAATCAATTCACCGTAAGAGTTTTGAGTGAGGATGTATGTGCTTGTGAACAAATGCGATCCGGAAAAATTGAGAGTAAAAGTGAATCAATTCAGCTCCAGAAGACTCTTTATTCAGAGAGAGTAAAAGTGTGGAAATAAAATGTTTGGATTAGGCCCATTTAAAACCCTTTTCAAAACCCTTATCCAACCCTCTTCTTTTAATTTTTCAACCCTTAAATTTAAGGGCTGGATCAAGGGCCCCAATGAGGATCCAGCCCATTACACAGGCCTAGCAACTAGCAACTGAAGAGCGATTTTTGGGCTTTTGAGTTGCCCGCTTGGACAAGCAGGGTTAGTGCTTGAATGAGTGGCAACTGCTTTACATTCACTGCTTGTTGCGTGCAATTGCATCGTCTGAGGCAACCATCCCCATGCCTAGCTTTGTTCAAGGCATGTTCCAATAACCTTTGTTAAGATTCTTCTTGCCATGATCAAAGTCTCCCTAGCCTTGTCCAAAGCATCCCATTTGCTGCACGCCGATCACCTTATGAAGTAATCCAAACTTCAATTTATCACAAGCCATGGCATGTGTGAGTATGTGACAATGTGATCAAACTCGTCTCCATAACTAGGAGATATGACACTTGTATCTTACCATCCCTTAGCCCACTTTACCAGATTAGTAAAATAATTAGTGTTATATAAACGAATGAACTCGATAAAAAGCTTAATTTAATGATTAATGCTTTAAAATATGTTATATATTCTAACACGCCCGCTAACTTGAGTGTCTTTTGGACTACAAGTATGGAAGCAACTTAAGATAATCCCTTGACCTTTTATACGTTTCGCTTTATTATCATGTTAAAAAATCAATTGTGTACTTCCAAAACTCGAATTGGTTGATCTTTGGGCAATTAACATGTTGAATTAGTTTGAATTGTTTGATAAGTATGAGGTTAAATTAGTTACTAGTTTTAATTAAAAAATGATGACAAAATAGAAAGGTTTGCCGTGCAGTGCTCTGCCCACGAATAGGTCATATCCATGGCCATTACTCATTTCGTGTAATCCTCATATTCATCAGTCATTCCTACACACAACTTCATACTCAAAATTATCATAATCCACTAGCCAACTTGTGTAAAAAAAAAAACTCATTTTATATAGGGTTGTTTTGGCAATTGACTTTCGCTTTTTAGTTGGCTTGTTTAACCAGCCGTAAATGTTGGTTGTTATTGTTGGCTTTTAAGTTGGCTAAAAAACTAGTTGTTTGTGGAGATGTTTGGTAATAGTGTATTGGTTGTTAGCTGTTTATTAGGGAAAAAGTGGGCTAACAATCCAAAAGCCAACCAAAAACGAAGGTTTGAGCAGCTTTTTCATTTTGACTTAAAAGTCAGTTTTTCAGCTACTTTAAAAGCCATTTACCAAACACTTTTTTGGCTGTTTGACCAACTAACAAGCCAAAAGCCAAAAGCCAAAAGCCAATCAAAAAACCTACCAAAAAGCTAAGAACTAAACACCCCTAGAAACCACCTCATCACCACTCTTCATTTTGAGAATTTTTAATCCCTTTGATATATTTTGTCAAAATTGTACGTAGATACTCTCTTTGTTCTTTATTGATGTTTCGATTAGGAATGTTTATCGAAATGAGCAATGTAACACCAAGGTGGAGGTTCAAAACCCAAGTCGTGCAAGGTTATCTAATATAGCTTCGTCTTAACTCATTAATCTTAAAGGAATTACAAAGAAGATAATAATTATACTCAAATGTATGGGAGAAAGTAGATAACTGGAGATCAACAGAGAGAATACACTTTAGTAAAGAAAGGAAGATCAATATTGACTAGTAGCTTTTAGATGTGTTTGGCAATTGGCTGTTAGCTGTTGGTGGTTGGCTTTTTTAGTTGACTTGTTTGATCAGCCGGAAGTTTTGGCTGTTTTTTTGGCTTTTAACTCGCTATTTGTAGAGATGTTTGGTAAATTTAAGTATTGACTGTTGGCTGTTTATTAGATAAAAAGTTGGTCAACAAGCTAAAAACCAACCAAAAAAGATAGCTAGAACAACTTTTTTCATATTGGCTTCAGCTTTTCGGCTGTTTTATAGCCATTTACCAAACACTTTTTTGGGTGTTTGACCAACCAAAAGCCAAAAGTCAACCAAAAAACTAAGTCAAAAGTCATAGATCAAACACTTCCTTAATGTACTAAGGCATATGGAGTAACTATATATAGGCAATTAAAGGGGGAACAATCGAGGAAAACAAGGTGCAAATCGCACCTTCATGGTAAGGCTTTTTAAGCTTAAATTCTTCTTAGCTCGTCTTAATTAACCAAATGAACATGTACGTGATCACTTGCCATATCTTTAATGTCTTTGGCGGGCTTTGTGCGGAAAAATCCAGAGCTATGATGACCTTTAGTGGCTAAGTATTGGATTGCCTCAACTGTAGGAGTCCGGCTACAGTGTCTGAATACTTGACGGCCGATTAGGTGAATAACTGAACAACGACACTTCCTCGAAGTGTCCGAATACTATCTTGGCCGAATTGCCAATTGGATATGACCGAATAGAGGCAACCCCTTTCCTTGAGGTGTCCGAATACATTCTCAAAGTGACAGAATGGGATATGGCAGAATAGGTGCACCCCCTTCCCTTGGGGTGTCCGAATACATTCTCAAAGTGGCAGAATATGATATGGAAGAATAGGGGCACCCCCTTCCCTTGGGGTGTCCGAATACATTCTCAAAGTGGCAGAATAGAATATGGAAGGATAGGGGCACCCTGGTTGATGGCTAACGAGCCCGAAGAACACTTGGGCTAATGAGCCCCAAGGATGAACCATAGTTCGGACCCCTATGGAGTCCATCAATGGAAGGGGTCGAATAGGGTATGTACCTGCCGAGTAAGGCAGGTGCCGAATAGAGTGAGTCAACCTCCTCCTGAGGTGTCCGGCTCCTGAGTGAGGGGCTAATAAGCCCCAAGGACACTTGGGCTGGTGAGCCCCAAGTTTGAAACATAGTTCGGACCCCTATGGAGTCCATCCATGGAAGGGGTCGAACAAAGCATATACCTGCCGAGTTAGGCGGGTGCCGAATATGGTGAGCCAACCTCCTCCTGAGGTGTCCGGCTCCTGAGTGAGGGGCTAATAAACCCCAAGGACACGGGCTGGTGAGCCCCAAGTTTGAAACATAGTTCGGACCCCAATGGAGTCTATCCGTGGAAGGGGTCGAACAAAGCATATACCGCCGAAGTTAGGCGTGCAATATGGTGAGCCAACCTCCTCTTGAGGTGTCCGGCTCTTGAGTGAGGGGCTAATAAACCCCAAGGACACTTGGGCTGGTGAGCCCCAAGTTTGAAACATAGTTCGGACCCCAATGGAGTCTATCCATGGAAGGGGTCGAACAGAGCATATACCTGCCGAGTTAGGCGGGTGCCGAATATGGTGAGCCAACCTCCTCCTGAGGTGTCCGGCTCCTGAGTGAGGGGCTGATGAGCCCCAAGGACACTTGGGCTAATAAGCCTCAAATCTCGCAGACTTCGGGTACGGCTATGGGGTAGTTGATCATGGCGCGAGGCAGAACTCGGCATACCCCAGGTACGTTGTAATACTTGGTTGTGAGCTAGATATTGTTGTAAGGGTGACTCCTGACGCTCCGCAATGTCCTCAACCCAAAAGTCAGGGGCCTCCCTTTGATGCGAAGGGACTTGTTCCGTCTGGCGACGAGCAGAATGTTGTTGCTGGGGTCGCAAGATAGATGGCAAAGTCCTAACTGCTTGTTGAATTGACTCTTGAAAGCGAGTAGTGATTGTTGTTGCAAAGGCATCTAAGTCCTGGCTCGTAATGAAGTTGGGCGGCTGGACACCAACATTCGGGTCCTGGTCGTGGACAGAGTTGGCCGAATGGTGTTCGGACTGCCTAATGTTAGCCCTTGTGTTTCTTTTGGAATTCATGGCTTTTGATTATGAAAGTGAGTGAAATGGAAGGTGCTTGTCCCTCTCCCCACAGACAGCGTCAAATGTTTCTGCGTAGAAATCGAGTTATCTCCCTGACTGGAAGGTGACCACTTGAAGTAGATCTACGGTTGTTCGAAGTGTACGAATATGTGTTTGTGGCAGAATACCTACAAAACGAACAGAGTTACTTGTCCGGGGGCGGTTCCCGGAAAGCCCCTCCGACGCTCAAGTCAGTGGTCGGTAAATGAAGCGAGTGATAAATGCTAGAGAGAGTAAGTGTAGAGAGAGAGAAAAAGCGTACCATAAATGGCCTTTAATGCGGATATTTATAGAGCAATAGATGACCTGATTGACTATTTCAAGGGTATTTTGGTAATTTCACCTTAGAGGTGGATTTGACAGAACAAGTTGGGCCCTTTGACCTAACCCTCAAGTTTGGGGCCGATTGACTCAATAACATGATTAAATCACAAATTCTTGTGAGAGACGGTCTCTTTGAGAGACCAACTCTAATTGGGTGGCCCATAAAGAAAAATATAGAATAAGAGTAAGAATTAAACTCTAATAGACTGAGCCTGAGAGGCGTCTCTCAAAAAGACGGTCTCTCAGGAGAGTTGCTGTGATTATATATTATATTTGTTTTTTAGTGTTATTTAACAATCATTTTTAATTTATATATTTTACTAATAATTTAGGACTTACTCCCTCCGTTTCCTAATGCTCTACCTATTTACTTTTTTACACAGTTTTCAAAGTAAATTTTGAATCTTAATATCTTTAAATACGCATTCTAAAAAATTATAAAAAATATATATATAAAAAAACATATATTAAGACGAATCTAATGAGATTTCACATAGATACATTTTATCATCTATATATGTCTTAAAAATCTTAATAAAAAATCTCTCTCAAAAGTAGAATATTCTAAATGGGAAGAACATACACTACCTCCGTTCCACTATACTTGCTACTTTTCACTTTTTACGCAATCCAATGCGTTATTTAATAATCCAATGCGTTATTTAACAATCCAATGCATTATGGAAGTATGCGATTAGACGATTCAAAAAAGATCTCACTTGACTATATTTTTTCTTATACATTAGCCACAATATATAAAATAAGCTTGAACGATAAATAGTGTCGATAACGAATATGTAGCGAGTATTTTAGAACGGAAGAAGTATAAACGAAGGGAGTAAAACATAATTGAATAAAATATATTTAATTCATCTCAAAATAAAATTTATTTAAATTTTAAATTAAAAAAAATTAAACTATTTAAATTTAAATGAGGGAGTATAAGAGAAGTTAAAACATTTGGAAAGAATTTACGGAAAAAGTAGTGAGAAAAAGAGGTGTATCAGATTCTCGCTCTGCTTCCGTTCACGTGTGTTTAACTGCTTAAGGCGTCGTCACACCCACCACCTGCCCTGCAAACGCTGCAATTTTTTTAAAAAAAAACATACCTAATTTTTTAAAAATCGTCGCCCTTTTTATTTTATCGTCACCCCTTTTTAATAAAATTACTAAAATACCCTTGATTTCAATTTTAATTATAAAATCAACCATTATTATTTCTAAACTAAATTTCTTAATAATAATTAAATTAAAATAAAAATATAAATTTTAGTAAAGAAAATAATTTTTAAAATCAAAAAATAAATCTGATCACACGTTTTGTATTGAAATTTGATATAATCACTCTTTTGGCCGAACCTTTTGATACGAAAATCACATTACTGCAATATTTGTAGCATTAGAATCTAGACTTCAAGATCTTTCCAATGATATATTATATGCCCAATTCCGATAACCAAGCGAGAAATGGTGATCGTTTGAAGTTTATTTGTGCTGAAATTTGATACAAGTTCATTCTTTTGGTCATCACTTTTTATAGAAAAATCGTATTAGTTTAAAGTTTGCGGCATTGCAAACTAGACTTCAAGAGTTTTCCAACGACATATTATATGCCCAATTCAAACAATCGAGCGAGAAATGACAACCGTTTAAAGTTTGCAGTAATTTCTAACGACCAGGCAATGGTTGAATCGCACAAAATTTGCGATCGGACCATGGTGGAATCGCACAAAATGTGCGATTCAACCATGGTCCGATCGCACATTTTGTGCGATTCCACCACGGTCCGATCGCACATTTTGTGCGATTCAACCACGGTCCGATTGCACATTTTGTGCGATTCAACCATGGTCTAGTCGTTAGAAATTACTGCAAACTTTAAACGGTCGTCATTTCTCGCTCGATTGTCAGAATTGTGCATATAATATGTTGTTGGAAAACTCTTGAAGTCTAGTTTCCAATGCTGCAAACCTTGCACTAATACGATTTTTCTAAAAAAAGTTATGACCAAAAGAATGAACATGTATCTAATTTCAGCACAAATAAACTTCAAACGATCGTCATTTCTCACTCCGTTATCGGAATTGGGCATATATATCATTGGAAAGATATTGAAGTCTAGGTTATAATGCCGCAAATATTATGATTATATGATTTTTCTATTTAAAGTTATAGCCATTAGAGTGAATATGTCTCAAATTTTAACACAATCATATTGATGCTCATTTTCGTTGGCCATTGTAATTCAATTTTTAGTTTTAGCTTGTTTTAGTTCAATGAGTGTTCGGAGAAAGTTTTTAAAGAAATGTTAGTGTAACAGCCCGAAACTAACCAGCTGATCAAACAAGATTAATTTGAACTAATGCGGAAGCTTAATACTTATATCGAGCTATTACGTCGATAATATAATCACTCAGTAAGCATCTATTAAAATTTTGAATACAAGAGTTTACAACATTTAAAAAAAATACATATAAGAATCTCATAAGGAGCATTTAAAATGATTTAAATTAAAATAAAGTTCTGTAGAAATTCCGGCAAGCTCCGTTTGTAAATTGGATAATCCAAAATTTTTCTTTTTGACTTAAAAGTCACCCTGCAAGTATAAAACAATAATTTAAAAAATATCAACCAACCAGTGTCACAGGCGCCCATCTTTTCAAGATCACATCACCTCGTAGATCGGAAACTTTTCTCAAATAATCTAAAATAAGCTCCAAACTATTTTGTAATTGAAAGATTTATTTTACTTACATTCTATATGAATGGATGAGGTTGCTTTATTGATTACCGCTCCATGCGCATTCAGCTACCGTTGACTTCAACAATCTCTAAATCTGTCCCCCACCAGGACAGGTTCAAAGAACAAAACCACATAATCAGCTTATGTTGAGTACACATAATATAACTGAATTTAATTATTACATTTGTGTTATTATTTTCTTGATTCGATTTCATAGTTTTAATTATAAATCCTAAGAGAAGAAACAGTGTCTTATTAATATCTTAATTCCTCTCACAACCGTTTAGTCGGTAGTAGAGGGCTGAGATCGTCACCCCAGAAGTTTTATGCTTGCAAGCTGCCAAGCCAGTTCCATATCCGCATGCTGCCTCTGGATCAATGACCAGAACACACACTCTCACCCGGGGTCATAAAGAATGCCACCACTCTGGGACGGGAACTTTTCGTCTGGGTGTTGCATGCATTCTGCCCCACTTAGGTTGGACCCGGCACGTTCAGTCCCACCGGAAAAGCCCGGATAACTATGATTCATAATAAAGTTAGTACGTCCCTTACGGCACCGACCTTGGACTTTTCATATTCATATTGTCTTTTGCGACATTCATCGCTTTCTTGTAATTCTCTACATTTGTTTATATCTCTTAATCATTCCTCGAGAACAATATTTGTATTCTTGAGTTCTTTATTTATAAATTAATTTTAAATTTTTAAATCAATATTGCTTCATACTTGATTATAAATTCTTTATATTCAAGTCTGTAATATTCAAATGATCTCCTCACACATTCTATTTACCCAATACCCATTATCTCAAGTATCGATATTTCTTAGTCCTTAGTTCTTAATTCAATGTTTTCTTTCAATCTTTTTCACATTCACATACAATCAAGATTATCAAAATACATACTTACGAACAAAACATGCATTTCTTTATTCAATTTAATCATTTGTTATAATATATAATCATTCACAACTTAATATAATTAAACTTTAATTTAATTTATAAGTAGCATATCAAACCCCAAAGTCTAACTATATAACTAAATCCTGATAGCGTTCTTATAATTCCAACTGATAATCAATTCATGGTTCAAATTAATAAAACCAACCCATATCCAAACAAACAAGTCACTTATAATTCCAAACTAACCATACCAACTCTAAATCTTAACATACCAGTTTATTTACCTAATGATCAACTAATAAAGATCAATACACAAGTCAACTAAACAAATCACCGCGTAACCTCAACTAAGAAAATTAACTCATAAAATCCTAACCAGAGAATGCTAACCGTCATACGCACAATAACTTATAATCAAACAAGAAAGAACCTACCATATCACTTACTTTGTTAGCTTCAAATTCAAAGTTCAAACACGTATTACAAATTCTAAATTAACCCTTTTTGCACGAAGAAACAACTCATAGTTTTTGATTCAAACTCATTTATTAACTCTTTAATCCCTATCCATATTAAATCTAACTTTAACTCTTCCCGCTTCTTAATCGATTACTAAGTCTTATTCCTTTTCAACTTTTGTTCATAATTCCAATTCTAGCATTTGTCGATCACTATCTCAAAGAGTGTACCCAATTCAACAATTGTTCTTCAATAGATCGACAGCTACAATGAGTACTTCTATATTTCAATTTATAATCGTTTTAAGATAAAAACTCAATAGCTCAATTTGCATCTAAAATCAATTCGACATTTCCCAATAAAAAACCTCATCTAGATTCAATTCAACAATTGCTAATTCATGGTTTTATCTTCTATTTTATCAATTAAAAGCCAACAATTAGTAATTGACCTAATTCTATAATTTCCACAAGGTTCAAATACAAGACATTAAATTTTACTTGTCAAAGATTTAAATCAAGCAATTAAATCTATTTGAGTAGGGGTGTACCTCAAGGGTTCAATCTTTTCATTTTCCATGGTAATTGTTTTCACACCATCTTCTTCCCTTTATTCAAATTAGTGGAGAAGAGGACCATTGTTTGTTGGTCGAGTAAGGGCAGCCACGGCTAGGGCAGACAGCTGGCGGAAAAACAGTTGAATTTGGCAGTGCAGTTGGCGGTGGTTGAGCAGAGATTCGGTCGGGGTTTCATCTAGATGAAGATGGAGTTTTGAGCTCTCCAATTTCAAAGATAAGGATAGAAAAAGATAGTGGAATAGAAAAATTGGGTAAAGTTGCTAGTTGACACTTCACGGGAAAGCAATGTGAATCTCAATTCTTTTTTTTTTTTTTTTTTTAATTATTATTATATGATTATTATCTACTATTACTACTATTTCTACTAGTACTACTTTTATAGTTCTAAGGGATAATGATAAATTGAGCATTGACCTTATAATACCTACTTTATTTTATTCTATTCTAACTAAAACTTAAATTTATTTTATACTATATAATTTCATTTGAAATTTTGATTATGTACTTGAACAATTCACAATGCAACTTTTTAACAATTTATTTAAGGACAACAAAATAATTTAATTAAAATAAGATCTAATAAACTTAGTTTAAAACGAAAATCAAGGTGCTTAAAATTGCGCCTGTTACAGTTCGTGATTGAAGGTTTGAAAAGTAATCAGGGGCAATTTTGGAATTTCAATATATAAGGGGTGGCGATAAAATGAAAAGGGTGGCGAAGTTTAATAATACCCGAAACATAAACTTACTATTTTTTTTTCTTTGAGTTTGTCATCAAAATCATTTTGTGACAATAAATCTTAATTTTCTCTCCTATTTTTTTATAGTTTTATACTTTTATTTAACTAAGTACCTTTGTTTAACTAAGTAAAAATTATAAAACGTTGATATTAATGATATTTGCATTATAACGAATCAAACAACTGAACAAGATATAACTTAGATTAAGAATGAAATATAAGTTAAGAGTGATTGATAAACAATGTCAAAATTTAAATGTAGCAAATTTAAAAATACAGATCATATAAATCAACTTAGAATTTAAAAGATGAAGTTGCAACTTGCAAGGCTTAATGACTAGGACTTCTCTATCAATGTACCTTCGAATTATTAGATAGCAAATATTAACGGGGTGTTTGGCTAATTAACTTATTGATCCATTTAAGCTTATTTTGATGTAAATAGAAGGTTGGATTGTCAAACCAGCTAATGCTAGTGTTTGATGAATTAGCTGGTTGAAACAACTTATTGATATGAATAAGCTGTTTTTGAACAGGTTGCTCATAGCAGTGGGTTCAAAATCAACTGGTCAAACCAGTTAATATGATCAGCTATCAGCTAACAGCTACTAGCTATCAGCTATCAGCCGTTTGACAAACGTCCTCTAAATTGAGTGTTTTTAGCTTTTGGCTTGTTGGTTGGTCAAACAGCAAAAAAAAAAGGGAAATTCAACATGGTAGCAACCAGTTTTGATGAAATGCCAGTGGTAGCACTTTTTAAAAAAAATTTCACATGGTAGCATCCAGTTTATGCACTATCTAATTGTCGTAGCATTTTCTGTTAACTTTTTGTTAAATTCCGTTAAATTTATCATTTTATAAGTTTTTTTCCACATGATAGCATCCAATTTTTGTTAATTTACCATTTTAACTTTTAATTCACCATTTTAATATTTAATTCACCGTTTAATTCATTAACGCTCATAAATGTTTAATAATTTTATTGAAAAATTATAAGAAACTATCTAATCGGGTCGAAACAAGTACTTATTCGCCTATTTTTTGATACATAAACCGAAAAAGATATTTGACGTCATTTTTACCTATCATAACGATTTTTTATCAAAAAACGGACATTGCAATTATCCTTATGGGATAACTTTTTCGAAAATCCGGTCGAAACAAGTACTTATTCGCCTATTTTTCGATACGTTAACCGAAAATGATATTTGACGTCATTTTTACACATCATAACGATTTTTTTTAAAAAACGGACGTCGCTATTATCCTTATGAGATAAATCTTTCGAAAATTCGATAGAAACAAGTACTTATTCGAAAGAGTACTTGTTTTGACCGATTAATTAAATATTAAAATGGTGAATTAAATGTTTAAATTATTTTTTTGTAAAATTATTTAATATTTATATTTTTAATCCCATAAGTTTAGCAGCGACGTCCATTTTTTCAAAAAAAAAAACCGTTATGATGTGTAAAAATGACGTCAATATCATTTTCAGTTAACGTATCGAAAAATAGGCAAATAAGTACTTGTTTCGACCGGATTTTCGAAAGAGTTATCCCATAAGGGTAATTGCAATGTCCGTTTTTTGAAAAAAAATCGTTATGATAGGTAAAAATGACGTCAAATATCTTTTTCGGTTTGTGTATAAAAAATAGGCGAATAAGTACTTAAAATTATTAAACATTTATGAGCGTTAATGAATTAAACGGTGAATTAAACATTAAAATGGTGAATTAAAAGTTAAAATAGTAAATTTACAAAAACTGGATGCTACCATGTGGAAAAAAACTTACAAAATGATGAATTTAACGGAAAATGCTACTGCAATTAGATAGTGCATAAACTGGATGCTACCATGTGGAATTTTCTTAAAAGAGTGCTACCACTGACATTTCATCAAAATTGGATGCTACCATGTGGAATTTCCCAAAAAAAAAAAGTGTTTGGTAAATGGTTTTTAAAGTAGCTAAAATGTTGACTTTTAAGCCAAAATGATAAAGCTGCTCCAGTTAGCTTTTGGCTTGTTGGCACACTTTTTCTCTAATAAACGACTAACAACCAATACTCAATTTTATCAAACATCTCTAACAACAGCTAGCTTAAAAGCCAACAAAAACAAACAATATTTTCAATTGGTCAAATAAGTAAATTAAAAAAGTCAATCACTAATGACCAACAGTCAATTGCGAAATCCGTATACAAGATGGAGAGTAGGGAGTAGGGAGTAGTGAGTAGTAGTACACCCCAGGCAGCACAGCACAGTCCACTACAAGAGTCACAGAAGCAGAAAGTGAGTACCTACTGATACGTTTGTGTGTATACGCTCCTTTCATTTTACTCGCTACATTTTACTTTTTCTTATGCATTTTAATGCGTTATTTTATTTATTTATATGCTGAATTATACAAATCTAAAATTAATAAAAAATTAATATTATAAAAGTATGCGATTAGACGATTCAAACAATATTCTACTTGACTATATTTTATATTACACATATTAATCGCAATATATAAAATAAGTTTGAACGATGAATAGTGCACAAAATCAAAATATAGCAAATATTTGACAACGAAGTAAGTATGCAAGAGCCTAAAAGCAGAGCACAATTTTCCATTGCTATGTCACTTACCCATCATTTTTTTATTTTTTTATTTTTACGTACTTTTACCATAAAATTTAAATTCACCCAAAACTTCAACCTTCGTACTAGAGCTGTTCATGGACGGGCTACCCGCCAGGCTTGACCCATCCGGCTCGAAAAACGGGCGGGTATGGACAATATTTTTAAAAAAATTTAAGTTTGGACGGGTAATACCCGCCCGCCAAGATAAATGGGCGGATAGCGACACCAAAAAAATACCCGCCTGCCCGCCTAGATTAATATATATTATTTATTAAATAATTAATTTTATTAATTATTAATCAAGCATTACTACATGACTTATACCCAACTTTAGATATTAATACTCATACTCTAGTATAGCTTATTACTTGTACTAGCCCTAGAGTCTTCTTCGTTTAAACTTTAAAGATTCTAATTATACCGTCTACATTCAATATTTTAACCCTCAAAGTACTCAAGCAGTCGACTATCAAAGTTCGACTCCACCGTCTATATTCAATATTCATGTGATTTGTGTATTTTGAGACTTTATATATTTTGAGTATTTTAGAAAATGTATTTAATTTTAATTGTTACTAAAACTTAGTTTTATAATATTATTTTTATTACTTCGTACTATCAATAATTCTTGCCAGCTTTATCAGTAAACAATAACTTAACATTCATAAATTTCAAAACCATAAAAAATTATTTACAATGGGAGTATCAATAATGACAGAGTAGGAAGCCGGAAAAACTAAAATACTTCCTTTTGGTTAATTTATTTGTAATATTTGCTTTTTTACATAGTTTAATGTATTAATTTAATTATTAATATCTCTAATATTATATATAAAAAGATTATAAAAATTTGACATTAATAATTTTTGCAATAACACGAATCAAACAAGATTTCACTCGATTATATTTTAGCCTATAGATTAAAAACTAATCACAAATTAAGAGTGATGAATAAATAGTGTCATTTATGTCAATATTACAACAAATATGAAACGGAGGAAGTACTTAATTGACCCCTTGGATAAATTATCCAATACTATTACTGAGTTGGAGACCAAAATTCCCTAATATTTTTTTCGCTTTATTTGCTTTTGAATTTTCACTTAATTTTATGAGTTATTTTGATTTTGTTGTTGAATTATGCAAAGTTAAAATTTATAAAAGTTAATATAATAAAAAATATACGATTAGACGATTTAAACAAAATTCAACTAGACCATATTTTTTTATACATTAGCCGCATTATATAAAATAAAGTTTAAATGACAAATAATACCGATAACCATAATATAACAAGTATTTCAAAATAAAAAATACTCCCTCCGTTTACTTATGTTTTTCTCACTTTCCCCATTTGGAAATTTTTAAAAGTTCTTCCCATTTAGAATCTTTCTATTTTTGTAACCAATAAAATAGAAGGAAAGTATTACACTTACACTCTAATCTATGGAAATTAATTTACATTTTAATTTCCAATGTATTTACTTTACATGCACCCAATGAAATTTAATGACATTATTACACTTACACTTTAATCGATATAATCTTTATTTTTTATATTATTTTACTCAACTCTCATAGTATCTATTGTGTAATTATAGTTTGTCTTGATCTTTTCCCATATTTCAAATGAGAAGAACAAAAGGAAACGGAGGGAGTACGTATTAATGGTGGAGTTAGTACAGATAAATAACAGTTATTTAAGATAATAATAAATCACCTTTAAGTGTCTCCATTGTATAAGAGGACTTTTAAGATTTTTATTTTTATCTTTTTCTTATTTTGTTTTATTTTAGTATTATGTATTTTGTTATTTTGTGGTTATTTGCAAATAACCGTTATAAATTAAAATTTTCATTTAATAGTTAGTAATTTATCGAATAGATATATACTTCCTTCGTTTCATAATACATGCTACTGGTAGTGATTTTTTTCCAAGAAAACATGTCACACTCAACAGCAATAGAAGTACTTCCTCTATTCCATAATACTTGCTACGTTTTGTTTTTTGACACTATTTATAGTTTAAGCTTATTTTATATATTGTGGGTTGCGGCTAATATGTAAGTAATAATATAGCTAAGTGAAATCTTGTTTGAATCGTCTAATCGCATACTTTCATAAATAAACTTTTTATAATTTTTAAATGTGTATTATTCGACATATAAATAAACGAAATAGTAAATTGGATTGCGTAAAAAAAGTTAGATGTAGCAAATATTATGGAACGAAGGAAGTATTATGTTAATAGAGGCTACGAACATATATTATTCTTACTCCGTTGATAATACTAGCTACTGATTGCGACATTTTTTCACACAACATGTCACACTCAGTAGCAAAACGGGCAAGTATGATAGTTATAAAAAGAAACAGTTGTAAATGGACAGGCTACGCCTTAAATGTCATGTCTCAACATTTCATTGCCTGTTTTCTTTCTCTGCTGAATGTTCAGTCACTCAGTCGCTTAATTGTTTTGTCAGAAAACTACACCACACTCCACACTCCTATCTCCATTCACACAATAACAATTCCTCTTTTTTCTTTTTTCTTCTACCTACCCTTTACCCTTTACTTACTGCCCCAATTCCCCATTTCGCTTTTCTTTTTTTTTTTTTTTTTTTGTATTTTCTAATGGCTACCGATGGTCCGGGCTCGCTCTCGGGCCAGGGTTTCAGGGTTCAGTCGCTACCTCCGCCTAGACCCAAATCTCCTCCGGATTTGTATGGCCGAAGAAGAGAAATGGTTAGACTTCAAGTCATTGAAAGAGAAAAAAGCTTTCTTGAGGTTGGTTTCTTTTTTTTAATTTTATTCATGTTTTTAAGTGTTGATAAAAATGCTCAAGCTTTTGAGCATCATTTTCGGTTTTCGGTTTTAGTGGTCGAAGATTTTTCTTTTTATTTAAATGATAAGTTTAATACCATATAAAATTCTTTGCCTTATTTCTATAAGTGTTATTTTTTTATTGGGTTAAATCTTCTTAAATATTTGGTTATGTTAACTTTTTAAATTTATCTTTATTAAACTTAACTTTTACTATATTTTTACACTTATTAACTCCACTTTATCCGTATCCTTTCTTTTTCATGTGTGGTTCTATTGATATATCTAAAAAAAATGGTGAAAGTTAAATTGAAAAAGGTAATAGAAGGAAATATAAAAAAGTTTGTGTTGCTTATCTCCATAAGCATGTCTTTCAGCTTAATTTATGTACACTCATCATATATGAAATCAAAAATCTATTATTATATTCACTCAAGTTTTCCGATTTATTTTTTACACTTGTCGAGACAATATTTTAACTCTTAAAAGTGATATCAATAATCTTTATATTGAGACGAATCAAACAACATCTCACATGACCGTGTTTTAACTTATAGATTAAAAGTAAAATACAAATTAAAAGTGATAAGTGAATAGTGCTCAAAAATAAATAAGACAACTTGAGTGAATAGGAGGGAGTATTATTTAAATAGTTGGTCTAGTTTTCTTTCATAGCTTGATATAATTAATTAGGTTAAATGGGTTCAATTACTCTTTATGCAATTTTGAAATTGGTACTGATATTTATATACTATATATTTGAGAAAAAGTGTTACTGAGTGACAATTTAAAATTTAGTTACAATGCAATAGAGGAAATAGGTAGCTAATCTAAACTTGTTGTATCCCCAATTATAGAATTTGTTGTTCCATTTGAAAAAGAAAACTTACATCTACTCTAGGCAAATATATCAAGACAAAGAAAGCATTAGCTCAAAAATTACTAATCAAAAATTGTATTTGTAAATCATCGTAAAAAGACATAGAATAATATTAAAACAAACAAAATTAAAAACATAAATTAAAATAATAAAACTCTAATCCTTTCACATCCTATTATATAAGGGTAATTTATTAACTTCATAAATAATCGTTCAGCATTAGCTAATCTAATCATGGGTGAGCATATTGGTAGAATATTTTTCTTTTCATTCTTTCTAGAGAGATTAGTTTTCTCTTTTTTTTTATGTAGGAATTCTCTTATCTACTCATATTGTAATAAAGTCCCAAGTCCTATATAAAAAGTTAAAGAATGTAAAATTTTGCTATAAAATTTTAGGCATATAATTTCATTTTTAATATATATTTCAAGTTTTAAATATTAATTTCAAAGAGTTTTTTTTTTTTTTTTTTTTTACTTGGGTAAGTACACACTTTTGGTACTTATATCAATGATTTCTTAACAATAATGTCATTTGTAATTTAATTGGAAAAAGGTGGTGGCCTTAAGCTTAGCTTCTCACTTTTAATCAAACTACATGTTTTGTTTTATTTTGAGATGATTAAAAAGATAACCTTTAATTAAGTATCATAGAGATTTTGGTGTCCCAACTTGTCTAGACTCAAAGACAAGTATACCTTGGCTTTTTTGGGCCTACTTTTCCCCTGCCCTTGATACTTGATAGGACCTGGATTTTATCAAAATCTATTGAAATTGCTACTCAAATTGTTGGTTTTAGTTTTTTTCTTTCATATGGCTGCTACTTTTTATTTTTAAAAATCTAGTTTACGAATTATGCTTTTGAAGTTTAATTAGGACTTCTGCGAATTACAGTGTTAATGCTTAATTTGTTGCGAAATACAATCATCAAAGTATCATCGACTACTAAAATTGTCGGAATTATGTGATTTGATTTGAACGTGTTAAACTTATATACTTTGGTAACTATAATTCGCAAAAAATAAACTTTGAGGTTGTAATTCGCAAAAGTCTTAAACTTTAAGACTGTATTTTCCAAATCTTCTTTTAAGAAGTTCCAAACGATTATAATATCAGAATATAAAGTATTCCGGTATTTGATCATCATATTGGGTTTATTCCGTTTATAAAAACTATATAAGAAATTGGTTTTATATATTTATAATAAAATTAAATTTAAAGGAGTAATTGTGGGTGTTGATGAGACTGTTCTAGAATAGTAATCTGATAATTCTCTGGACAAAGAGTAACAGTATTTCTCTTATGGAAGCTTTTCTTTTCTGGACAAAAGAAAAGAAAACACTGAAACTAATTTCTTTCTTTTTATAGCTTTTCTAATTGTCAGTGTTTTTAAAGCTTGTTGCATTCTATGAATGCTTCCATTTTTCTGTTTAATTTATTGTTTTTTTGTCAATTTTTGGAACCCAGAATTTCAGAACTCTTGGGGGCTGGCTGGCCTTAAGAGTTAAGGTCATGCAGCTACTCAGTTTTGTTAACAAAACACTCAAAATACCCTTTTTATAAGGGCATACTATAAATGTTGGCAATCTACTTTCAGAACTTCTTTATTAGAGACAAGTTATGAAAATATTTTACCCAAAAGTGGGTTATTTTTTCTTCAATGATTAGTCAATTAATTAAAGCTTAGTAAATAGGAAAACTAATTACTAAATAGTGTGTACATGAGAAACAAAGAGGATTTGGCTATAAGAAGTTATTTACTAGAGGTGTTTAACCGGGCGGGTCGACCCAATGGGTTAAGGGCCGAGTCACATTTTAACTGGTCGTAAGCGGGTCGGGCCATTAACGGGCCTTGGTGTAAAGGGTCGGACCGGAACAAGTTTGATAATTATAGGAATTGGCTGCGGAAAAAATGTTATTACTTTTTTTTTTTAATGATATTATTGTATACATAGGGGTTTCGACCCACCGGGCCAAAAAGTAGAATAAAAAAAACTATAATATGAACTTTTGAAAAACAGATTAAAGTGGATCGGGTTTAAATAGGCTTTGACTCGGCCCGTTGAACACGTCTATTATATAGTACTCTTCGAATAGGGTTTCTCTTGAGTGACCGTCTTTTATAAAGACGACTCTCAAAAGTCCAGCCCAAATCTATATTTAGAGTTGTAACAATATATATTTAGAATTAGACTGGGATTTTAAGAACCGTCTTTCCAAAAGACGGTCTCAAATAAGAATTTGTGCTCTTCGAACCCATTGAGATTGCACCCCTTTGTAGCGAAAAAATAAATTAAATATGTTATTGAGAATTAAAGAAAGAAGTGGGTCATAGTCAAAATAAAATTGCAACATATGGACCAAATTTTAAATGGAAATATAGCAACTCTCCGGGGATAGGTGTATTTTAATGTAGTAGAACCTTCCACCTAAAAATGTTAAATTTGGTTGGGTGGGTTGAGAAAATAAAACTAAAAATATTAAATTGTATAAATGGTTATAAAATATAAATTAAAGAGAATAATTTTTGAATTAGAATCTGATGAAATTATTAAAGTGGTAGAAACATTTTCATAAAAGAAAAAATAACAAAATTATTGTGTCATCCAAATACTAGAGATGAGTAACCTTTTAGATTCTATAGATGAGTAACTATGGAGTCTTATGGTGCCCCATTTTCACATGCTTCCGACAAACATTACATGCACATTTTTTAAGGCACCTTAGCTTATTGTAGTATAAATCTTACCACATAACATGTTTTTGCCTATTTTTATGTGCTTTTCAAAACATAATGTGTTCTTCATTGTATAGGTTTTATAGTTTTATTCTCGATTCCATTCCTTTTGTTGTGTCATGAGACCTTCTAAGAGATATTAGTAAAGTGAGTGAGACGGAGTCGGAGAGAGTATGTTTACGGTATAAATTCACGCAAGACATAACCTAACTTGTCTTATAACGAGAAAACTTGGTTTTCCTTATTTTCGGTTTCTTTTGTTTGCTTGAATATTAAAATTAATAAAAAAAATTCGGGTGGAAAAGAGTTTTCGTTACTTTAATATTGCCTTAAGAAATTAAAGAAAATTGATTTTCCTCCACCCTTTCACCTCCAACGCCATTTAAACAACGAAAAATTAAATCTTATTTGCGTTTTCCTCTTACAAAAAAACCGTTTGCTTGTTGATAGTTAAAGTTGACAATGATTTTGTAGTGTAAATTTCTAATGAAATGTACCACGCCACTCCTAAACATTGTTCATAAAAAGTTTTTTGTTCGCAAATTAGTAATTGCTGTCAACCAAGAATTCCTCCCTTCGATGTGCCTAAATCTCCCAAAATGTCACAAAATCCTTTTAGGTCAATTTACACCGATTTTTCCCTTCAACAGCAATAACAATGTCAAAGTCTTAATCTCAAAAGATTGAGATCAGCTACATGAACCAAAATATCAGTTCCAATGGTCATCTACATAGATTTCTTTTCTAATCATTAACTTCATCACAAACAGGAGGAACTGAAACTTGCGCACCGTCTTCCGCCTGCATCAAGATGCTGCAAAGAGTATGCTTGGTTTTGCAATAGCCTTGTATAGCACCTTTTTTATTTTTTACTTTAAGCATAACATAACAAATTACAAATAATCCATTTTGTGTTTACCTGAAATTGGTTTTTTCTGCAGAATTGTTGATTTTGTTGCAGCAAATGCAGATCCATTGCTTCCAACGTAAGTCATTTTCGATTATAATTTCATAATGTACATCGTCTTTTATACTAAATCTTATCTCCAATCTTTATGCAGAAATCAGAAATCTAGCAAGCCCTGCCGTTTTTGGAAGTGGCTCTGGTATGTTTTTCAGTTCATTTCAACTCGATGGGTAGCGCATCACACTGAATCTTACACGATAGTTATAGTACATCACTTTGTAGTCAAAATTATTATAGATCGGGATTTTTTGGACATTCAAGGTTAACTGCAATCGGAAAGATCATCAAATGAAGTATATTTTCATTGCCATGCATTACCTAAACAAATTGTAAAAGAGGAAAGGTAAATTCTTTATTAAGACCGTTTCACCGTGAGATGGCTTAATATGAGCTGATACAATTCTGATTTATTAAAAAAACAGTTTAGAGATAGTTTAAAAAAGAAATTTAATATAAATGATTTGGTTTGCTTTTACGGACCCATCTCATGTTGAGACTTGTTGAAGAGGAAAAGGGTGGGGGTTAGAAGAATGACTTATATTTCAATGTGGCATACTTTTGACCATTATTCTCTTTTTCTTCTCAAACCTAATTAAAGTTCTTAATTCTATCAAACATGTATATTTATCTACCTCTTCGGCTCTTCCCAATCAAAAGAAAAAGGATTGATCCCACATATTCCTGATTAACATCTTCTGTCTTGTTTTATGGATCATAAAGAATAGTCGCATGAGTGCACCGTGTGAATACTAAATAGTATTACCGAGTAGGGGTGAATCCAAGATACTATAAATGGGCTGAACACTTGCTTCTACGTGTTAAATAACTCGGGTATCTGGTCGTGGCCTGAGCAGGCGTGAGCCTATATTCCCCTTTGTTACGAAGCTTAATATGGTATAATCTTAGTTGGGCTTCTATGTTATTTTGAACTGACTACAGTATCATCAATAAACAGTGGATCGTCATGCTTCAACCTGTCATGGCTATGCTGCTGTACAGGGTGCTCAGACTGCACTCTAAATCTCAAGCCACCCCAATGCTGTTCATGTGGCTTAAGCGATTGCTGCTCATGTATCCGATGTTCGTTACCGAAGTGCAGCTGTTGGTGTAGTAATCCTTGCTCCTGCATCTGTCCCGAAAACCCATGTCGTGGAAACTGCAAAACATGTGGAAGTTGCTGCAGTTTCAAGTCTCTTTCTTGTTTCGACTGTTGTAGCTGTAAATGTAATTGTTCGTGTCCGAAGTGCCCTACATGTTCGGAACTGTGCATTTGCGATTGCAATTGCAACTGCTCTTGTCCGAAATGCCCATCGTGTTCTGATTTATGCAATTGTAATTGCAAATGTCGTACTTGTTCGGATTTATGCAACTGCAAGTGTTCGTGTCCAAAAGTCCCGAGTTGTTCAGATATATGCAATTCCTGTTTAGGCTGTATAACTAATTGTTGCTGCTGCGAGCACTGTTGTATATGCTGTTAGCTTGTCCATTTAAGATATATGCAAACGTGAATCATTTTCTTCCTCGTACCATTGTACCGTGAATGTTCAAAATCTTTCGATGTGTTAAAAAAACTCGTCTCGATAATTGTACAAAATATTAAACGTTATTTCTCCGAGGGCGGCGATGGCCAATTCACATCTATTATTATGAAGCGGGTTTAATTTTTTGTCTCCTTGAACGTGTTACCGTGTGATGTAAAGAGATAGATTGAATTTGTGAACGAGATTATAATAGAATAAAGCCATACATAGAAATGTAACAAAATCATCGGAATAGCTGATTATGTCGCCAAAATGCCGCAAATGATTTGGAATAGTATTACAGTAATGGGATATAACTAAGATACATTTAGTCTGTGAGTAATCATCAAACAAGCATTAGAAACAAGATTTCCCTAACCCAAAATCATCAGATTAAATGGGCCACACATGATCTTCCTACCTCTGATCAGAAGGCGAGACGAATCTATTTCGAACCCTAATACAATCCCTTACAATTAATTTAGCACACTTTTAACATTCTGCTCCAACCCCCAAAATAAAACACACGATTCGATGCCAAGCCTGCCCAGTTTGGAGATTCTCGAACATCATATGGTTCTCGCTCCGAACTGCATTTACACCGGCTAGCAAGCATCTTAAGGTGAGGGGATGCTGCAGAAAATGAACCTACCCTGGTAAATGACAACTCTTACAGCGCTCGAGTCCATGTAAAAGAAACTGGGCTTCTAACTTGGTTAGTCTTACTGCTCCATAAAAGTGAACCAAAACCACTTTTAGTAGCCGGAGGAGCTTTACCTCTCCTTGCGATAAACGTAACTGTGTATTTTTTCTTCTCGCCAACGCTCCTGAAAACGAGTGTCGAAGGCCTAACCTTCACACCTACTGACGAGGGTGCGTCAACTTTAACTTGATATAGAGCCCTGGCAGCACCCACATTTGTCAGTTCACGAGTGTACCTCATCACCCGGGATTTACCAAATAGCACCGAGAATGAGGGATAGTTTAGCTGGCCTGGGTCAGGCAGCTTCCTTGAACAAGTAATGTTCGGTCTCTTGGCAATGATTTGGCGGTGCAATGGAGTGTAGTCCAATGAACAGAGGAATGCGATGTAGTCATCAACTGAGATGTCGTACACTAAGCCTGGAGACATGGCCTTGTGTGGGTCCACATGGCCTGCTCCATGAGCCCAAGGAGTAGAGAGAGATCCATCAGCAGCATCACGAAGTGGATTTAGAAGGTTGTCGTGGTTATAGGCGGAGGTCATGAGGGCGGATTTGATTGCACTAGGACTCCATTCGGGATGTGCTGCTTTCAACAATGCAGCCAATCCACTAATATGTGGGCATGACATTGATGTGCCTGTAATCATCATCACATACACCAGAGTCAATAACATCACTGTTTCTCAAATGATTGGAATGAAAGAAAATGACTCGAGTCAAAAGGGTTATAAAGATGGGTGGCCATCATCATATCAAATTAATCAATATAACAAATAAACACCAAAAAAAGTGCATACAACATCAGGGACAGACAACCTTTAAAAAGTTTTAAAGGTAATAGGAGAGGATAAAGAGACACATAATTAAAAGATGGAAACAAATTTAGAGGTCGGGACCATGATACTAAAAGCTAGATATGTTCAAAACGAGTCCGATGATCTGAAATTTACCCGACTTTGTATCTGAACCCGATTTAACCCAACTTTAAAATTAATTTACAAGTTACAATTATGCAAAAAACAACATGGACACAAAACCCGATTTCAAACCGACCTGAAACACCCAACTTGAAATCAATTTGATGACCCGAATGAACACCTCTATTGAAATGAAATACATCAAAGTACTCTAAATCAAATGACCCATTAAAACAGCAAAATGCAAATCATGCAGCAGTTGTAGCTTTTTCAAAGCATTCGTAAGCATAGCCATCGTGAGTTCGTGACCAAAACACCAGATATATGAGCACTATAAGGAGACATCAGACATCCCAATACTGCATTGCAATATGCCATCATATAATGCCTACATATTATAGATAATTAAACCCTGGTAAAGAACTTTCAGCTTCGCTTTATAAGAACAGTTCTTACCCTCTAATCTTATCCTGTTCTGGTTCGTCTTAAATCTGATTGTATAATTTTTCTAAAATTTGAAGGACAATAATTAAAGATTACAGTGGTAGACATAATGTAAAAATCAAAGATGGAGTCCATAAAAGCAGCAAAAAGTTGCTTATGCCAGCTCCTGCATATATTCAAATATGCCTTTCACCTATAACCACATACTCCCTCCAAATCATTTTAGATGTCCCATTTGTGTTTTCACAGTTATTAAGGGTGGTGTGGGGTCCATTAAAAAGGTAGTAGTTGGGTATTTTAATTGATTAAATTAATTGTAAAAGTGGTAGTTGGGTATTGGGAGTAGTAAAGTGTGGGTATTTACGTGAAAAAAAATATAGATAAAAAAGGAAATGAGAATTGATATGAATTTGCCAAATAAAAAAATGGGACAACTAAAAAGATTCGGGGAGTATTATGTTGTCTGCTCAAACTTTTTCAAAATTGAATAAGTTAAGCTTCATCATTCTACTGTGAACTTTTTCAAAGTTAGTAAAGAAGATATTATCTCCTTATCACATTGATACAATATCTCATACATAGCTCATGAGACTTAAGAGAACATGCCATTAAAATTTCTCCCCCCGCCCTCCCCAATTGAAGATGATCATGATTTTAAGCTTTCTATCTACTAACCTAACTTCAAAAGACATTCAAAACGGATTCAACATACCATATAGAACTACATCAGGACCAAAAATCTGAACACAAATATTAGATGTCGGCACATTTAGGGTGAGAAGACATGCCTTTAATTTTATTTCAAGAATACTATCGCGATCATGAGAATTGGGCGAGTTAATCCATTGAGGTAGAGACACTTCCCAGATATGGATCACTAACACCTGATGCTTCAATGCATATATAGCCATTAAAAATACACTAACAAGTAACAGCCAGATTGACTTGAGGAAAACAGAAATCTTGAGATTTTTGCACAAAATCAAGAAAACATTTTGATGAATATCTCGGTATGGTTACTCTTATCCAATCTCCCGACCCCTACCCTAGACGGGAGGCACTCGGTATTGGGATACCAGCATATTGTATGTACATCTTGCTACCATGAGTACCAACTACAATCAATCAGCATCATGCCACTATTTCTTGCATATTATCCAATGACCTATCTTGGGAACAAAAATTACATTACCTACTTAAATCACACTAACAGTTAATTCAATACTGCAAGATTTTCTATAAAATTCAAGAACAATCACAATCATCCCCAATTAAAGCACACCAATAATGTTACCATACATAGAAACCAACCACAAAAAATCATCAACAAGCAAACAAACAAATAAAAAAAACAAGGCTAAAAAAACAACTTACACAACAACATATACCTGACAAAATATTGAACTGAGTTTTCCTTGTATCCTTATCCAACCCTGTAGGTCCAGCAATCTCAGACCAAGCAGCCAAAATGTTAACACCAGGTCCAATTACATCCGGCTTCATAATCTCTGGCGTAACCAAATTAGGCCCACGAGAGCTAAAAGCAGCCACCACCGGTGACGGCCTCACATTCAACACCGTCCCGCCAAAACTTAGAACTGCAGTGGCCTTCCTCCCCGCCTGCTTCACATACTTTCTGATCTCATCTCCGACCTTCATCCCTACCGCAACAGCCGGAATCAAATGACTGTCCGCCACCAACTCCTCCCCACTCGCCGCAGTATTCGCCAATATCATCCCAACCCCACCAGCCTCCTTCACCACGTCACCTTTCTCAACTCTTGGATTCACACCACGATCACATATAACCACCTTTCCTCGAACCAATCTCGGGTCTAAAGATCCGGGCATGCATATATTACTTGACCCATTTCTTCTCCCACTATTTCCACCATATACTAAACCCACTGACTTCTTCCCCATTCCTTTTCCACTGTATAAGGAAACGCCAGTGAATTTTTTACCGTTACCTAGAGTAGCAAAAGCTGGAAAATCACGATCTAAAGTTCCAGCTCCAACAGTCATAATCCATGGAGCGGTGTTGGCTAATGAAGCTTTCGTAGGCCCACTATTTCCTGCTGAACAAGAGACAAATATACCTTTCTCCATTGCTGAAAAAGCTCCGATTGCGATTGTGTCACGGAAATATGGAGCTGATCCACCACCTAATGAGAGGGAAAGAACATCAACACCATCAGAAACTGCTTTGTCAATTCCGGCAAGAATATCCGACCCAAAACAACCCGTTTCGAAGCAAACTTTGTATGCTGCAATACGCGCACGGGCTGCCATACCCCGTGCAGTTCCACTAGCGTAACCCAGTAAACTAGCATGGGCTACGTGGCTACCAGCTGCCGTGCTTGCTGTATGTGTCCCGTGACCGTCTGTATCACGAGGTGAAACGATGTCGTCAGTGCTGAGGAATCCACCAGAGGCCATTTTGTACCCGTGTGAGAAGGCACGGGCTCCAATAAGTTTTTTGTTGCAGACAGAAGGATGAAATTCCGGTCCTGACTCACATTTCCCCTTCCATCGAGTTGGAACCGGAGGTAACCCAGTATCATCAAATGAACTTGACTCGGGCCAGATCCCAGTGTCAAGAACTCCAATGATGACGTCACTGGTGTCGACATGATCCCCAGCGGCGAGTCCTTCTCCAGCCACATCAAGTCCAAGGAATTCTGGCGTTCTTGTAGTGTGGAGAGTATAGATTGAATCCTCATAAACTCCCAAAACGGCATCGTTTTGTCGAAGAAGTTCCACCTCAGAAGGTGTCAATGAAGCAGAAAAACCAGAGTAAGCGGAATCGTAAGTATAGAGAAGTGAAGGAGAAGAAGAGACAGACTCAGAATCCGTAAGAGACGTCGATGACAAAGAATTAAGGTTTGAAGCGTACCAATCATGGTGGGTGTCAAAATTCGATGGTTTTTGGTGATGGCTCATGTGAATGATGTACGTTTTGCGAAGAGGAGTAAAAGAAGCCATGGAAATGGAGCATTTAAGGAGACAAAGTGAAAGGAGAAAGTAGATAAGTGGTTTGGACTCCATTGTTATGGAGTTTTTTAGTTTTTTTAATGGAGTAACTGTTATGGAATTAGGAAGAAGAGAAGAAGGAATTGCATTGGAAGGAAATTATGTCGGGGTATATAATGTTTAAATTTAAGAAATGCGCCTTAATTTACGGATATTATTACGCTAACTGCCACTGTTGGGTATATTACTCCAACTTTTTATCCTTCTTTACTGATAAAAAGGCATTTTGTAGGCACAAGTCACAACGCAAGTGAAATGAGCAATATCCCACTACATTAACTATCCGTTTCATTAGTGATATTAAATGGTGGTAATGAAAATCATTTATAGTGAAAAATTTCAAAAAGGATTTTTATTTACAAATTTTCATTACCACCTAATACCACATTTCTTAATGGTAATGCATTGAAATAAATTTTATGAAGAAAATGAGATGAATGAAGTTATATAAGCATAGATATTAAGGTAACCAAGAGATTTTTCAATCAAAATTACACTAGTTTTTCATTTTCATTACCACCGCTTAATACTACCTACCAAATGGGTCGTTGGTACTTTCATTTCAAATGACTTTTTTTTCACGTATGTCATGTCAATGCACTAATTCAAATTTTAATAATTCTAAGTATGTATAATTAAAAAAGAAAATTTGATTCTAAAGGTGTGAACTTTGATTGAAGGTTCGAACTTTGAGGATTATCCGCTTTTAAAGGTTCGGATGACCTGTAACCAGATAAAAAGGTCATCTTCATCTTCATCATCATCTTCTTTACTTCTTCATCTTCTTCCACCATTTCATCATATTCATCAATTTATTCTTTTTATCATCAAAAAATAAATAAATAATCCAACATTTTTACTCTTCTTCTCTCCTTCCTTCTTTTCAGCAAAAACATCATCAAATCCAAAGGATTTAGAACTTTCTCTCTCCTTCTTGATGATGAACAACAAATGATAAACCAAACATCATCAAATAACTTGATGATGAACAACAACTGCATGTCGAATCTCAAATCAAAAGTATATAAATTCAAACATGAATATATATAAATCATTAATTTTGCTTCCTCCATTTCTAATTACTTCTAAATCCTAATTTAAAAATTTTACACATAAATAAGAAATTTAAGGCATAAAAACAAAGGTATCAAAGTATAAAAACTAACTATAATCCAAACCATGATTTCCATTTGTATGGATGAGTGAATTGTTTAAGTTTTTTAAAGTTTTTTCTTCTTTTTTTTCATTTTTTGACAGTAGATAGCTTTTTCGATTCATTGAAACTCGAACATCAATCGAGAAATTTGAAGGTTTTAGGGGAGGAGATGACAAGAGTTTATGAAAGAAAAGTGGAGTTGAGGGCATAATGGAGTTAAAGAAGAAGAAGTCATTAATGAGGAGGTTGAGGAAGAAGTTGATGAAGAAGCCATTGATGGCGCTTGAAGAAGAAGGTGATGAAGAAGGTGGTAACCTGCTGTTCAATCGGTTGAACCTTTAAAAGCGGATGACCCCTAAAGTTTGAATCTTTATAAGATAAACGAAAGTTCGAACCTTTAGAAGCATATCACACAAAGTTCACACATTTAGAATCAAATTTTCCAATTAAAATTATAAAAAATAGATACTAGTATACCTTATGTTGAAATGAAGCAAATAAGATCTCATTTGACTATATTTTAATTTATAGATTAAGAATAAATTACAAATTAAGAGTGGTTTATTTATAATATTCAAAAAGCAAATAGAATGTCTGAAAAGAAACGAGGGAGTTAAAAAAATACTTCCTTCGAATTTTAATAGTTGCTACAGGAACAACTAATGTTCATCAACTGATTTTATTTGGTATATGTTTTCCATGTATAATATAAAATACAGTCAAGTGCGATCTTGTGTGATTCATCTTAATGTATATTTACATAATATTAATTTTTAGAATTTTTTTATCATATGATATTAAAGATATTAAAGATTAAAATCGTACATTAGACAGCGTGAAAAATAAAAGAGAAATTCCACATGATAGCATCCAGTTTTAATGAAATGCCAGTGGTAGCACTTTTTTAAGAAAATTCCACATGGTAGCATCCAATTTATGCACTATGTAATTGTCATTGCATTTTCCGTTAAGTTCTTGTTAAATTCCGTTTAATTCATGAATTTGTAAATTTTTTTCCCCATGGTAGCATCCATTTTTTGTTTAATTCAACATTTTAATGTTTAATTCACCGTTTAACATTAACGCCCATAAATGTTGTAATATTTTTATTTTATTCAAATTGTTGGCATTTAGAGTTTTAATTCATTAACGACCATAAATGTTGTAATAATCATTGGTCCTCGTTTTTTAAAAAATTAAAATTAAAACACATAATTTAACAAAATAAAAATAAGAGATATTTGAGGTCGTTAAATTGTTGAAATAAACGTTAAAATGGTGAATTAAACAAAAATTGGATGCTACCGTGTGAAAAAAACTTACAAAATGATGAATTAAACGAAATTTAACAAGAACTTAACGGAAAATGCTACGGCAATTAGATAGTGTATAAACTGGATGCTACCATGTGAAATTTTCTTAAAAAGGTGATACCACTGACATTTCATTAAAATAATATGCTACAATGTGAAAAAAACTTACAAAATGATGAATTAAACGTAATTTAACAAGAACTTAACAGAATATGCTACGACAATTAGATAGTGTATAAACTGGATGCTACCATGTGACATTATCTTTAAAATGTGCTACCACTGACATTTCATTAAAATAAAATGCTACCATGTAGAAAAAACTTACAAAATGATGAATTAAACGGAATTTAACAAGAATTTAACGGAAAATGCTACGGCGATTCGATAGTGCATAAACTGGATGCTATCATGTGAAATTTTCTTAAAAAGGTACTACCACTGACATTTCATTAAAATAAAATGTTACCATGTGGAATTTCCCTAGTTTTAATAAACTCTAACATCCATCTCTTTGAAATTGTCTCACCTACTAATTTAGTGTGTCCAGCTGAATTCATTCCAATAATTCTCTATTTTCTCTGTCTTATTCTTAATTTCAATTATCCCATCCCTCCTATTCCCTTAATACTTAACAGTATCATTTGGTTGAATACATTTTCCAATGTAATAATTTTATCATTCATATTTTTACTTGTGCATGATTAAAGAGTGTAACATTAATTTTAATAATTTTTGCATTGAAACAATTAAACAAGATTTCACTTGACTATGTTATAATTTATAAATTTAGAAAAAATTACAAATTAGGAGTAATTAATGAACAATATTAAAAGTCAAATGAAACTATTAGGGTTAATAACAATGAGTAAAAAAGTGAAACTAACCTATTTAATTTAATTTCTTAATCTCGGTATTATTTTATCAATTAATTACTCTTTCTGTCCCAATACATTTGAAGCGGGGGAATTGTCAGACTTTTAAGAAATTGATAATATAAATAAATTATATCAATGCAATCAAATGAGAGTTAAAATGTATTAGTGAGATTATAAAAAATAAAGGGTTATTATCTAAAAATAAATAGAATGCAAAATTAGTAAAAAAAAAAGATCAAAATAATAATCGATGCAAAACAAGTAATATACTTCCTTCTATTCACCCAATGTGTCCCATTTGACTTTTCTCCATTTTTTAGGTAGTCAAAAATGATCACATATAAAAGAAAAAAATATAGTAGTATTTTTAAATTTTAATAAAGGGTGGGGTTAGTAAAGGTAAATGTTTGGAAAGATTAACTTTAGTAGGGATAAATTGCTAAAGTTAATATACTCAAAAAAATATAAAACATTTAAGGTGACTTGATCAAATAAAGAAATGAGACAACTTAAGAGAATAGAAGGGAGTACAAAAAGATTGTCATACAGAGTCCGGGGCGAAAGATTATTTATGGGGCCCTAAACTATTGTATACGTAGAAAAGCCCTGGGCGTAGGCACTAATTGAAAACTAAAATTTATGAGGGGTCCTGAGCGTAGACACGCCTTGCCCTTACTTAGGATCGGCCCTGTATACTATGAGAAGCAAAGTCAAATGAATGTCTAACGAACATTAGAGAGTAATTAAGCATTCATTAATTGAGGCTGGCAAGATGGCAAAGTTGGATTGCGTGATCTAAGAGACGTTCGAGGAAAACTCAGCTTACAGAGAGTGGGCCGTGTGGGATCATAAATCTATTGAAAAGGAATGTAAAAATTCACGTGTCATCTCCTCAAAAAATATGCAAAATGTCAAATGTTTATAGGAGGCAATAAATTATTCTAAAAATAGCAAGTTAGTATTTGAATAATACCCTTATTAAAAGTTACAAATAACTATTTATTTATTGGAAAATAATAATTTTTAAAATATAATCACACACCTGATTTATAACAAGATAGAAATTTATACAAATTTACATACTCTTACAAATAATAGACTAGATTTTCTATATATTATCAAATTAAAAAAATAACTTCATTGGCCCTTATAATAGGGATGACATATTTATTACTTTAAACTATTCCTAATGAAGAAAAAACAATTGCATTGCTAAGCAAGATTTTTCGTTGAAATTATGAAAACTAATAACCTACTTTGCATTATTTATAGAATTATATTCATCATCTTAACTGCACATAAAAATTATACATCATACTAAGAAATTTGAAAAATTTTAAGTGTCATAATTAAAAAAATTTTGATAAATAAAATTTATTTATTGGCTAAAGAAAAATAACATAACATTTAATCTTGACCAATATCTTAATCATTAAAATATTTTTTACTAGCAAATATTTATAATTAAATTGAGTATATTAGAAAATATTTGCTTACAATTTCAAAAATTGCAGAGTTAGTTTATACATATAGCCGTCAAAATTGAGTTTTTGTACGGCACAATATGTTTAGCTTTATTTTTTTAATATCATATGTTTGTATATGTCGATACTAAAAAAATCGTGCATTGCACGTGATTCTACACTAGTATACTAATAATACAGCTACCATCCTGTCCATACACTCAATTATCTACCCCATTCTTAGGGCTTGGGAGTATTCGCCTGTATCAGAGTCGTTTTGGACATTTTTTTATAGGAAAAATTATCGAGAATAATCCTTACTTTTTACGTTTTCCTGTGAATAACCCCCCTACTTTTGATTATTCATGAATAATCCGAACTTTTCACTGTATTTGCTTACAACACCCCTTTCGTAAATTTGACGGGCCATAGCAGGTGATAGAGTCGTTTATCACTTGTTCTCTTCCTTCTTATTGCTGCCATCTTCTTCCTCCTTCTTACCTCATTTCTCCATTGTTAAAAAAAAGTTTAGGAAAAAGAAAACTCAATTCAACCTTCCTAAAAATCAAGGTTTTCTTTTTAAGTATATCAGAAATTCACAGATTTAAGCCGATAATAACACCGAATTTTGGGGTGAAATGAATTTCGGTTTTTTTTTGCAAGTGCAATTGAATGGCAGAAGAAGGTTATTTGGTTGAAGATATTCAAATCAGTTTTCGACCTGCTGTCGTCGGTCAAATTTACGAAGGGGTGCTGTGAGCAAATACAGTGAAAAGTTCAGATTATTTATGAATAATCAAAAGTAGGGGTTATTCACAGGAAAAACGTAAAGAGTAAGAATTATTCTCGACAATATTTCCTTTTTTATATTAAGTAAAATTCAAAAATTAAGTTTTTAAGATATAAATATTATGTTATTTTTTAAAAGAGATAATAATTGGTAAAATAGTGATTTTATATCAATTAAAAATTATTAATTTGTTCAATTAACAAGATTAACTTAAAATATTTTTATCAATTAAAAATAAGTTTTTCAGTTGATCTTGTTAATTGAACAAATTAACAATGTTTAATCTTGTTTATAGGGCCAAAATAAATACTTCCTCTGAACCAATTTAGTTGTCACATTTCCTTATTTGGTAAATTCATATTAATTGTCACATTTCCTTTTTTGTCAATCTTTCTTTTACCTAAATACCCCATGTTCACACAAGTAAAAAACCAAAATACCCCAACTTTTACTACTTACAATACCCCAACTACTATCTTTTTAATGGACCTCACACCACCCTTAATAACTGTACCCAAGCAAATGGGACAACTAAATTGATTCGGAGGGATTAATATATTTGTATATAAATATTTTTAGGGCTAAAATAAAAGTAGGTGAAAGACAGGAATATAAATTGTGGTGGTCGAGACAAGATTAAAATTGAAATGGAGTTGGTGTTATTATGAATGAACGAACATCTAAGAATGTAGTAGAGGTATTTAAAAAGAACAATCAACACACTCTACAAAAATGAAGAGAATGCCTTTTAAAATTCAAAATAGATATGAATCATTGGGGAGGTCTGAGTTGCGTTCTAGCTCACTTCGATGTATGTACCTGCACAAAATAACAAATAAGGGCCGGAGAGCGGTCCTCCGAGAGTCCTCCTCCAATGATTAAGTCCAAAAGGGTACTGAGGCTGTGGCTACCAACGCTTATTAGAAAATATAATTATCTTGCTAAAGAATATTGTTAGGGTTGAGTATAAAGAGTTACGTTACCTATGGTAGTGCATGACACTGTGTATTTATAGTAGTGGGTGTTGGGAAAGGTTTTCAAAACATCTTATTCTTCATTTATTCCGATTTTCGACCATCTCAATTTGCAAGTTTAGATCTTTCATATCCTTTTACATTCACGTTCTCCAAGTTATCTTTGGTATTTCTCACCCTCTTTTTAAGTCTCGTCAACTCAATATTTCTATCATTCTTAGTTGTTTGCTATTAACCTGTCATTAGTGATTCATATCAGCAAATGATTATTTTTCCACTGGTGTAAAGGTTTTAGAAGTTGCAAATTTTAAAGGAAAGATGCATGAAAATTGTTTAAGATGTTTTGGCCTTTTGGGTGTGTGCAATGACAGGGTAATAGCAAACAACTAAGAACGATAGCAATATTGAGTTGACGCGACTTAAAAAGAGGGTAAAAAAGACCAAAAATAACTTGGAGAACGTGAATCTAAAAGGATATGAAAGAACAAAAAAATGCAAAGATTTTGTAAATCATATTAAAAAAATTTAAAGGGACAAAAGGAGTACCAGTCACATGAAGCACGGATTCCGACCATCGCAGCCTAATTTCACAATCTATTTATTTTTAGATTATATTTATTATTAATATTGCTTTATATTATTTTTAACCCTTAAATTTATTATTTTTATGTATGACTTTGAGTTAGGAGCATTAAAATATGGTCAAATTTAAGATGCACAAGACAGGTAGACTAGATCTGAACTAAATACATAAACTAATCCTACCAAAATATCTACACACTACACTTAGATTAGAGAATAATTCATGTAAAAAGAAATAGAAAAAGTAAGGCGAAACATATATTTTTAAAGCCAATTCTACACGGTGATTAATATATTCTTTCCACTCCTTTTGAATGTTAAAATTCAAGTATATGCCCTATTGACAAGTCTTTTATAAACTCTTTTACTATGAGATAAATTAATATAATTAGTCAATTTATCTAATTAATCACTTTAAAATTGATGGTAATCACTTTAAGGTTATAAGTGATCACGCTATTGAATATTAAATGATCACTTTAAAACGGAAAGTGATCAATTTTAAAGTTATAATTAAGTGATCACTTTATTAATATTAATATATATAATAAGTGTATATTGAGTCAACTCAATAAGAGATGATATCACTATGAGACTATCTCATTTGAAAATTTGTGTATATTGAATAAAAGTTTTAAAGTGTTTCTAATTAATTGTCTTCATTTTATAAGAATACTAGTATAAAACCCGTGCATTGCACGGAGTTTTGTAGAATAGATTTTTTATTTAAAATGTAACATTTAAATTATTGTGCAATTGCATATTTGAAATGTAACATTTAAATTATTGTGCAGTTGCATATTTGAAATGTAACTTTTAAAATTATATTGTATTTAGTAGAAAAGGAAAGCATTGTGATCATGTGTTGCTTTATTATAGGAAATTAATTGTTTTTTTGACTGTTTTTATTTGTGATGTATAATATTTTCTTACAACTATTGAATTTGCCTATAAATGCAGTAATAAAGGAATATAGTGATATTTTCTTACTAAACTATTTTTGGAAGGTTTATTATTTTTCCATTCCAGTATTTTAATGTGTAATGTTATAATAACTATTGTATTAATGTAAAATAATTTCTAAAAGCTATGTATTTTTAAAATTAATCTATTTTTAGAAATAAATTGCTTTATTATTGAAGGACCAATAATCCTGCTGCATTTGGCAAATGGCTGTGAGACTGCCATTTGTCATTTAACAACAAAATTATAGAATTGTATGATTATATCTTATTTTATGGTAAGTTTATCAAATAAATTAGGAAAAATAATCATGAATAATAAAACTTTTTGTTAATTTCCTTACAATAATACCAACTATTGATTAACCATGAGTAATACGAACTTAAAGGGGTGTTTTTCTAAAAAATCCCTAACATGTTGAAAATCAAACTATAGTATAAGATGACAAAAATTTGGTAAATTAGTTAATAAACTAAAGTTGGTATTATTCTAGGAAAATGTCCCCCTAAAATAGTATTATTCCTGATTAATCAATAGTTGATATTAATGTAGGAAAATTAGCAAAATGTTGTATTATTCACGTTAATTTTTTCAATTAATTTTCATAGATAACTTATGTATTAATCTATTAGATAATTTTATTAGTTATCATTATGTCTAACATATGCTTATTAGGTTAATATAAAGCTTTCATAGAAAATAGGAAGTTTGTTAAAAGAATTTTGAATCAGTCTTTTGATCAGCTTTACAAAGATTTGAACTATTCCAATGTTTGTTAGTTTATTTTAGATATGTCGTTTTAAATCTATTATTATATTGTTTATAATGTTGAGTTTTTTTTACAAGTTTTTAAGAAGAGCACAAGATATACACATAACCGAGAATTTATCAGTTCTATTCAACAAGATCACAAGCTCTCTTTTTATCTCTTACTTCCTCCGTTCCAAAATACTTGCAACACTTACCTTATTTGGTTGTTTCACAATACTTGCACCATTACTATATTTGGCAAAAAATAATCTTATTTTATTATCACTTTATTCCTACCCCACATATCACCATCAATCATATATCATCCCATTAATCATTTAATATACCCACAACCAATACCTACCTTCCATTAATTAGTTTTTTATTTCAATTATTTTATTATCACTTTATTCCTATCCCACATATCACCATCAATCATATATCATCAGACCTGATGCGACAACCCTTAATTCCCGTGCCAAGAGGGTGTGGTGCAACTAAAACGGAACGGAGGAAGTATTACTTTAGCTTCCCAATGTATTTGTAAGAGATTAAATTAAGCAAAGTCTCTTCTCCATCATCATCATACCTAGTGTATCCCGCTCATACAGAAATATTAGCTAGGGTTTGTGGAGGAAAGATAGACGGCAGCTCATACCCATTTAAGAGAGTGCGATCAAAGAGTCCCCTGGCTCAAAAAGGGTTTTCAAAGAGAGATACACTTACAACTATCCGAAAGCTTGCAACTTAAACTCACGTTAAAAGCAAAGTCTCATCAATAACATCTATTAAATTGATGTTTTTATGTGGGAGTTGGATTTTATCTTTCATAATTAAAAGGGCATTGTTAAAATGTTATTCAACGAAAGAACGAGTGTGAATAGAAGATAGTGAGATCTGCTAGTATTAATTTTAGGTTTCAAGAGCTAATGAAAGTGGTTTGAATCATACATACTCCCTCCAGTTCATTTGAGTTGTCCTATTTAGTTGGGCACGTTAAATTAATTATAAAAGTGGTAGTTGGGGCATTATAAGTACTAAAAGTGAGGGTATATTGGTTATTACTTGTGTGAACATGAAGTATTTAGGTAAAAAATGATTGAAAAAAAAGAAGAAAAAAAGACAACTGAAGTGAAATGCACAGAAAAGAAAATGGAATAACTGAAATGAATTGGAGGGAATATTAATTAAAAGATCCCTAGGCGAGACTAGATTAGGCATTAACTTACCTATTTGTAGCAAAAACTCGATAACAATTTGCGGCACCCATATTCCTTTATTTACCCTCCTCCCTCTATGGAATATTGGGACTCCTGTCGAACTTGCAAACCTAAATGGTAATTTTTTATTTTTAGTTTTTTTCCTTGGTGTCTTATTGGATTTTTCAATTTTTTTTCCTTGTTTACCTTATCTTATATTTTATGTGAATGCATATTCTTTTATGTGAATTGCCCATAAAAGAATCGAACTTGATACCTTATACTTTCTCCGTTCCATAATACTTGTTACATTTTTCATTTTGGGAAATTTTATATTACTTGCTACATTTCCTTTTTTCGTAAAAAATCAAACATTTAAGGTTATACCTACTCCTATTTTTATCATACTCTATATCTAATTACTCCTATTTTTCTTTTTCATTTTTCAACAAATAATATTAAAAAATTTCAAAAAAAGCAACTTTCCACCTACTGCTCATATCATTGCACAGTAACTTCTTAATCTTTGTGCCCATGCAATGGTAGCAAGTAAATCAGAACAGAGGAAGTAGGAGGAAATTTGTACTTATTTTAACCGAGACAAAATTCAATTCTCTTATGTGAATGATTTAACCATTTCGTATACTTAATCTTTGGCTCTGTTTGCAAGGGCGGAGCAAAAGTTGAGAAAAATTTTGAAGGCACCGTGCAATTTCAAATATTATTATATTTTTAACAACTTTGTATCTTTAGACACTAAATATATATTACGTAATTTAATATTAGACCCGTAATTTTTTGGGACCCTTTGCAGTGGAACATGTTGAACATGCTTAAAACCTCCTATGTCTCTTTGCTAACATTTTTCTCTTAAAGAGAATGTATTCAACTATCAGGTTAATCCATGTCAAATTTAAATTATACTCTTATGCCCTAATGTCAATCGTCCTAGTCAAGCTGGAAAACCCCTGCATATAACGAGAAAATTAAATCTTTCATGTAGATGATTAGAATTAATATTTATCAACAAAAATAAAATCGAAAGTTTTTAACTATTTTTCAATCTATAATTCTCTATCATTTTAAATTTAACAATTAAATAATTTTAAGTTCAATGCATAATCCTCTATTGTTTTAAATTTAACAATCAAACAATTTTATTTTTTTTATTTCGATGATATAAATTCATTAGAATTTATTTCATCCACTTATTATCTTGTTATTATAATTTTCTCTTACAACCATATGTCTATCTACCAACAATTAGAAAGAGGATAGGAATACCAAGATATAGGAAGCATTAGACAATAAGATAACTAACGATTCATTTGGTTGATATAATAGATTATAATAATTAGAATATAGTTTTCATCAAATATATGATGTGATTTTCATACTATTAGAGCTTTAAAAATAATAATATAAAAGTATTTTTCTCATGATTTTCTATTGGCACCTAATATCATCATCTTCAGAAATCAATGTCTTAAAATGAATTTTGTGAAAAAAAATTACGATCATTAACAGTCCGTTTGGCTAACGGTAATACTAGTGATAATAAGAATGATTTGTAGTGTAAATTTTCATAATATGTGTGATTCCCTAAATTTAGCTTAAAAAGAGTTTGATAGACTACTCACATCAACAAGGTGCATCTTCTTTTCGTAGGAGCCTATTTATTAAAAACTACACAGTTAGCGTGTTTGGTGGGTAGCAATCTTAGGATGGGTGATCTCCTGGGAAGTTTTCTCGGGTGCGCACGAGTGACGCCAAAGTGCACTGGAAAGACTTGTGTTGGTCTGTAGAGTCAGTCTACAGTCTTCTTGAGTAGTCACTGGTGATCCAAGAGGCCGGAGTGTCATTTCTATGGTAATGAAAGTTTGATCACAAAAAAAATTTGTTCATATTTATTACCACCAAATACCACATATTTAAATGGTAATACATAGGAATAAATGTTGTAAAGAAAAATGAGATTGTTGAATATAACTATTAAATTTATTAAGAGATTCGTTTATAAAACTTACAGTAAATTTTATTAATATTCGCATAATTTAGTATTGATTACTAAACAGACAGTATAAGCAGAAATTGAGATCATTGAAGTGTTTTCCAACTCGAAAATGAAAAGCATTTCTTGGGACACCAAATTGCAGTACTTTGTACGTATGAATTGAAGAATAAGTAGGGAATGAACATTGTTGGCGTGTGAGAACTTTTAGAAGATATAACTCTCATTATATCCCGAAATTCAATGTAAAATTGTTTTGAAATGCTCCATTTATTGAATGAATTATTAACCCCTCCCTCACTAATCAATTTTTTTTATAGTCTGATTTTTTAAAATGCTCTCTTTTTTAAAATCTTTCTCGAGTTATGAGAGTCTTTTACCGGACTCTTATATATGGATATGAGCTGCCGTTGTTCTCCTTTACAAACTCTGATCATAGTTTTCTATGAGCGGGAATACGGGATACACTAGGTATAATGATGATGATTTTTTTAAAGCTTATTGATAAATTTATTTTTTTTATTCTATTGGTAGTCTCTATATCTCTATGAGTTTGTCAATATTTTTATTTTAGTCTATTTTTTTTTTATTTTACAACATTTACAATTTAGATTATGTCACCACCATTTTCATTTTATTTTTATTAGTATAAAAATGAATTTTTGGAGCACCTTTGATGATGGGCCCTGTGCTTTATACCGCTTTGCACGTGCTAATTGACAATCATGTCTTAATTACAATCATAAACTAATCAATTGTTGAAATAAGTTGATTATGTAAATTCGTATCATAATGAGACGATTTCATACAAGACTTGTTGAGCTAAAAATGTTTTCGGGATCCTTAATAATAAGAATAAAATATAATTTTATTTTAATTTAAAAAGAGTAAACTACTCTCTAAATTACCATTGAGGAACGGAGTACACAAAGAAAAACTAAAATAGAATGATATGTGGAACAAACTACAGAAGATAGAAATAATTAAATGAATACAATAAACTTTGGGAGGGTCATGAAATTAGGAGGAAATAAAATAAATAAATCAAAATAAAATACCCATTTAAGTTGTTTCAAAAAAAGTCAATTTGAAAATAAAAATACTTTTTAGTTGTTTAACATTCACTTTAAAATTCAAAGAGATAAAAAATTAAAAACATCGCAAAATTAAGCAAATGGTTTAATTAGCTAACTCATTTAGTTAAAGGGACAATTTTATAACAACTCTAAAAATATCGAAAAAGATTAGTCTTATCGAATCATTCAAAAATAAAAGAAGAGGCTTAAATATAATTGATTTAAAATTTTCCAAACATGTTTAAAAAATGATTTTTGGATAGCTTTCTAATTGAATTTTTTTCTTTAGCTCGTTGGGTCATCAAATATTTGGAAATTTTTTATTTGTATTATAACTTTTAAGTCATCTTTTAAACAAACTAAAATATAGTTTTGAATAGCATTTTCATTAGTTTTTGATCGACTTTTCCTCTGACTAACTTTTACCAATTTTGTTTTAATAATTTGACTTAAAAGTTAATAAAAAAGCAATATTACCTGCTCATTAAGCATTGAACTAGCAAACAATCATTTGTCAAAGGAAAAACTTATTCCACGCAAATAATGCACATCTACTAAAATTACTTGATTTTACTATTTAATGGGATTGTGCGCTCTATTCTAATGTGAAAGAAAGCCCATACAAGGCTATAGTTGAAAATTTAAAATAGATGATTAATAACAAAAAAAAAATAAGCACAAAATAAGAGTAGAATGAACTTATTTTCAAATGTAAGCGCCTTCAGCCCCAGAGCTCAGGTTTAATGCTCTTCGTAGTTAGTAACTGCAAACAGAGGCAAACTGATCAAAAAAAATCGAACAAGCTATTCCCACTTACTGAGTGCGAACATGGGGTTTTCCTCTGTTCCCACCTAGTAAATGGAAACAGCTTGTTTGACTTTTATTTACCATTTTGCCTTTGTTCGCAGTTAGTAACTGCAAACAAGACCAAACCTGAGCTTTGAAGCTGAAAACGCTTACATTTGAAAATAAGTTCATCTAGCTCTTATTTTGTGCTTTTTCTTTATAATTAATCTTATCTATTTCAAATTTTCACTATAGTTGTCAAACACACCTTCAACAAAATAACCATTTCGTCAACTACCCAGATACTCTTGTTCCCATTTGCATCTCTATAGTTTTATAGTTTGAGCTATAAGTTTAACTATAATAAATTCAAAGGGACAAAAGAGTATTAGCAATCAAGCTAAACAATCATATACTACTGTATTGCACTTCAGATTACTAAATTTAGAAAGTAACTACTCATTGATTCGAGATGTTCTAAAATAGAGATGTGACCAATACTAGAGTATTGTTCACGATACTTCATAAAACCCTATAAACAGATTTCCATCATAAGATAAAGTCTCTGGTAGAACTGCAACCTTTTTGGTACTTTTGCACTGAAGATTGCCCCAAAAAGGGTTTAAATAGTTGAATAAGCATGGTGCAATATCGAACACAATACAGCGGTTCAAGCACTGGTGTCAATGTGTAAACAAATCACGACCATTTGATGTTTGATTGATGATATCCGACAACTATTCAAGATTTAATCGTGTACATAGTTGATAACATGGCAGCAACGGTATGAATTAGTCACTACAATTCCGGATTCCTTTCATACTTGCTAATGGCCATACTTCTGGAACTCCCATTCACTGTTGTCTGATGAAGCAATAAGAAGCAACTCAGCGATATTTTAGCAATAAGAAACGGGTATTTTTAGGAAAAGATATGCAAACATACCTAAAGGACAAACTTGACGGGTTTTAAGCCATCGGCTGATGCAGTGAAAATGAAAGGCATGATTGCAGACTCCTGCAAAAGTATTTCAACCAAGTGAGAAGTGATGATACATAATCCCTTTGTCCTAACTGTTTTAGCCAATTTCTTTTGGTTGGAAGTAAATAGAAGAATAGAGAAGGCGATAAAAGTGATAATTCTGGGTCCAAAAATAGCTAAAACTTCACCCTACAAAATTTCGAGACATATCTGACAAAGCTGTAACTAGAAAATTCAATTATCATAGGAAATCTAGTAAATACTAGCAAGTAGCAACTGAACATATTATTACAAGTTTATAAACTTGCCCCCTAGAGCATCCAACCATCAACTGATATTGCAAAAGCCTTAGCCCTAACATGGGGTCAACTACATGAACAAAAACAGATCAATAGGAGGGATCTAATAATCTACAACTAAGAAAATCAATTACAATTGTCATGCGCATAGATTCTTCTCCATTTATCCATAACTATTGTTATATGCCCCTAAAATTCTATAAACCAAAAGCTCAGCATTCGAATTCAGCATAACTAAGCAAAACAAAATCTATTAAAAAATAGTATATTACAATTAGGGAGCGCAAAATGGGCGGCTGGATGCAATATGCACTTCCCCATACCCAGTCACCTAAAACTTATATACCCACCACCTACGCACCACCTATGAGCTATGACGTGTAAAAATCATATCCACGTTTGCAAACCTAAATATGGATTTATACAATCACAATTTCTTACAAATTTAATTATATATCTAATTTTATTTAAAACATACTTTATCCGTTCCCTAAATTTGTTCCCACAAGGAATGTTTATGAGAATTAAAAAATAGAATTTTTTTTAGATGGAAGATATATTATTTTATTGAACAATAAATTTAATGAAGGAAAATTGAAGACCACAAAAATTCAAAATAATATTAAAATAAAGTTAGTGGAAAAAATATAAGGACTACAACTATTGAAAAAAACGTTAAAATAATGTTAGTAGGAAACATGTGGAGACTATAAGCAATATAAAATGTTAAAAATGAAGTTATCATAACTCATAAGCATTAATAAAATGTTTAAATGAGGATTAACAAGGTTATTTATGTCAAAAATTTGTGATATAAATAGAAAGATTCTTTCTAGGAACAGATAGAACGACGCAAAATGGCAAATGTGAACTTTATTGAATGAAGAAAGTACAATGTATAAAGACAAAATTAATATTCTTAATTTTTATCAATAGTTTTGATAAAAGTGTACAAAACTGAAATAAAATAGTATATTGTCCACATAGAGCGAACTAGTATAGGACAAGTGGGTATTCGGTATTGGGCGAGGCAGGTGGATATAGAGTTGGAAAGACCTTATACCCACAACCTACGTCCCACCCATTACCCATGGTGGGTAAACATTTCATACTCATATCGACTAGGGGGTGATTATAAATGGATTCTCGGTGTTACAAATCCCCAATAACCCGGGTACCGGAATATGCAGGTAATCAATTTTGCAGCCAATTTCTCAATCGGATTAAACAAGTTCCCATTATTCGAAAAATTCGGGTTGGGACAACGGATACCCCAATTAACCCGGAATTGATTTATAGTAGTAACATTTAGTTGAAACTGATCATTGATGTAAAATAAATTTGTAATTTGTTAGTAATAAGTATTTATAGGTTTCAATTAACATTTTTTTTTGAAGGGATAGATTTCAATTAACATAGTGCCTTCAAAGCACACATGTTGTCGTTAGTAACTAATAGAGGATTGTGAGTCTTGAAATGGTAAAGGTAAAATGGGAGACGATGCATGGAGTTAGATTAGTTTTATAAAAATAAAATGTGCTGCCTAGCGACTACCAAGTGCCTAGTCTGTTTAAAGGGTTCTGCCTTTAAAAAAGGTAAGTTCAGTTTTCAAATATCTTATGGGTCAATTCAAGGGGTACCTGTGACTTAGCAATATTCGGCCCATGACTGACCACGTAAATGGGGGAACCTAGTTAATAATTTTCTGAAAATAACCCGCCACCAAGTATGCAAATCGTCAGGACTGGTTTTTTAACACCACTAATTCATGTTTTTCTTTCTAAAAAACAGGGATGTTCCAAAGAAGACTCAAAAAGAACCTCATTGTGTTTTCCTTGAGCAAACTAGCTAATTGGCTATAGCTGAGCAATCTAAAAGGCCCTTTCTAAAATTAGAGTTAGTAAAAATAATTCTATCATCAGGGGAAACTCACCATGAAAAACCAATTACTTCCTTCCTAGTCTTCATAATAATTAAAAGTTTTGTTTATGAAAGGAATATACATGCTTTCAAGTCCTTTTAATCCCTTTCTAAACCCATTCATACTTCTGTCCTCCATAACCTCACATATGTCTTCTCCTTTTTCCTTTCCTTTCTAAGTAATTATCCAAACAGTGAAATGTGCTAGACGTTCATAGAGAGAGCATTGTTCAATGGCCAATGAAGCACTAAGGTCTCCCTTCACCATACAGATCCAAATTCACATGCGGCATACAGAATACTGCGAGATAAAAATCATCTAGATGTACAAACATCTTCAGTGGTATAAGACGTACAGCTCATGTCAAGTTGCTACTATTAATCAGCTGTTTATGAATCAAGAATCAAGAAAAAGCTAAATGCCTAAATGCGAAAAAAAATATGATGTCACACTCACATTCCTAGCTTATGCAGCTAATTTATAAAATATGGCCAATAGCATGGAGAAACAAGCACATGCAAACTTCACCTACTGCAACCTTGCAACAGTGGAGGCCAAAGAGCAAAATTAATCAGAACGAATTTGTCCAAACTTCAAACATGTTTTTTTCAGTTTCTTGTCTGATCCTGATTCATTCAAACACACAAACACCGGACATGGCTATTAAATCCAATTCATACAGACTCCAACATGCATACTAAATCATCCCCATCCATCCAATGCAAAGCTAATAAGCCTATAGACACCCAAGAGGCAGAGCAACTCAATCCAGTCACTTCATCGCTTCATGCTATACTCATTGCTTCAATCATATCATCTATTCAATGCATGCCAACTCAAGATCAGTCATATTCTCTCTTAAAATGCTGATGATCTCTTAAGCTAATTAAGCTACATAACCACGAACCAAACTTCTAGACAAGGCATATTTCCAAATCAGTATCAAGTATCAATAGTCAAAATATTGACCAAACTTCAGGTGGACAATACATTCCAAATCCACTTATCTACATGGAGATGAAATATGCTTTGAACAGACAATTATTAGCTCAAAAAGAACATTAGGATTACTGTTGACATAGAAGCTAAATTTCTCATTGGCTGAATATGCTTAGTCACAAAAAAGCCCTTCAACAAGTGATAGTGTAGAGGGCATTGTAATACTCCCTAATGCATAAAGGTAAGGAGGACTTGCATAAGGCTTAGTGGGGCGAAGCAAAAAAAGGTAATCACCTATATACCACTATGTGGCTCAAGGTGAGGTCTTTTAGCAAAGGGGAAATTAAGTGCTCTAGGGACTTGAGGCTCTAAGGCCATTCTGCAATTAAACTTAAAGAACGGTGTCAAACTTTTTAGTCAAATTTTGTAGGCTATTGTTAATCGGAGTTTCGGTATTAAGTTCAAGTTTCTTTCATTAACAGATTGTTAGCACCAAATAACAGGTTCTCCATGTTTGTTTTCGGTTTTACACTTCTAGGCAGTTTGCTAAATTTAATTTTGCATTTCATTGATTTGTCGGCTTATGAGTTTTAGTTTGGCTGTAGAACAGCAACTTTGTAAGGCCCTAACAAAGATGGAACTGCCAAGCTTTAATAAGTTTCTCTTGTTTGTGGAGAAGATTGCACCAACAGTTTTGATGACATTTTTTGCAGCCACTAATTCATCTGGCAAGGCTGGTTAGTCGTAGTGCATAGGAAGCATGGGGGTCTACCATTGGAAAGTGTTCAAAGATACAAAGAGGTCACCAAAACACATTCTAGCTCTTCTTGGATTCACCAATTGATGAAATATTCAAATTTAATCAATGTATGCACTCCATAATCAGTCCAAAAACATATCTACTTTAACGGTATTTTTACCTATTTTTACCAACACTTCGATTACCATTTAGTAGGGTATATTTTGAGCAGACGCGCAAAAGGTGGGATTATGAGAGAACAATCAAAATTTAAATTTATTTTCAGCGCTTGAACATTAGGTTGGATTGTTGATGTTAATTTTTCCTTGCATTTTTTTATTTTAGTATGTTGTATATTTTTTAAAGGGGCATCCATTATTATATTGCCTGGTCCCAAAGAGTTTAGACAAGGTTGTTGATCACCACTAAGACCACAAATTTGTTACCATATTAAATCAACGATATACTTACAAGATGTCATCCATTGAAGTTTAAGCTTTAACCTTTTTTGTTTACTAATGACATTGTGTTGAGATAACATTAGAGATAAAGTCAATGTTATGCTAGAGATATGGAGGCAAATGCTAGAACCAAAAGAGATTATACTAATACAGATTTGGGTTTGTGATTCATTAGGTACCTAATTTCTTGTTCGTTCAGTTGTGTTTAAATTGATTTTTAAGGTTTGTGATTCATGTTATTTGATTCGTTAGAGTTTTTATTAAAAGGTTAGCATTACTAATTGATATTATTATTATAATTATCATTATTATTATCATCAATGATAAATAATAATATAATTATTTAAAAATAATAAATCTCTTGTTTAAATATCATTATCCCATTAAAGTAAAAACAAAAGAAGTTAGGTTAAAGTCTATTTTACATGGCCCATCTAGCCTATATACTTTTAAAGAAAGCAAGGAACCACTCTTTTTTCCAAACCCTAAAAACTTATTGCCTCCTTTCCTAACTTTCTCTCCTTCACGTGGCCCCTAGGCTTCTTTTCCAAGCTTTCTTCTTCTCCATCTTAATTTAAACTCTGAAGCAAAGAACTCAAGCTTCTATTGGCGAAACTTCCATGTTAGTCACTATCTTCTTCTCCTCCTTTCTTTTTCTCTCTTCACTTCTCTTTTATTTGATTTATTTTCTGACTAGTATGACTAGTTCGTTGATTTTACTAATTAAATCGTGAATCATGACAATGTGAGTCGTGAAGGAATCTCGATTGGGGATGATTGAAACCCAATAGTAATTCAAGGGTGAAGTGAATGAATCATGTGACACTGATTAAGACACTATATAAAATGTTGTAATGGAATGGAGAATCATTGCATACGTGTTGTGAAGTTAAATTTGAATATGTATACGCTCCTTCCAAGTTCCAAGCGAATGTTTCTGGTACATATACTCAGTTTCTCACATTGAAGATATCGACCAAAATATCGAGCATAGAATCACCCCCTCCGTCCCATGGGGTTCTTTCTTTTCCGTTTTAGTTTGTCCCATGGGTTTTGGCTCATTTCTATTTTTGGCCACAACCCACACTTTCTCTTTAATTCTCATCCACACTTTAAAATTATCTTTTCATCTCATTCACTCATTTCTTTCAAATCCTCATAAATCATACTATTTCTATATAATTTTATCCCTTTTCTTAGTTTGCTCAAATTGTCATCCTTGTAGTAAATGTTACATGACAAACACAATATGTCACTAAGGTTCAAGGAAAAAGTTAAATGGAGTATGTATTTAGACCAACACTACTATATGTGTTATTATCTTCTTTTAGAAGAGATCATTGCAGAAAAAAGGAAGACCGAAATGTGTAGTTAAGATTTATAAGTTAACATACTCCAATTGAAAATAAAAGGGAAATTGATATTTGTTTGGTTCATGTAACTACCTTATATTATTTGGAAACTAGGTTTTAGCATTATTATTATTGTCATCATTTATATAATAAATCTTTTTATATTTCCATTTACTTGCAACGCTTCTCAAAACACGAATCTCAATACACTTTTTAAAAAGTGCTAATATCTCTAGTTATGCACACGTTAAAATCATAAAAAATTAATTTATTGCAATCACATATTAAGACCATAGCCAAGAAGTCACATGACAATATTTTTTTTGTTAAAATTTGATTTATGAATTTATAAAATAGTGAATAGTGTAAAAGTTAAAGAGTTGCAAATAGAAGTAAAATGTAACGGAGGAAGTAGTTCGTAACCTACTAAGCATGCATCATCCAACCAACTCCATTGAACATTTCTTTATATATCATATACATCAAAGAAACTACCCTACCAAAAACACTATTACTATCGGAAACAAAACACCAAATCCAAAACAAGCTCCCACAAACATAAACATTCTAGACGAGGGAAATTATACAGCAGTTCTATGAAACTATCCCTGGAATTAGACTAAAAGTCAAAACTACAACTATCTATCCTCAAGTTCATGCAATGTTCTAATGTAAGTCTCACCTTCCACACACAAATACACAAACAAAAAAAAGAATTTTGATGAAACCAACAGAAAACAAGAAAGAACATAACACTTCCCTAATGTCATTAATGTGATAGGAGTAGAGGGGTCCAACATAAGCAACATAGAAAAGCAATGCGGTTGTTTAGGATTAATCCTAATCTTTGCATCCATTTACAATGAACTTGTCACACCATCATAAACGGTCAATTACTAAAACCCATTTACCGCATTATTCTAAACCATTTAATAAACGAAAGTGAAATTGAAGTTTTACCCCAAGCAACAGTACACTCCTCACTGGTAGCACTCGCTTGATTGGCTTGACACTCAATACCTATTCACAGAAATTTCCCAAAAAATTAGATCTTTCAAGAATTTAATATTCAACACAAACATATCAGAAAATATATATATAACTTACAGAGATCCATGATGTGATTCCTACAAATAGCGCAATTATCGACCACAATATCTGGCAAAATCCAAAATGAAAAAACAATAAATCGAAGGATCCATCAACCAAACAAATTAGGGTTAGGATTTATTAAGATTAGAGATGAAAAGTTCAATGGAAAATACCCCAAGCCCAAAGAGCAACGGCGTTCCATTTTTTGATCTCGAAACGTTTCGGTTTCTTAGAAGAGGAAGAAGCAGCGGCACTAGAACCTTCACCGGCGGCGACCATTGTTACGTCTGTATCTATGGACGCCATTTTTTTCTTCTCGCTCCCTTTTAGCTGTTTAATGAATTTTTGAGGAAGTGTAAGATTTAAAAGACAAATTTTAAAATTTTAAAAAATAATTTCAAGATGAGATAATTTCAGAGTTTGAGAGCGACATTTAAATCATGGAACTTGAAAATCATACTATTAACTAAAACAACCGGAAGATTCAATGTGGCATGCTCACGATGATTTGTTAAAATTTGCCCAATGGAATAATTTTTGGATTATTGTTATATTTTTATTAATAATATAATTAATTTATTGTTATATATCGCATCATATATTCTAGACAATTTCTAAAATTACAAATTTAATTTATATATATATAGTCAAAATTGAGTAATTTACTACATAATATCTCAGACTTTATTTTTTCTAATAAATATATATATTTATATATGTCGATGCTAAAAAAACCGTGCATTGCACGAGATTTTATACTAGTTTGAAGATATCTATCTATAACTATTACTAAAACAAAACACGCTGACATCATCACTAATTAATATTGCTTACGTGTCAAAACCTCAACAAAAAATTTCTCTCCAAAACTCAATGATGACATCATCACTAATTAATATCTTTGACTTAATTATTTTCTAACTATGACTATAATGTTATCCATGTTGATGTTATACTTTTTAGGTCACATTATTTAATATATTAGAAATATATATTATTATTTATAAAATCTTATCAATTTTATTTATTAAATGAGTATTATTTAAGTGTATTGGATATTTTAAGCTGGTTAAAAGATTATATACTTCTATGAGGATTTTTTATTTATACTAATGAAATTGGTTACTTAAATGCAATGCATAAGTCTAATATGATTTAGGTTGTGACTACCCTTATGCAAGTCACTTATATTTTTTATGACAAACAAAATTTTTTTTTAAATGTTATAAAATAATTTTATATAAATATTTATGTTAAATCTATAACTAAATTTTCACAATCATCTACGCACAATGCAAAGTATGGTACAAACCAAACAATGTATGTAATATATACAACTATTTAGAGCGAAATGAGATACAACTATATATACAACTATTCAGAGCGAAATGAGATACAACTATAATGTAAAATTTATCTTAAAATTTTAATTTCTTAAATGATATGTCAGAAAATTTAATAAAGTCGTGCATCGCACGGGGATTATCTAGTAAAACACTAAAAATCTTCTTTTAACTTAAGGGGGTGTTTGGTAGAAAGAAATGAGAATTGTGAGACTTAGAGGTGAGACTTAAGGTAGAGACTTTGAGACTTAAGATAAAATGTCTCATATCTTTGTTTGATAAAGGATGAGACTAGATTAAAAGTTAGTTAAATTTTATCTCAAAATCCCAAGTCCCAAGTCCCAACCTCAATTACCCCCTCCCCCAAGGACTTTTTTCTTTGAGACTTTACCATTAAAAAGTTTCATTCCCCAACTTCTCTAAATTCTCATTCCCTCTTAACAAAGACATTTAAAAGTCTCAAAAAGAATTCTCATTCCCTCCCTCCAAATCCCTTCTACCACACACCCCCTAAAAGTAAGATGATTTAAAGGTAATTAATTAGAGTGATTGATTATGTCAGAAACCCTAGCTGCCCCTTTTTTTAACTATAAATAAATGCTAGTCAAAGATAGTTTAATCGTAGAGAAATTGATCAAGATTAAATGTAACTTATTAATTTACTCAATTTAGTTTAATAAATATAGCAATTAATTAATTTGATTATTCCATGTGAGAAATCTTTGAAAAGATGCCACATGAAATTTTTTAGTTCTTTTAGTTAATAGTATTATTGGTGGATTTATTTTAGTTTAATAAAATAAAATCAACTTTACCTTATTTAGTTTAATAAATATAGCAATTAATTAATCATATTATTAATAAATATAGCAATAATCCAAAGATTATTCCATGTGGCAAATCATTGTGAGCATGCCACATGGAATTTTCCAGTTCTATTAGTTAATAGTATGATTGGTTTAGGGCTATCATCAATCTTTTGGTCAACCTTTTGGTTGATGATAAGTCCCTAATTTCTCCATTTTAAGTTTATTGAATATAATTAGAATAAATATTTGTTCTCTCCATGCAGGAAAATTAATCTACCCATTCATTGAGTTGATTCTACCCATTTATTGGGTTTTGAAGTCTCTCTTTGTGAGAGTTTGGAATTATGAATATTGGTCTTTAGTTGATTTGTTGGTAGAGATTAATGTGATGATGCAACAGACATCAAAATTGCAATTATCATCAACTACATCAAATTCAATTTTATCTCAAGACTACAACAGATCAAAAGACCCCCTCGTAGAAGGTTATATCAAACAGCGATGTGGAAGAGGATATTGTCAGATCTCATACACAACGATCATAGTTTTGTTAATTTTGAATTATATTTGGTTAAAGTTGTTATGTACTTGCTAATTTTTATCTCTGATGTAGATGTCGTATGACTCTTTATTAATGAATCAGTTATTATTCACAAGAAAAAGTAGGATGATTTAAACATCATACATCTACTAATTCAAAAATATTTGTGCCAAGTATCAATATACAATGCATTTTAAAAGCACTTCGACAGTGTTAGATGGTTGTTTTGGAACCCATCTTCTCATCTTCCCTAATGCAATCTAAATTGTCAATGAAGGGTTTTATTTAAAGCGGTTGTAATTGTAATAAAATACTTGATATTGATATAGACTTTACAAATTCATATTCATATTAATATTCATACTAAATATATATATATATATATATATATATATATATATATATATATATATATATATATATATATATATATATAATATATATATATATATATATGGCGTTAAGTTCCAGTGAAAACCAAGCTTATATGAGAACCGTGAGAACCAATCTACTCGATAAAAATATGATACTTTTTAGCAAAAAAAGTGTTACTTTTAGAAAAAAATATTTTCTTCAAAAAAAATAAACATATTAAAAAGTAACACATTTTTATGTAAAAAATCAAATGTATGCATGTGTTACTAGATCTTCTGCTATGACAATTTTTTTCGACCGTTAGATCTTAATCAATCAACGGTAGCTACTTCTTCCTATCCTTCCTATTTTCACACCCCTTCTTATTGGATCTCTACCCTATATATATGTGTGTGTGTATGTGTGCCCTAAATACAATTATGTATACGCAAAGGTAATAAATGTATGCATTGTAAACTTACCTCACCACCAGCTTTTGCGTGGATTTCTTCATCAGTTTCTAACTCATCAGGGAGTGCATAGACTAACACATGTTTCTCTCCGCAAAAAGAAGCCTTATCAGTTACTCCAGCAACGGGTTGTGTCGAAGTTTTTGAAGATGGTTCAGATAACGAAAGAACATTCATAGAACCACTTATAGGGTAAGTGCCTACATCAAGTATTGCAGCCCCAAAAGATGCTAATTTCTCTTTCTTAATCCTCTCAGATACTAAAAAATCATCCCAATGTTGGATAAGGGGTAAAGAAGTTGGGGCTCGTATACCTCTAAACAAAAATCGATGGAAGTATATAATTTTAAGAAAAAGTATACAACCACCAACTCTGCTACGAAGAATGTAGCCATTATCCTCATTTACCCTTTTACAAACTTTCACCGGCCGACACAAACTTTCGACAACATACCCATACCAATTGAATTTTACAATTAAAGAACTATCCAACACAGCTTTGGATAAAGTAAAGTCAATTGTTTTGTTGGCAGTAGGATTCAAAAAAAACAGAAACATTGCCAATAACGTAGAATCATCATCATCTAAATTCAATATCAATTCATTCAGAATTTTTAACGAAATTTCACCATCAGGCAACCCCAAAAAGGACATTATATCCCTAACTGTATACGTCATTTTTAGCCCTAACACTATTTCTCGGAACACATATATTAGAAAGCGGCAAAGCAAACACATCATGACAATCAAAATCAGTGATGGCAAATTCTTTTGATATTTTTCAACTATATATAAATGTCCATCAGCATCAAATTTTTGGGCTAGCCAAGGTACCATATTACAATGAAATTGGGTTAATTTATTAACATCTCTCCAAACCCTATATTTACTCCAACTTTAATTCTTCCTTGAGTTTTAGCTTTTTCATGAAGTTTGCCATTAATCTTTCTTCAAGGATTGTAAGTTTCTTTTAATCTTTTAATTTTATTTGCATTTTAATTCCTTGTACTAGTTTTAATCTTCCATTAGTGAATCTTTGTTATTGTTATTAATCTTCCTTTAATAAAAGTTTAGTTTGTTCTTCATTATTGTTATTTTTATTAATTATGGTGTTATTTGGTATTTAATCATTGATTTTCTTGATTTGTCATTTAATTCATTATCATTCATGTCTAGTAATATCTTAGAACTTATTTTCATTGCATTCACGATGATTAGTGAGTAGATCCATTTTCTAGGGTTAGGGTTTGAACCTAATAGTTGAGTATGATTTGATTTTTGGATGTGTCTATGAAACTTAAGATTAAAGTGGTTAAATTGTGCTAATTAACCCTAAATTAAATGTGCTTTGTCGGACTAATCAATAGACCTAGCGTGTGAGATTGGGATCGACTTTGCTTTAGGGTAAATTTTAGTTAAATTCTTATTAATTCGTTCAATAAAATATATACTTGGGACTAATTTCATTGGACATGAAGTACTTTTAAATACACTATTAATAAAACTCAAAAAATAGATAATCAAAAGTATAAAAATCTGAATTTAAAAATACAACCCTATCTCTGTCAAACTAATATTTTTAAAAAATTTAATGTCTTAATCTTTAAGTTTTTATTAAGACGTATATACAAACAATCTCTTATTTTTCAATACTCTTTGTGAGGGTGTCATGTGGAATTTTTCAATACTTTTAGTTAACTGTATGATTGTGGATAATCAACAATTTAATTTTGACTTTTTTTTACTTTTATTTACATTGCTCTGTTTTCTGTTAAATTTTTTTTAGCATATATTGGGGTGCTGCTATTTATTTTTCCCCCTATTTAGTTGAATAAAATTTTAGTGTTTTAGTTTAATCAATCAATGGCAAAGAAATTGAGTGTTTATAAATATAGCAATTTAATTATTCCACATGACAAATCTTTGTAAGGATGCCATGTGAAATTTGTCAATTTTTTAGTAATTGTACATGATATAATATTTTTTAAATGTCTTGTTTTGTAAGTTTATTACAAACAATCAATAGTAAAAATATAATAACGTGTAATATAATAAAATCAACTTTACCTTATTTCATTCAATAAATATAGGAATTAACCAATTTGACAATTTTATGTAGGAGCTATTTATGAGGGTATCATGTGGAATTTTTCAATCATTTTAGTTAATTGTATGATTGTGGATGATCAACAATTTAATTTTGACTTTTTTTTTAGTTTCATTTACATTGCTTTGGTTTTCTGCTAAATTTATTTAGCATATATTGGTCTGTTGCTATTTATTTTTCTCCTTATTTAGTTGAATAAAAAATAACTGTTTTAGTTCACTCAATTAGAGGCAAAAAGAGAAATTGAGTTTTATATAAAATTTGTGGATAATTAACAACTTAATTTTGACTTTTTTAGTTTTATTTACATTGCTCTAGTTTTCAGTTATAATTTTCTTTTACCATATATTGGGGTGCTGCTAGTTATTTGTCTCCTTATTTAGTTGAATAAAATTTAGTGTTTTATTTCAATCAGTTAATCAATATAGTAGAAATATGATTAACTCAAAAAAAGTAGAAATATGATAAAATATAACCATGTTATAAAATAAAATGAATTTTACCTTATTTAGTGCAATAATAAATATAGCAATAAATCAATTTAATTATTCCACATGACAAATCTTTGTAAGGATGCTATGTGAAAATTTTCAATCCTTTTAGTAATTGTATGATGATTTACAAATAACATTTAAATTAAAAACATTTGTGCATAACATTTTTATAAAAAGATCTATATAGTTTTACTAATTGACAATCAAATTAAACCATTTACTTTGTACTATCTTTTTTTTTCTAAGCGGGATCAACTGGATAGGATGATAATGATTTGTACTATCTTTTTTATTATGCCAAAATACATTTTCCATCTTTAAACTCAAGTTTTGGGAAAAAATCAGTCTAATTGCAATCATTTTCCATCTTTTTTAATTGCAATCATTAACTTGGTTGATATTAATTGCAATCAGTCTATTTTTACCCATAGGCCATAATATAGGCGAATTGTTTTTAATTATGTGTGAAGCCCATTTTAAATAGTTATTGTTTAATAACAAAAACCTTCACTTTTTGTGAGCCATGTACATGTAGTACTCTCTTACACTTATTTACATCATTTCAAGTTACGACCTAAATTTTCGTCTAAATAATACAAAATGAGTAGAATAGAGGAGTAATATCGTAAACTAGCTAAACGGCATATTTTGCCGAGTCTGTTGGAATCATCATCGGACACCATTACAAATGCGGAAAACGCCATGCCGAAGAACTATTATATTTACAAGACATGAAGCAAGACTATATATAAGCACAAAGCATCAGATTTAGAAAGACCATAAATATTTAAAGGTCGTTCCAAGGAAAGTATATGATTACACATTTCAAGTACAAAATTTTTGCATTCAATATTGGACAAATTTTGAGATTCAAGATTACAGTTTATACCTACAATTATTACCATCAAAGATAAAAATGTATCTCGTGATAATCTTCACTGTATAACGTCGTATTTCTGCCAAATCTTACAGGTGAACCCTGCACGAACAATCAGATAGAAGACTGAGAAACGGAATCATATAGGTAACAGTAATACAAACGAGAAGCGGAAGAACTGAGAATGACGTAAATGAACGCTGAACCCAAGGAGGCGACTAAACCTAACATTATAGGAGTAAATCTGAACTGAAAATGACGTCAATGAACTCTGAAACCAGGCTCACGGCCATCGCATCACACCCTCATCTCCATACCCGAAAAACAGACAGACAACAGAACCATCTTATCCTAATCCCACCAAAAAAAGGTCAGACTCTAGCATCACCATCCAGATGGAAATGACCAAAACTAATTACAATGCGACCATCAAAGAGAAAAGGCAAACATTACAGAGGGGCGAGAGCGAAAAGAATAAAGGGAAAAGGGGGAACTCAAGACCTTGATGTCACGACGTTCATGGGTTTTTTAAAAGGTGGGATATAAGCCATTAAACATCAAAAACGAACTTCGTGAAGGCTAGAGGTGGTCAATGGTGGTTAAAGAACATTGGAAAGAAGAGAAGCGTCAGCTTTATTAGAAAAATAAGATTGAGAGGCGCAATCCAAAACAAGGAAGGCCAATCGAAATTCTTACTATAGCCAAACATGATTGAAGAGTTGCCTTGATTCCTTCCTACCTAATTCCTATCTCGATTCCTTTCCCTTTTGCTATCAGAAATCAAACAGCCCCTAAGTCATTCACAAACACAATGTACATTACTTGTCCTTTTTATCATAGTACTAGGAAATCTTCTACCATACAAGCTAACTTCCAAAGAGCATGCAATAAAGACTAGCTGACAAAATATGCTCATAATTCTATAAAAATAAACAGACTAAGGGTGAAGTTCAGTTCTACGAAATTCGATACTCGATTCTAAATATATTCACCTGTCATCACTGCTTAACATGTAAAATAGTTATTCCCTGTTTTTACAGTTGTACTTGTACATACAGGTTAATGACAATAATAAGCTCCCAATACAATGCAAACTGAGGAGCGTAAGTATAAATCTCAAACACAAGGAAATGAAATAAATCCTGTTTCATTCGTTTTACAGCCACCATATGATACAAAACTCAATATTTAGCTGAAATTAAAGTTTCAGCCCAAACTGTAAATATGACAAAAAGAAAAAGACGTCCAAAGTTATATGCCTATCACACTTAAGATTAGGTAATCTTTTCCACGAAGGGCGAGCAAAACGAACACGATACCCGCCTGTCCTCCTAGGACTGAAAAGCAGTGAGCATAAGAGAATAGAAATTGATGGGAAGGACTGATAAGTAGGGGAAAACTTGCCTTCAATGGTGAATATAAGAAAATAATAAAGCATGTCGCCTTTAAGTGAAATGTGAAAAAGGTAACAAAGATTTAAGGAAAATATGAGTGTGATGGACTGAACTGAAGTGAATGGAACTAAATGATAAGAAAAGGAAATATGTTTAGGACAGTGTCTTAGTTGTCTACTATCAGCCAAAATAAAACAAAGATTTCAAATGAGGGCCACCAATCCCACTCTTAAACACGTAATCCCAACATAAAGAGTTAACAGTCAATACCTGAACCAAAATAAATCAATGTGAGAGATTGCTCTTACAGTCTTACCAATGATTACTTTATTTGATCCTATTCAATGATAATCTACAACAATAAAAATCAAATCGATATTCTAAACTGAAAGCATTCCAACCCATAAGAATAGTGCACTCAGTGAAACATCTCGATTCGAGTTGCTGCTCAACTCGTACTAGATCATATACTTTACATCTTTATAATATTTCCTTGAGAAACTTCAAACACAAATTACTAGACATTTAAAATTTTCCACCGAATTATGTAAAAGAATCTTCGTTTGTAAAACAATTTGAGATTAACGCTTATGAAACTATATTTTCCAAATGATTTTTTACAAGCCCAAAAACATATAATAATTATTAATACTAAAGCCCGTCTCTTTTATTTTCCTATCTTTTCATTTTAGTCATTTTCCTTTCTTACTTTCTTACTCATTTATTTTTTGTTGTAAAATAAAAGTTGTACCTACATTTCCTAAACTCTAAATTAACGTTTTCGTTTCTGTTCTCAAATCAGCTTGAATTTCGTTTCATATAACATTGCTTGAAACACACTTAAGGAGAGCTCCTTGGTATCTAATTTTACAAAACATCCACAATGACCATATGTGCCAAAACAACATTCTATATAGAAGTATTGTTTTACTTATACTTGGTCATAATCCTTTTGATTCTAATCCCCACCTCCATATTTTCAACTCACCATAGACCTATTTTCTAGTTTTGGTCAATAACACGATGTAATCATCAAACATGAATGATGAAACTTTTGTCTATTGGATCCAGTCACCTATTCTAGAATCAAACAAAATAGGGCTCAAAGCATAATCTTGATTTAGACCAATCTTGGTTTGAAATCTTTAATTGCTTCTTAACATATCCACTATCCAGACATTAGTTTGTAGTTCCTTATACATATCTTAGACTATATTACATACTTAAGTGAGTAACTTTGTTTGTCATGACACCAAAATATTTCCTTTCGAATTTTTTCATACATCCTTTCCAAATTAATAAAATCATGTGCACATCTACAATGGTAATATAATATTTATTGTCGTATCAAAATCATAAATTCTAAGGTAGATTGCAGTGCCATAAAACTAAAATGGTTTTTGAAAATGCTTGTACATCTTCCAACTGTTGTTCTATTACCCTTTCTCATAACTTCATGATGTGGCTTAGAAGCTTAATTCTATAGTAGTTAACAATCTTATACCTACCCTCTGTTTTTGGAAAGGTAATATAGTGCTTATATTCAAATGTTTTCCATCTTGTTTGTTATATTGATATTTTAATCAATTCAATATCACCGTTGACATTTCTAAGCCTCAAAAGGGTACTCACTATTTTCTTTGATATTTCTTCCACATTCACTAATCACTATATTTATTCGTCTCATATATTCATCTTAATTGATCTTTTCATCTAATAAAAAAATGTGAAATTGTTTATCCTTGACCCATTTCACCCTACTAAGATCATTTTCTAATCGCTCGTCTCCATTTAACCATCCAATAATATTTTTCTCCCGATCTCCTGAGTCCAACTTTTTGTATAACTCTTTGTCACTTTTACCTTTGTGTCATGTATCACTTGCTTTGTGTTAGTTTTGGCTACTTTATCTTTTGCAATTTTCTACTTACTCCTACATTTTCCTGAAGTTAAATAACATTCTCTCTTCTTTTATTGTGATCTTTACTCCCTTATTCCACTACATGGTGTTGTTTTTTATTACCATACTACCCTTTCACTCTCTTCAAATATACTTAGTTGCACAAACAGTACAAATCTTCATCTTTTTCCAAGTTAAACTTCATTCTCCTAATTTGCCCAAATGTCTTTTTCAACGACTCAAGTTCCACTATTTTACTTTTATTAACCTTGGATTTTATTCTTGTGTAGACTTGATTGCATAAGAACATCAACAACTAGAAGTTTGTGTGGGTTGATCATCCATTCACCTATTATGTTTTCTCCTGCTCAAGAAGTAATAAATTTGGGTTACATCCACTATAATTTGTTTAATGATCATATGATTTCTAACACTTCCTATACCATTTATTAACTACTAACAAATCATACTCTTGTTCAAAGTACACTTCTCCTCCCCATTTCATATGTGATACCTAAAGCCTCCATGGACACTTTCAAATTCGCTTTGTGTTTAGCCAACATGACATATTACATCACAAACAACATACATCATTTCAGATGTTGGAATACTCTGCATCACACTCGTATAAAGTAAAGACATTTTAATATTTCTCTTCCATACACAATCTTCACACTTGTATTCTATATTCTACACCTCTACCATATTTTTGGTTAAATATCCATCTATCATAATAGATGCTTCTTATCTTTCCCTAAGTACAACCATTTGCATAATTTTCTCTATAATGTATGCCTTGGATTCTCCACTAACCTACCTTATCTCCTACATTAAAAAAATATCAATCTTACAATTTTGCATAACATCTACACATTCTAAAGTGTTTTCTTAAAAATTGTAACATTTTATGATGTCAATCTTAGCTTAGGTTCAAATCTTTTCAATGGTTTCTTATCCCAAAAGCCTAACACTACACTACATCAACTAGAAGAAGCAGAAAGACCTTGCTCATTTAAAAATCATAATAAAACAAAGTTAAATTAAGCTGTCTGAGAACAAAGATGGAAACTTCTCCATCTTTGTTGAAAATCTCTAGTTATAGGAATATATTAATAAGCCACAAAATACCACCAAAAAACGTCCTGGCTCGAGGAAGGGTGGATAGGGGTAGATAAAGTGTGTGATACACGATAAATAAAACATAACATAAAGAGTCATCAAATAAAACATAGTAGGAGACGGTGCAACTAGCACTAGTACACGATAAATGACAATTCCTTTTCAAAATATAATGCCATACTACTTTATGGAAGAATCTAAAAATCATTAAATACACCTAATTATCAAACAATACAATAAAATTTATGATACAAAGTACAAACCAAACATTTCCAAAGCGGAAGATAATAATTTTAATAGATTTCTAGTTTCTAATCAGATTCATATCCATTCTCAAAGTAAACATTAACCACAAGCACATCTGACAGCAAACATCCTCTATTATTCACTATACAATATCATGTTCTCATAAGGGGGTCCAAGAAATATAACTACTCCTATTACTGAACATTAGAAGTTACATTAAAGTCGACGTAGAATATGTTGATCAAAAAGAAGAAAGGAAAATATAATTGAACTTCTTAATAACAAATGTGAAACCCCTAAAATCAACCAAGCACCATGATCCTAATATAGGCAAAAAGAACTTGTTCCTAGAAAATGCAATCCAAAAACACTCCAAGTAGGCAAAGAATAGCTTCAGCCCAAAGTGAATATTCATCATTTGCCAAAAACAAAAAAAATAGGGCTTCCTTCTGTTCGAGTGGAGGTGGAGATATTGAATCCATTATCAAGTATTTCCAAAGACAACCATAAAGTATAAATTAATATTAACAAAGAAAATCAATTTGTTCTTCCAATCAAATATATACATGCCAAAAGCTTTCGTTCAATAAGGCAGAATGCAGAATCATGAAATTCTAAAATCCCAGGAAAAAAATCACAATATTTGGTATGAACTATAAAATGTAAACTAACTGATACACCCATTGGACGCCAATTAATCAAAATGAATAAGAAAATCAAAAAAGAGACAAACCTAAGCCTTACAAATCAATCAAGGTCTTCGTATCTGGTTTCTGATCCAGAGTCTGGATTTTCCCTCCTTGGGTTTGATTGGCTACCAGAATTAACATCATTACTCCCCTCAGCTGTAGAAGCAGCAGCTCCAAATGGCCATGGCAAGGAAATCCTAAACCTCCTCTCAACGGTTCTATCATTAGAAGAACCTGCTTGGGACCCACCATCATCATTTCCATCGCGATTACCATTGCCATCAGATCCAGGATTGGATCTCCCGCCACGAGCCCTTTGTTCGTAGTCAGGGTCATCAGTGGGCAACTCATACCGGCAAACAGGGCAAGAATTATGCAATTCCAACCATGGAAGAATACAATCAGAATGAAATACATGTTTACAAGGCATTTGTTTAGCCTGAGCACCAAGTTCAAACTCATCCATACAAACAGCACATTGAGAAGAATCAGAAGATAGCAATTCCTGAGTGACTTGAACATTTGGAAGACCTTCAACAGCTGTTTTAGCAGCCGGGGGAGTCCCATATCGATTGGGATCGTTCTCAGCGAGCTGTTGAATCAATTGCTCTAACCCTGGACCAAAAAAATAATCACCCAAATTGGAAGGAAGACGGAAATTGGGACCAGGTTGATCTGGGTTAGAATTCTCAATAACAAACTGAATGTTGGCACCTCCAGCACGCATGGTTTGAAGATAATTCTGAAGAAACTGAAGAGGATTAAACACATCCGCGTCATGAAAAGGGGATCTAGGGTTTGGTTGAGAAGCACCAAAAATGGAAGATAGATCAATAGGGTCTACAGAAGTAGAAGGAGGAGGAGGAAAAAGAAAAGGGGCAAACGGAGCAAGTTGATCGGCGGTAGAAGAAGTAGGGGTAGAGAAAAACGGGGAAAACGGAGTAGAAACAGGATTAGGGCTATCGATTTCTTCAAGAAAACCGCCATTACAATTGGGACAAGAAAGCTCAGAGGAAGAATCAATAGAAGGGGAAATAGAAACGGTACCATTGCATTGATAGCAATAGTAGAATTGAGGAGGATTATGAGAGGAGGTCGTGGAAGGAGGATCGGAAGCCATTGTTGTAGAAGGAGGGAGAAAGAGAGAAAATGGAAGAGGATAAAAATGGAGGCGGAAGAAAGAGATTAGGCTTGGCCTTCTTCCCCAATGGTGGTTAATTTTGAGAAAGGGGGGAAATTGAAGGCAAGCGGTGTGGGCGTAAGTAGGGACATTTCAACATTCCAATTTCCATTCATCAATAATAATCAATTCAATATTCATCCATTGTTATTGTTATTGTTATTGTTTTTGTTATTGTTATTTGTTAATTGTTTGTCTATCATTCATCAACCCACACCCACCTAAGGCTTGTTGCTTCAAATATGTATTTCATTGGTTGCCTACTTAAATTTATAACATTCACTTGTTATGAGGGTAAGGTATCTTCTTTTCGTTGAATCTAATTGAATTTGATCTAAATTACTAAGGCTTAATTCGATTTAGTTTGATCTAATTTTATTTGGTCATGTATGATTCAGTATGATTTGATTTGGTTTAGCTTAGTCTTGTCTGATTTGATGTGATTTTATTTGGTTTTATATAGTTAAAGTTATTATGATATTTTTATAAATGATTATTCACATCGGAGGGATGAAATGTTATTAATATAAGCTTTTCGTAATAATAATAATAATAATAATAATAATAATAATAATAATAATAATAATAATATTAATAATAATAATAATAATAATAAGAAGGAAAAATTACCTAGATTAATCCAAACTATTCATGATTTTCCTACAACAATCCCACCTATTAATTAACCATGAATAATCCCAACTTTGAGGGGTATTTTCCTAGAGTAAACTTGGGTAACCCGATGACATGCTATAGTAGGTAATTCACCAAAAAAATAAATTAAATATTAATTTAAAATTAGAAAATATTTTTGAAAATTTACATAAAAAATTCTAAATAATAAAAAAATCATAAATTTTTTATGAATATTTTTTTAACATTTTCTCGACATATTATTTTAATTTTTTTTTAAATAAAACTTGCTATAGCAAGTCATCTGGTCACCGGGTTTACTCTTGGAAAATGCTCCTCAAAGTTGGGATTATTCATGGTTAATCAATAGGTGAGATTATTGTAGGAACATCATAAATAGTTTGGATTATTCTAGGTAATTTTTCCAAATAATAATTAGAGGTTTTCAATGGGGCGGGTCGACCCAACGGGTCAAGGGTCGAGTCACATTTTAACAAGTCATTAGCGGTCGAGTCAATAATGACGCAAGTCATTAACGAACCTTGGTGTAAAGGGTTGGGTCGGATAATTATAAGTATTAATTGAGAAAAAAATGTTGCCACTTGTTTTTTATATTTTTAAATGATATTATTATATACATAGGTGGGTCGACACAAGGGGCCATAAAGTATAATAAAAAAAACTATTTTATGAACTTTTTAAAAAAAGATCAAATTGGGTCGGATTTAAATGGGCTTGACCCGCCCTGACCCATTTAACATTTGACATGACCCGTCGCCCATTTAAATTTTGACCCGCCCCGCCTCGCCCGTTGAACACCTCTAATAGTCGTAGTAATATAATAATAATAATAATAATGATAATTATTATTATTATTATTATTATTATTATTATTATTATTATTATTTATTTATTTATTTAATTATTATAAACCACAATTCATTTCATAAAAAGAGACTTTACAAGAAGTTGGTGGGGAGTTGAACAACAAGCTGAGCACTCACACCCTTTTGGATACAAAATGCTAGTCGGTGGAAAATATAAGCCCTAGATTTGATACTCCCAGAGTTACTAAGAGAGAACGATGCAATTCTTGATAACAAGTCGAGCGCGTCTTCCCATAACTCTCCAAAACTGGAGAAGGTGAAAGGGATAAACTTCTATCCATTCTCCTCACATGTGGTAGAGCAGGGGCGGAGCAAAGATTATGGAGGCCCTATTTTATGTTTACGATAACTTATAAAATGGGTATCTAAAGATAATAAAAATTCCAATTTAAGAAAAATATTTCACGACAAAACGTATTTTAACATTATATTCTAAAATTAATTCAATCAAATATATAAAGAGTTCACAAAAAATCACTTAAAAAGTGTTACTCAAAACTGGACTTGAATAACACCATTTAATATTTGAGGCCCCTTATTTTAAGGGGCCCTAGGCGGTCGGCTACCCCGTATATGCCAAGAACCGGCCATGTGGTAGAGTATTTCTTCCGCTTTCTCTTTGCAGCATTGGCTAAGGAAGCACTAGGGGCCCAAGAGGAGACTCCTGTACCGGCGAATGGTGAGCCTCCAGTAACATCCACACAAGCATCTTTGCCATTAAGCCAATTGAACAATAAGAGATCTGCTGGCCGAAGATCTTTCCCTGCCTCTGAAGAAAACCCAAACGTCGCCTCTTTGCGAACTGAAATCCCAGCTTTGCAACATATCAACGAGCATGTTCCGGACCTAATTGTGGCGAAACTTCACGCCAACCTCACTAGAACAATGAACAACATGATCCCCCCATTTGTCCATCCTCAGAGAGTTGCAGCTCGGGCACAAGCTTCCTTCAGTCCAAAAATATAAGTTGAAGAGAAGATGCTCTAAATATTAATTTTTTAAAAACAAAAAAAAACCATTATTTTATTACCCTAACATTATTACGTGATTCCTATCTAGCGATAACACTAATAAAGTGGTTGTTTAGATTGACTATTTCACATAAAGATAAACGCACATGATTTAATAAGTTGTTTTACTATAATTCATTATAATTCGAAACTAAAGAACAAAATATATATTTTTTGGCTTCGTCGAAATAATTAAGGGACATGTAAATATTAAATTATAGTTGAAGTTTAAATCAAAATACGAGTAGATGAGAGAAGATAGTGACTGAAGTGAACAAAGAAAATAAGTTTGTAAATTAGATCAAAATAAAAATGGTGGAATCATCATTTCCAAAAAAGAAAGTGTTAGTATAGTATGTTATTTCATTTTACTCAACAAATTTTTAACCCCTCCTAAAATCACTGATGTTGCAAAATTGGGGACTCTTTGACCGCATCTTTCTTTATGGGTATGGGTTGTTGTCTTCCTTCCCTCTCGACCCTGCTCATAGTGTACGCATGTCAGCTTCACATTAAAGATTCTATCATGATATATTAGTCAAATAACTTGCTCAAATCATTTGATTGAAAACCAAATTTCTGATCATAAAATAAAGAGACTGGATAATGCTTGAATGTTTACATTTTAAACTTTTAATGATTATTATATGTCGATTGAAATTGAGATAGAATATCCAATAATTCATGTTCATTTGCTCAAAATGACCTAGTTGAATCAAAAGCTAATATGAATGAGATCAAAATTACCTTCATGTTTAAAGTCATATATTTCACATACATCAAATTTAATAAGATTAAAATCAACTAATAATTACAATAAATACTTACCACAACAATTGATACATGGTATGTTTAGAACCAATTATATCACACTTAACATTTAAATGTGTTACACATATACATCCCTCTAATGTTAAAAAATGGTTTCACACAGAATGATGACAATTTATCTTCGATATGAATGCCCATCAATCATTAAATATTTATAATTAATTACTGGTAGTTTATTTAATGTTAAATTTGTCGATGTGCTTTTTCTCCTTTTCAAGTAGGTATGTCGCATTTTTTGTGCAACTCTACCACGGTCCGATTACACATTTTGCGACTCTACCACGGTCCGGTCGCGCGCTGTGTGATTGAGTTTATTTACTAGTGTACTAAAAATCGAAGCAAACTTTAAGCGTTCATCATTTATCGCTCTATTGTCAGAATTGGGCATATAATATATCGTTAGAAAGCTCTTGAAGTCTAGTTTTAGTGCCGCAAACCTTGAATCAATGCCATTTTCCTATCAAAAGTTATAGCTAAAAGAGCAAATATGTATCAAGTTTTAGTTTTTAGTTAAACAGGAATAATAATTTTAAATAACCCATTTTTTTCTTTTTGGTATTATTATTCTTGATATATTTATTTAATAATTTTAATTTTTAGTTAATTAATAATAATTTTTGTTTAACTAATAATGAATCTATTTTAATTAATAATATTTTAATAAGCACGAATTAATTTTTGTTCAAATAATAATATTATTAATATAAATTGCAAAATCATTTAATTAATATAATTAATTAAGTGATCAAGTTTATCAATCATATTGTTTGGATGTTCAATCTTGAAATTAAGTGATTAGAGATGCTTTTCTTCTTTTCTTCAAAGGGATTTTCTTAAACCATCAATTTGATACCATATCATATCATACCATAATTAAACAAAAATTATTATTAATTGAGATGCTTTTCTTCTTCTCTTCAAAGTGGCCTTAAACCATCAATTTAATACCATATCATGCCATAATTAAGCAAAAATTACTATCAATTTTTTGCCTGAATTTCAAGATTTAACTATCAGTGCAACGATGCGAAAGATAAACCATCAATTAATTTGATATAATATCATACCATATCATTAGACGGAAAAAATCCCGCTTATAAAGCTAGATTCCGAGGTAGATGATATACAATTTACAAACCATACATGTACCCCTCTTAAGAGAGGCGGAAAATCACCAACAACGTATTAGAAAGCTCCCTGTGGATTCCAACAAAAGCAAAATAAAAGGCGACTCATAAAAACCAAATATATAAATAAATAAATAAATAAACCTTAAAATTCATCAAGATCTCTGTCATCTGCCTGAAAATGTAATCTAGCAATGCGATTAGTTTGGCTTTACTAACAATTTATAGAACCTATCCATACAAAATAATCTTTTTCGGCCATTTGATTCTGCGATGAGAAACTAATTGTTGAAATCAGTCGAAATTTTCCAGCTGAATTCGAGGGTTCTCTTCATTGCATCAGTAAGGAGACAGTAATTCGTTTAGATCGAACGAGAAGGTAACTCTAGACATAGCTACAGATGTGTGCCTAATCAAAGCAGTATCGAATCTATGCAGTAGCATTAATCAGTTCTTTGCTAGGAGGTGCACGAGCAATGTTTTGGGGCTGCATTCAAGGAAAACGAACACGTCAAATAGCTGAATAATACTTAAAAACTTAATGGGTATTAATGAAATACTAACGGAGAGACAATTAACGTCGTAAAGGTGAAATAACGGACGTTACACGTTACGTAGCGGTCAACATAGCGTTTCAACTATGAACACCGTTATATAAACGAAATTTAACGTTGCGGCAGCTAAACAGGTTACATAACAGGCGTTACTTAACATCCACCCAAAATGGATCCAAATTGGCTCATTAACAAAAGGCAACAAATGAAGACATTTATTAGAGTTTCTTTGGAATCATACCTCAGCCAATTCTTGTTCATGTTTAGGAATGAATGCAGTATCCACTTTCCCATTTTTAAAGTCCTATGGATAAGCAAAGATACGAAAATGAAACGATATGGCTAATGACACTAAATAAAAGTTTTAAATCTAAGGAGAAAAGACGATTAATGGAAAATATTAACCTCGATATCAAGAATGAGTTTGTGGTAGTCAATAGTTGTTGGTACCCCTGCAACAGAATTATTGGTCAATTTCAATAATGATGATGGAAGGATGAGACTGTAAATCCGAGGGATGTTATGACTTATGACTTGTTAAATAAGCCAATACATCCGAACAACACAGTTTTTGTTCACTTTTTTCGACCAAACAAAAGATATACTCCTATATATAGTTAATTTCTTATTTAGAAACCACAAGGGGATATAATGACAATTGATACATCTTCAACTGTGAAAGACATAACACTTGCCTGTAATAATTGTATCATCAAGGGCCCTCTTCATACGAGCAATGGCTTTCTCTCGAGTTGGCGCCCAAACAATCAGCTACATTAAGAAAGAAGCCGAGTTAAACACACTTGGTCTTTGATACAAGCCATAAGGTATCAAGCAGCCAGGAGGCAAGAAGCATGTCAGTGATAGTGTATTTTTGGATTTCTGAACATAAGCATTTCTGTGGTTCCGGTATGGCAAATATAATACATAGTGACCAACTCACATCAGTGTATACAAAAATAAGATTGCATTGCTAGTACTCAAATCAAATAAGTGTGCAAGGATTGCTAGGGGCGTCCTTTAATCAGCACGTTGCCGAATCTGGGACGGAAAGACTAGTGATTAGTATGCAATGGCTTCCTGGTCATCCCCTAAAAGGCACCCAATGGCCCACATTGGCCAAATAAGAATACAGAAGAATACATTGCCCACATTGCCCAAGTAATCAAAAAATGAAAACATAACAGAGGGTATTGGAGTCACCAAAATATTGAAGTTTACAAAATAAGAAAAAGTATTCTATTGGTTTATCCATGCGTAAAGACAGAAAAATACACGGTAATAAAAGTGAAAAGTTGGAATCAAAGGATCTTACAAGAGGACAAGGTAATAGGAGTGAAAAAATGAACTGATGAAGCGAGATTTGTGAGACCATATTAGAATAGATAACAAATGTAGTCTCGAAATATATGTGGATAATCATACAAATTGATGTTTTAGTTATAAATACGTATTAGATATGGCCAAATAAAATATGATTTTTATACTTGAGAGCTACTTAATGACATGGGGGTAATGAAATATAGTTGTTGACAATCTTTTACGTTGATTTTGACCCCATATGTTGAGATAGAAGCTTTAGCATTGTTGTTGGTTGTTTATACTTATATTTAGTTATGTTTTTTTCTTTTCATTAATTCTATTTCAAGTTAAGATCCCTATGTGTGATAGTAGACAACATTTTTCACACATTCAATTTACAAAATTATCTTTCTCCACAATGGGGCATAAGATTCTTTTTTCTCCAACACATGAGGTAATTAGAAAACAAATGCAGCAATTTCTTTGTAACGTCAATTTAAATGAAAGAAGATGAAGGTTTATCACTTGAATGGTAAAGCAACTAATTAGAAGATAGAAAAATGCAAATAACTAACTCATACATAGTGATAAACTAAAAATTAAATACTAGGTATACAATTTTTTTCTTATACAAATGAAGACTCGAATTTTTACCACTAACAGAGAGAAGATAGTACAACAAAACTCCCTCGATCCCTACACGTTTGTGCCATTTCCATTGTAGATTGCATTTTTTAAATCAGTGTCCATTATTGTTCACGTAGTCCTCACCAATTATTCTAACGTATACAAGTGGCCCCACCCAACGTAACTCTTAAATAAGCACACCAAAGGAATGGGAAACATTTATGAACACAAGAACTAGTGAAAGCAAGATTGCTTATGAGTATAAAGACATAAGACAAAGGAAAGACCATAGAAACAAACAAAAATTCAGGATACATATAAAAAGGTAAGTTGAACTGATAAACAAACCTTGCCAAGTAGAGAATCATAACTTGGTGGAACCACATAACCTGGATAAACATGGCTATCCATCCTCACAAATGGTCCTCCAGCAGGCAAGTAACTCGTTACCTTTCCTGAGGAATAAATAGATATAAGTTTCAAATTATAGGATCACCAAATGCTGGCATGTGCATTTAGAAGACAGCGAGTTAGAGGAAATAACTGGTGTAATGGACAATAAACAGTGCCCACCAGGTGAAATGGTGCATGACAAACTTCAAATTATTAGTGAATTCTATGTTACTTGGACACGGGTACAGTTGTCGGCAACTGGTACGTGTCCAAGTGTCAGATACGTCTAAATATTCAATTTTGCGCCTAAATTAAAGTGTATAAGTGTTGTACCAATGCCCGAGCATCAAGGATCTGGTAAGTGAAGCAAAATGGAGAGTCTGAGTAACATAGAGTGACTTAATGGTGTGGAGATTTAATCCCAACTCCCAAATCGTTAGGGTCCACCTTGACTCTGTTTGAGATCCAATTTATTCTAAGGAGAGTCGCAAGAGATGCATGGGTGCATTTAAATTCAAGACGGTGGTTATAGTTGGCATGTTCAACATTTTTTTATGGTTCATACTTCACGTTAAGATTCAAAAGGACCTGCAAACAGCTATTAGTATGTATACGAGTTCATCTAGGAAATGTCCAATATGTCCAGTATATCTGGATTCTGGAGTCTTTTTTATCATCTTAGGGCTAGAAAGGAGGCTTGGGGTTTTCACTTCCTTTGTGACAATAGATTAACTAGGAATGCTGTCTATTATTTTGATTATGATTTGTTGAAATTATAGATGAATTGTTAGAATCCTAGAGACAAATACGTAGCTAAATTTGTAGCTAAAAAGTATCGTTTGCAGGTTATATCATGCTTAAATCTAGTTTACTACTTGGGATATTTTTTAAACTAAATTCCCGGTTGTTTTACGATTTTTGGTATTAAGGCTGTACACTTGTATAAATACAAACTATTAGACTTCTAAAATCAGAGATTTTTTTAATAATTTGAATTGTAAGTTTTGATTAGTTTGCTAAATAAATATCCGTTTATCCAATTTTGTGAGTAAAGCAATGTTGTTAAATTTGTTTTATTTGTTCATGAGTGAGATGCAAGAGAAGACATAATTTATGAGTTTAATTATGAGTGAAGCAATTAAACAAGTGTGCAAAAAGCTATTGGAATTTTTGCCTTAGAAACTAATTTCAAAATCATTGTTGTAAAGGAGAGAGTTTCCTTTACAAATATTTATCTATTTATCATCCAATCTCGGTTAGAATGTGTAGTCTGTTCTTTTTTGGGGGGATGGGGGCGGTTTTCAGAATCAAAATGCAGGTAGCCAGAAGAGTAACTTGTGGGACACGAACAGAGAACAAATAGAGTTTAAATTTAATTCCACGCAATGTAACAAATAAATCATACCAGGCCCAGGTCGAAAACCTTTGAATGCGTCTTCTGCATTGATTCGACACTCAATTGAATGACCTTTAAGCACTATATCTTCCTGCAGATAGAAAAGAATGAATTAATACTGCAGTCCCGCAACAGGCAAATATGAGCCTTGAACATATAGTAATGTATACCTGTTTGTAGCGGAGCTTTTCACCCATGGCTACTCGAATTTGCTCCTCGATTAAGTCAACTGATGATATCATTTCTGTCACCGGATGCTCAACCTAAATACAGACAAAAGAAACATAAAAACTAAAAACCTTACTGAGGAAAATTTACACAATTCCACACAATTTTATCTCCTGAATTTTATCTACCTGGATCCGGGTGTTCATCTCCATGAAGTAAAAAGAACCTCTTTCATCCAGAAGGAACTCAACTGTTCCTACACCAATGTAACCAATAGATGCTGCTGCAGCTACAGCAGCATCACCCATGGCTTTCCTTATCTCTGGAGTCAAGGCAGGAGAAGGTGCTTCTTCAAGCAGCTTTTGGTTCCTTCTCTGGCAAAAAACATAGGCACACAAACATCAGAAAACTATGTAGGAATGCTGAAATGTAGTCTTGATAATTAGGCAAGGTCAGTAAGAGAAGAAAGGTTTCTCATGGGTTTGCCCAAAAAGTAGTTCAATCGACAGAATGAGAAGCTCACAAGTCTTTGGACCCTCGGACTCTATCTTAGTAAGAAAAAGAAATTTTGAGAGAATTTCAAAAATAGCAAAAGTGTAAAAAGAGAACTATTGTTTATAATGATACTGCAACGCCGGGAATAATAGATCAAAATTCAAAATTGACAAATTAGATCTCAATATATATAGTCCACAATATTGTTAAAATACCTATAAAAAGATTCCCTAGTTCTCTTTCAACCCCGTTCCCTTTTCCCTCTTCATACAAAACAAATGAGATTATGCCTAAGACAATATACCATAAAGGAAAATGAACAGCATATTGCCATAGCTATATTGTGAATCCATGATGTAGATCTCTGAATCTACATTGCCTATGCAATATAAGTCCACAGGAAGACAATAGTCATAAAGCATACCAATTAATAACGACAAAAAATCAGTTTATGTTCACAATAGAAAAATTTATAGTCACAGTAAAACACACTTTTCAAAGTCAGTAGATCACTCATGAATATGATGCTTGATGTTCAAGTTTAATCACCCCCACCCCCACAAATTCACTATTTTTTGAATTTTCAACATAATTGTATTCATTATTTTCGTTATTTCCAGACCAGCATCTTAAAGTATTTCTCTTTCCATTAAGCGGCAGTATTCCCACTTTAAGGTGTTAGAGTTAATGTAGGCAAGAGACTCAATATTAATACCTCAAATGAAAACATAGATACAATTCATTTGAGAATCCAGAACCCCCACATCTCTCCCCCTGCCCCTGCTCCCCTATTGCAAAGAAAGTGTCTAGTTTAAAAAGTATCAACTTAACATCTGCTAGCATGAAAAGAAGTAATAACAAACAGAAATAACTTTTAACCATTAAGGAACTAGCACGTAGAAAGAAAGCAATTGAGATTATACCTGAATACTGCAATCACGCTCTCCAAAGTGAACAACATTCCCATATTTATCAGCAAGAACCTGTCGAAGTAGCAATATAAAATTAGCATATAACTCATTGACCAAGAGAATCACAATGCAGGTAGCAGCTCGGATCCAATGAAAATTTCACTTTCAACCTCCTATCCTATATAAATTTCATACCCATACATATAGATGTAACTTAATTTACACGCGACAAATGTTCATAACTTTGACATCTGATAAGAAATATAATACTTTAAGAACTGCAAGAACAAAAAAAGAAATGACAATAGCGAATGATAGAAAAACAGTTGAGAAAAGCAATGTTATGGAGCTTCTCCCTTGTACAATGGGAACTGTTACACGTGTTTTTAATTCTCAAATGATTGGCCCAATTTAAGTTTCTTTATTTGAGAAACACTTCCAAACATGAAATAAAAACTCCCTTGTTACCCTATGTACCGTCGCGATATTAAATCCCATTACATAATGGTGCATGAATTATCAGTGTGAAAATGCCACATTGACCGTTACATGACATGTAACGGCCGTTATTTCACCGTTACAACGATATTTCACCGTTACAACTTTCTTAGTCTCCAGGTTAAATTTCATTAATTCTCATTAACTTTAGTTATTGAGATCTCTTAAATTATAGTTACTCATAAGTTTAGTTGTTAAACAAAATAATTAACTAATAAGTTGATTAATTACACACTAAAAGTACCTCATACAGTGCAATTATAATAGCTATGGGCATAAATTATAGCATAATAATAGTAGTTCAATAACAATATGCAATTATAAGTTTAAAACTCCCTTAAATAAATTTTTTTTCAAAAATTCACGCCGCATCAGTCGCGTTTCGCGTTATTACCCCGCTATAGCCGTTTACTAGCGACACCGTGACCATTTTTGCAACGGATGCTTCCAAAAGCTAGGCCAAACACGTAGATTGAAAGGTAACACAGAACGCGAGAAAGACAAGATTATAATCAAACTAAAGCCCCAAGTAGATGATAAAAAAAATAATATAATTTACAAATATTAATCAGAACAAATAGAAACATCAATCATCTTATTTCAATTCTGAATCCTTTTAGGCCACTAGATTTTATGAAGGAAACAGTTATTGCTGTCCCTCACAAGGTTTTCCTTTTTTTTACTCAATAAAGCATCTATATAAATTATTTGCAAACCCCATCCTACCCTCCACCAAATATAGAGTGAAGAAAACTAAGAAAAATTTCTATATCATCATGCATTAATATCACAAGTATAGATGCCACCAGGAAGATTATAACAGTTTAACATCTGCCTTTTCTTTTAGCCAAAATGCCTTCCTGAAGTACATTTCAAGAGGTCCAAATTTTATCGCAAATCTTGCTACTCCGAGAAATACAGAAAATACTTCATAGGTATAATGCGGGCAGTTTGATTGCCAAATACCTGAAATTCAATATGCCTTGGGTTTTGTACAAACTTTTCCAAATAAACTCCATCATTTCCGAATGCAGCTGCAGCCTCACTCTTAGCTTGCTGGAGAACATAATCACACAAATTAAAAAAAGTCAATAGGATTCAATTTCCTTTTGGACATTCATGCACCAATATCAAGCATTTAACCAGTAGATGAAATATTAATGCTTGAACTTACAAAAAACTAATGCATTTTTATTTTCAAGCAAGAAAATATTTCGTAAAAGAAGCATTTGTGATGACAATAAAAGTTAAAAAAAGCTTAGTAAAGTAGCAATTTAATCGTTACCTGAAGCAACTTCACGAATTCATCTGGTTCCTTAGCAAGACGCATCCCACGGCCTCCGCCTCCAGCAGTTGCCTGTCAGAAACAGGTTTTAACAGTAGTAAGTCCCCAGGCATTATAAAGATTTTTGGTATTCAAACATCGCATGTCATCTATAAAGTAAGTGTTGTATGAAATCATATTATTTTTTTCATATCAAAATATAAAAATCACTAAGGTGCATTTTTTCATACACCAAGATCCATTACAATATCAGGCTGAGCAACCAAACAGTATATGCGTTCACATTCACACCTTGAATCATAACGTACATGTGTGATCTTACCAAACAGCACTAACTTTTTATCACACTTTAGAGAAAACCAGTATATGTGTTTAACATGATTGAACGTTTTCTTACACTTTAGAGAAAACCAGTATATGCGTTTAACATGATTGAAATTTTTCTTACACTTTAAAAGCAATTGAACCATTTGTAGTAAAGCAGGTGATTTCAAGTTGAGTCCATACACCTGAAGTTGGGTATACAGAAGACAAAATAAGAACCTACCTTAATCATAACAGGGAAGCCAATCTCGTGAGCAAGCTTAATAGCTTCCTCTGTGCTCTGTTACAGAAGAAAAAGGCACATATTAAAAAGTCTAATCCCACAGGAAAAGAAGACCCTGGTACTACGCACAGAAATAAAAATAAATTGCAAAACTTTGGAATATTGCTATCAATTGTATTTGTACCTGTAACAATCCATCACTTCCTGGAACAGTTGGAACACCAGCTTTTTTCATAGTATCTCTAGCAGTGGACTTGTCACCCATAACACGGATGCTGTCTGGCTGCATATATAAGGGTGTCAATATATTGAGGTAAAACAAGGCACATACTAGGTTTGCATGAATAGAAATCGATAACCAGGTAAAAGTTTGGGAGAAACCAAATGAGAAACAACCTTTACTCAATAGAAGAGTTAAATATCAAACTCAATGTGCCTTTTTTATTTCCTTTTTTTAATACTTTTATGTTTGTCATTTCATTTAGTTTATTGATTTATATGGAGCAAGAGCAACTATTAGAACATCACTAGATCAGAGTAAGTATTTATCATGTTTGGGTGTAATGGACAATAACTATGGTCCACATCCATTGGTAAGAAACTAAAGATACAGTATAAGAACAGAATACTAAATTTGAGGCTTAATTGGGCAAGAATAAGGAGAAGTCACCAATAAATGCAAGAAACAGCTTCAACTCTCATATTGATCTTTTTAAAAGCTCGGAAACATTAGTTTGAGAAACATAGGGTTTCCGATCGCATATATTTATGAAAAGTGAAATACATAATTGATTTCTTTTATCAATAAAATTGTTGATGTGTTATATAATCAATAGACACGAATGTCGGTAGAGAAGATTCCACACTTCTCCTTTGTAAATTATGTATTCTAGAATGTTAAAATAAAAAGATACTGCAACATATTATAAAATTTGTATAAGGTAATTAGTGTCATATTATATTTTAGTTCTACCTTATAAAATTATCAAAACGGCTACAAAACAGGTTACTACAAATGTCATCTAAATTTTTCTGATTTTGTTACATTGACATGAGATTGAATGAAAAACCTGCAAAATTTGTAACTTGCATCAATGGAACTACTTACATTAGGTCCAATAAAATTTATTCCATGTTCTTTACACATCTCAACGAAGACAGCATTCTCAGCAAGAAAGCCATATCCAGGATGCAACATACTGCATCCTCGGCTCACAGCAGCTGATAGAACATTGGGGATCACCAAATATCTGCACAAAATGAATCAGAAGAAGTAATATATGACAACAAATGAATTATCAACAGGTTTCCCTTCACAAAACATTGGCAAAGAAATCCGTCTAGTGTGATTTCATTGTGTCCTGACAGCAGCGTATAATAACAAAACATTCAGTGCATTTAATGAAATTTCATATACAGCATACACTCAATCACTCATAGACAAGGAAATTTCTTTAAAGGGCAACTATCTACAGTCTGCGCAGCTGCACGGCAGTTATATTGTGAGAGCCACACAAAAGAATAGCTACTTTATATTTCTTTTTCATCAACGAAAAGTATTTGGGAGCTAAGATGTACGTAACCACAATTACATAATCCACAATATTCTATGCGTAAAATTTCAAAAACAGAGAGTTTTTAAATTACTCTTTCGAAAATTGTAGTGTTCCTGTCTACTTGAAATCTAATCTTGGCAATTTTCTGATTGCACCAAAGTGGTGTACATTTTGCGAGATCTTGAAGAGTATAACTCCAAACATCCAACGAAACGGGAATTTATAAATTAGTAATATGATAAGTGAATAGAGTGGCTGGTTATCTAAGGGATATCACATTGCACCAACAATAATTACAGAAATTCTGAAAACTATATTGCAAAATCAAAGTTTAGAACGGATGCTTACGATTGGTTACTTGGAGCTTCACCAATACAAACTGATTCATCAGCCAGTTTGACATGGAGTGCATCCTTATCTATTGTTGAATAGACAGCAACACAAGGAATACCCATCTCGTGAGCAGTTCGAATCACACGAACTGCAATTTCACCTCTGTTTGCTACCAAAATTTTATCACCACGACAAGTCGCGGCAAGAGCTCCACCACATTTCTTCGAATTTCGGTTGATCTTTAATACCTTAGCTGCTTGACCAGGAAAATTCACCCTGCTCCCCACTACCAAACTAGACGGAGTTGTCCAGATTTGCTTGTTCTGCCTCATCCATAAGCCCTACGATTTAAGGTCATTTGCCAAAGATTTTTTATAAGCCGTGAATACATCAAGTTTGCATTGCAAAAAACTTGTTTGATCAAAACAACAAAAGGAAATCTAGAATATGATAATTTTCAAGATTGGGTTCAAACAAGGAGAACTAGTAGACATTGCCTCTATAACCAACCATCATATCATCATATTGGGTTTTTTGTTTTCATTTTGCACTTATTCGTCGGGCTAAAGGTCTCACAAGCTACAACCTCTTTATCTCCTCTGATAAAGGGTAGGGTCTATCGTCTTCCAACCCGTGCAAACCCTCATTGTAGCTTCTATGAGCGGAATATACAGGTTATATGATGATGATTAATAATGTCATTGGTGAATTCCAATTTCATAATCATACTAAATTCCACAGTAACTAATTCAATCATTCAAAACAAAGCCTTAACAATTTACAGAATTTAGCATTATAATTGAACAGATATTAGGAAAAATAAAACCTCAACAAAAAGTACTCACAGGTGTAGAGGATGGAGCAGTAATAGATTTGCAAACCAAAGCAGCATCCATGTTTGCTTATCAAAACCCTGAAAAATAGCATTCATCAAAACCCGATTCAAATTAATACCAGATTCTAAACCAATAATTGCAAAATGAAATTCGAAAACATATACCCACCAAGACAATTAAGAGATCTCTAAAACCCAATCCAAATTTTAAAAAAAATTCAAGCGGGTTAAGAAAGACAATGCAGATTTGTTGGGTTAATGGAAAAAGAGGGTAGTAGCAGTTGAAGAAGCAGAGAGGTTGTTGAACTGTTGAAATTGCTGCTGTAGATTGAGGAAGTGCTACTAAATCTAAAAGTGATTGAGTGGTAAGACGACGATATAAACGATGCACTCCTAAAATGAGAGCAACACAACAAATGAGAAAGTAGCAATTTTTATGATATGAGGTACTCTTGCTCTATTCGTAAGTTTGCTATTGAAAGTGACAATTTTGTTTTATAGTTGTAAATCATCATTCTATATAATAAAGCAAAGACTATTTAATGACACGTGTTAGCCTCTGGTTAAAATTTTCCCGCTCAAATTAGTTTCCCACATACATCATTCTATCTACTAAAGCAAAGACTATTTAAAGACACGTGTTAGCCTCTGGTTAAAATTTTCCCGCTCAAATTAGTTTCCCACATACATTTTCTTATAATTTTATTATAGCTTTCAGGATAAGATTATTATACCTGCTATTTCAATAAGTTTGACTATTAATTTTGACTATTTGAGATTAAGAAGATTTATATCTTTATATGCGTTGGAATATTATATGTGATTTTAGTAAGATTACAAATTTTCTTGTCTTTATATGCGTTGGAATATTATAAGTCATTTAAGTAAGAATGAAAATAAATTTTCTTTTAAGATTTATCTTCTATACTTCCTCCGTTCCAAAATACTTACAACGTTTGTTTTTCACGCAATACAATGAACTAATTTAATATGTAATATCTTTAATTATGTATAATAAAAAATTATAAAAATTTGATACAAATAATCTTTACAAGATCTCACTTGACCATGTTTTAGTTTATAGATTAAATATTAATCACAAATTAAGGGCGTTGAATGAATACTGTCATTTTACCAATATTGCAACTAATTTGGAATGGAGGAAGCCTATTAATACAAATTATTGTGACATTTCCTACCTCTGAATTGAGCATGCTTTATCTATACTGTATATTATTAGTCATCAGTCTAAATACTGAAATGTTTACTAAATAAGGTTGGTAAATAACTTTATCAAGTATGTGGCTAATTGCAAATATAGTTGTGTCTATTGTGATGCAAAGACAAAAGTGATCAAACTAAAATAATAACACAAATTCTTACTTAAGACCGTCTATACAATAGACGTCTCAAGTTTTGGGGCTGACCCAATTTATAAATTAAAAAAAAAACTAATTGGTGGTTTTGTAAGTTAAAAGGGAAATATGGATTGAGCTCTTAAGAGATGTCTATACTATAGACGGTCTCTCAAGAAAGTACCTGAAATAATAATAATAATCATCATCATCATTATCATTTTTTTATATACTAAAGCAAAAATCACCTAATGACATGTGTCAGCCTTTGCTAAACAATTTTCCCTCTCAAATTAACTTCTCCCATACAATTTCTTATAATTGTAGCTTTTACGACAAGATTACTGTACATCAATCCATGTTGATATGATAAACATGATATATTAAACCGGTCCAAGAATCGTTTTATAATAAATACTCCCTCCGATTCTTTTTTATTATCCACTTTTCTTATTTAGTCAATTCACTTTAATTGTCCACTTTCTATTTTTGGCAAAGATTTTTTACCTAAATAGCCCCAACTACCCCAACTTATATTATTTAAAATACCCCACTTACCACATTTTCAATTATTATAATCATTTAAATACCCCAACTATCACCTTTACAATTATTATAAATTATAATCACTTAAAATACTCTACTACTATTTTTCTTAATTTACGTGTCCACAAGAAAGTGGACAATAAAAAGGGGCAGAGGGAGTAGTATACAAGGCTTTCTCATTCTTTACGTTGTACACTACCTCTTTATTGCTTTGTCCTTTTCTCACAATAGAATGACAACACATTAATTAGAATAAAGAACTCTAGCATTTCTTGTACTACTTTTGTTCCATTTTACTTGCAACACTTACCGTTTTTGGAAGTTTCATATTATTTGCAACATTACTATTTTTGGCAAAAATAATTTACTCTACTTATTTTATCCTCACTTTATTCCTACCCCACTATCACCATCAATCATACGTCATACCATTAATTATTTAATATAGCCACAAGTCACAACCACTATCTACTTATAATATTTTTTTTATTTCTACCCCATATCACCATCAATCATACATCATCCCTTAAAAAATGTGTCAAACCCAATGGTGCAACTAAAACGGAACAGAGGAAGTATTAAGGTACTTCCTTCGTTCCACAATACTCGCTACATTTTTCATTTTGAGGAAATTTCATATTACTTGCTAGTTGCTACATTTCATTTTTTAGTAAAAAACCAATCATTTAAAGTTATACATACTCCTATTTTTATCCTACTCTATATCTAATTACTCATATCTTTCTTTTTCATTTTTCAACAATAATATTAAAAAAATTCCAAAAAGCAACTTTCCCCTACTGCTCATCATTGCACAGTAACTTCTTAATCTTTGTGCCCATACAATGATAACAAGTAATCAGAACGGAGGAAGTATTAACAAATTAAAAATTAAAAAAATTTAATGTTAAAGTAGAGGCATAAGCGTGCAACTGTAGTAGCTAGTAGTACTTTTGTGAAGAAGTAGTCTTGCAATCTGCAGACATCTTTTTTAAAAAGCCTTTCATCTAAAAAAACCTTTCTCTCTCACTAAAGCTCTAAAGTATATCATCTTCTCTTCTTTCATGGTTTCCCAGCTATATCTCGTCGATTCTTCAAATCAGCCTTTGTAAAGCGGTGAAATCGGCCGATTGCCGTGATGACACGCCCCTTTTTCATCCTTCGTTACAATTCGCGAGAAATCGACACGGTGTTCTCAAAATCCGTTAAAGATCGGTCGTTCCGTTTCATAACGTCCGTTTTTTTTTACACCATGCGTTGAACTACTACATATGGTCAAAAACATATAGCATTATTACTCTTGTTTCTGCTAAGAAACTGTCAAATTTGTAAAGGGCACTTTAGGGAAGAAGTACCTTGAATTTAAGGAAGTAAGATTGCGTAACCTGATTTCCGTGGAGAAATGTTATATTTAAAGGAGTAGTATCTGCGGAGGTTACAACTGCTGGGTGGTTATTCCTCTATAATTAACTTCTGGAAATTGCTATGGAGGAAGTGACATAGTGGCCGCAGTTTTCCGGGGTAATGGGCAGTTATCCATGCAGGTTTCTTCAGATCGGAAGAAACTGCTTAACTAATGTTCAGTTATTCTACCAGGGTGACATCTTGATGAGGTAGACGTTGACTCGTGTATTTGACTCTTGATCCGTTGACTAAGGGTATTTTGGTATTTCAAATAAAGGGGATTTATAATCCCTAACAACTCCCTTCTATTCATCTTAAGTGCATTATTGTCTTATTTGGTCACGTAACCCTAAACGTCTTATTTCTAAGTATGTTAACTTTGTCAATTTGCCCAAATTAAACTTAATCTTTTCAGTGGCGAAGCTACATGGGGGGTTAGGGGAGGCCCGACCCCTTGCTGAAAACGTGATCCTTTGTATTTCCCCCTACTAATATATATTTTAAAGAGTGTAAAAATATAGCAAAGTTACAATAGCTCAATGGTTGGAGTAACACATTTATAACGTAAGGTTTAAGAGATGAAATCCTAATTCAACCTAGTTTTTTAACAAACTAATAAATTTATAGTATAATGTCACTACACTATATCTCTCATATAATTTAACATTTATCGTTTTTAGTGCGTGTTTATATTTTTGATATTTTAATTTTAATAATATATTTTTGGAGATTTAATAAGCGAATAATAGAGTCAAAAACTATGGTCTTTCAAATGTGATAATTATAGGGAAACTTCAACTCTATTTGTTGAATATAAGTTTTATTATGATACAAGTTCATTTAAGTCTATATAATTGTAAAATTTTCATAATTTAACGAGTTTTTATATAGTAAATAATACGGACAAATCAAAGATTTTAGACGCTCTATTTATTTTTACGATATCTTTTAAAATGGTACCCTTTATAACATTAAAAGATAAAAAAAATTCCACTTTAAGAAAAATACTTCAAAACAAAATGCATTTTAATACTATATTATTTCCAATGTAAAAAGTTTAAAAACAAATTACTTAAAAAGTGTTGCTCAGAACCGTGCTTGAATAGTATAATAACTGACGCTGGTAAATAATTTCTAATACATCGACTATTCGACCCCCTAATTAAAAATCCTGGTTTCGCCGTATCAATTAAAAATGCAAATCCCTTATAAAATGAATTTGCTAAATTTACATGTGAAGGAGATTTTGCATTGAACAACTACATATGGTCAAAAACATATAGTATTATTCCCTTCTATTTATCTTAAGTGTGTTATTTTATTATTTGGTCAAGTAACTCTAAACGTTTTATTTCTGAGTATATTAACTTTATCAATTTACTAAAACTAAACTTAATCTTTTCACACCTTCACACTTATTAACCCTACTTTATCCCTATTAAAATTTAAAATACTAAATTTTTTCTCTTTAACATATAATTCTATTTTACCACCTAAAAAATAATAAAAATTCAAATGAAATACATTGAGTAATAGAATGAAATAACTTTTTATATAAAATAGTGAAAGAATCAAAGCATAATTTCTTTTAGTCATTTCGCAAAGCATCAAAGCATCAAAGCATCAATTTACCAAAACTTTTTATATAGTAATAACCTGTTTCAGTTTTTCAGTATGTTCGTACTTACTAAGTGTGAATAACCCGTACTTAAGATTTGCAGATCATACGTTTAGTTTTGGAATAAATTTGCTTATGATCTTATTGTATATTTTTTAATAAATAATCTTATTTATTTCGCATTTCATTTTTGTTTTGGTATGAAATTGATGTTGACGAGGTGTGAACAACTTTTTGGGTGCATGTAATTTAGCAAATTATTTCATTTTGTATTGTAGGAAAAATTAGATAAATTAGGCGCGCATTTAATTTATGCTCAATTGATTATTTGTAAATTGTATATATGGAGGGGTTGTTAGTTGTAACTATCAAGAGTACAGAATATTGATACAAAATCTGTATTCACATAAACCCTAAAAAACTCCATTCTTATTCTTGGTAGAGCTTTTGATTTCATTGTAGTGTTTGTTTGTTCTCATACAAATACTGGAGTTGTATTTAAGAAATGGCGAGGAAGAAGAGAAACCAACAATCTGGAGGAGAGAGCACTGTTAATCCTCAGCAAGGTGGAAGAAGCGGAACTGGCAGTGGTCAAACAGGGCCACCACAAGCTGCTGGTGGTCATCCAGGTGGTGGAAGGGGTTATGGTTCCCAGGGACGTGGAGGTCGCGGAGGATATGGCGGTCGTGGTGGTACCCAGCCTGCTGGTATGGCCTCGCAATATGGTGAACCTGCAGGGTCCAAAGGCAGGGGTGCTCAGCAGCATCCACGTGGCGGAGCACCTCCTCAATGCCGTGGTGGCCGTGGTAGTGGATCCTCTGGTGGATCCATTCGATCTTCAGTTCCCGAACTGCACCAAGCGTCACAGGGTCCCTACCCACCCGGGTCTCTGCCACCTCAAGCGATGACCTCTGGTAAGTCAGCGGAACTCTCAGAGGCCAGTTTTTCTGTGTCCTCTATGCAGGCTGGGCCATCACAGGTTGAGCAACAGCCTGAGCAACTTTCTGTTCAGGAGTCATCTTCTCAAGAAAGTCAATCTTTGCCTGCTAGTAGCAAATCTGTCAGGTTTCCTCTCCGACCTGGGAAGGGGAGCATTGGCACTAGGTGCATTGTGAAAGCAAACCATTTCTTTGCTCAATTACCTGATAAGGATTTGCACCACTATGATGTAATGTTCTTATATTCTTTTGTTCTTGTATTCTTTTGTAGCTCTTACCATCTTTGACATGTTTTCTTTTTCCTTGTGCAATATAATTCTTGTATTCTTTTGTAGTTCTTTGCATCTTTGACATGTTTTCTTTTTTTCCTTGTGCATATAATTTATAGGTCTCTATCACCCCAGAGGTGACATCGAGGGGCGTGAATCGTGCTGTTATTGGGCAATTGGTGACGTTGTACAGAGAATCTCATCTTGGAAGGTGTCTTCCGGCTTATGACGGAAGAAAAAGTCTCTATACTGCAGGCCCTCTACCGTTTACCGTGAAAGAGTTCAAGATTACACTTACTGATGAGCATGATGGGTCTGGGGCACCAAGGTCTGACTGGTTATATTTCATTATTTATGCTTTAGGGGCTGTCTGGTAGCTCTTTTTGATAAATATTTGTTTTGGTTGTGTCGATAATGTTTTTATTACTTTGTTGCAAGTAACTCCTGTAGTCTAGGGATGACAAAATGGGCGGGTGGGTGGAGTATGCCCTCCTCCATACCCATATCCAACTTACATTTTTTTATTCACCCCTTACCCACCACCAATGGCGGGTAATATTTTCAGTCACGCCTGCCCACTTGGGTATGCATTTAAACCCATCCCCACCCGCTATGGCCAACTTGGTATACCCGTCACGGGTATATACACCCTATGCCCGACTTGTATTAACTCCTGGTGCGCTTAATAGTTTTATATTTTGTCATTAGTTTTTGTTAGAGTATATAAGATTTCCTGGGCCTCAACCATCGGCTTAAGCTTTTGGTTGAGTTGGTTCCTTGACATGGTATCAGAGCCAACATGACAAGAGGTCACGGGTTTGATTCTCAACCACCCCTCATTTAAGTGAAATATTTGGTGTCTATGCGCATCCACACTTCTAGCCCAATGGGCTTTCGTTTGAGGGGGTGTGTTAGAGTATATAAGATTTCCTGGGCCTCAACCATCAACTTAAGCTTTTGGTTGAGTTGGTTCCTTGACAGTTTTTAATAAATTATACAAAATTGATATAAAGTGGTACATTATAGATATGGGGTGGACATGTATGATGCGGGTCGGGTGGGTGTTGGGTGGGCCTGGTGGATATGGGGTGTGACAGGTGGATATGGGGCTGGTAAGACCTCATACCAACCACCTACCCACTACCCATGGTGGATAGGACTTTTTATGCCCATATCCACCCACTACCCACTAAATTCATACTCTTAACCGCGGTGTGGTGCGAAATCCTAATATTTTTACCTGCTTGCCATTATCCTTACTTTGTACATTAATGTCAAGGTAACCAATACATAAGCAAACTTATTCTCCTCATTGCTTCCTCACCATTGTCACACCCTTACCCCTCTTTATACCAAACAATTGATAATAATACTTAACAATACCATTACCATTTACCCCTCTTTGAGAATTCTGTTTCCATTTCATTCCTACTTCTCATACCAAACACTTATTAATATATTCTCTTAATGTTTTACTTACTAAGTTCTTTTTACCAGGAGAGAGAGGGAGTTTATTGTTGTAATTAAGCTGGCTGCACGAGTGGATTTGCATCACTTAAGCATGTTTTTGCAAGGCAAGATTGCAGATGCGCCTCAGCAGGCTCTCCAGGTTCTTGATATTGTATTGCGTGAAAGGCTTACAGCTCGGTGCGTTTCTGCTTCATTAGAAGTTCTGTATCTTTTTTTCCGTTTCCATTTGGCTTCTTACATAGTTTGAGTTTTAAATTTGCAGCTTCTCACCAATAGCCCGTTCATTTTATTCACCTGATCTGGGAAAGAAGCAACCACTGGGAAATGGTTTAGAAAGCTGGCAGGGATTCTATCAAAGTATCCGTCCAACACAGATGGGGCTATCTTTGAATATTGGTACTTGTTGATTCTCCTCTGCAGTATACCGGAATAATGCTCTTTATATTATCCCTTTTTTGCTTTTAATTTGAATGTATTTTATAATCATGTGTGCAGATATGTCCTCCACTGCCTTCATTAAGCCTTTGCCTGTCATTGAATTTGTGACCCAGCTGCTGAACCCGAATAAGACATCTAGACCATTGTCTTTGTCTGATTCTGATCAACTGAAGGCAAGCCCTTTTCTTTTTACCCTTGAAGTCTTGAACCATTGGTGGTATCATATCTGAGATGTGTTTTACCTCCCATGATCTTACCTCTATATACTCATCACGTTTTAGGATGCCTTGAATCAATGATTTGTTTCAACTTCTAACTTTGAGGTCACTTTCAATCTGTCACACAATCTCCTCGCTCTTTATATGCAATCTGTGTTTTGCTGTCATGTATTTTTGTATCCACATTCAAATTTTATTTACATAATTCTTTTTGATCATGCATTCTACTGTTTTTTGAAAATAATTTTAATTATATTTCTTATTTTTTTGCCTTTTTGTTTTTTGCTTACATGGACTGTAGCATATGTTTGCATCTTGGCTAGCATGTAATATGGAAGACTTGGAGTCTTGGATGACATCATCCTCTTCCTTTTTAGTGTACTTTGTCTCCTTTACTTATATATATCTTTGTACGCCTTAATTCTTTTAAATATTTATCTTAATTTTAATCCACAGATCAAGAAGGCTCTGAGAGGAGTGAAAGTTGAAGTTACTCACAGAGGAAATACGCGCAGAAAATACAAAATATCTGGGCTGACGTCCAAGGCAACAAGGGATCTCACGTAAGTTGTGGATGTTTAAATGAATATTTTGTTGATTATGGCCTTATGGAAATTAAAAATCGTCTGAATTAGATATGGAAGACCAGAAATCATGCAGTGTGGAAACACAAAATTTTGAGGAAAGAGCTGATTTTGTGAAACATTAAAAAAGTTTAAACTAGAAGTTTATTTATTTACTTTAAAAAAGAATGTCAATAGGAGTATTTTCATATGGCTGGATAGGTTGTAAATAGCTCCTTTCTTCTTAAGGAGTTATAAGGACTCCAACCTAGTTGGTCTTTTGCTCTCCTAAGTGTTTTTTTTTATTGTACATTTATATATGTGGGTGAATGAGAAAACTACATTTACCTAAAAATTTAAAAAAGGTTTGTCTGAAATTTTCTTTTTATATGTTCAAATTTTGAACTTGGATTTCTTCCCCTTTTTGGTTTAGTTTCCCTGTTGATGAAAGAGGCACAATGAAGTCTGTGGTGGAATATTTCTATGAGACCTATGGTTATGTAATTCAACACACACAATGTCCATGCCTACAAGTGGGAAATGAGCAGAGGCCAAATTATTTGCCCATGGAGGTTGTTATTTGTGTACTCCGTTTCCATTAGCTTTGGAATTAATATTTGATCTTATTCAAATTCCTAATGGTTGGCGATTAATTTATTTTGCAGGTGTGTAAAATCGCTGAGGGCCAGCGATATTCCAAAAGGTTGAATGAACAACAAATTAAAGCTTTGCTGAATGCCACTTGTAAGCTTCCTCAAGAAAGGGAGAACAATATTGTCCAGGTTTGTGATGGGGCTGTTTTTTAATTAGTCTGCTTCCTTTCCATATGCTTTACTAGTTACTCGGCTTTTGAGTCCCTGCCAAATACTTTTGTGAGGGGTTTATTTGTGTCATTGAGTACATTGTTTAGCTATTTTACTTTGTTGCCTTTTAGTTGCTTTTGTATGTAAGTATGTAATTAAATAACAAAGTATAATACATGTCAGTTATGACAAAAAAATTTCCTCCTCACCTTCCTATATGTTTAGTATACTTTCCGTGTAATTCTATAAACATATACTAGAGACCAAATAAATTGCTTGTTTGGTATGGTGTACTTATTAATGTGAAATTATAGATAATGTTTTTATCAAGGATCAATCGTGAACAACCTCTTTGTTTTTACAAGGGTAAGGTTGCGTACAATCTCCCAAGTCCTACCTATGTAGAAGCCACTTATTGACATTAGAGTAATGAAATTGTTTTCAGTATAGTTGCATTTATGGACTTGATTGGTTCAATTAACAACAAAAGATACTCCCTCTCTCCCCATGAAACTGCTCTCCTTTTTTATGATGTAAGTATCAATCTGTAAATGGAGAATATCACAACAAGCAAGTGGACGAGAGAAATGAGTGATTGAGATGAAGAGAGAGAATAAATTTTCGGATAAAATTAAAAGATAGAGAGTGAGACCATTGCCAAAAAATGAAAAAGGGTGCAAAGTAATTGGTTCAAATTGAAGTGGAAAACTAGTGCAAATTTATAAGGACGTAGGGATTAGTTTTTTGGGTGCTCTATACTTCCTCTATTTTTGTGATCATATCTTTTATGTGAGAGAAACGGTGCAATTTGATCAAAAAATGAAGGTAATATATCATGTCAACTCGGGCTACCTTTTTACTTACCAAAGGTGTTGCAATTTACTATTTCGGATGTTGTCACGATCCTTGATGCTTCTTTTCCAGACTGTCCTTCACAATGCATACCATAATGATCTTTATGCACAAGAGTTTGGTATTAGAATTGATGAAAGGCTTGCTACTGTTGAAGCTCGTGTTTTGCCTGCACCATTGGTATGTAATTCAATGTTTTATTTTTTATTTCTTTTCATTAACATTTTAGTAGTCTGTAATGTTTACTCATTCTGTAGGGAATAGGGATTGAGATTAGGTAAAGGAAAAGCGTATAAAATATTTTGTAAAGAAAGAATTTGATTTGTGAAGGTTGATGACTGGAATTGAATATTGTGTTATTACTTGTATGCCTGAATTGTGATGTATATAGAGGGATCAGTGCCACATTGGTTTCCTATTTGCAAATATTACATTGGGCTAATTATAGTGCTAAACTGTTAGTAGTTTTGAGTAAGTTTTAATGTAAATTATTATATGTGTAAATTTTGGAAGTGTTCTTCAAAACAAACTCAATTACACCCTCCATGATACCATATTTTATATAAAAAAACTGGTAGTATCTTTTTGCCTTATATATTACTATCTTAGTCATAATTATAATTGGTGGAAACTTTTCATACAAGAATGATAGATGTAAGATGATCTAATGATTGATTTATAAGGTGGGATATCTTGCAGAGGGAGGAGTTGTTTATGTCATGAGTAGCTCAGTCTCCACTAATGCATCTTTTTTAAATATAATAGTTTGGTCATTTCTCTTTCAGTCCTTTGTGTTTTTTATAACTCTCAGATGGATATGCCGATAGGTATGTAGGGAAAAATTCCTCTTGTCTTCAGGAATTACAGGATGCCTAAAGGATATATTTGATGGGGCTGGGATGCTGTATTATTCTTGTGTCCATCTTCAAGGAAAAGATCATAGTTATCTGGCTTCAGATTATAATGGACTATTTAATATGTGAAGTTTTTCTTTATATGAAATTGTTGATGGTGTACTATCAATGGCTAGTTGGAAGCAACCTTTGTATTTTATATTGAGGGTAAGTTTGCCTAGATCCGACCTACCGTAATGGCATTTGAGTGATGGAATGTTACTGGAATATCATGTTTCATCTCTAAATTACTTCAATTCTGATATATGTTTTTCTTGTAGCTGAAGTACCATGAGAGTGGTAGAGAGAAGGAATGTCTGCCTCAAGTTGGTCAGTGGAATATGATGAACAAGGTGATGCATCAATGCTTCACTATGCCGCATTTACTATTGTTAACTGCTGAAACTATATAAAAGACATGTTATTCAAAGAGCATTCCAATTTTTGTTGATTTTTTTTTTCTGTACTGTACAAAATTTTTAGTCCTAATCTCTTTCTTGAACAAGCTTACTATTATCCTAAAAATCAAATGAATTGTGGATGTGTGTATTGAGATGTGTGCTTTATTGGTTTGGAAATGTATCCAATATTGTTTTATGACCCTCTAATTCTTAGTCATAGAAGCCAAGGGTCTAAATATTTTCGTGTATTTGTCTTTTTGCTATGAAATGAATTATTGTCGTGGAAAAAACCGCGGTTGTGGATGCGTTTGCGGAAATGACCGTGGTGTTGCGGAGAATTGTTACAACGGAGCAATAACGCGAATCGCGGCCGATGTGATGTGATTTTTGAAAAAACAAATTCACACAAGGGGAGTTTTGAACTTATAATTGCATTTTTGTTGTTGAACTACTACTATTATTCAATAATATATCTATAGCTACTATAGCTATTATAATTGTAATATATGAGGTTCTTTTAGCGTATAAATAATTAACTTATTACTTTTTAATTTATTATTTTGTTTATCGATTAATGGGTATTAATGAAATTTTAACATGGAAACAAGTAACATTGTAACACTGAAATGTCGTTATAACGGTAAAGCAACGTGCATTACACGTTACGTAACAATCAACACGGCATTTTAGTCGTGAAATTTCACGCACCGTCGTATAACAAAATTTAACGTCGCGGTAACTCTCAAACTGGTTACATAACGGGTGTGACGGTTACTTGTATCTTTCTAAAAGTTTCGTTCCATCTTCTTAATTTGGACTCACTTTCTTGTGTCTTTGAAAATAGATGTGTGTGTTACACATCAGTCGAAGTGAGGTTGCAAGGGTGTCATGTCTAGGAAGCTAAGACATCTGGAATTCATCATTATAATGTCCTTACTCCTTACCTGATAATTTTGTAAGAATATGTAACCTGGACGCAGAGTCTCTATTCTGAATGTCTTTTCTTTTTCCTGCAGAGATTGGTTTATGGGGGAACGGTGAACAATTGGATGTGCATAAATTTTTCTTGCAATGTGCTAGATGGAGTTGCTAGCAGATTTTGCTCTGAGCTTGCTCAAATGTGCCATATTTCTGGCATGGTATGTTGCTCAATTTGATTTTCATTTTGTTTTTTTGTATGGTTAAACAAGTGTCTTTTTGACATGGTATGATACACATTATGTCATATTGTATTGACCTTCCTCCTTTGTATTTTCTTTTTCTTTGTATTTTCATGGCTTGGTTGGCTTTTCCATATCTTGTGGATCTTTTACATTGCATATGGATGTTTGAAGGTTTACAATCCAAAACCAGTACTACAAATCTTCTCAGCCTATCCAGACCAAGTTGAGGGTGCTCTAAACAATAGATACCATGATGCCATGAAAAAATTGCAGCCTCAAGACAAAAAGCTTGACTTGCTTATTGTGATTCTCCCTGATAATAATGGCTCTCTCTATGGTACGTAACTACTCAATCACAGTGCAATGTTACCTCTTCTTTTGCCGGTGTAATTGATTCATTACATTGCTTCAGGTAATCTGAAACGGATTTGTGAAACCAAACTTGGTATTGTGTCGCAGTGCTGTTTGACAAAACATGTGTCCAAGACGAGTAAGCAGTACTTGGCAAATGTTGCTTTAAAAATAAACGTGAAAGTTGGTGGAAGGAATACATTCCTTGTTGATGCATTATCATCGAGCATACCTCTTTTTAGTGATAAGCCAACCATTATATTTGGTGCTGATGTTACACATCCTCACCCAGGAGAAGACTCGAGCCCATCCATTGCAGCTGTTAGTGACTTTATATGCTCTTATTGTCTACTGTTTTCTCCGTTTAGGTTTTGACATTTGTTTTTGTCCACTGCCATTATTGACCATATATATGTTTTGTATAGTTCTTTAGTTCAAGTCTTTAAAGGGTAGTATCTTTTGATCACTTTTGAAGAATTGAATACTTTCTTATGTCTTGAATCTCGATTCTGTATTATTCATCATTTTGGAGATGCAGTTTTTAGTCCCCCCCCCATAAAAGCTATGCCTTCTATTATAAAGATCTTGTTTGATAGGTTCTTTCTTACTGATCCCAATACTCATTTGTATAAAGGTTATTGTAGGGAGAAAATCTCGAACTATATATTTTTGGATATGAAATGGCCTTTTCTACGCATCATATGATTCATGTTTAATGTATGGGACATATCATATATGGACAAGGGGAATATATGTAATATTAAAATTTTGCTTCCTCGGTCCTTTTTAGTTTTCTCCATTTGATCAAACTATGTGAGTTTTTCGGATCAAGTGGAACTAACAAGTGACAGAAGATAATGCTTATCTTTAAACTTACTATTTGGGATTGTCAAGTCTGGATAGAAGAGTTGTGTAATGGTTTTGTTCTGTGCTCATGTTTTCCCTCATTTTCTTGGGGTTGTGTGGTGATTCAGGTTGTTGCTTCTCTAGATTGGCCTAAAGTCACCAATTACGCTGGTCGGGTTTCTACTCAAGCACATCGCCAGGAGTTGATCCAAGATCTGTACAAAACCTGGAATGATCCCAGCAGGGGCCTGGTTACTGGTGGAATGATAAGGTAATATAGTTTTTCTTGCTCCCTGGTGTTATGTTGTCCCAAGATTTCCTCACTGGAGACGAACTTGTTTTAGAGGCTTGTTAACAATGTCCAAGGAGTTTGGTTGTTTTTAATTTTTAAAATATTTTTAGACACTTTTCAAAAACACCTTGTGTTTATGAACATTTGGTGTTTTTCTCGTTTCTTCTATCTCTTATTCCTCTTTTTTTTTTATTATTATTTCATTAAATACTTCAATTGCAAGGGTTATCACTAACTATGCCTTTATCACCCCTCTTCATTGCGCAGGGAACTCCTTGATTCTTTCTACCTGTCAACAGGCCAAAAACCATTGCGTATCATATTCTACAGGTGCTCTCTCGTTCAGAGTTTTTGTTTCTTTTGGTTCAATCTAGTTGGTTTCTGTTTTCTTCCTTCCTTTTCTCCCCTAAATGTACTGTTCTTATGTGTCAAGGGATGGTGTGAGTGAAGGTCAATTTTATCAAGTGTTGCAGTATGAACTTGATGCTATCAGGAAGGTTGAATATCCTTGAGCCTTACTTTTCCTTTGACATCTTTGAGTTGAAATTTTGTATTACTCTTTCACCTGATTAATTTTACATTTCATTTTGGTAGGCATATGTTTCCATGGATCCACGTTATCTACCTACGGTGACATTTGTTGTGGTTCAAAAGCGTCATCATACAAGATTGTTTGCCAATAACCATCGTGATCGCAATTCAGTTGACAGAAGTGGCAACATATTGCCTGGTAGTTATCGACAATTATGCTTATATGGCCCAGTTTTAGTTTGTTACCTGGTTTATAAATTGTTTATAAACTGTTTATATTTAATTTTGCAGGCACAGTTGTTGATTCTAAGATTTGTCACCCAACAGAGTTTGACTTTTATTTGTGTAGCCATGCTGGCATAAAGGTTTTTTCTGATACTCTGCAGAGCTTTGCATGTACGTTATTCAATCTCTTTTGTCTCTTTAATTTGATTATTTTTCCTATTCTTGGGAGCAGGGTACTAGCAGACCGGCACATTACCATGTCTTGTGGGATGAAAATAACTTTACATCTGATCAGTTGCAGTCGTTGACTAATAATCTATGTTACACGTAAGTTCTTTGAGCTTTCTACATCTGAAATTGATTTCCCTGTTTTGTCTTGTCATTAATTTCAATCCCTGATTGGGTAGTAGTTGATTTATCCCTTGTAGCTAATTCAATGTTAAATCTGATATTTTCTATGATAATGTTCCTGTACTGGTATGTACTGCTAGCTCCTTGCATTCGTTCAAGCTAACAGTAAAAATTGAGCAAGTGTTGTGCAGCGTTCAAGTTTGGTGGAAATCTAAAATATGTTGTCAAGTGTTCAAGTTAGTTTTAACTTTTATCAAGTATCCAAATGCTCCTGTAAGCATAAGCCTAGTTTTATCGCAGACTTTGGTGTCATGATATCACAAGTCACAAGGATGTGCTTTAAGCCTACACTACGGACCTATCTAAATTTATTCATGTGAGATTAGATGCAAAAGGCTTTAAAAGCACATGCTCCTTGAGATTGATGTTTGGATATGAGATATATCTTGAACTTTATGGTTTTTGCTGATCTCTCTTCAAGCAGGTCTCCTTGCCACCAATTAATATCTTTTCCCTCTTTTTTCCTTTCCCTGCTCCTATTTTGATCACCTTGATTATTCCTCTTGGAAAGGCCTTATTGCTTCAATAAATGGTATCTTTGAAAGAATTAGAAGTTATTCTATCCCCTTGGTCATCGGTTGACACTTGACAGTGAGCATGTGAATTTGGCATCTGATTTCTTATTCTAAGTTTTGCTAGGATCTCACTGCTCAAAGTGCCTTGAGGTTCAAGTTTTTAACAATAGCTTCCCTGTTTTGTAGGGAAATTTGATTTCAAAGTTCTACTAGGAACCTAAGCTCAAATAAAGCTTATAATAGTACTAAAGTAGGCAATACTTAAAAGTGTAAAAAAACAAAATAGAAAATGAGAAGTTCACTTAGGTAATAGAGTAATTTTCATTGTAAGAGCTTTGCAACTGGTCAGTAGGCAATTGGTCACTGGTCATAATCAAAAAAGCTAGTGATAGTAATAGCCTTGTGAATGCACAAGACAATAGACTAGTAGAGTACAAAGCGCTAAGCTCTTCATATTTCACATTTTGAAATAGAAAAAATATTATTCCTTATTTGAAAAACCAAAAAGCCTTTCTTCTCCCTCTTTTATTTCACCTACGGTCACTGCTTCAAGAGCTTCAATGCCGAAGCTTCTTGAATCTATTTGCAAGTGTTTTTGCTTTCCCACTCTCAAATCGGTTATTTTGTCGATTCTAATCCGAACCATAGCAATTTGAAACGCGAACAAACTCTGGTTAGGGCCGAACAAACCAAATTGGAATTTGCGTGGAAACCGAATGATGTATGTGACACTGGTTGGAATGCCTCTCGCGTTTTTTGAATTGAAGTTCCGGCTAAAATTCGAATGCTTAATATTTGAAGGAAGAGTTTATAAATATGAGAAAGGTTGTTTTTGAATTATGAAGGATTTCAGATAAATGAGGATTACTAAAGAAAATTGTTTATTCCCCACTAATCAGTAATCAGCAATTGATTTACATAAGGTGCTTTAGGACTGCTGAAAGTGGTGGAAGAGTTTGTAAATTTGTCGATAGAAGTTATATTTTCTTCTAAAGTTGGCTACTGTGTAATGAAATTACAACTCATATAGATTATCTTGTTTGGTTTTTGGCTAATGTTTTCTCCTTTTGACAGGTATGTAAGGTGTACTCGATCTGTTTCAATTGGTAGGTGTTACTTTTGCTTCAGTTACTCACCGGTTCCCATGTTAATTGTTAATGTGTTTGGATGAATTAGTTCCTCCGGCTTATTATGCCCATTTAGCTGCATCTCGTGCTCGCTTATATATGGAGCCAGTAAAATCAGATAGTGGCTCGACAAGTGGTGCTGTTGCTGGTCGTGGAGGGAAGGCCGCTGCTGGAGGACCAAGTACAAGATCACCTGCTGCAGTGCAACCTCTTCCTCTTTTGAAAGAGAATCTGAAGAATGTCATGTTTTACTGCTGAAGAATGTTGGATTTACTGCTGAAGAATCGACAAATGGAGGCATGGTCATGGGACGTGGTGTGCTTTGGCGTTCGTCTAATGTCTAGTGACTAGTATTGCTACTCTGTTCTCTGCTAGCCTGTGATATTTTGGCATTTGTTGCTCTCTTGTGTTTGGATCACTGGAATTCATGTCAGTTTCAAATGGTTTATGAACTTATATACATCCACCTTTCATGACATTTTATGCTGAGTATGCTCATTTACTAGTATTGTTGGCTGTCATTTGATCTAGAAATGATTTTGAATTTATTTACTTGGGTTATCCTTGGCCATTTCACCACTCAGCAGCTGAATTTCACGCATTGCAAACGTTAGGTAAGTTTTTGGGGCAATTGTTTTTGTTTGGTATTTTTACTCTTGAACCGACCAATTTTTGTTTTGGGAAATTTCACGTGGTAATTCTGAGGTTTTGGGTTTTTCACGTGGTAAACAAAACTTATAAAAATTTATGTGGTAACCGTAAGGCCTAAGGTTTACTAAATAGTTGCACCGTGACCTTTTTGCATATTAAACGTTAGCAGACGTTATTTTATAAGCTTTAAAGCTGCTGCACCCTATGTATCTGGCTCATCATTTTAAATGCTATCAGTTTCAACATTTTCCTCCAAAACATAAATCCTAACTCTACCATTTTTATCGAAATCATATTTTTTGTCCCCAAATCCAAAGATGTTAGAGTTAGGGTTTATGTTATGGGGAAAATGTTGAAACTGATGACATTTGAAATAGTGAGTCGCATAAATAAGGGTACAGAAGCTTTGAAGCTTCGAAATGAATGTTTGCTACATTTTTATTTGGAAAAAGGTCACGGTGGAACAATTTAGTAAACTTCAGGGTTACCATGTGAATTTTTTAAATGTTTTTGTTACCATGTGGAAAACCCAAAACTTCAGGATTACCACGTAAATTTTTTTTTTCTAAATTAAAAATTTACTAATAAATAAAAAAATTAGTTGATCTAACAATTAAATTGTGGCTGCAATCACTGTAAAATCTTATAAAATTGGACACATTACACTAGGCTTATCAGACAGGTTGGGTCATGTTGGAGTAGTTAAAAATCCCTTGATACAAATTTAGGGGTGTTTTGTATGAATTTTCATGTAAGAGATTTAATTATCTTTATTCTATTTTTTTGGGTATAATAGTTCAGTCTATCCTTTTTCATGAGGATAATAGATACTGTTATTTTATTTCGAACCATTTATGTCAAATAACAATTTCTTTTTCTTTGTATAGTTGTTTTCCTATATTGTTATACTAAACAACATATAATTACTATAACTCTTATCGTATTCTTAATGTCTACTTTCAATATCTTAAATGTCTACCTACATCATTTTTAGTGTCTACTTACAATTTTTTTTTTGAGCCTACTTACAATATTTTTAAAAAATATATAATGTGCAATATCCCAAATTTAGCTTGAAAAGGGATTGATAGACTACTCATATCAACAAGGTGTATCTTTTTTTTTAGGGAGTCCATTTGCTAAGAACTCCACAGTTAAGTGTGCTTGGTGGGAAGCAATCTTAGGACGGGTGACCTCCTGGGAAGTTTTCCTGAGTGCGCACGAGTGAGGTTAAAGTGCGCTGGAAAGACTTGTGTTGATCTGTGGGGCTAGTTTACAGTCTCCATAAGAGTCACCGATGATCCGTTGGGTCAGAGTGTTACATAATGGGACGACCTAATTACAGATGGTCTCTCAAAGAGACCATCTCTCACAAGATTATGTGCCAAAAAAGGGTCTTGGTTTAGGGTCTTTAGATTAGATCCAAATCTTACTCAAATCCACTAAACCCATAATTGATATTAAACTCGTTATAAGTAGTGACGAAATTTGAATAAAATTTTAAGGGGGGCAAAATTAGCCAAAAAAAAATTCAACTAAAATATAGCTAATTAATACAACCAAAAATTATACTGTAAATTTTGAATCAAAGTAAAGCTTAACACACTCTTAGCATTTTTAAATCATCTATAATGTCATTGACACTATATGTCTTTGTTATTTGTCACTAAATGTATATTACTAAACTATCAATAAGAAAATTGTCGCTCATTTTGTTACCAAGTCTTTTTTTTACTATTTTCATATTTGATTTTTTTTGTATTGGTTTTTAGTAATTAAAATATTTACTTATTCAAACTAATTATTAAATAAAGATAAAAAAATTCAAATAAAAATATAGAACAATCATTTATCCTTCTATTGCGAATGATAAGCTAAAATTTTGATTTTGTCGATTTCTCTCAATCATTGCTTCTTTTTGTGTATTTTTCAGTTATTAAATGATAATTTCATTCCTACTTTGATAATCTATTATTACTTATAAGATTTTTTTTAATGTTGTTGCTTTTATTTTTTAGACTGAAATATAAAAAATATAAAATTTTGTCGATTTCTCTCGATCATTGCTTCTTTTTTTAATTTTTGATTTTGTCGATTTCTCTCAATCATTGCTTTTAGGGATGACAATTCAGTCCGTATCCGACCCTAGTCCGACTCGATCCGAGGAAAATAATCCGATTCGAGTCAGAGGAAAAAGACATCCGACTCCGACTTTACGATCCGAGTCCGAGTTAGAGACGGACCGGAGTTGGACCGTATTAAAAATCCGAGACTCCGACCCTGAAGGACATCCGACTTTGAATTTGACTTTTACACTAATATTTTGTTTCCTTTAAAACACTAGATGTGACTAATTCAAGTTCTCTATTATACTAATTGTAATTTTCGATTTTGAAAAAGAATTTGGTATTTTTATTTAGATCAATGATTCAAGATAAGACAAATGAAATCAAGAGAAATAAAATAAGCCAAATCAAAATACGAGAAAATTTTGTTAAATTTCAGTAGTAGGATTATTTTTGTTGTTAAAATTGCATTCAAATTAAAGTACTTATTTATTTGTTAAATTGTACATGAAAAATATATTTTGTTAATTTTGTATGCTTTAAAATCATTAGTACTTCGTCTGTTCTGATTTACTTGCTACCATTTCATAGGCACAAAGATTAAGAAGTTACTGTGCAATGATGAGCAGTAGGTGGTAAGTTGCTTTTTTGAAATTTTTTAATATTATTTGTTGAAAAATGAAAAAAAAGAGTGATTGGATATAGAATAGGATAAAAATAGTAGTAGGTATAACTTTAAATGATTGGTTTTTTACTAAAAAAGGAATTGTAGCAAGTAATATGAAATTTCCCAAAATGGAAAATGTAGTGAGTATTATGGAACGGACGAAGTACAATATCACAACGATATTGTTCGATAATAATCCGACTCTGCATCCGACTCCGTTGGAGATCTGAGAGTCCGAGTCGGGGCAAACTTGGAGTATGCATAATCTGACTCCGAGTGGAGGTGAACTGAAAACAAAAGTCCGACTATTATCCGGAGCAAAGTTGGAGTATGTATAATCCGAGCCGAGTCCGACCCATTGCCATCCCTAATTGCTTTTAGTAGTAGCAACAGCAACAGCAATAGCAGGCGGCGGCAGTAGTAGTAGTAGTAGTAGTAGTAGGTGTACAGGGGTCTGTTGGGTGCCCAAGAGAAAATCACATGGGCATATGCTACCTAGAATAGAGCCACGATTCCTATAAGTTGATTCATCATTTGGTTAGTGTGTCAAGACAGATTGAAAACAAAAGATAAGCTCATGGCCATGGGGCTAGTTGATGAAGACACCTACCCAATTTGTGGCTCACATCTCAAAGGACTGGCTTGCTATTTCAGCAATTTTGTTAAGATGAGACTGGCTTGCTATAACATAGAGCATACGGAACCTTCAAGATTTCCATCGAAAACGTCAGGTGCCGAGAATCAAAAGGAAAATCATATAGGCTATCATTGGCAACTTGATTTATGCCATTTGGCACACGAGAAATAAAGTTGTGTGGCACAATAGAGTCACAACCGTTAGTAGGATTATTGAGACCATCAAAAGGGAGTCCAAGGCCAGGTTTCAGGTGCTACATTTGAACAGATCAGCAGCTGACTGGGTTAGCTCCCTTTAACCTGCACCTGATGTGTCTACTGCACCCCTATCCTCCCACTTGTGCTGCTGTCTTACTACCTGATATTGCACCAGCAGCTGTGCTGCTGCACCTGATGATGTGCCATCTGTAACCTAGCAGCCTATCCTACTGCCTGGTATGAAGGAGGTGTTCCTAGTACAACAACAGTATAATCTGCACAGTAGCTGATCTGTTCAGGTCGTGGCGTGTTCTTCTGATACAGACAGTGTGTTTTTTGAGCCCCTCTTTGTTTCATCTCTTACTCTTAGGGTGCTAGGACATTTACAAGTTAATTCTTTGCTATTGTACCTATGGAATGTATTTTATCTGTCTCATAGGTAGTTTCCTGTGTATCTGTTTAAGTGTTTAAATGATTTTGTTTAAGTGTTTAATTGAAAATCTTTTGGCAAAATAACAATAATAATAATAATAATAATAATAATAATAATAATTAGGAAAAATGACTTAAAATAATACAACTTTTTCATGATTTTCCTGCAATAATTTCACTTATTGATAAACCATTAATAATCCAAACTTTAGGGTGTATAAGATTTATTTAAAAAATTAAAGATAAATTAAAATATGAAAAAAATATTTTAGAAAATAATGTTCAAAAGAATTTATGTTTCTTTTTTATTATTCATAATTTTTATGTAAATTTTCAAATTATTTCTCTAATTTTATATTAATTATTAAATTTATTTTTGTAAATTACCTGTTATAGCAGGTGATGAGTGAGTTTTATGTCACTCATTAGGTAGCCATTGAGTTTATTTCTCGCATATTAACTTGCATTTCTACCCTTATTTTGCCAGTTTATTGCTCATGTTTTGACTTGGCTAGTTTTCGTTGCATTCTTGTACATTCTAGTTCATTTAGGTGCATACTATTGCATTTCCCCCTTTGTCTTTGTTTGCCTCCATTCCCCCTCCCTGACTTTGCTCATTTGCATAGGTTCCTCGCCTCCGAGACATGACTCGATAGCATGAGCGATCCATCTCATCTTTTGGCGAAGCGCGAAACCCACTCCTACCATCCAAGAGCTCCCTAGTCCTTTGTAAAGTTGTAATACAGTTGTCGTTCAAGGCAAATGCATTTCACCAAACAGTAGCTACTGGATCATAGTGCTCGTTTGAGCAATTAGGGTGCTCGTTCAAGGAAGTTGAGATTTGTCAGTCAATAGCTGCTGAAGGTTAGTGCTCGTTCAAGCACATGGAGTAAGCATCATATGACTTTTGTTTCTTGGGTGTATTTACTTTATTGCCCTTAGGAATTACATTGTATATATAGGACCTCCATGAAATGGAGAGCTCATTTAGTTCAAGCACATGGAATAAGCATCATATGACTTTTGTTTTTTGGGTGTATTTACTTTATTGCCCTTAGGAATTACATTGTATATATAAGACCTCCACGAAATGGAGAGCTAGGTAGTTTACTCTTAGCTAATTTATTTTTCTTTTAAATTCCCAAACTCATTTATGGTGGGATTTGGTTCCTTTTCTGAATTGGAGGTGAAGATTTAAGGAGAAAAGTTCGCTTGTTCCTAGTTATGCTTAATCTTACTATATACTTCAAGAAATTAATATCTTGTAAACTACATTCTCTTAGTTAATGAAATTTTCAGGTTTTATTTCCATCTTTTCATTTCACCTTTTATGTGGGTTTTCTTGCTTGATAGTTGTTTCTAGTTGCTAGATTCTAGCTTGTCCTTGGTTAAAGTAATTTATTTCATATTTTTATTCCTTTTTTAGTACTTGCATGTTAGTTTTTCTTAATTTTTAGAGTTTCAAAGTGATCATCCTTACTCTTTAGTCCTTCATTATGCTTGATTTATATTTCATGTCTATTTTCATGCTTATGTCCATGATTTGTGAGTAGTTTAGCTTTTAGGGAATGGGGGTAAAGTAGTTTATCAACATGTAGGTGGGTGAATGTGCTTGCTTTTGGATTATAGAGCTTGAATGTTTGCTAGTTTAGTGAAGTTTGGTTCATGAGCTATCCCAACGAGCATAAGTGTCGCATACTTTACTAAACTTAGTTGATTTTGTAATTTTACTTGATGATGTGCTTAGTTATCATTCTCATGTTGATGGTTAAGAAGACAATAGCTTGAAACCATCATTGGTCACTTACTAACCCAAGAAGGTGCGTATTTGATGATGTTTTTAGTGGCCATGCATATACATCAGTTGCATTTTCATAAGCTAGGATTTAAGATGAGACTTATGGATTAGTTGAGTTCAAGGCCAAGAAGCCCACACTCCTACCTAGTTTTGTATGCCTAAATCACCAAAGCCAAGAAGCTAAGGTGATGCATTAGAGCTAGCTTCATTCAGTTTTATGCTCTTCATAATAAACATGTTTTATTGTATGCATGACCCCATGCATGACGATCAGTGGACTCGATAGAAAGGCACCGACCAAAACAAAATCTAAAAACAACCCCCTCTTGCGTCCAATATAGTTTAAGCACAAGACCTTCGCCCTTTGGATTCGATCCCATATCTTGCCAGTTACCACTGAACTTTTGTATTTTGGTGAAATTGGATAAAAGTGATCAACGTCTTGGAAGTAACGACACCAAGGTGTTGGCCCTCTTGCACCTCATGTTAGAGAATTGATCAGCAGGTCTTCTGGTTATTTGAGTTTACTATAGGAAAATACCCCTAAAGTTGAGATTATTTATGATTAATCAATATGTGAGATTATCGTAGAAAAATCATGAAAAAATTAAATTATTCTAAATAATTTTTCCTAATAACTATTATAAGGTCCATTTTAGCTTGTCTTACTGATTTTGCACCATTTCAATTTTTAGTAATGGTTTGATGGTCTCAATTTTTTTAATCTTATCCACAAACTTTATTTTATTCATCTAAACCACTCATTTTCATATCCATTTATTTATTTTTATCTAATTCTTCTACCCAATTCATCTTTCTACGAAATTTCATCTATTTTGTAAATTAAGTATTCCAATAAAATTGAAAATCGCCACGGGGACAAAAAATAAATAAACATAATGGGAAATAGTCGGTATCCTGAAAGATTGTCACTCTGAAAAACGTCTCTCAGGCAGTCAAACCCTACCCATTAAACTTAATGCCTACTTATTGTATCCTTAATACCTACTTATATCATCCTTAATACCTACTTACATCATTCTTAATACGTACTTACAATATCCTTAATGTCTACTTACAATATCCTTAATGTCTACTTACAATATCCTTAATGTCTACTTACAATATCCTTAAATGTCTACTTATAGTATCCTAAACGCCAACTTACATCATCCTTAAATGCCTACTTACATCATCCTTAAATGCCTACTTATGATATCTCAAATGCCTACTTATGATATCTTAAATGCTTACTTACATCATCCTTAAATGCCTACTTATGATATCTTAAATGGCTATTCACAATATTCTTAATACCCAAATACTTATAATATCTTAAATACCTACTTACAGTTTATTTGATTCCCACCCGTAATTTACTTTACATTTTCCATGAGACTGTCTCTCACGACAATTGTGAAGGCCAAAATCCCAAATGTTATGCAAAGACTATTATACCCAAGGCCCAAGGGTATCATTGGTAGGAGCCTAGGAGGCTAGGAGCTTTGCAAGGCGGTTGCTTCTTCTATTGACAATCAAAGGGCAGAGAATACGGCCATTTGAGTCCTATAAATATTTATACTCCTACTTCTTGGAGTATAAATTTCTGTCATTCAACAATTAAACTTGATTTGAAGTGGGAATTCAAGGCAAGAAGAATCGCAGAACGACAACGAAGAAGAAGCCATTAAAACTCGAGCTTTTACCATCCATTAATGGAGAATTGAATGAATTGTATGTGAATCTCCTTATTTTCAAATCCAAATATTCCCAATATGAGCAAATTAGGGTCTTCCAAATTGGCGGTTTTTCACGGTGAAACATGTTTAGGAGAATTGGAATCCATACCCATTGCAAAAGAATCTAAACTTCAATTCCCTAATAATGAAATTCGAATTCATCATATTTCCCAATCTAATGAACGTTGTCACCCTCTCTCTCTTCTTCATACTATCTCTCCTTTCTCTCTTCTATGTAAACTTGAGCCTTCGGATCAGCAACAACCACAACCTAATCTCCTTAACCTCCATGCATCTTGTTTCTATGAGCTTAAAACTGCTGTTGTTTTGCTTAACAATGAGGAGATTCATCTTGTTGCTATGCCCAGTAAGCAAAAAAAGTTTCCTTGTTTCTGGGTTTATGCTGTTCCTGTTGGACTTTATGTTTCTTGTTTAGGGATGTTGAATTTGCGGTGTTTGTCAATTGTTTTCGATCTTGATGAAACCCTCATTGTTGCTAATACTATGAAGTCCTTTGAGGATCGAATTGATGCCCTTAAGGGTTGGATTTCAAGGGAGATTGATCCTGTTAGGGTTTCGGGAATGAATTCGGAGTTGAAGAGGTATGTTGATGATAGGGCGTTGCTGAAACAGTATGCTGAAAATGATTGTGTTATGGATAGTGGGAAGGTGTTTAAGGCTCAATTTGAGGAGGTTACTCCATTGTCTGATAATCATGGGAGTGTTGCTCGTCCTGTTGTTCGCCTGCCTGATAAGAATCTTGTGCTGACTCGAATTAATCCTGAGGTTTCTATTACATTATCTTTTTCCTTGCTTTGTTGTGTTATATGTATGTGTGCAAACAGTGTTTTTTTTAATGACATTTTTTTGTGTGGTATAATAGAATTAGTTTTTGTGTAAAGCCATCGTATGAATGATTTATTGCTTGAATTGGATTGCAACTTTGCACGTGATTAAATATCAGTTTTTTCATCTTGTTTCCTCTTGATCTTTTTGGTTTGCCATGTTATTTTTGTCTCTAATTTGTTCATAGTAAATTATTTGATGTTAATTTAGGAATGAAATGAAATTCCTATCCTGTCAGAAGATTGTGGTGTCACATACCATGAGTTGGATGAAAAGTTTTGGTTAATCGCAATGAAAAGGGAATCAACTTTAAAACTTTGATTTATTGTTTAGACAATAATTGCCAACCTACACATATTGTGTTGCTGTTCTAATGAACTCTCATGACATCTTCCATATAACATTAGTGGCACATCTTGATTGCATTATATCATGGTTGCAACTCTCCAATGGAGCCACCTACATTGAATCTTATTAATCCTATGCTTAATATCTCTTGTAAAAAAATGAGCCATGGTACTTGAAATACTCATTTGGTAGGAACTTTTATGTATGTAACTTTTGAACACTTCTAATATACTCGTGCCAAAGCGACATTTCATTTATTTTGGTCTTACTCAACTCTTTTAATTCTAACATTTGACTTCACATTTTTAGTTTATGGATTACCTCATAAAGTCATATGTGATTTCTTCCAATTATACAATGTTATAAGTGAACAAAATGCACTATCTTCTCTTTCTAAGGGTCTTGTTATCTCATTTTAGATCAGTGCAAAATGGAATAGCCTTGTTGTAGATCAATTGTGATCATTTCTTCGCATGTCTTAACATTGGTTTATACTTCCTTATACATATCTAATACTATTCTGATATACTTACATGAAATACGTTTGGTTGCTGTAGCCCATCGACGTATTTAAGTTGTATATCTCAGTATCATTGACGTATTTAAGTTGTATATCTCAGTATCTCCACATTACTGAAATTTATCGCAAATTCTTTTTGTTTACCTTATGCACATGATAGCAACACTCTAAAATAAAACCAAATTGGATTTCAATAGTGCTTATGCATTTTCTTAAACGGTGGATGTCATCCTTTCTCATAATTTCATAAAGCAACTTATAAGCTTGTTTCCCATGTAGTTAGAACGTACAATTATGTGCATCCCCATTGTTTTTATAGATAGGTATTAGGTACTATAGTGCTTATGCGTTAATCTTTTGGCCTTTTTTATTTGTTATTTATATATTTTTTCAAAGCTGTTGGTTAACCAATAAACTTGCACTAGCTTAATACATTTCCATGCCTCGATAAGATTCTTGCCACTATCCATAACTTTTTTTTGCTACATTTTCTTCAAAGCTTTTTTGTTTTGAGATTTATTCACAATCATTCAAAATTTTTTTTGCTTGTTTAACTCAATTACATTTAAGTTTCAATACTTGCGCATATTGAGTGTACTTGGGATTCATAAACTTTATGCCTATTGTCTGCCATCCTGCTTTAAGTTGACCGCTCAAGTTATCGACAATCATCATTCAGCATGGCAATATATCCTCTTAATAATGAGTGAAATTTCTGATCAACAATTTTCTACTGGCAGAACCGTGATACTAGCGTTCTTGTGAGGTTACGACCTGCTTGGGATGAATTGAGAAGTTACTTGACTGCAAAGGGACGCAAAAGATTTGAAGTATTTGTCTGTACCATGGCTGAGAGAGACTATGCTTTGGAGATGTGGAGGCTTCTTGACCCAGAGGCAAACCTAATAAATTCAAAGCAACTCCTGAACCGTGTTGTCTGTGTGAAATCAGGTAGGGGTATCACTTAGTATTTTCGTTGGAAGTTCTGATATCCATGTTAACTATGCTATGACTAATGCTAGTGCAATAACACGTTGAGTGACATAGGAGTAATAAACTTGAATTACTAGAGGAATCAGGCTGTCCAGGGTTGAACATTTGTCGTTGAAAAGCATCTTAATGTTTTTTGTCCTGAAGATTTCCGAATCTTTGCTGGCATCAGTTTCAAACATTTAGATCTGTGTTTTCATTTGTTATCTGTAATTTAGATGGTTTGGCAAGGATATATTGTAAACAAAGAATGATTTCGTCATCAGGTTTGAGCTTGCTGACAGTGAGTGGATTTTTTTGGTGAATGATGAAATATCATATTATAAATAACTTGGTTTTAAAATACAAACTATGTTTGTTCCCTTTCGTTTGTCCACTTTATGATTTTTCACTTTAGAAGAGAGAATCTAAAATAAGGTTTTTGAGGGGTGTTTAGAATATAAATTATATTCATGTGAGATCTTGTTAGATTCGTCTAAATGAATAATTTTTTATTATACATTTTTATAATTTTTATGATGCAAATTTAAAGACATTGAGGTTTAAAATTTCCTTTGAAAGTTGTGCAAAACGTAAAGTGGACAAACAAAAAGGAACAAAGGGAGTATGTTCCTTTTACTTTATGTATCAAAACAATATAGAGAATTTTTTGGTAGCAAATTTCGTCAGCAATTTTACATTTACAAGAAGCGCATATGTTTTAATGAGCCATTGAAAATGAACATCAAAATAAGGTTTTCAATTTAAAAATTGAACCAGAATGTTTCAATGTTGGATGGAACCTTTATATCCTTAACTCCTTTAAAAAAGTCATTGACTCTGGCAAACGTGATAAATCCTTTGAGAAATTCTACTTTGAAACTTTTACAAATTAACCATATACATGATAAACTGATTGGTGAGCAATGTGTCATAAAGAGTTTATTTATTCTTCTAAAGTCTCATTAGCCAATGGCCAATATTTATGTGAAGACTAGCTATGGGTATTATTAAGTCTCTTGATCTGTAGGGAAACCCGTGTCTCGTCACTTATAAGCATTTATTTTTCCGATGCTTGTCAACTTGTCAGGATCAAGAAAATCTCTGCTGCATGTATTTCAAGATGGCGTTTGTCATCCTAATATGGCAATGGTGATTGATGACCGGCTGAAGGTCTGGGAGGACAAGGATCAGCCACGTGTGCATGTGGTTCCTGCATTCACCCCATATTATGCTCCCCAAGCTGAGGTACAAACAATTTTGTGGCATTATATTGAGTAATATTGATATGTGATCCTATATGTGAATCTTTTCCTTTGCTCAATAGACAGCAAATGCTGTTGCCGTCCTATGTGTAGCCAGAAATGTTGCTTGCAATGTCAGAGGTGGCTTTTTCAAGTAAGTGTTTTGTCAGATTGAATATTAAGTTATGCTGTTAAAAGGATGCAGGTTATTTACTGTTGCCCTTTAATTTTCACTTTTGGTGAACTTTTGTAAGGATGCTAACATTTTTTCATTTCATATTTCCTCTTTTAATATGTGGTCTCTTTCTACTAGAGAATTTGATGAGAACTTACTGAGGAAAATCTTTGAACTATCTTATGAAGATGAGATGTCAAATTTACCTTCTCCACCAGATGTGAGCAATTATTTAATTTCAGAGGTATGAAAGTTGGTTTTCTGCATGCTCAATTCTTCATGGGTTTTAAATATGCTTATGGCCAAGTTAAGCTATGTATGCTTTTAGGACTCTGGATTTGCACCAAATGGAAGCGCAAGCGTACCTATTACTGAAGTCATATCTGGTGCAGACGTTGACCAAAAACTATCGCAGTTGGTAAGTGACTTTATTTCCTTCTTTACAGGTGGAGAAGTTGATTGGCAGATAGCTTTTTATGATGTTAAATAATAAGTTGACCCCATACTGTTGGGATTAAGGCTATGGCACAGTTGGCCTTGTTGTAGAGTAAAAAGCAGCCATTCAACTCTTCTTTTACGGTGAATTTTTAAAATCTATTTTTATTCTGCATATAATCACGCACAACCTTTATGTACTACCTTATCCTTTACTTTTTCTCAGGATGAGAAATTGGCCATGGATTCAGACACTAGTTCAACAACGAATATTCCAGACTTGAGATCGGAAACACCTCAGCAATCAATCCCATCTGTTCAGGGTGTAAATCCTTTAAGGATGACTGTTCCATTACAGAGTATATATTTTTGTCTCACTTCATTTTAGTTTTGTATTATTCACATCAGTACCTAGTTTTGATATTATGAATGTATTCTGATGCCTTGTTTTTCTCATCCTCGGTTCTTATACTCTTAGAGGGTTTGCTTGGTGTACCGGCTAGAAGAGATGTAAGAAATCCATCAGGTGATCCGCCTATTCTCACGTTACCTGCTCAAACATCACAACGTAGCTGGTCGATGGAAGATGCAAACAAGGGAGTTTTGAATAGTCGTGGATTTGTGTCTGCGCAAGAGCCTGATACGTCAAAAGCTGATAAACAACGAGCTTATTCAAATTCGCTTGGTCATAGCACGACACCGCCTATTTTATCTGCTCAACGTTCTAGGGCGAGGGGTGATGAGGTTTTTGTTGGTGCCTTTAGCCTAGTATAAATTTTAATGCTTGGTATTACTATGTTGTCTACAGTTGCCATGTGTTATGGTCTTTCTTTAATTCTTTTTAACCGCAGGCAAGTCCTGGACAAGAAATTCCTAAACAAAATCTTACTGCCAGTGGGACATCAGGTATGCATAGTCTTTTCACAAAAAAGTTACTTGGAATTACATGATGTACAATTGTACATTGCTGATTTTATAGTTGGTGGAGAAGTTATGACTTGATTTTTTAGATGTCTAAGTTTAGGATCAGTGACCATATTGAATTTCACGAGATCTCCTAAAGAAAAAAATGATTCTCGAGGAGAGAAAGAAAGGGTAAACTTGAGGGATATACCAGAGAGATTGAGAGATAAGTAAAGAAGAACGAGGACGTAGACACAAGTGTGGAATCTGTTTGTGCTAAGTTGCGCAACGAGTATATTTTGAGATATATGGCCTGCATGACACAATTCTAGATCCACCTCATTTCAAATTTCAATGCACTATTGATACTATGAGGAGCTTTTCCGATTAAGTGGGCAAAAATGTGAACTCTATCTCTTTACTCGCCTTTTGTTTTGGATTTTGGAGTTCGAATAGAATTACTCGGTCTTCATTCCCCTTCTTCTCTGTTTAACCACATTCTTTTGTTATTGAGGCGTAATTGTTACTTTTGTACGGTTAATTAATTTTGAGGTGTGCCATGTGTGATGTGTATCATGTGCCATAAAAGTTAGAAGTTAAATGGTCACTTATTTCTTCACTGTGATTATGCAAGGGGATTTTGGATAGACTCTTTCTCATTAAAGAGGAATCTTAGATTTCTCCACAACATATTTGTGATTTCTTGAGGATGAAATGTTATGGCTTCGGTCCTAACAATATCTTACATAAGCTTTGGAATACATGTTTTTTGGCTACCATTTGGGTAATTTGGTTAGAATGAAATTGTTGTGTTTTTAGAGATGAATTTGGAGAATTGTTTTCTTAGCAACTTTATGAATGAAAGCTTTTGGATTTTTAAATGTTTCTCGAGGAGTTCTTTATCGAAGTGAACTGAGGGTTATTTTGTAAGTAGTTTCATGGGCGTGACATGTTGTCCCTTAAGTGTACTATCTATTTTTCTTAATAAACTTTCTTTATAAAAAATGATTATGAAGTGTAAAATATAGTTATCTTACTCTAGTTTATCTCATGACTCATGCCTTTACTGATTGAAGCTAATTTTAATAAGAATGTGGAGAAGAATAAACAAGATTTAAAATCTTCATGAACTGCTTAGGCTCCATGTTACTAGGATCGAGGGTTGATTTGGGTTGTGGAACGGAATTGGCAACGAAATTCACCAATTTTCAAAATCTAAGGTCGCGTTGATTAGATTTTGGGTCGAGTTTCTTGGGTTGTGAACGATTCAATTCAAATCGAGGTACAATTTTGAGGTCAATTATCTAAGAAAATATACCTAATATACTAAAATAGTTTAGATTCTAGAGAAAATAAGAAAATAAAGGTGTTCTTTTTTTTATTTGTAAAATAAAGATGTTTAAAAGATTTAAAAGTAAAAAAATAAGAAAATAAAAGGAGAAAGAAATAAGAAAAGATAAAGGCGAAAAGAAATATCAAACAAAAGCAACATAAAGCTTTATGTAAACAGAAAATGAGTACTCTACAAGAGCCAAAATTAGGTCATAATAAATCTAAGTTGAAACAAGGCAAGATTTGGTTTACTTGCTTTTCCTACTTCTCAAGTTCTCTTACAACTTTAGACCGCACACAAATGGCAGTATCAACTTGTATGTTTTGCTTTTCCTCATTTCTTTTTTCCTTTCTTGGGTCTACCGCGAACCCCAGCGATTTAGATCACCAATGACTCGTGATTCTGGTCGAACAATTTGGATTGCAGTTCGCTACCCACTCGAGTGATCGCGGTAACACTGGTCAAGATTGAGAAAGCCTATGAAATGTAAGCCAACAAACACAAAAAGGAAATTAGTTTCCTACTAGGAGATGCTGTGTATCTCACTGCCTTTATTTGAGAAAAGAGGGATTGTATGAAAAGGAGAAAAACAAGCTGATGCCTAAGAGTGAAGGTCTATTTAAAATCTTGCAGATGGTTGGCCACAATGCCTACAAGGATACAACAGATATAAGGGCAGTCTTAAGGGGAAGAGAATGATGTAGGAGCATCCCATTGCCACATGCCTTAAGCAACAATATTGGGCTAGGGCCTATGGAAGTCAAACCTCAGATTTTCTAGCTACTCCCAATAGTGCAAAATCATGGACACGGTCGCGTTTGAGGTCAGTAGATATAGATTCACGGTTGTCTCAGCTATATTTTGACTGCGTTAAGCTCAAAACTTTTATAATATGATCGCGATACGGGATATAGTTTTGCACCATGGTTCCAAAAGTATTCTTCAATAATCCAGCTTCAGCATGAGTGGAACCTTTTCTAGAAACCACTTGTTGGGAATGCAATTTAGAGGCTTGCTAAGTTCCAAAACTATTTATGAGCTAATTTGATGACCAATAGCCTTATGAGCACAAACTCGGTTTTGGCCCTTGGATGTTCACTATCTCGTTGAATATTTTGATGTTAAAGGAGAGTATTATCTCTGAGTGTGGTTGTTGAGGTGGATGCCAAATTGTGTTCTGAGAAAGGATAAAAGTCTGTTAAGTGCAAAGTCAGTAGTAGGCGAAACAAGAACCAATCACGAGCAAACACAAAGGACCAGTAAATGTGACACATATGTAGGCTGCTGTCCAATCACCTTTCCTTATCTTAAGGATAAACTGTTCTAATTTCAATGTTATTTACTGGTAATTACATAAGTGCTTCAGGAGATTTTAAGCTTATTGGATCACTGAACTAAGCTAGTTATACACTGCTAAATGTTTTTGTGTAAAAGCTGGAGTTTCTACTATTTACTTGCTGTATAGATGATAAAGCAAGCTTCATATCAAAAACACGTATAAAGTGTGTCCTTAAACTCTCAAAGGGATTCTTAGGTTCTCAGGTGTGACCTTAGAACTCAGTGAAGAGTTCTAGTGGCAAGTTCAGCTGGGAAGGGGTGTCCTTGGCTGTCTTGTATCATTTAACTCTCTCCCTTGTATATTCTTTGCTATTTATCTCATATCAGCTTTACAAGCGTCCCATTGTCACTTGTAACAATTGTCATCTTTTTTATTGAGTTCATAGTAGTTAAAGACATTTTCCTTAAACTATACCTCAATTTTCACCGCTTACTGTACTGTCTACTTTCTGTCCTAGCCTTTAGCTGAGCTTAACTTCTACTGCGTGGTTTATCAATGTATTAAATGCATCACCAGATGTTGTCATGTATGAACAACTTCTGCTTGCATTTTGGTTCAGAAATTTTACTATGAACTGCCATTATGGAATCAACATGTCTAGACACTGCTGCATTTCAACTCTTCGCCATTATTGTGTTATTTTAGTTTCTGATCATCCCTTTCTACAATCTGAGCTACAGGCGTTGCTGAAATTTCTAATTCTCAGAATCCGGCTCCTAGCATTAGCAAAGAAGCACATGTCGATGCTCTAAAAGTAAATACAATTCCCTCCGGCTTATCTATCAGCGTGCTGCAAGAAATTGGTCGAAGATGTTGCTCTAAGGTTCATGAAATCCTGTTTGTAGGAAATTTGTCTGTTAAATTTTAGTTTTGAAAAAAACCTCATATAGTTTCTTCAATGCAGGTTGAGTTCAAGCCAATTCTAAGCACAAGTAAAGATTTGCAGTTCTCTGTTGAGGTTAGTATAAGTTGCTATGATTCCAATATTAGCATAGTTAATGATGTGGATTTATATCTGAAAAACCCGGAAAAGTTGGTCCCAACTATGCCAAATCTTCCCAGTCTCAATTTTTAGGTAGTTACGATTTGTCCCAACTTTAGGAAATGCCTTCACAAAATGGTTTACTCACTGGTATTAGCCATGGTTACAATATCGGTCGTGAAATGACTTTCATGGTTATCCGGACACCCAACCTATATTTTTTTTGCGGTAACCTCAAAAATCTTTATGAAATTGTTGCGATATGGTGATAAAATCAACATTTTGCTCTTGGGTACATTGACTTTTGATCTGGTAAATAAAGGTACATAAAATCATGTTATTGGATCCCTCCTATGCTTTCTCACTCTCTTACCTCACCATATTTGCTACACCAGCTATATTACCGCCTAGAAATATAATCAAAATCACCTTCCCATACAAATTAAGGGGACAAAGAAGTATTGATTATTGAAGAGTATTGGAGTTTATTTTTACACCTTTACAAAGTATCGTTTTGGTAGATTTGAAAACCTTTATTACTTGGCGGATACGGTCATGGTGCCAAAATGCGGTAGTGGACATTATGATGTGATACCGAGGGCAATGTGGTTGTTGTGCTACCAAATATTGCCTATACCGTGAATATCACTAAGCGGACTAAAATATGTTTATTTTATATCTTAATGATGCGGGTAATGTTTGTTTTGTAAATTTAAAAACCTTTACGATGCGGTCGATATAATACTATGCAACCTTGTATTTGCACTATGGATACAATACGATGCAGCCTTGATTTTGCACTATGGTGTGCTCTATTTGTGAATCTTTAAAATAGTGTAAGCCGGATAATATTGAAATGTGTTGTTTTTGGTTCAGGTATTGTTCACCGGTGAGAAGATAGGTGTTGGAATGGGCAAGACTAGAAAGGATGCTCAACAGCAAGCTGCTGAAAGTGCTCTTCATTTCTTGGCTGGTATGTAAAATAGAAATGTAATTGAATTAGTATCTATTAATCACTTGAAGTGTTAAGATGTTTTTTTTTCTTTAGTCCGTACTGTGCAACATGTATTTTTTACTACCATGCGTATTTCAAATTGAGTCTCTCATCCACATACTTGTGGTGAATGTTTCTGTAGTTTTGGGTTGAGGAAAGCTCAGTTCTGAGTGGAACTACTCAGTTAAGGTTGACCAGCTGGCTGATTGGGCCTTTTGTTTTTTATTCTGTAATTAACAATTGTCAATACGAATAAGTGAATCTATTGGCTATACAGTTTCATGTTAGCTTGGTAAAGTTAGTGTATATTCATTTCCGAAGTAGTCAATTTTAAGCAATGGTAATATTGTTGTCAAATTTGCGGATCACACAAAAGATGAGTAACAGAATAACCAAAGGAGATGATTAAATTGACTAGTTTTTTCATTTGCTGTAAACCCTTCTACTTTCAGCTGCCAAATTGCTTCAGATAGTATATTTCTCAATCACTGATCCTATATATTTTTTTATTTCCAAGTTTAATGGTTACTTCAACTTGGATCATAACTTCTCAATTGCCATGTCAAGGTATATGTCTTATTGCTCATCATAGTTCATTCTTTTACCCGTTAACAATTGTAAATTTTGAAGCAGCTCTAGTTGGCAGCTGAACGTGGAAATTTTACAAATTTTCTTTTAAAAAACTAGATCAAGAGTTATCTAATTTTATTCCAAAATCTGATGGCCCAAAAAAAAAAAATCTTATTTGGAACTTGTACCTTCAATGCAAAATTCGAGATCAACCTTTTGGATTTAGTATAAGTTTTCATTGAAGGATTTTAAGAAAATGCCTAAAGATTCATGGTGCGAGATAACCCTTTAGAATTTAGAGAAGCGAGACAGATAACCCTACTCTCAATCTAAAGATGACTTGGATTTGAATCTTTGAAATGGGAATAAGTGGTTTTGTTCAAACTTGGATCTTTGCTCTCATCATGAATTTTATGAGAGATTGCTTGATCAAAGCCAGAGCGTAGACTTAGAGATATCTTTGTGCTGGGCTCACAGATATGCAAAGGACAGAGAAATTTAGGATGTAGCTTTTGTGACTATAGCAGATGGCACTCCATTTACATGATGTATCCTGCTGGGTACTTTTCTTGGACCCTCCTCCTCCTGGGACGTTTATGCGCCGGGCTCCCCCCCCCTCTAATTTTTGTGATATCAATTATTTGGATTTTTGCTTACTTTACCTTTAAATCTTTAATAAATACCATTAAGACATTACATTGGACTCACAACTAATTAATATTTTATTTCACAGAGAAGTATTTGGCTACGTGTTCTGGTTTGATTGACCGGGATGATAAGGTTCCAGTGCAGAATGAAAATGGATTTGTATGGGATGACATTAACCTTCAATCTGATGAACTGTCATCAGATGAGAAGCTACATAGAGAGAATGTTTTTGAGGTGAACAATGTTCAATTTTCTTCTGTTTATTTATCAATGATATTGCAATCTTGTATTAGTAGCAAGAATATGAAACCTTCGATGTTTTGTCAGTCACGCTGTCATGCATGTCAAAGCGAGTTGGAACCTGTTCTCTTCAACTTCTCTTCAACTTATTACTTATTCTTATTGGAATTAGATCAGACAATATTAGATCAACCATACTAGATCAGACTTGGTCAGACCGAATCGAACTAGTGTTGATCTAACAAGACCAAATAAATAACATCGAATCGAACTAGTGTTGCTAGAATATATATATATATATATATATATATATATATATATATATATAATTACAAATGATAAAATAACAAAGGAGTTTCTCTATTAGGAGGAAGAGGGTTAGTAGAGTTTTGATTTTGATTTTAATTCGAAATCACGTGCACTTATTTATGTGAAATTGCAATTGATGTTTGCTTCCAAGGGTACAACCTCTTTGTTATCACTAACAAGGGTAAGATCGCGTACCTCCTAATCCCCAAACTCCACCGTTGGTGGGATCCACTTAACGACATTGGGTAATGGAATGTTGCTGATTTTAAAATTAGTGTGGGTTAGCTGTCTCGAAAAATTTGTGTGGGTTAGCTGTCTCGAAAAATTTAACTGCTTAATGTTCAAATGCTGTATTCCAATCAAATAAGAAATAAGGGAATCAAATTAAGTGATTCTTTCTCCATCATCAATCCAAAAAAATGATAATAATGATGCTTAATTTTACCCTTTCCCTTATTTTCAGTCCGTTACATATAAAATTTTTATACCAAATGACCCTTGTCTTTACTATATAGTATTTATTGTTTCTCATATGCTGACTAATGAATGCTTCACAGGCTACAGAAATAGGAGCTCAAAGTAATTCCCCAATGGTCATTAATCAGTTGGCACCGAAGCTTGGGAACTCACCCAGGTACAATTGGAGCAATCCTCTCGTGCATGTTTACTATTCGTAAACTGTTTTTATGCGCTTGTATTTGTTTTTAGGGATTGTACATTTTTATGACTTTGCTAAGTTTTAATGTGCTTGATCATTGTTTTTTTACTTGTTTCTTTATTTGTCTATTTCTAACATTATGGTTGATTTCATTGCATTAACAGTCCAACCCTGTATGCTACTGTCTTGTTTCAATGGTTCTGCGCTTAACTGATATATGTTTTGCGTAGTGTGTACTAATAGAACTACTGGATCTAATGGGGAGTTGGCTTAGTTTTTGGTTATTAATTTGCTTGTACTCTGTATGTGCATTTTTGGCTAAAATATGGTGGCTCGACTACAGCATTTTTGGCTACTATCTGCAATTTACCAACTTCACGACATTTTGGCCACTGATGCAATGTGATGTTTGTTTAGCTTTGGCTGCTACTTGCAGATGTACTGACTTTCTGTTCTTTTTTAACATCTCTGCATCATCTAGGTTACAGCATTCCTTATCTGGTAAACAATCGAAAGAAGAACCAGTCCGAGCTTCACAAAGTTCATCGTCTGTCCGGCAACACAGGAATGGTCATCCGATTTTATGATGAAAATTCGAGGGATCATGGCTTTTTTCAATACACTGATCTGGGCAGAAGAACTAATATTCATGATTGTGACAGATTCTCTGAATCATCTAGGTTACAGCATTCGTTGGCTGGTACAGTCGAAAGAAGAAACAGTACTAGCTCCTCAGAGTTCATCATCTGTCCGACAACACAGGAATGGTCAGTCGATATTATGAACAAAACCTCACCAGAAGGGATTATGAAATGGAACATATCTTTGTTCAATACACTGATGATGGGTTGCAGAACAATGTTCATGATTGTGATAGACTATCCCCTACTCATGGTGTGAATTTTCGCCAATACACATACATGTTCCATTTCCCATTTTGTAAGGAAGTTTTAAGACGTATATATTCAGTTTAGTTAATAGAGTAGTTGCATATTGATGTATCCATGGTTATTAGAATCTCGATTCTGATATATGATTCTACGATCTTACAATTCAAAAATTGGCGATTAATCTAGATCTCAAGTAAAGTAAGATCTTAATGTTGGTGGAATTGTGCGATCCTAATTAGCTTAAAATTTTGGGTGTAGGATCTTAACACGGTTTTATGATCCAACGATCTGACCCTATAAGGATAGCTTCAATACTTGAAATATTTTCATATAATTCATATTCACTATGTGCAAATATATATATTTTAAATAATTATATCAATATCTAAATTACATTAATGCATATTTGTAGGATTACACAACTTTACAATTTGATCCTATCGATTTTGATCCTACCTCTTCAATGATCCAAGGTAGAATCTCAATTTTAACAATCGTAGTTGTATAAAGCTTTTTTTTAATCCTAAATAGAGATGTTAAGCATGAGTAACTTCATTATGAGTTGTAAAAATTTTGACCTAGAAATATTATTAACCATAAAATATTGACAATTTTGACACTAAATACTTTTTAAATTCAAGAATAATATAGAGTAGTAAATTGTGCATAGTGAGTGAGTATAAGACGCATTAATCAAAAAAGATATTATTATAAAAAAAAGTACCTTATGGAGTACAATCTAGAAGGTAGGGAAATTATCAATTCAGGTAGAACTAGGATCCCCTCCGATGCAATGATAGTCATCAAAGTTTTGCAACACATAAAAGGGTGGGAGATTAAAAATAAGATATTATTAGTAAAAGAAGTATGACTTGAGTCTTGCATAAATTAGTCATATGTTAGATGACAATTTAAACGTAGAAAAATTTGGTCTTAAAGGTTAAAGTAACAAACTTTGATTACTAGAACTTAAGTATACATTATTATGTGTAATATTGGACACTCCAATTTATGAAGTAGTCCGCACTCTCATTTTGTGCATAAAACAAGTGTATGGAGTGCGTTCTCATTGGGTTTGTCATTAAAGCCCGCTGTTTGCTGTTTTGAAGTTGCTGTCCTCCTGTTTCTGTTTTGACCTTAGTTTAATTCTAGAGTACAGGAGGATTAATGGTAACATACTAACATATGAGATGATTCTCTAATATGACTCTTTGGGGATGTATGATGAATAGAGTTTATCAACAAAACCCTTAAAGGGAAATTTGATTGAATGTAGTAAGACTAGCTCCAAAAGGAGGTTTCTTCACCAAAGTCGATATTCTAATTAAGTTTTTAATAAGACAAACAAATAAAACTTTTCTCAACAATTTTCTAGAGGTTTTTAAAACATACTCCCTCCGTCCCTATGAGATAGTAGCAAAGAGAAAAATTGTGAGAATTAAAAAAGTGGTAATAAATAAAGAGAGGGAATGAATTGTATGGATGAAATTAAAAGGGAGTTAAAATGTATAAATGAGATTAAAAGAAAGTGGTGGGCTATAATCCAAAAATAGAAATGCTGCAATTTAAGTGAGACGGACGAAAATAGAAAATGCTGCAAATTTATAGGGACGGAGGGAGTATCTAATAATCTGATATTTACCCAGCTCTGGAATCAAATCCAACGTGACCCGACATCAAAATGAATTCAAAATAATATAAAAATCAATATTGATACAAGACTTGATTTTAAACTAACTTGAAACTCATTACATAAAATTAAACAATGAGCCCAACATACACCTCTCCTCAAATCTCATAAATGAGAGGAAAATTTGAACTAAACAAGCAAATTTATACTTGTATAAAAAAATTAACCAGGCAGGAGAGAAACTTAATTCTCAAAATAAGTATGCAATTCCTAGAGCTGAGGTTTGGAACTAATAGTGAACAAAGGAAGCCCAAGTTAAACAGAGTCAAATTTTTGTTCGATGTTAGTAATAACAAACAAAAGTCTTGACTTTTTTGACCTTGGGGAAAATGAATCAAATTGATTATGAACAATTTATAAAACACATCAATTCGCTGTTAATAACAGCGAATGAAGATGTTGGTTAATAAAAGTCAATCTTTTTGTTCCCACTTAGTAAATACTTCTAAAAACAAAATTGTTGACTTTTATTTACCTTATTCTTTGTTTGTTGTTAATAACAACGAATAAAACCAAATCATAATATAACTTTGGGAATTTCGTACTTGTTTTGGAAAATAAATTTTCCCCATGCCTAATTTAAGAATTTTGTATATAAAGTTGCTAATTTAGTTCAAATCTTCGGGTTTTTGTAGACCAACAATCCCATCATGAACCTCTTAACTATTATTAAAACAAAACATTGTTGACATCAACACTACTTAAAATTGCTTACGTGTCACAATCTCAACAAAAAAATTCCCTCCAAGACTTAATGATGACGTCATTGTTTTTATGACTAATTTATTTTATCTTTGACTTTGTTACTCACATCATTTAATGTATTAGAAAACCATATGTATTTTTTTCAATTATTTTTAAAAAATATTTTATTTTTATTTATTAAGTGAGCATTATTTAGTGTTTGAGATATTTTGAGATGGTTAAAATATATATACTTTTATTAGGATTTTTTGTTATTTATAGTAATTATTTTTACGTAAGTCAATTATATTTTTCATGACAAAAACTATTTTTTTCATTTAAACTTTTATAAAATAATTTTAAATAATTTTGTGTTAAATGTGATTTTGAGATGTGTTATTAATAATTGTAATCGTAATAGTTTATAATTTATGTCAAAAATTTAATAAAATCGTGCATCGAACACTATCCAATTCTTTCTCAAACAAATTGAAAAAAATGTAGCTCCATCAAACCAAAGGAACAAAAAAAAAAATACGTTAATGATCCAATGTTTTGCTCATCCGTCGTGAATAATTAACTTTTTTATTATTTTCTAATAATCCAATATTTACCATTAGTTCACTATGAATCATCCAACCTTTATTTTAGTTTATTAACGGCATACCTTATTATTACCGGTGTGTTATGGGCAAATTTATCACAAACGTTGCAAAGGTCGGATAACTAATCTCAATTTTTGCTTAAACAAAAAAGGGCAATAGTCTTCCTTATACCTCACTTGTCTGTAATCCTCCCTCCCTTGCCAATACGCTAATTCAGAGGGTGTCAGTCTCCCCTTTCGTCGACAACGCTACTAAAGATTCGGCCTTTTAACTATTCTGTAAGAATTCTCTTCTTTTCGTTGCAATTTAAACTCTTTTATCAAGTTTTTGTTGACTTTTCCCGAAATGATTCTTGAAGTTGATATTTCTTGATGTTGATCTTTAAGTTTTCATGTTTGAATGAATTAGAATAATTAACATGATTGGAAAAATTAGTAGATTGATTAAACTGGTTCAATAGTTGTTATACTGTTTTAATGAACTAATTGTGGAGTTAATTGCTTGGTATTGTGCCCAATTCTTAAATGGTAAAGTTTTTGACGGGTGATTAACTGGAAATTTGGTAATGTAGTTTTGATAGTGATTCATCATCATCATAACAGTGTATGTTGCTCATGATAACTATGATCAGTGTCTGAAATGGGATGAAATACGAATAATCATAGATGTTGCCAAAGAGTTCCTACTTGTGAAAGACATAAAAAGTAAAGCAAAGCAACCAAAAAACAAACATTAAGTCTAATAAAATGACCTAAGAAATATAAAAATTAATAACAATCATAAAGCCTAGAAAAATAAATGATGCATGTTTGACATAGGTGTAAGCCTCGATGAAAATCAAGGTCTATGATACAGATACAATGTGTAAGGTGCACACTGTTATTGTGTTGAAAATAATATGGTGTTGACGAGTGTTTCTGTGGTGATTTGATCAGTCATCCACCCTTCATGGCTATAATTTTTGTAGCATATGATTTCTATTTGTGGAGTAAATATATTCTTGTTTATGGATATTAGATTATTGTACTTGAAGTGAATACTTCATCATCATACCCATTATACCCTCTCATAGAAGTTATGGTTTAAATTTAGGGAAGATTGAATGACAACATACCATATCCTTATCAAAAGAGATAATAAGGTTGCTGCTAGTGAGATCTCAGCTTGAGATAATGACAAACAAAAGGCCTAAAATAAGTCTGGGCAAGACAAAAGCAAGACAAAGTAAGACAAGGCAAAATAAGACAAGTAGCAAGGCTAATAAAATAAAGCAAAGAAACATAAATGACAATCATAGAGGCACAAACAATAATCCACGCAAAGATAAGTACCTATAGTCACAAATTCGACGTCTCAAACTAGTTTTATCCTCAATCAAGTCCTTAGAGAGCTGTAATTACTCATGTCATTTCTGATTTTCTCCTCTCACATTTTCTTTGGTGTACATCGATTTCACTTTTCATTAACCGTGATGCTTTCTACCTTTCTCAAACGCGTGCATCGGTACTTTTCCTTTGCACATGCTCAAACCTTCTCAGTGTTCATTCACACATTTTTACAAAAATGGGTGCAACCTCTAGGCCCTCTTTAAACTTGGTTCCTAACCTTATTCATTCTGGTGTATATACACATCCGCCTTATTCATTTTTGCTATTGTATCTTATGCTCATATATCTTCTTAACTGATCAACACTTTATCCCATACAAAATTTTTTGTTGATTTGCAACTCAGTAGGATATACCTCTTAATCTAGTCAGGAATCTCTTATCACCCAACACACTTGACGAATGCTATCCATTTAACCATCCAACTTGAATTTGATGCATTACGTCTTTATCAATCTCCCCATGCTCCGAATTATTGATCCTAAATACTTAAATTTGGCCGTTTGTGTAACGTTTTCTTTAACGGTCATTTGTGAGGTTCCCGCACATCTCTTCCCCATTTACATATCTTTATTATGAACCTTCTATTTTGTTTTGCATTGCAATTTGTTTTCTAGAAAGAAAATAAGGGTGAAGGAAGCTTGTTAAAAAAAACAGACCAGGATTAATGCAAGAACTTTGTTTTCCCGTCACAATGTAACGCAACTTTATGATTTTGAGAAGCAATTTTAAGTTTAGTTGTTTTGGTTTGAAAATTTTTGATAGAACCTAAAAGTCATACTGTCTCGATAATGGCTCTCTAGATCTCATTTTTCTTATGTTTGGCAATTAGTTGTGTAGACCGTGGATATCTTTCAATGGAAAGTTGAGATATTTGCAAATGGTTTCACCTTTCTTTTACATAGTTTTTTGGGTTTTCAAAACATGCTAATAAAAACAAGTGGTAGCTTAAAACAAAAAATCTACAGTTGGATTTTTGTTGGCATATGATCCCAAGTATATCATAGTTGATCATCGTGTTCTGTTTTGAAACAAATCAATTCTGGTCTATTTGCTCCATACTTGACCTAAAATATATTTCGTGCTAGTCAGTGTAAATGATGACGAGAGGTAATAAGGTATAAGGAGCAAGGTGTTTATTGTCTTATCATGAATCCTCTTAACGAGATAGATTTGAAAAGTTAGAATAAAAAATCCTCAATTATCTTTGCTGTATTTGTGATACCCCAGATTTAACTTGAAAAGGGATTGATAGACTACTCATATCAACAAGATGCATCTTCTTTTCCAGGGAGCCCATTTGTTAAGAACTCCACAGTTAAGCATGCTTGGTGTGGAGCAATCTTAGGATGGGTGACCTCCTGGGAAGTTTTCCGCGTGCGCACGAGTGAGGCCAAAGTGCGCTGGAAAGACTTGTGTTTGTCTGTGGGGCCAGTCTTCAGTCTCTATGAGTAGTCATCGGTGGTCCGTTGGGCCGGGGTGTTACATACAGTATTAGTCATCAGCCTTTGCTTGACTCATGATTTCATGTTCGGTCTTATACCTGGATGTGCTGAAAACTTGTTCTCCTGGTTACATATTCAGTGGTTTGGCAAGTCTCTTGTCTGCATTTGGTGAAACATGGATTTGCCCCAGTCTTTTTTCTGTTTTGCTGTTTTTGATTATAATATCTCGCATTGATGAAATTTTCTTTTTAAACTAGTAGTGCAGACCAAAGCACTGCAAGGCTGTGCTATACCATTAGCTTTTTGAAGTTTAACAAATTTATTGGAGATGTCAGGAAGAGGTCCTCCCACAGCACCTGGAATGATGCGGAATGGCCCACCCCCTGGAGTCAGAGCTCCTGCTGGTGCACCTGTTACTGAGATAGATCATATTCTAATGGAAAATAGGAGATTGGCAGAATCGATAGTAGCAATGAGGCATGAACATGCCATGGCTGATCAGGAAATACTTAGACTTAGGGCATACATTAGAAGTACCGAGACAGAAAGTGATATTCAGATGCGTGTTTTACTTGAAAAGATTTCAAATATGGAGTTAGCCCTTAAAGGTGGGGAAACTATGAAGAAGGACCTTCAACAGGCACACAAGGAGGCACAAAGCTTAGTAGCTGCTAGACAAGAGCTTGTTTTGAAGATTCAGGAAGCTAGAATGGAACTTGAGAAATGGCAGAATGACATTAAGAATATTCCTGATATGCTTTCTGAAGTGGAGAGCATGAAACTGGAACACCAACATCTACGGTGAGTACTTAATTTTTTTTTGTGCTTTATTCTTTAAGTATGTAATGAGTACCGGCAAGGTGTAAAAACAAACATCTTTTTAGAGCCATTGCGTGCAAACATGCATTGTGCATGTTATGGTGCTGAATAGCTGATATCCCTATCCCGTCTATCCCATCAGGATATATGCCTGATGTTTCTGCTAGTTTTAATTCTGTATATGAGGGTTGCTTTGGTATTGGTTTTTCCTGTAAATTATATTTCTCCTGGCATCCCCATATCTCTTTTTCCATGATTTTTCATACCTCAAATACCAACCTAAAGTAGTGGTTAAACCATAATGCAAAAATGAGGCTTCTGTCCCATCTGCAATAACAGTCACAATGCATGTTTGCACCTATTATGCTAGTAGTATCAGTTCGGTAGATTTGAAAACTATTTCAAGTCATTTTTTTGCGCTGGTTAATTCTTTTGGTTTCGGTTTTGGGTTGGGTCGTTTAGATTGGTTTGTTTTTGGTTGGGTCATCTTTAGGTTAGGTCATTTTGGTTTGATGATTGATCGGGTTCGGTTCTACCCAACAGGTCAAGAGTTTTATAATTTTTTATTGAAAATATATTGTTTTATTTTAAAAATTATTTTTATTATATCAATTGACCAATATACAACGACTAAGTTTTAAACGAGGAAATTTTGACTCAAAAGTCAAAATATAAAAATTGACCAGTAATATAGCGAGTCTAGAATGAAAAGAGATGATGTGGTACTTGACAATGGGTAAATTTGGAAAATTGGGTCAAAAAAGTTGGGTTATACGGTCGGATCTGACTCTTTTTTTTTGCGAGCAGGATGGGTTGCTTTCAGTTTATGGGTGAAACATTTTAGGTTATGACATACTAATTTCTAGTTAATTTCTGTCGGATCTGACTCTGTTGTGGTTTGATAATACCTTGATTTTAAAAGCGCGAGGTGCCCCGCGGCACATAAGTGGAGTATTTATCCATAATCTCCTCTCCTATTTTACTTTATCAAGCTATATATAATTTTATAAATTCAATATGTTTTAAATTGACACAGTTTGTTCACATTAAATAATGTTTTATTTTATTGAGATAATATATTAACTAAAATGAGTCGTGACCTTAAAAATCGAATTGCACATTCCAATCCAGCGAACCACAAATCTAAAAACTAGCAAATCGTGAACCCGTCTACAATGAATCAAAGCAAACCGCGAATCATGTGGTGTTGGCCCAACAAGGAGGTGAACTGGGTGTACAAGGCGTGAAGCGAATCGAGGCGCCCAGGGCGCACGCCTCTTGTAGTGTGCTTTGCCTCACCTAGTCGAGGCGTTTTCAGTCGAGCATGAGCTCAAGGCACATAAGCGCAAAGCGAGGTGCGCTTTTCATAACTAAGGATAATATAGCTCTTTTGGAAGCGTGTCAAGTAGCACTTCCTACCTTTTTTTAAGCTTTTGTGAGTGGATTAGCTAAGATAATTCAGTATAGCTGTAGACCTGTAGTATACAGATATATTCTTGCTGATGATTAGCCACAGGACTTTAATGTCTAATTCTCGAGTTATTAGGTTTTTGTTTGTTGTTTGTCGTTTTAATTTTTTTTTGTCTCTGCAGTTCTTAATTTATGTAACCGCCACTTTTGCTTGCTTCTTTTACACTGATATAAATTTGATTCTAAACCTTGTGAATTTGTACTGTGAAGTTCTGCCTTTGAGCTAGAAAAGCGTATGAATCTTGATATAGTGGAACATTTGCAAAAGATGGAGAAAACCCTAACCAGCATGGATAGGGAGAAAGAAAGTCTACGAGCTGAAATACAGAACGTGGAGAAGAGAGTGCAAGGTTGTCTTTCTCAACTTACATATTTTATCATGGAATTAGTTTTATAAAAAAATATCATCTCAGACATGGAAATTTGGTAATGAAGTTCTAGTAACATAAATGAAAGAAGCTTAGAACATGTTGCAGAGTGAAATTGAAAGCAAATGAATTAAGATTAGAGGAGCTAAAGGCTAAAAATGAACTAGACATTAACCCATAATAGTTCTCATTATCATCTACTCTAAAGCTAAGTTTTATTTTCCTCCAAATAACTCTTCTGCCTTTTTTCATGCCCTTCCCTTTACAAAGATGTATTTGCAATGTATTCCAATATGACCATATTGTGAAGTCATAGCATATTTCTTGAGTTACTATAACTTTTCAAAAATTACCCTTTGCATAAACGTAAAATCAGTATTGGCATATTAGGCAATGCTTCGTAAATCACTATTGTTATACTCCTTATGTCTCATTGGGAATTGCTACAAGTATAAAGTACGAGTTTGTTTTTTGTTTTTTTTAAAGAAGTGGGGGCAATAAGGTGCACTTATTGGGGAGTTGGAGAAATGTGTGAATAAGATGAAAATATGACTTAAATGTGGATGAGAATCGAAGAAATAATAGTTTTTGGACAAAATAGAATCTTAGCAATTCCCATGGGCAGTGGGGTACAACTTATTCCTTCTATCCCAAAGTAGTATGTGTAAGAGTGACTAATATTACTTGAAGGAAATGTTCTATTCCATATACTGAAAATTTTATGTGTGTAATGTCAGCTCCCTATGGTGGTGCATACCCAAATAGTGATGCTCAATATCCCTCTCTATACCAGACTAATGAGCCGTATTATGATTCATATCGAATAGCTTCCCTGGACAGAACAGCCCCTCATAGCAGTGCCAATGGCCCATCTTCTGCTGCTGGCATCATTTCTAATCCTCCTGTGTCAAGTGCAGCTGGTCGAGGATCTTGGGTAGGAGCTTATGATCCAAATATGATACGGAGGTAGATTGTAGCTGTGAAACTCAAGTTTGGCACATAAAATGCATTGCTTGAGCTGGTTTTGGTGTGCTGCGTCTCCTATTTCTACCACCGTATGAAGGGCCATTTTCGAGGAGGTGACGTTTTATCTTAGCCAGAAGCTAGAACTAAAAATTTGTCGATGAAAACATGCAAGAATGAAACCGGTTGGCTTTGGTCGTGATCGTGTATATACTTCCATCTTTTAATTGTTGAAGCTCAACCCCAACCCCCTCTTACAAAAGGTAACGCATGTTTATTTTTTATGGCGTTGACTGTTTATAATAATATTACAGGTTTCGATTTATCATCATATTCAGTTTATTTCGGTCGTAAAAAGAGGTCACAACCTATCACATATATCAACTAGGTTTTAACTTTTGAGCAAAATGGATCTAACTTTAATTTTAAAAATTTCAATTATGCACGATTGAGTATAAAAATTTTTACTTTGAGATTTTACTTTTAAATTTGAGAGTTTATTCAAGTATCTCAACTTACAAAAGTTTTTGGTTTTGAAGCACAAAATGCCTTCAATTGCTACAACAGGTTAACTTTTGATTATTATTATTATTATTTTTGTAGAATTTTTAATTTAAAAATTAAAAAAATTAAGAAGAATTTATAATTCTCAATTTGTGCGGCTACGATTGGCAAGAGTGTTGGGAATTTTTTTTTATTTTCAAACATTTTTCAAAATATCTTAATATTTTTAATTTTAATTCAAAGATATGTGAAGGATTAAAATTATACAACGGATCAAATGCTTCGAAATAAATACACCCTACAATTAGAATTTTAAAGTTGAGATTTTTAAATTGCTGAGCTTTAACTTTGAATTTTTATTTTTCGAAATTAAAAAACCAATACTTAGTGAACTTTATTCTTGTTTCTTGTTCTACTTTCGTAAAAGTATTAGCTAGGAAATTTGCAATTAGTTTTTTTCTTCTTCTTTTTTTTTTATGTAAGTTAAGGTTTGAATGGAAGAGATATGGATTGAAATTGAGAGTGGAGTTGCATTATTTTATATTTTAGGTTGTTCTACTTATGTAAGTTAAGAGTGGATTGAAATATTTGACCATTGATTACTAACTTTAAATATGTGAAACTATTTATTTATAAAATTTAATTTATGAAAAGTATCTATTACTTTATTAGATTAACTAATAAGATGATAGAACATGAGTCAATTATACTTTTATATTAAAAATTGGTTCTGGTTTACAACAAATTGATTTAAAATTGCTTTGAATTAAGTCGGTTTTAGGCGGATCGAGTTCGGTTCGTACATGATTCGGGTCGGATATTAATAGGTTCTGTCACTATTAAGTTCGGATAGTCTCGGTTAACGGTTATATGCCGGTAATAAAAAGCGGTCACAATTCGAGTTTAATTTTTCCTTTTTCGGTTGTCAACCGATTCATGTGCAAATTCAATTTGAAAAATATCAGTTCAATAAATCTCAAAAAGAAATACATTTTTCGAATCAGATAACTTTCACATTTGAATAGCTCTAAGCTTACCTATACTTGCTTTCAAAAAAAAAAAAAAAGCTTACCTATACTTAAAAGAATTCCAAAGAGAATTGCATTCCACGACTGTGACCACTATTGACCGACCACAAGATCACAACCGCAACGTATAGTAGTTGAGTTGACTAATTGAATTTAAAAGTCAACCGTTTAGCCTTCATTCTTGACTCTTGAGTCTTGACCAAATATTATAAATTCTAAGAATGGGAATGAAAGAACTTGTTAGAAAATTGCTTTTATGATTTTGAATGAAAAAGACGATATTTATTCTAACAGTGACAAAATAAATTCACTAATTTTTAAATTATTATTTTCTCGTTTTAAACTATCTACAACATTAGAAACTAGTGTAAAAATCCGTGCATTTACAATTTTCAACATCGACAAATATAATCATATGATATTAAAAAACTAAAATCGGAAAATATTATGTAGTAGAAATACTCAATTTGACAGTTGTATGTATAAATTAACTTTGTAATTTTAAAAGTTGTCAGCAATATTATGTAGTATATTTATTCTCTAACTTACCCAATTTAACTATAAATAAACGTTAGTCAAAGATCAAAAACACTTTAGATAAAAAAAATAATTATAAATTAAAATGATAGATATTGCTCAAGATCAAATAACATGTCATTTTGCTTTAGAAAATTATTGAAAGCTCCTTTTAATTGTAACACGTGAAATTTTCCATTCTTTTTAGTTTAATGTGTTATAGTGCATTGTTCCTTTATCATTTTTAATTTATAATGTATAAGTTAAATATACTCAAATGTCAATAAGGATAAAGTATTACTAATAGTCTAAATAAATATGACAAAAATTCCAATCCCCTTTTACAAGGCTTTCAAGTTGTTTTAGTTGTCCCTCGTTATCTGAAGACTCCATGAATCATCTCCAAACATTTCTTAGTGTAATTGGTTGCTTCATTTTCATCACACTCCTATGCGTCCTTCTACTCTTCCTCTGGAATCAATGCAAACTCAAATCCCAATCTCCAACCCTAATTCCAGTTACTATTCCCCGACCCGACCCGAATTCCACTTCTTTCTCCATTTCCACTTCCTTCGACCCTTCACTACCTCAAGTTTCCATGGCCGAACTCTTAAAAGCTACTAATGGATTCGATCCTAAACTCATTATCGGCGATGGTAGTTTCGGTCTTGTTTACAAAGCCGAACTATCTTCTGGTGTTACCGGCGCTGTTAAGAAACTAAGTCTTGATGCTTTTCAAGGGCTTCGTGAATTTCGTGCTGAAATGGAAACATTAGGTAAACTTCGTCACCCTAATATAATCAAAATTCTAGGTTATTGTGTTTATGGGTCTGATCGTCTTCTTATATACGAATTTATTGAAAAAGGAAGCTTAGATCAATGGCTTTTAGATACGTCATCTTCCTTCGATCCTAATTGGGTTCCATTATCATGGAATTTAAGGGTTAAAATCATTAAAGGGGTTGCAAATGGGTTGTACTTTTTGCATGGGTTAGAAACCCATATAGTTCATAGGGATATTAAAGCTAGTAATGTATTATTAGATGCTGATTTTAATGCTCATATTGCTGATTTTGGGTTAGCTCGAAGAATTGAAGGAGCTGATTCTCATATCTCTACACAAGCTGCAGGAACAATGGGGTATATGCCTCCTGAGTACCTTGGAGGATATACTGCTGCTAGTGTTAAGGGTGATGTTTATAGCTTTGGGGTTTTGATGTTTGAGGTTGCAACTGGGAAGAGACCTAATTGGCCTATTACAGAAGATGAGCAAGAGATTTGGATGTTGGAATGGGCAAAGAAAAGGATTGATGAAAATAAGGAATTTGATGTTTTGGATAATAGTATTAGTATGAATAGGAATGACTTGAATCAAGATGAGGTTTGTGAGTATTTTAGAATAGCTAATTTGTGTACTTGTCCTCAACCTAGAGAAAGGCCTCCTATGTGTGATGTTGTCAAAATGTTGGATCATATTGGTACACATTTTGGGAATGTGTGATATTGTAGATCATATGTTGGATCATTTGGAGGGCTGAGATATAATTTTCTCGACTTGAAGGATGAGATTTGAAAGGAAATAATTTATATAATTCGAAATTATAGAGTTGGGAGAAAATTATTTTCTATTCCTCTCCCTTAAGCGTTTGTTATTATTCCCTCTCTTTTCCTTCGATTTATTGTCACACTAAATTGTTATTATCTAAACATTTTGAGTTGTATAAAGAAAGCTTATACATGTATGTATTTGGTGACTTATGGCTATTTTGGTGGCTTTGTAAGTTGTAAATAATCAATTACTTAAGTATTTTATAAAAGCAAGGCGTTACGTTATCAGTGAATATTGTGATGCTTCAATTATCAATGACTAATTGGGTGGTGTATTTTAGTATACTAATATTATCATTCCTAGTGTTATTTGTGAATGATGATTGGTTGAGGAGTGAAAAAAGCCTAAATTTCTACGTAGTTTTAAATTTGTTACTTCGATTCATTGCTTGGTCATTCATCATTCATCCCACTTCGTCCTTCATGCAATAAAGCATAGTCATAGGAGTGTTTGGTAAAATAAATTATTGAACAATTTTAGCTTATTTTGATACAAATAGAGAATTAGCTGGTCATACTATCCTATACTAATGTTTGGTGAATTAGCTAGTTGAAACAACTTATTATTATGAATAAGTTGTTTTTGAACGAGTTGTTGCGAGCCACACGTTCAAATAAGCTAGTCCTTGGTGGGACCTAGGGGCTAGGTTGTTGCATCCTCGAAAATGTGGGTTGAGACTTGAGATGTTGACGAAACAAGGAATCAATAAACCTTATGAAACAGTATGTGCATCCCTAGTTGGCAGTTTTAGTTCTTGAGCTTAATGGATCACAAATTCTTGTATGAAATGATTTTGTCATGAGACGCACTTCATATATCTGTTAAATAGCCCAATTAATACAAACTATTAACATATGAATTTTGTGTTTTAAGCTCGTCTCATCGAAAAACAGTTTCTAACCAGAGTAACTCTTAAAGGATTAGTTGAGACTCAAAGGGCAATTAGTCTTTTGCATGCTACAAGCATATCTTGTACGTCTTCAAATTTTTTTCATTTTTTTTCTGTATTTTAGATGATACTTGAGAGCAATTCTCTTGGAATGTTATGGGTAGATTAGTAGTTACTAATCTTATGTTGATGTGGCCAATATTTACTTAGTTGTATAAATTCACTATTGACATTTGTGATGTGGGTCATTCAAGAAAATAATATTCTCTATATTCTTTTGATATTGAAACACGGGCTACCTCTTCTTTTCTCTAATATAGAACCTTCAAGATTGTCCTATAACAAAATACACCATTGTTTTATTCTTCAGAACACAGATCAATCTCATATTTCTACGTTGATTCGTGGCCAAAGATTTGAAAGGAAAACTTAAATTTTCTTTTATAATTTTTCTTGGGGGAATATAAATTCATGAACTAAATAAATAAGACAACCTAATAAGGCTAATGTATAAAACTTTCATTTTAATTTGCGTACTGTAGCAAACACAATGAACAAAGGGTTATATACCTTTTCTTATCCAATCTGTTTTCTATTCTTAAACAATAAGTTTTTACTCGAGACTAAAAATTTATTTCCTACAATAAAGTTAGCACTATATACCTGTATTACTCTTCTGATTTTCTGGTCAGCCACAATAAAATACAAGTCACCCTATTCAAATGGAACTACTTATGAGCTACAACATGTATCAAGGTGCATAAGGCTTTGTTTATCTGCAAGAGAACTGTGCACGTTTATCTACAGAAGGTACTCCCTTTCAGCTCCAACAAATCGGTGCGCATAAAGGAACCTTTTTGGGAGTGTTTCTCAAACAACTGAAACGGCCTTGCGGTTCAGTCGCTTCTTTCTATATCTCCAGGCAACTTGAATCCGCATAGCAGCAAGGCATCTCCAGTATGGGGATTCATACCTGAAACAAGAAGGTATTACAGTAAGATCGAAGAAGTTTAAGGTGTTGAGTATCTCGAGTGAAGCTCTCCTCTTCCTATGAAGTAAATATATGTTCAATGGAAAAGAGTGCACTTAATTGACCCATGCTTTAATTCTTGACCTGAAAAATAATGATTATTATACATTGGATTAATGTATAATGTCATCCACTCTTTAAACCTTACATACATTTCCTAACCATGAGTTTCAAGGTTTGATCTATATGCCCCGAAATTGTTTTTGGAGATGGATATCATCCGCAACTCTGTTGATCATTATTGTGATTTCTACCCATGTAAAATTCCCATGTTCTAGTCTAAATTGTTAGATTTCATTGTGAGTAAACATCCCTTGTGTCCCCTGAGGCCCTGACCTTACAATGGTTTTGTGTCTTCTCTGAGATAGTACATTTCCCAGATAATAAAATAAAGTAAACCAAATTTAATAGTTCAGATCCTAACCAAGTTTCAGACAATAGCCATTTAATATGTAAATGAGAGGAGTGGAGGATGTGTGTTTATTCTGCTAAAAATAATTGTAAAATAACTAAGAAAAGTACAGCAGGAGACCACCGAATTAGAAACACAATACATGCAAATTAAGGTTTATGTACACTGCAAAAGTATAATGTCAAGTATCGAGGGGCAACAGAGCACAGACATCCAGACATAGAGGTGATTATTTGGGTCAATGGGACGAGTTTGAGTAATGGTGTTTGAGGATTTGTGCACAATAGGTTGACTTGTTAGTTCAGCTTTGTTTCTATCAGGTTAGGTCAAAATTAACTCAGTTACCCATCTCTACAAATGCACATTTACTTAGCTAGAGCAGTACTAAATTGATTGTTGAAGCCTGGTTGAGATTAGCAAATTAGCATTCCTTTCTTTCCTATTTCTCCATGATGGTGAGATTTGGAATTGGACGGAAAACTAGTAATTCTTCCCCTTCCTCCCTTTCTCTCACTTCTTCCCCCATTCTTTTCTATTTCTTTATTCAAAGACACTCTTATGCCTCTTGATGGTGTAAATGCTCCTGAGAAGTTTTAATTTGATAGCAGTAACAAGCAGAAACAAGAATCTTGAGCCTCAACATATGTTTCCATTTGTTGTTACCTTTTATTTAAAAATGAAGTAAGGTCCATCATATCTAGCTAGGATGATTGAACAATGTAGTTATTAAGGCCATTATTACAACTTGTTCAAGTTCAGCTTCTATTATCTTCTTAGTTTTCAGAGTAATTATGGTACTATCTCTAAGCAATTTGTACCCCTTTCCTCAACAACATTTTCTTAATCTGAGACTTTTTCACAGTAGTGGATGGTTATACACTTATAATATCATTTCTATATCTAATGGAATTCCTCATTACACCTCTAAATGACCATTATTATCCACATTTATATACTACTAGGACATGCAGCTACAGTAAAAAACTGACGAGCGATTAAGGTAGCAATATCTAAATTTAAAAATGCTAATTATGTCCATATAATGGAAAGTGACACTGTGTCCTAATACTTTTAGGCATTGACGAATAAGGTACTTGAACAAGTAAGAAAATCGGACACGTAGAATACAAGTCCACATAAAACACCAGTTTTACATGTGATATTTTGAAAAGTCTAAGAAAGGACCATTTCCTGCAAGCCCATTGTTATTTCGTTGAACTTTATACTTTCTCCCTTATCTATTCAGATCTAAAGGGACTGCTCTGTAGCCTAATACTTTCTAATATATGACACTTCCAACTCGGTAAACACCGACTTCCTTCATTATCAACCTAAACCTTATAAGCAACTATGATAACATTCAATAAAGTGTAATTCTTGATATGAACATGTGTAATTCGTATTGGGAAAAGTCAGATGCTGGGAAATTTCCAAATATATGAGCATATTTACATGCCACCAGTGATCATATTTATAACTTGAGGAACTTAAGAGACTTTGTCAATCACATGCTCAACATACAAAGCACAAATTTTCACAAACCTTATAGCTCCTTGGACACGAGGATTCCTCAGTATTCTTGGAAAAAGACTTGTAACTTCTTCAAGATCCCGAGCTCTAAGTATAAATGCTTCAACATTTGATAAACATCTTGCTGTCCTGTTGCTCCATAATCTCTGTCCAGGAATCTTACCTTTCTTTCCATCTGTGAAACATAAGCAATTTAAAATTCAATTCACTTATCACTAATCATTCTTCAAGTCTTGAATGAAAATCCAAGAGAGATAGGCTGTAAAAGCATGATAGTGGCCTTCCTCAGAAGGCAAATCTTCGAACATCTAATAGTGAAGTTAATGAAAAAGTACAAGATTCACAAAGCGATGCATGATAAATGCTGGAACAAATTTTCATTAACAGAAATGATTCTTAAGAAGTCACAAGCAGGTACTGAAGCCAGAAAAGTTCATTAGATATATTTCCTGTAGTGCAAAGCTGAGTAAACAGACTGGATGAGGGCATTCAACAGTACTGTAGCAGTTTGCATTATTTTTGATATATTCTGACGAAGGGTTAGACAAATCTTCTTAATTTTGGAACCAAATTCACAGCATACAAACTTGAGATCAAAAGAAAAATAGAAACACTTCCATAATATTAAAGGGGAAGGGTTGACTTGTTACTTAAAGCAGGTAATATAGATTAGATATAAAAAAAGCACAATAATCTAACTATGGGCTCAGGTATGGAATCAAACAGCATACATTTTAAACAATTGGCAACGAAAAAACTAAAAAAATGAAGAGTAGTCGACCTTTGTTTTCAGAAGAATGCTCAAGGCACCATGTAAGAAGTTCTTCACCGCACACCTCTCCTTCAGACAAGGGAACAACTATACCATCCTCTCCAACGCTTTCTATTTTTCCTCGTACAATAAATACCATCTTATCTATCAAACCTCCATGATATAAAACTTCACTGTCTTTGATATATGTTTTATGTTTAAGCCTCTCATAAACAGCATCCAAAATAGGTTCTTTCTCATCCACTAGAGTGAAAATACGGACCTGAAGAGTAAGTACAGCATAAAAGATCTGGTAGAATCTGTCTTTATAAAGGATTCAGCAAGCTCATGCATATTGATGTTAGATCATTCGGTATAAGTATATAAAAAACAATTATGGACCACTGGCAGTCGCAGAATATTGTCAAAAAAGGCAACAAGCTGAATTGATATGTAAAGCCCACAAGATCTCAGTTACTTGGAGACCCACTTCACAAATCCATCTATCCATTATTTATATAGATACAACATGCAAACATGCAAACATTGGGCACTTATAACATACTAGGTGGTAAATTGCAAATTCATCCAACAAATTTGGTAGCAGATTACGTAACACTGTTCCATTCCCATTGCAGTGCACAAAAACAGGATTATAGAAATCTTCAACTAGTATTAAATCAAAGTACTAACCAAATATGGCAATAATAATAGCTCATTTTAAAACAATAAAAAACTACAAAAAAATTAACAAAGTTTAGCAATACAACCTTAATTAGTATCATTATTTATTCCAGCTTCAAAAGGATAAGATATACCTTACATTTTCAACAAATTTAAAAAGATGACGTCTTATTTCTCTTTGAAGATTCTCTGGAAGATTTTCCATTAATATCTCCTCATTTACGCCTCTAGTAGCAGCCCATCTGTAACGTTCTGCTTCTAAGACTTTCCTGCAGTAGAGAAGTCATGTATATGTTTATACGAATACTACACACAATGACAATAATAAATGGGAAATGAAGTTCAATTATCTTATAGACAACATATAAATTAGTAAGACAACTGGATTATAGCTTAAGTCACTCATTAAGACTGGGAGATACCAAACAAGCATCTACAAAACTGCTTCTGGTTAAGTCTGCTTGTCTGAAAGAGCGTTGAGCTACTTACACAGGCTCACCATTCAAAATGGCACTTCAACAATAGGATGTCAAATGCAGCATGTATAACTCTAGTAAATCTTTCCGTAGTCACACCCCAATGCATAAATTCACCAACAAAATACCCATGCTAAGAAAATGGGAGCCCAGTAATGAAAACTAGATTTGAATTCCAATATTTGTCTTCATCAAAGAATAAGCAACAATATTGTTGCGACAAAAAATAATAACTCTATGGAAAGCTTCTTACACAATCAAATATAACCACTTTCCAAAAATGACGTTTTGATTCAAACTGCAGACAACAACCAAGAATACCTTCTTAAGTCCTGAGGCAAACGACGATGGCTCATCCATTGCTCAACATCACGCCTTCTAAGTGACATCTCCAGCCTCCTGCATTAATCATTATCAAATGGTCAAAATAACAGTAAAAAGTATAGTATCCCTTTGTTATTGCATCGACATATTCTCTATTCATTAACAGTATCGTAGGACAGAGGGATTATAATTTTGTCTTAATATACACATTGTTACGTTTTATCTATTCACTGTACAATGTTACTGCATAGACATGTTTTCTATTCAATATACTTCAGCTCAAAAGTTAAATAAAGCATGAAAAAGGAAATCAAATCCCAGAGACCAATAATTTGTAAACTAATGGAATAAGCATCATATTCTATGTAATAGAATTTAAGAGATCTTGGGGTTGTATTATCTTTTTTCTTGTTCTCTAAGTCATGACTCTTCTAAATGAAGGAGATTATTTCTAGGGTTCCCACATATTATAAATCATAATAAGTATTCACCTCGATACTACCAAAACAACGAGAGAGAAATCAAGAGACTAGCGATAGTTCTAATCCCATATACTCGATAAAATTCATTGTTCCATGTTTCTTCATCTTTTATACACATTTTCCAGTTTTTCGTTTATATTCAGTATCCAAACTTTAGACCATGTTGCGTCCCACATCAAGTCTTTAGAATTGAGGAGCATCTATAAACTCTAAAAAATTGTAGATAAAATTATTGGGTTAATTCTCCTGAGTATTAACACCATAAATTTTAAGAAAATAAATCCTAGACTAACAAAATATAAATATAAATATTATAAAATTATTATACAAATCAAAATTTCAAAATCCTAAGTGACAACTTCAGTAAAAGTAATCCAACTAAATTTTATTGTCATTAACTAGGGACAAATTAATATTTTTTAGATGATCCTTACCCAACTTGATGTCTTCACAATCCAGCAAAATAAGTATCAAAACAACAAGAGAGACAAAAATCTCAAAGAATGAATAAACTGAATAATTCCAGCTACAATATATATATATATATATATATATATATATATATATATATATATATATATATATATATATATATATATATATATATATATATATATGGCGAGGGCTAAGGGAATATGGCAAGATTTTGTACCTACGACCAAGAGACTGCAAGAAGTTTTGCATGTTTCCAATCAGTAAAGCGAAGAGTAGGAGACCAAGCCCAATTATAGCCATTGTAAAAAGAACTTCCCAAACAAAGTAGCTTGGTTCTTGATTGCCAGCCAAAGTACTAATTTGCTGCATGGTAGAACACAGATCAGTTTCATGAAGTCTCAGATAAGTTTTACAATCCAATTAGTTGTTTTACTTATTCCACATTGCATTTCCTTATATAGAGCAAAATCTTTATGTGGATGTATCACAAAAGTAGATGTCTGGTTGTTTGATTTATAAGAAAATGGAACACGACATAGTAAACGAGAAAATGAAAACTGGAAAGCTAGGGTTCACCAATATTAGGAAGCTAAGTATACATCCTAAAAATTTCTAATTTTATCAAGCCAGGACAATTGCTTATTAAGCTCCTAATTTAAAACAGAACTTCTAATTAAAACCTTCTATAATCAAACAACATTAACCACTATGTAGGAAACTCATTTCTTTGATATGCAATGTTTCTAGGATATGTAAACTTCCTTTGTCTTAGCAAATGACAAAGTTGTTAATCAACTAAAAAGATATTAGTTTACAAGTTCATCAACATGTAAGTATACATAAACATATATACACGCAAATATAAGAGTAATGTATGACGCAAATATAAGAGTAATGTATGTGTGAATAATGAGTATATGCTAAAGTAAATTGGAAGCCAGACAAAGAAGTAAACAGATAACAAAAACCTAGCAAATTAAGAGCCTAAATCCCTAAAGAAAATAATCATGTTAATCATCCTAGAGAAACAAGTGCTCATTGATCTGCTAGCAGCAATGACAGCCTAAATCCACAACAGACCTACCTTCAGACTCTTCAGATTTATCTCAAGAAGAATACAGAGCTTAAGCTCATGCTTAGACACTAGTCATGTTTAGTATTGAGTTACATTTAAATAACAAGATGAAACACAAATGCAAGAAGTATTAAAATAATTTGGATAAGCCGTAAGGGTGGACCCATATAGCCCCCTGAGGCCTTGTAAGGCTAGTATCACCTTTTCCAAAATTATGACAAGGTTTAAATATATTTTGAGTAGACTTTCAAGTTTATATATGAGGTAAACATTTTGCGAATTAGCAATCCCACTAAATTGGGATTGACAATTGAGGCATCGTGCACCTAACTTCTTTAGGAACAATCCTACCATCAATAGCATCTTATTTATTTGTTTACACGATTTCTTTAGCTTTTATTGGAAAATCCAAGACAACCAAAGATGTAGATAGAGATTTAGGAAGCCCTAAAATTTCATCTTCTACTAACATTGTTGTCATGGACATAAAAACAAAGTTATACACTTTCAGAAAAGAATTACCTGGAATCCCCAGAATAAGGAGTATATATATCTCTTCACAGCGCTATCTATTGTGACAAGGTTCACTGCCTTTTTATAGATACCATAATCAAAGTGATTTTCTGCTATAAAACATTGGGTAGCATTTTCATTCTTTGTCCAGACCTCCCACCCAATAGCTCCGAAATGTTGTCGTGGTTCCGAAAACCCACAATCAATAAATTTCATACAAGACTCAATTTTAGAATACCGACAAGCATCTCGCAGACATTGATTCACTCTCTGTAAAAAGTGGAAGAAAAGAAATAATCAGAAAAAGTAAAATTTTCACATGATTGATGATTCTTCAAAAGTTTAGTTGATGTAGAGTCTAACTAGTAAGCATGAAATTAAAAGTAAGGGAAATTCTACATGGTAAGCACCAAGTATAGCGAAAGGTGAGTGGTAGCTATTCTTAAATTCTTTTTTTCACAAATAACACTCAACTCTTAGTTTTCACATTATCAATGGTGTCTGAGCTCTCAACCTCCAATGTGATCGTCTTCCCTGTTAAGGTCTTAATGAAAATCAACATTAACCACCTCTTAAACGAAGAACAAGATGAAGGGTAGACTCCTTCTTAATGTTATAATCAGTAAGAGTCCTTCCATCTTCAAGTTGTTTCCCAGCAAAAATAAGTCTCTTTCACTAACACTCAACTTCCATTAATGCATTCAATGAGATACTATTAAAACAGCTGAACAATAATGGAAGAGCAAGATGACATTGAAAGGAAGAGGAAGGAGATGTTTTTTATTGAAACTAAACAAGGGAATTTGTGTCATTTCACAACTTAACGGAAACATAACGTTTTTGGCGTCATAATGTTACCGTAGTGACTTTTTAAAGAGTTGGGTGCTATTTTGTGCAAAAAAACTTAAGAACAGTTACCACTCGCCTTTCGCCATACTTGGTGCTTACCATGTAGAATTTCCCTTGAAATTTAGGCATTGACAATTTGTCATTACAAAATTTACGTAAGGTTGTGGCCATACGATCATGCTTGGCAAATCTATGACTATGTAGAATTGTAAAAAAATAAATAAAAAAGAAAATAAAAAAAAAGGATTATAATAAACTAAATCTAGATTTTTAATACTACAATTTAAGATAAGGGATGAAAAAAATAAAATTGTCATTACAATGAAACTATAATGATCAACACCCAAATATTTTACTGCTTACTTGACATAGTTATTTAATATTCAATCATAGGAACTCTGGGAGGGACAAATCCTTAAATGGTTTTTGGTTTAGTATGATAGATATAGATTACAAATATGATTTTTCCTACAAGACTTTCAAAAATATGTCCATATAACATGCTTTTCAAAATCATGCCAGCACATATCATTAATTTAGTGTCATGGCCAATAGTCCACTATTAAATTCAACATGGTTCTACGATCACTCGATGAGGGCAAATTTGTAATAGAGGGGTCCTCTGAATGGGAAATGTCTGAACTATCCTTTGATTTGATAACATGGTTGAGACCATAGTGCAAACGTGTCTCCCACATCACCGTATTGTATAGGATTTTTAAGAGTACCACAGTGGAATATATGACGAGACAACCATGAAATATATCATTAATCCCAAATGTCGTTTTGTGATCGTTACTTTTTCATCATGGTTGTTAAGCTTACAAATTAAGACGAGCCTAGTCCATGCATTTATGTAAATAGAGAAAGAAAGAGAATTAAATCCATGTAAAAGAAGCAACGACTAGGAACCTTCAACCTATAATATAAGACAAAGTGAAGGGTTTCTCCTGAAACACCCCTTTCAAAGACTAGGTAGCTATGTAGAGAGATAAAGACTAAATTGAATGTACTCATAACATTATGTAGTTGGTTCCATAAATTATTACATAGTAGATATTTGTAGGAATTTCCATGCAACTTCAGTGTACTTTGGTAATATTAAGGTTGTTGATATATAGGCTCCAAACATTAGCCCCACACATAAAGGGAAATAGATCCACTTTCAACGATAGTGGTCAATGTGTGCAATGGTGTTTTTAATGTGTTGTGAGCTGTTATTGGGCTTTTCAAATAAAGTAAGATGATGGAGAGTGACGTCCATAGTGCGAATCTAAATATCAGCTGCAAGCGCAATATGATAGAGTTAGCAAAATGGATTTGTGGTTCTTTTGATAAGCAACACCAATCTCAAAATACTATACAATACGGTTGCAATACGATGATAGTGGCATTATTTGGCACTTATGAGTTATGAATTATTGAAAAAGCATTTTTAAGTTATGCTAAAAAATTCTTGAGCATGATAGCCAATGCTAATAAGCTCATAAATTTCTAAAATTCGAGACAGGAAAAAAGCCATAATGGCACTCAATGTCATTTAATTAAGGTGAAAAGACAAAGTTTATGTCGTCCAAGGGATCTCTTATGTTGAGAAAGCAAAAAGATGGGTCACGTGAAAACTTTGGGCTTATGAGCCCTTAAGTGCCAAAGACCTTGATGAGACCACCGAGTAGATAATAAAGATGTCCCAGTGACGACCCTAAGAAGATTGTTGCGAGCCTAGTGATGACCTTCAATTGATCCAGATGGTTAAATCATAAAGTGAACGACCATGAGTAGTTCGAGTGATGATCTTAAGTGAATACCTTGGTCGGATCATGAAAGTGTTTGAGAGATGACCATGAATAGATGACTTGAGACTAAAGTATTTTAGTAACAATCTTCACGATACCACCTGGGTCGGATCATAAAAGTATTCTGGTGACAAGCATGAGGAATTGATTTTTGACTAATGAGCAAAAAGGTATGACCATAAGGAGATAACTTTGGGCTAATGATCTCAAAAAATGATGGAGGTATAACCTAAATGAGACATCCTTGGTCAAATCATAAAGGTGTTCGACAAGCATAAGGACATTTGATAGGGTTCTCATAGTACAATCAAGCTACCAATGTCATAAAAGAAGAGAATAGTAGAAATTCAACCCAATTGAGAGGAAAATGATTTACATGGGATATGAAACTCCTTTTCTTCTTATTTCCTCTCTAAATCAGCTCCCAATAAACAATGAAAAAGAGGGAATTATTTTTTCTTAAATTCAATCCCCCCTAAAAACTAACATAGGTAAAAGTGGTTCAAAAAGAGCTAATAGAAAGTTGAATGTAGTAATAAGCTCGAGGCCATAATTTTTTAAGTCTTGACTAAAATACAAAAAGAAAACTATGATTAACTTTCATATTAGAAAATAGTACACAAAATTTCAACAATTATTTTTTATAAGGACAATGCCCTTTTAGGGGTTCGAGAAACAAAATTTAAATAGGAGCAAAATACTTAAAGAAGTTACTTGTACACCATTTCCTTTCTAAAAGTATTAAAAACACACGATCTGAAATGCAATCATTTGTAAGATCAACAAGCAAAATTCATCTAGAATGAAATGAAAAATAAAAGAATAGCCATATAACTTTATTAAACAGTCATGTACCTGTAACCCAAAAAGATACCAACATGAGCCCACCACATGCCCTGATAAAACAAATGTGAGGAGATTAATAACAAAATTTGCCCATGCTGATTCAAATATGAGGCCAATGGATGATTGCCCAACCAACAATGGGAGAAACCTAATCAATCTTGGTACATATTGAACAAGAATCGCAAAACGAAGGAGATTCTTTGCATAATTTGCACCAGATAAACCTAGGGATTTTGGAAGAACAAACAATATGATGATCTGCAAGTGAGGTAAAAAGTATACAAGTTAAAATAAGATCTTAAACATACACATAAAAAATGCAAGTTGTGATACACCAAGTGAAACATCCTAATTAAGGAATTAAAGCATAAAATGAAAATTCAAAATTTACTCTCTCTAAGGGGCATTCATCTAATTTTTGGGGATTCAAGCTCATTCATACACGAAGACAAGCTAGAAATTATTTTACTTGTGATACAATTTAAGTAACTTTTTCTTCAATTTCGAGTAGAATTATCTTTCTAAAGCTTCCTTTGATCTTTATAAGAGCTTTTAATTGACATCCTTATTAAAGACTTATATTGAAATACAACTTTAAAGTGTACTTTGATGTTCATGGTGAATGACTTTTCATTGGAGCTTTAACTATATGATTCAATGTTGAAGAATTCTTTCTTCTACAATATTGGATTGGACAACATATTCAAGTAACTTTTTTTAATTTATTTGTTATCATTTTCTGTTTTAGTTATGTTGTTTGTGTATAGTTTGTGTAGATAATGATTATGTCAATAGCTTCAATCCTATGTTAGTCCATTACGGTGTAGTGCGCTTCATTATGTAATAATCAAGCTCAATCCATTTTCTTCCAGCTCAACATGTATATGTGATTGTATCATCATCATCATCATCTTACCAAGTATATCTCGCTCATAGAAGTTAATGATTATATCATTTAAGCTAAATTTGGCCATTAATTATTTAATTTGGTATTATTGAGATTAGAATGAGAATCGATTCTTGATGACTATTTATGCTAGAAGTTAACAAAAAATTTATAAGAATAAGTCGATGAGTTTATTAGGTTCATGAATGTACGCTTGATGTCCTTTATATGCATAGCCCCATAAAAATAGGTAGTTCATGTTTAGGAAGCCAATGTTGCTTGAGAAAGCGCATTGGTATTTGAGAAATATATATTCTCTACAATTGCATGTCATATTATCTTGGATGGACTTCGATGTCAGATTTGCAAAGTGAAGTGCTTAATACTTTAGCTTTTCATTTATGTTGTTATACTTCTACTTGCATAACTTATTGTTCATAGCTTATTAATCTGCACAATTTAACTCTTGCGTTAAAAAGAATTTCAAATTTAATTGGATATTTTATTTAGTGGTTTTTAGTTTAATTTAAGCTTAGTTATCTATCACTCTTCATCATATATAGGTTTGATCGAACCTTAATTGAGGAACATCAATTTGCCAAAATTCTCACTCTGTGTGGATACGACCCATACTTGTCATGCTTTACTACAATAGAGTCGTGAACTTTCTGTAAATAGGGTCAAAAGTTCCGAGCAATAAAATCACAAGTTGTTATTACAAAGGTAGGAGTATTTCCTTAATATCCTATGATCAAAGATATTAATGACTGCGTAGAAAAGCACAAAAGTCAAAGTGGTGCAATAAAAAAGGAATGATTAAAGATATTAATGATTGTATATGTTATAATTTTTTTTGTTTATTTTATAATTCTTATCATCATCGCGTAACCTTATCCTTATCTATCCTTGAGTTTGTTTCACTAGGAACAAAATCTCTCACATCCACAGGGGTAAAGGTGCAAATTTAGAGAGACTAGGGAGTATCTTGGAATTTTAAAAATCTTCGTTTCCTTCCCAGCATCCATAAACCAAGTCTAGTTTCAATCTAGGCGTTAACAATCAATAAAGTAAAATATCACTAGACTACTTACAAGTACACTCGTGAATATTCTATTACATTACAGACCAACCTCATTATACTTATATTTCATTTTATTTCAATTCATCTCAAATAGTAATCGAAATGTCAGCTTTTTGTAACTTTCAATAAAACACCTTATGTAGTGTTTGGAAACAAGTATTTCATTTCGAATTATGGATTTTAATTATGAAATCATAAATGAAGAATTGAGAATGACAAGGTTTGAATAGTCATTCTCAAATCCTTAACTTTAACTACTTTGAAAACAATGGTGGAATTTGATCCAAATCCAAATTTTAAAATTTTTGATTTGCTAAACAATAGATTTTAGCCAATTCCATATTTCCAAATGAAATCATGGTTCCCAAACATAACATCAAAGAATTTAGCAGCAAAAGTACTATATTGCTAAGTGTACAACAAGACAAGCAACAAAGTTACATAAAATAAATAATACAATACTCCTTTGTCCCAATGAAGTTGTTACATTGTTGCAAATTCAATTTTTTAGTGAATGAATGGTTTGATCAGAGAATAAGACAAAAAAAAATTGAATTGTATGGATGGTATCAAAAGAGAAGAAACATGTGGATGATAATCAAAGTCCTTTTCATGTGCCTCACTCTATTCCCTTCTTATTTTTCCTCCTTCAAATCCACCAGCTTTTCCCTTGGCCAAGCTTATTTGAAAGGCTAAAACTCCCTGCAAGGTTAGAGATTTTTCTTGGCTTGTGGTTATGGGAAAACTAGATACTATGGAAAATCTCCAAAAAAAGACTTCATTATCACTTTCTTTATGCACAACGGTGTATCATATGTTCGACGGATAAGTAGGATAATAGCCACTTTTTCCAACATTGTAATACTGCAAATTAGATGTGGATTAATTTGATTATATCATTGGTGAATCTTGGATTGAGCTGGCAAATATTTGGGATCTCCTTCAGATTAACTTATGTGGCTTTGGAAAGAAGAAGGAACACATGACTTTATGGCACGGTTGCATCTTAGCCACACTTTGGGCAATATGGTCAGAAAGGAATAGGCGCATTTTCAATGATAGTTTGCTTGGATTAGATGTTGTTTGGGATAAGGCTAAATATTTAGCAACCCTATGGGTTAAGGCCAATGCTTTGATTAGGAGATTGCTATTAATGATTTATGTAGAAGCATTTGGAAAATTTTTATTGTAAGTAGATGTTATTCCAGTGGGATTCCTTATCCTATGTTTTGTATCAATCTTTTACTCTATAGAAGTTTTTCTTTATAAAAAAAACACTCTAAGTATAGATTTTTTTTTTAGTTATATCAATCAAAAAATAATAAATTTATAAAGTGGAAAAGGAAAAGACCAAACACTCAAAATTGTTTGTGTTTTTGAAACACAATTTAGAGATGTAAGGCCAAAAAATCTAAATCTAAAGTGTTTTCCTAGAAACAGTTTCTACTTTTAAGAAACATAAGTTACTCTGTCATTCTCAGCCATAGCGTAAAAATCTGGCAACAATCAGGATTGCGGTGGCGATACGGTGATGCAGCAACGGGAGCTATGTGGTTATTCTTAAAGGCAAGTATCAGCCAAAACATGAAAATCGCTCAAAAGGGCCCAAAAATCAATACTTTTCAGAGTTTTTGCACTATGTTCTCAACTACTTGAGAAAATTAATAAGAGGAGTGAGAGAGGAAAGCAAAAGAAGAAAAAGAAGAGCGAATGAAGTGTAGAAGAAAAAGCGGTCACAAGAAAAGTTGATCCTTCAATCAAATCAGCCATGATCAACCACTCACCAATTAATGAGAAAGCAAATGCATAATGGTATAGAGAGGACTTTGGGAGGAAAGAGAAAGAGAAAGCAGACAGATCGGGGTTACAGTAAGCCAAGCCATGAGAGATACAACAAGTACTTTGAATCAAGGAATATCTGGTTTTGACTCTCATAAATCGGACAAAACTTGTAACAAGTTGCACTTTATTTCTTTTAAATGTTAAACCAAAACAGAAAAATAATAATATTGAATGACTCTTAAAGTTTATGATTTCACTTGACAAGGACAAAGACTTCAATTATAAGTATCTTAACAAAGCATGCAAGGATAAACCTTACTTGAGGAATCGGCAGTGCGGCAAAAAAGTCAATCAGAAAAAATCCTTTAAGGTAATGAAGGGTAATTTTTTTAGGCTCATCAACCAAGACTCCAGCACCAACCACCCTGGATTCAGGAGCAATATAAGCCAGCCTGAACTGTAATTGAAGATCAAACCCCGTCAGAGTTTTATCAATATAGAACGATCAACTTTCTTTAGAAAACTTTAAGTCAAAACATCATATCATGTAGTCAAAAAAAATGAAAAGGGAGAACAAAACATCCAGCCTACACAAATCACATAAATCGAATTCATCCTATCTTCCAAGCATTTTGGATTATTTAAGAATTTTATACAGTGGTAGAGGATTTTGTGCTGAACTTTCAAAGGTACCAATGCTGTGTTTTCTATTTGGACTTTGGAGCTTTTTGTCAGCTTGTCTTTGGACATTAAGCCGGGTATTATTTGATCCTGTTATACTTGCCAGTGGTAGAATTTTTTTGTTTATGTTTTATAGCTTTTGTCACCTGTTGGAGATTTTTGGTGACATCAAGTTTGTTGGGAATAGGGATTGAAACAAAAGGAAAACTAAGATATCCCCCTTTTCCTTGTTCAAGAATCACCATGCTTATTGCTTGAAGCCTTGAACTGTTTTGTGAATTCTAGAATCTTCTCCAGTGCAGAAAGATGGGACTCTACTTCTGTAATCATATAAAACAATACATTTTTAACCCCGAAAAAGGAAAAATAATTATGAGAGAACACTCAGCTCTAAAGAAATCATTCAACTAGTCTTGCAGTATTTTTTTCATGGCTAATAATGAGGAAGCCAAAACTGCAAAGGGCATATATATTTGAGTTTTGAGTTTTGAATTAGCTGCTTCACACTTTGATGAACAGGTTGTCAGCAAAAGACCAAGTCATTTTCCTTGATGAAGCTTGACTGAAAGCCAAACATATAGAAATCTCATCTGAATTACTACATCCATACTAGCCCTAAGAAAAGTAGAAACAATATTTGTACATTAATGGAGAATTCTCGATAAATTTTAAGGAAAATGAACAAGTTACCTGAAGAAAAATATGTAAAAAGTAAATGAAGTCGGTTAAGCTTCTGAAAACTGCCATTGTGATTGACATGGCCCAGTCCATGACTATGCACTTTGTATCCTGTAAATGAGCAGATATTAAATAACCATAAATTTCATAATGGTATCACAAGATCAAATTATAAAAATAAGATACAGTAAACTCTTGTACCATACTACACACAAGACGTCTAAATGTCCATAATAGTACACCAAAGAGAAAACTCTCTACAAGGCGTCTAAACAGTCCATAATAGTCACACCTCCTAAGTGCTGAGAAAACCCACCTAAATTTTACTCTGTTCTCACAGAAAATACATGACATATAAAATAAAGAAGAGTAAATATCAGGAAGCTTTATCCTTGCTATATCATCAAGCTAAATGTTGCATGCAGCTTGAGCTCTGGCAGATCATTACCAGAAACAGCCAAGAGAAACCTAGTTTTCCTTGAAATGTCGAATCAGCATGATACACAGGTTACTATGTAATCTAGTCAATCAAACTTCCAATATCTGGGGTGATTATTAGAAAAGACGATACCTAAACTAAAAAATTTGATCCAGCAGATCAAACAAGGAACCAAATTGAATCACAAGGGAGGACATACATCTCACGAGTTCTCAGGAGAACTATTATATTTTTACAATCTACAAAGACTGAAATCCTAATCCTAATCCTTATATAGGAGGGGAAAAATTCATAACATTTATAAGATAAACCTAATTCCAAAATAGTAAAGAAATTTAATCAAATTAGTTGGAGGTGATTAATTTAGCTGAATATGAGATCATGGTAGTACTCAGGTAAGTTAAAGCAAAGGTGATTAGAGGTAGCAAGTTTCACACTGGAAACTAAATTATAATGGGAGAAGTTTGCAAAGCATCATATCAAGTGAGTAACAATTAACCTATGTTACCTGGACTCGGGTATGAGTATCGGATGCGGATACAAATCCTAGTATCTGGTACGTCATCTTTAAATATTTAAGATATGGGGACAACGTGCATAAAATAGCCTTACACGCAAATCTAGATGACTAAAAGTCTTAAGTAACTATAAAGTTTCTCATTTCTACTTTTTATAGCCTTCTTTAACTTTATTCTTTCTTCTTATACACTAATCTGCTCTTACCTCTTCTAATCTTCAATAGTGGATCTATTGTGTAAATTTTTATCTATCTTTTCTTTCCAATTTTAGCTCAAAATTTGGTCCTGTGTAGGGTGAAGCTCCCCTGAAAGCTAAAATCGATCATCAACACCTTTCAAATTCCGTGACCATGTTTGGTCCGACGTAGTAGACACATCTCCAGTACTGGTGTCCGTAACGGACACCAGTGAGGCGGCGAAATTGGCGAATCCGACTAATATAGTAGTTACAAATTTTCAAAGTAACCACAATGTAAAACATTGCATCCCTAAGAAGATTGGGATGAAAAAATTTTAAGTATGCGTTATTTAGCTATGCATTAAAGTGTTTATAAGCCTTAAATGTAAGCAACACTAGTTTGTTACTTTCATGCACCAATATATGGAAAAAGTGAAAGGAGAAGTTAAGAGACGAGAGATGATAACCTCTAAAACGGATAACACAAAGAAAAACAAGGGATCAACGAAAATCGCAATAAGGAGGGAGATGACAAAAAATTTGTTCCATTTCTGAATAATTTTAGCATGTGGATTTATAACTCCTGGGACATATGAAAGCAAAAAAGAATATAATCTCTTTGCCCATCCTTTAGCATCTCCATAGAGATCACTGTTAAACTGCAAAAAAGCCAAAAAAAAAGACAATAAAGAACAATATAAGAAAACATGCAAGGAAATATTAAGTGTATGCATTGGATAGATGTTACAAAGATCAAGCAACTTATAAAAATCAAAACCTAAAGCATGCATATCTTTTGAAAAAAGAGAAAAAGAATGGCACTACATCATCAGAAAAGATTACAAAAGAAATTTGAATCTACGCCCAAACTATGGGACAAAAAGTTAAATACAACAATAACATGAAACTTGCAACTAGATAAAAGAATTCTTGTTATTTATGTGCAAGTCTTAAGCAGACCCCAAAATATGAAGAATGGGATAGTGCAATTTAGTCGAATTTCTTATACTTAATCAGTGTTCTAATTCTTTCTGATTTAATTGTCTAAATATACGCTAAAGTGGTGCATCTAAAGGTGATATGACACAAAGCTCAAGCTATTGTTACCAATCAAATGTATATAATTACATACCATTCATGTTTTGTACAAAAATCCAAACTGACTATTTTTTTCGTATATTTGCTAATTGCACTAAGTGCAAACCCATGTGCGATAAAGAAACCTATAAACCATAGAATCATCTTCCTTCATTTTTAAGGACCAGTCTGGAGCTAAACCCGTAGCTAATCACTGAACACACATCGTTTCTAAAAACAGTTTACTTCAAGATAAGAAATTTTATCCCTAATAAATTCAATTTGTTTGTATCTTTAGTCAATAATGGGGAGTTAATCAATTCCCTAAATCATCAACAATCTAAACAATAATGCACAAATAATTTAATCCACACAAAATTAATTTTTTATTAACCTCCTACAAGATTCAATCCTTTCAAACAAATAAATGAATGGGTGTAAGAAGAGGACTTTGGTACTTAGACTAAACAATGAGTTTAGAATAAAAATATAATAACCATAAATATAATTAAACAACATGTCCTCAAATAAAAATGACTTACAAATACACGCCACTCATCAGCTTACATAGATCAAGAATTTTAGCACTTTAATTTGCGAAAATCTAAAAATATAACATAATTTCATAACTATAGAAAAATGATGCATCTTATCAGTATTTAGAGACAAAGAGAAGAACAATGAAGTATGAATATTAGTAACAAGGAAAAAAAACATTTGAAACTATCAGCATATTGAAGATTTTAGTTCCATTAAGAATTAAGAACGACACATAGGTAGTTCATTGTTTTGCAGAATTCCTAAAATATCATCCACCACATTTTGTTCCATAATTTTGGGACAAGAAAGGTTATAAATGATGCCTAAATCATAGTTGGAATGAGAAACATCCAACCATAACATCCATTAATTTAAGGTTATGAAATATTGTTAATGAAACTTCATAGCGATCTGAATCTAGAAACAGATTGTTCTTTCCAATTACCCTAATTCCATCAAGTAGCTTCCACCTAAGCAAGGTTAAGGAGTCGAATGCATGCAATTAACACTTAAAATAAAGAAGGTTCTTTCCGATTGACCTTGATTGCGAAGTGCAAACACCATTTATAACTTCACATCAATATGAAGCAGACATGATTAGCACATGAAATATTACCAACGGCTAGAAAACACTAACATGATTAGTAGTGAAAAACAAGAACATTGAAACACACAACCAAACATACAGCCGTAAGGAGATTCAGCAAGAGTTACTTAGATTTCGGGCCAGGAGTGTATAGAATTACCAAGATTCAAGGCATGTCAACACTGTAGGAAGCTACACAAGTACATATTATAAGCAAACCCTTAAGAACACATGAAATGATGGAAGTACTAAGGTTATTAAAAATCAAGGGAATCAAATGTAACATCCAAAGCTTAAGTATGTTTTATAAGATGTAATGTTTGTTATATCATAATTCTACCACAGAAAGAAAAATTCACCTTTGAATCAAATAAATCAGAAGCTTTCCCCGTTTTTCCTTGTGGAGGCCTATAATTGTAATATGACGGACAAGTTGTACAGTATGGGTCATTACACATTCCCAATTGACCAGATCGCAGCAAATGTTCATTTTTATCATTAGTATTGTGCACCAATCCATTTGTGCTCATTCCATCATTTGTAGGATGCTTATCCGTTGATGGAAATTTATCCTGTTGTCCTAGGACTTCAAGTTTTGCATCATAAAAATTTTCTGGCTTGCTTTTAACATACAAGGGACCACTCATTTGCACGTATGAAGGTCTTTCATTTCTTGAATTATGTCCTATAAAATTACTTTCGCGCCAAGATGTTGTAGAACTCATACGGGCAGACACCGAGACACTTTTAGACCACGATGGAAACTTATTAAATGTGGAGTCTTCATACTCATCCGATAATTGTCGAGGATTAACAGACAACATTGGAATTTCATCCTTCTCAGGAGAATCCATATCAAAGTTTGTGGACCTGCCAGAGTTAAAACAAAATCAGTGAGACATGAACCGAATTATGTCATATATTGGGGAAACACCCCTTTTTCCAAGAACTGCAAAAAAAGAAATTTAAATACATCACGCTGAAAGTTTTAGTTTTTATCAAGTAGAGAAATATATAACTCAGTTAAACAGAAGATATTAGTGTTGGAAAGATGAAGACCATCTCATCCCCAAAAATAGCAAGAATGTACCGGAAAGGAGATGACATCCACAAGAAATTTACATCCCTCACAAACAAATAAAAAAGGGACATATGAGTCCACTTATAATCTCTCTATTGAAACTTTTCAGATAATAAGCTCAACCATTTGTATACAACAATGACAATGTAACAATGCAAAAACTTTGATGCCACCCATTGGTAAATAACATTTGACTTATCTTGCAAAGAATAGCATTAAAACTCCAAAAGGCATCGCTGATGGAGTAAAAGAGGTCCAAATATTTTAAAATGTAGTTGCACATACGTGTCTATTCAGCCCCACATACGTGTCTATTTCAGACCCATATCACATATAAATATCCACGTACTAATTTGTATACAGAGACCTGAACATAACATTACTTTGTGTTTTTCTAATTGGTTTGTCAGTAAGACACTACGAGTCCATAAGCCGATTCTGCAATGCAAGAAATTCAGTCCTGATTCACAAGCGAGCAAGGGATCCAAGGGCAGATCTTTTAAGCCGCCCAAAGTAGACCCCGGGGAATTTTTAGGACATTACATAGAATTAAAATGTTGTCTAATATACAATAATATGAATGTAGCTTAGTGGTTAGGAGTACAATATTTGAACTTAAGGTTGAAATTTCATATCTTGGCCCCCTAATTTTTGTTTGTATGATAAATACGCCACTTCAGATTCAAATCCTAGAAAACCCAATCTAGTGATATGATGACTCTGAGGACGAGAAACTGTGCTGATAAAACACACACTACTTTACTCATAAGCGAGCATCGCCTAACATCATACAGTGATTTTTTTCAGGGGAGCATAAGGCAGGCCCAAATCCGATGTATAACTTATGCCAGAAAAACCTAACTTGATCAGACTCCAAAAATATAACAATACCCTAATCCTTAAAGTCTTTTTCATTCTCCACCTTAATTTATTTCTGTAGCAGTAAAGATCAACCTCAATTTCGCAACATAATTGCAATTCTAATTCGTAAAACACAAAAACGCATAATTCAAAGAAAGAAACCAGCATCAACAACGAAAACCTAACATCAGAAGCACATAACAATTAAAATCACAGAATTGCACTTCCAATAATCTTGCTTCAGATTATAACAATAGTACAAAATAAAAGATACAGTAAGCAGAGTAAAAGAAGCCATGAAAATGCAGAAAGCGAAGATGAAAGAAGAGAATATAGCCATGGAAGTTGGAGAAGAACCTGTTCAGTAGAGAACCGGAAATACAAGTAGTTGGTTGGACTAGTCAGTAGACGACTAGTAGCGACTGCCGTCTGGTAATTCAGCAGACAAGTTTAACAGAGAATGAATGTCGAGTCGTTGAATGATGCCTTTATATTATTATAAAAATATAATAATAATAAAAAATGAATTAAACTTTGACTGATGACCAGACTAAGTCAATATTTTAACCGGTATATACAGACTTGAGCCTACTGCGGACTACTTGGAATTTGATCTCGTTCAACCTTTATCCAAAATCAAGTTGGTTACTTGACCCGATTTGATTTGATTTGATTTGATTCGATTCGATTCGATTTGATTATACATGTGTATACACTATATGAGGTTGATAATATAATTATATAGGAGTGTTACATAGAAGACTTAACATTGACTCGATTTGAATTGACTTAACCTGAAATATCGTATTTGATATTTGTCTAAATATCTAATGTACCCCTTAACTTCCAATCCTTAAACTCTATTATAGTTGTGTGAAAAAGTTCAATTCATTTGATTCAATTATTTATTGATCTAAATTTTACCGACAAGATTAAATGAATTCAAAATCATGGGTAACATATTGAATATTCCTTATGTCTAACTCATTTAGCATTTTTCTCCACTCACTTGGATTTTTTTGGAAACATTTGCAATTTTTTTGTGAACTTCTACTATTGAGAGTAAAAAACTCACAAAAAGCTTTCCACTCGAATAAAATTTCTACACTAATGAGAGTCGTCTAAAATTGTCTATTCTTATACCGTATAACCAATTTGCACTTGTTTCAGTTTGACCAACCTCATAGCTCCACCTCACTGTCACAGTCACCAGGTCAATAGCCTATCCTGATCTTAGCCAACGATAAAAACTCCTCATCCTCTTGTTTACCATAGCACCACCAAGTGCTCTAAACTAAAGTCACCTTTTCCCAACCACGCCCTTTACCACCATGAAGTCACTCAATGGACTCGACATATGGGTTCGACTCCGAGCATATCGATGTTGTCGGTAGGGTTGTTATGTATGGTGTACCGCAAAAAATTACATACACCCTACTAATCATAAATTACAATAACAAACACGTTTCCCAATTGTTCATCCAAAAAAACCATAGCTAATCCTTTGGAAGATTTGATACTCCTCAAATGTGTCATGTAATTTTTTTGTGTAATGTATGATAAGTAGGGTGTATGTAATTTTTTGGCTACTGTCCATGAATCATGATTGATTCATGTGTATTGTTGAATATTTAAGTAGTATTATGGAAGAATTTTCAATTACACATTAGCTAAATGCATTCCAAATTGTTAATTTTCAATTACACAAAAACAAACATAAGCCATATTCGATTACACAAAACAGGGCATAACTATAGTGCTATTCACTACCTATTCCTACATAAAGTAACTAAGCATCAAAATAACAGTAAGAACTACAACTAGACAATTCATTATCAATCCACATCTCCAAACCCTTTGTGGGTAAAGCATCTTCATCATTATTCTATCATTTGTTGTCTTTCGAATCTTCTTGTTAGCCAATTCTAACTTCCTTTGAAACATTTCAACATCCCTTTGCAGCTTGCTCCTTTCTTCTATTAGCTTCAAGATCACATCTTTTTGTCAATCAGTCATGTCATTGTCCACCCACCTGAAGTAGTTGCAATCTCTTGTATTGTTGTGAACAACATAGTTTGGGCAAGCAACAAACCTACGACCTGAATTTTTGGTTGTCCAACCACGTTGAACAGTGACGTCATACCCATAGTAGCATTCCTTTCACTTCTCATGGCTTAGAGAACTGAATGACATCTGTAAAAAATTAAATTAGGGTTTGAATTTTAGGAAATTATGTAAGGAATTTAATTAAGAAGCAAAACAAAAAAAAATTAGGGTTCGAATTGAACGAACAAAGTAGAAGGAAAAAGGATTAACTTGCCTTCAACAATGGAGTCCGTAAAAATGGAGGTGGAAGAGAAAGGAGTTAGGGCAAAGTAGAAGAAAGGGGGTTTTTAAAGAAGTTGAGTAGTTTGGTAGGTGGTTGGGTTAAATGCTAACCAAGCTGGGTTAAAACAATGAAAAGAGGGAAAGTCAACGGTAATTTAGGCAGTCAATAGTCATAACTGGTCATTTGGCCTAAATAGTGGTCACTTTTAAAACATGTTGGTTGTAATTCGCAAAACGCATAAACATAAAGACCGTAATTCACAATTAATTCTATTCCTTATATCTAACTCATTTAGCATTTTTTGCTATTTTAGTATGTTTCACCTATTTTGTATTATTTTTATTTTTGAATAGCGATTAATTATTTTCTTTTAGTCTCATTCACATACTTTAAATTTCTTTTTATTAAATCCACACAATTTTCTCTTTTAATTTACTAACAAATATGCGCATTTACTGAAAAAAAAACGTTATTTCTCTTTGCAACTAATTTAAAGGGACGGAGTAGTCCCTTTAAATCGCCTATTCTTATACCATATAACCAAGTTGCACTTGTTTCGGTTTGACCAACCCCATAGCTCCACCTCGCTGTCACCGTCACCAGGTACAGAGCCTACCCTGATCTTAGCCAACGATAAAAATATGATTTCTCAAACATTAAAGTTGATATTTAAAACTTTGAAATTGACATTTTAAGTCTTAAAATTGGATTTTTAAGTCTTAAAATTGTCATTTTAAGTCTTAAAATGAGTATGTCATAATATTTTTAAAAAGTTATTGGGCCTGAGCCAGTTGCACGTCTAAATCCGTCTCACAGGAGAGTAAGTGATATCTTTATTATAAACTAGGTATATTATTTATGTTTTTTTATATAATATTTCATGAGTTTACATGTTTTCAACATAAATTCTTACGTTTTATCCCAAAGAATTAATCTTATTTTTACAAACATCTTACAATTTGAAATTGCTCACTTCTAAAATGTAACCCAACATTAGGTTTTTTACTTATTTTTCAGTATTGTAATAATTTTAAATGACCAATGAAGTAGATTTCATATCATCATGTGGGTCAAGAAAAAAAAAACCACGAGTCAGTATTTTCACGAAAAAGTCATCTTATCTTTCTCACCATTTTTCTCACCTGAAAAAAATCATCTCATTGATAATGGCCAACTTACGAACCTGAAACAATACTTTATGGCCTGAAATGAAGCAAGACATAGTTGATTATAGACATGTACTTGGCATGTCATAAGGTATAAAAGTACAACATAAACTTATTGGAGGGAAGTTTCAATCCTTAAAACCACAAAGACGTAAATGAGAATTTATGAATTTTATTGTCAAATTATTAATGTACGAGATCATGCAACTATGCAAGGATGCAATGCGAATCACCACCAAAGAAACAACCGCCACCGCCATCTCACTGTTTGCCAATGTTAATTTGTAAGTATTGTAACACCAAAACTGAAGCCGACAACCATTACATAACACTGAACATAAATGGGGTAAATGCAAGAGAAATCCATAGAAAGAAGTACATAGAAATGGGAGCGAATTACACCTACCTTTATCAATAGAACTCAGGGCCAAACTTGAATATGAAAACTCAATCTAGTGTTTGCATGGTTAAATTTGATCACTTTAACATTTGTCACTAAATCAGTGTCGCTCGGATAATTTTTAGGCCCTAGGCATAAATTAAAAGGACCCTTATATAAGTAAAGTTTCGATTTTTTTTTTCAACTATGTAGTTCAATAGTCATGTGCTTAACTAAAAAACCTAATGCTGCAAGTTCAATCCACGTTAAAAGCTATTTATGCAAATACTAATTTGTAATTATAAGGACGAACTCAATTCGAACCCCTTCATGAGTTGGAACCTTGGCGGTTGCACCTCAAAACTACACTCAGGAACGGCCCTACTAGGCTACTACTGTTGCAAAACAGAAAAACCATTGGTCTGGTGGTTGCCAGCTTCTAGGATGGTACTTATAAAAGGTTGGTATGAAATATCAATCTACAAAAAGTGGGACATTGAACCAGCAATAAAACCAACAAAAATTGATTTTCGCAACAGGCCATGATACGGATGAAGCAATGCTGTGATAGAAACGGGTGAATATCAACACAGAAGAACATAGAATGTGCATCATTTACAGCTATGTACAGATTCATTTGAAACAAAGAGGTTATGGTAAAGGTTGTGGTACATCCAAATGTACGAAACGAGGTAGTACCAACAAAAACCACCATCGAAATCTCGAGATGCCACCGAACAAAGTTCCCAAAAACTCGGCAGCATCACCTCCTTGCTAGAAGCTCAAGTTGCAGACATGTTAAATTTTACTACTTGAAACCCTTGTTCAAAGTTAGCGCTCTAGTCTATAAATCAATCTGTAGTTCAACTGCATAAGAAGTTAAAATATCGTAAGATCTCTATTCAGGTTCAAATCATATATATACAATGCGTACAGAAGGAATAAAAACAAATTACAACCCCCCAACCACCACATTTTCTCTCCATAACCATTAAACTAAAAACTGAAAAAGAAACAGATTTAGAGATTACCACATGGTTAGCAGTTACAAGTAATTGGCATGTTAATGGACTTCAAAATTAGTCAAAAGACAGTTGATCTCTACACAAATCATCAAGCTAGGGAAACTAGATCATTTAGACTTCAGGCTAGCCTTCAATTTTTTTGTCTCTTCTGCTTGTTTCTGAAGCAAAGTTAAGCAAATACATTAATAAAATAATAACATGAGCTGAGGCAAGAAACTTGGACAAGGACATTAGAAATTCTGAAAACCTTGTACAGCATCTTCCAGCACAGCTCTGATTTAGCTTGTAGCAAGCGCCACTCAATAGCCATCTCGTATTCAAGAGTGTTTGGCTGAGCAGAATGTGAAGTAGACACTGCTTCTCTCTGACAGAAAAATCCAAAATTACTTGTTAAAAGAATGAAGTATGAGTTAGGACAAAAGGCAACTGAAGTTCTAAATTAAGCAAAAATGGAGCTAAGAAAAGTGAAGCAGAAAATGATTTATTAGCAAAACTATCAATACCGATTCTCTCTGTTGTTGATGTCTGACTTTATCTAGTACCAAATGACCAGGGAATGAACCAGGCTTTCCAGGAAAACATATCTCTCTGCTTGCTATAAGAGGCCTGAAAGTAAGTAACAAGTCATGATCTGGCTTTATAGGATTTCAAACCAAAATAGAAGATGATGCAGACCCACACCCATGAAAGAGGGAATACAAATTGTAAGCACATTTCAGATCACTTAGCTAAGCATTGTTGGACAAATAAAGGATAAATATATCTCAGCAACTTTTAAAAGCCTAGATTTTGCTCTTCAGCTATTTAACACAGATAATGAGTTTTGACTTTGGAGCAACGGTACATTTACATGTAACTCTGTCCACACAAACATCCGGAGATAAACCAATACATGAGGACAATTACATGCCCAATGTCATCTTGAGCTAAACATGTATTACCCTTTTCCTCTCTTCTTACTGAAACATTACTTCCTTCCCCCTTGTTTTGAAACTGTAGGCCCAGTCTGAACAAAAGGTATAACCCAGCAGACTAAATTCAGATTCTCACTAAGCCATGTCCAGACCAGACAGATTGTTTTTCATAAAAATGGAGAAGTAGAATAACAATATCAAACCCAGAATTTGAAACGGAAACGCTCTGGTTCTGCCAAATGAAAAACAAATCTACCATTTCAAAAACCAATACACAGGAGAAGCCTCAGCTATGTTGTAAGCTTGAAGGTGCTCGGTTTATCATCAGCAAAGACAGCATCAGCTGAAACTCTTTACTGAATCTCTTCCTATTTCATTGCTGGGGACCGAGGTAAAATTTAACGGCCAGGGTGGAGCCTCTAGTAAAATAAAAGTGAGGAAGATTTTTGACTAAGAGAGGCTAGGCATGTACTTTGCTCAAAAGTGGATCCACCATATCTGACTATTGAGGGGACAAAATGATTCATAAACTTGGAAGCATTCACGAGGTATCACCCTGTTCAGCTTCTGCCATAACTCACATGAGTAAATTGCTCCTTCATCAGCCCATTTCAAGACATATTGCAGATTAAGGAATCACAGGCCATGACTAATTATGGTAACATTTTACATCCATTCAGAAGTAATAAGATGTGTTACCTGAACATAGGTCCAGATAACGGATATGGGTGCAGAATTCGAGTATCTTGTATGGAATTTTAAAAATTATGGATATGGAGACATCATCCTGAACAGGCACAGGATACAGATTTTTTCTGAAAAACCAGAATAATTTTTTTTTTTTGCGCCATAGAAGGAAAAAGAAAGTGAAATAATTCTATACTTCAGTTTAATTTCCTAGGTCCAGTAGTAGCATGCCTACCTGAAGACTAATCATTAACTCTAGCAACATAGAAGTAAATTTTTATGCATGGCACATGACCTCCCTAACCACAAACTTACAATAGACACTTCAAGAGGGAAATTAACTAATTCTAGCAAAAAAAGGGCATGGAAGAAAATATCACAGAATATTTTTGTTAGAGTTTGTTATGCAAGAAACTCAGTGAGCAAATCAATAAGATTTAAGTAGTGTATAAGCGGAAGGGGAGGGGAAATTTATTCAAATTGCATTCTGCACATCGGGAGCTTGGAGTATGCTCGAAATACTCTAACAATTGTAGCAATTGCGATATACATGAATACTTTACGTTCATAAACATTCTGTTTTACGCAAGAGTTTTACTCAATTTCCTATATCTACTAATCTGTCCAGATTTACAATTTTGGCTAATTTAGTTCATAACAACTAGTATTGAAGTCGTACTTTCCAACGACCTCACGGACTCAAGAATGGATTCGTTTGATGATTTTCTTGAAAAGTTTGGCAGCAACATTCCTCCATCGAAGAAACTCAAAGGAATTGTAAAAAACAAGATTATTCACTCATTCAAGTCCCAATAGAGTCAGATATGTATGGGAAATGAGAAAAGATTTATGCGAATGACGTGATGAAGATTTTGGCAAAATGAGTATTCTAGGCATGAATGCAAGGAAATTGGGTATGAAGATTTTCTTCTCATCTTTGATGAGAAAGAGAAGACGAGCTATTGGCCATGGCAAAGCTCATATCCTCCCACCTAAACAACCCATCATTATCCCTAACTAGAACCGAAACCATCCATGAACCCATTCACTCAAGTACTCAACACCCACACAAGTTCATTCAACAAGAAACCCAAACCACTAAAACTTAACAAACCAAGACCAGACTACATACCCTAACAACCAACCCTAATCTAAAATCTATCCTCACCAACAAGTCCACCCTCATACCCACCGTCCTATGAACCACAATCAACTCTCTAAGGCCAAAATACCACAAAACAAAACATTGCAAACAAATAATACCAACCCAACAAGAAATGTCAACCTAAATGCACCCTCTTACATGTACGAACACATCCCAAAAATAGAGAGAAGAAGAAAACACATGACAGCTTCTTTGAGAAAAGATGGAGAAGAGGAAGATTAGAAATAAACAAAAACAATAAAAATAAAATAAAAAACCAGAAGCGAGGAAACCTTAATTGTAAGGAAGGGGAGAGTAAAAAAATTCACTAAGTTTAGTTATCAAATCATCAAGTCTTTGAGTAAGATTCGCTTGGTTGTTGAAATTGTCACTAATAACAATGATGATGATGATAAGGTCTGCTTTTATTCCCAAGCCATCCATCAATTCAAAACCCGATAGCAAACAAGTACCATCAAAACTTTCCATGTTCAAGAAAATCACCAACACATCCTTAAGTCTATCTCTCACATCAAGTGATTTGGTTCCATTTCCTTCCTCTACCTCGAGTCCTACACTTAAAATTAATGTACAAGCAAAGTGCAATATTTTTAACAAATCTATACACACCTTTCGTTCGGGAGCATTAAGCATCCAGTGTCTAACTTACTAATGATTCTTTCTGCTACATCCCTCGTTTTGAAGATAACCAATGCTTTTCCTGCAACATAAGCAATTGAAAGGATAACTTTAAGATGGGTTGAAAGCTAGTCGACTGCAAGGTAGACTTGATCTTCACATTAATAAGATTTTGAACAATGGCAATAGTGGCACACCCGAATAACGATTAGAAGTTGCAGTACGCTGAACCACTTGTGCAGTGCAACTTTCTCCAAAAGCATGCCAAACTATATCCTATATGTAACACAAAGAAAAGTTCAGATTAGACGGTATGCTGCAAATATAAATAAATAATAAAGACCAGCTACATCCTGCAACAAATTCTCCTTAAGCATTTTTACCAAAAGGCTTGTTTCCAGTTGATCAAACAAAAGTTTTTTTTAGATGTGCTATCATCTCACTGAAACAAGCATAACCTAAATAAAAGAAGAAGCGAGAGTACCAAGTACTAGTAGCAACTAAAAACAAGTACCATCAAAACTTTCCATGTTCAAGAAAATCACCAAAAATAAGGTCAACAACCAGGTTGTTTTACCAAGTATTTTAATCAACACAAACTCTAGAGAAAGATTGAATCCACCCTTTATCACCTTCTCCCTCCTACTCGATATAAAAAAGACCAACATTGGTAGCTGGTCAAACGAGGCCTTTCTTTGTTAAGAAAAGATGTGAAAGCAAGCTTGCATGAAACAAAACAACATAGATAATGCACCCTAAATATGCCAAGTGAGAACTCAACATGATTTAGTGGACAAGACTGCAAAGACGGACTACCTAAATATCCTAGTCTTTGACAACAAAATTACATTAACATCGTGGTTACTCGCGTCTAATGTAGGTGAGGATGATTTAGATGTGTGAAGCCTTACACTTGTATCAACAAAGAGGTTGTTTCCATTTGATCCGTGATTACAAACAGTCAAACATCACATGCAAACTTCACAAACAAAAAAAGTGGCATGATTTAGCGAGTAATTTTACTCCAGCCAATAATCATCTAAATCAAACAATGACGAATATTTGGCAGCATCGGAAATGGACATTAGATACCACATGCCTAATAGAACAACACATGTTATCTTAATTTGCGCAAAAAAAAATACAAAACTCATTTACAAGTGAACAAAAAATAAAAAAAAATTTACTTCACTGTCATGACTGAAACTTTGACAGCTACATGAAAATCAAAATACTAAAAAACATTCCCTACCTCAACTTCCGATGAGGTGTATGTTGCATCCAAGTTCTGAAGTAGAATAAGTTTGTGCTGATCATAGGCCTCCTTCATTCTATCTTCCCACGGCTGAAAAACAAACAATTTGCAAATTGATTAAAGCTCATTTTGACACGATAGCAGATGAAAAAAGGTGATTCTATTTAACGTCATTAAAAAAACAAAGAAAAGAATAATCATGATTGTAAAGGAGCAGGAAGCACTGAGCGAGAACTCTGACATAGATTGACAAACTTGCAAATAAATTATGGCTTTAAAGAATTTAGGTTTCTAAAGGACCATTTTATTTTAAGAGATCGTCTGAGTTCACACTTTTTCTTTGTAAGGATTTGTATTGGAATGGGGGCAGCATTAAATTCAAGTAAAATAACGGCTGCAAAGCAGATAATGCATGCTGAGGAGACAAATAGGATTAAGAGTTAACATTGTTATCAAGGAACTAGTTGTATAAGACACTGCCAATAACGATAATTTGGGTCCTATGTTTGAGTTCAAAAGATTCCTTTTTCCACAGTTCTCGTCACACTACTTTATTTCGACTGAGAGGGTTCCTCTCAATGGCAATTAGTTGCTACTCTTCTCCTACAACCAAATCACAAAACACACAAAGATCTAGGTCTGCCTCCTACCAGTCTTCAACCAACATGATTAAATGAACTATTAGGGTGGGAAGGCAAATGGCATAGAGGAGGAACTCAAATCATGCAGAAACATGTAAGAGGTTACCAACAAACAACACATGCACATATATTTCTTTTAAGGAATTAAACCAAATGGAAAGGCATAAATGAGAGTAAAAATTACAACTACGGCAGATCTTGCAATAAAGATCACAGTTATACAATATCCAAAATAAATGAGAAGTGTTACATATGCAATATGACCAGAAGGAAAATTTACTGTTACATTATTTTGTTACATTTCAATATTTTTCAAAGATTATTTCTGAATCATCAGCCTCCCACCATTTCCCAATCTATTCCGCTCGCTGACCCCTCAGTTGACTTGCAACTCCTCAGGTACAACCTCGGTAGTGTTTCAGCCATCTCACCCTTTAAGTGTGAGGTCGCAAAACAATCCCAACACGTGGCAGCCAGGCTTTGGATATATGTGCAAATAGAAAACTTCACTACCACTTACTTACATAACTAGAAGAGTTTCACCATAGGCTACTAGTATCATTTTTGTCAAAATAGAATTTGCATATCCTCCATCATTGGCCGCAGCAACTTTACAAAAGTCTAATCCCTTCGTCCCTTTGATTTGCTACAATAGGGTGTTGTTACTTTTTTAGGATTAGAGTAGTGAAAGAATAAAAAAAACAAGTGAATAGAAGAAAATGTGGATGAGATAGGAACAGAGGATAAGTTTGTGAATTAGATTAGGAGATATGATGTTCGATTAACAATAATATAGCAATATAAAAAGACGACCCAAAATGAAAAGTTTAACAAAATCAAAGGAATAGAGGGAGCATTAGTGTGCCCCATTAACATGAACCAATATGGACACTCGCAATTTGTCTCATGTGCTTGAGAGTTGAGTTGAGTTCATAATACTAGAATTGCTAGTATCTTAACTTCATAGCGGGTTTTCAAAGTTAAAGAAGAGTTATTTGTTCATTGAGAAACTATTTGAGCCAATCTAGGTAAATTTATGAGATTACATATGCTACGTAGATAATAGGGTTGTAAATCCGATTTGATTGAAATTTAGGTAAAATGTAAATTTGATCTTATTTCAAATGCAAACTATTGGATATGAAAATACAAAATTTCGAAAATCTTTTATCCAAATTTAAACCATCATACCCTTCATTCTACTTTAGAAAATATTTGTTATTTCACAAGAAAAAATTTCATGAAATTAAAATTATCAAGGTTCTCCATCCCAAATAAAACCCACCAAATTTTCCCTCCAAAATTATTTTTTTTTTATATTTTGTTCTTATCTCAAATAAAGTGTTTGATATACAAAATTAAATCCTCCCAAAATTTTCTACCAAAAATAAAATTCTCAATTTCTTCTTCAAAAATCAAATTTCAATAATAGGCTTTTATTTCAAAATTCAAATGCAAAATATTTGATATGCAAATTAAACCCTCCATTCAAAATAAAACTTTAAAACATTCCCTCCAAAATTTAATTTTAATTTTTTTCCTGTAATAGAAACACAAATTCTTACTTGAGACCGTCTATACAATAGACGTCTCAAGTTTTGGGGCTGGCCCAATTTATAAATTTTTTAAAAAAAAAAACTAATTGGCGGTCATGTAAGTTAAAAGGGAGATATGGGTTGGGCTCTTGAGAGATGTCTATACTATAGACGGTCTCTCAAGAGAGGACCTGTAATAGAAAAACCCAATCCTCAAACCAAAATAAACTCTATGAAATACTCCCTTCAAAATTGAAATTTGATATTGTTTTTTCTCCTACCAAGAAAAACCTCTAAAATACATACTATAAAATAATTTGCACTTAACATTTCCCTACTAAAATTATAATTGGAGGTACCTGTATATGACAAAAATAGTACTATAAGTTGCCAAGTTGCTACTGTAATTCATTTAGATATCATATCAGGTCACTTAAGCGTTACGTTGATGTTAGATTAGATGAAGTTAATTATGGGTGCGAATGATAAAGGATAGTGTCAATGGATCACTTTGACTCGGATTATGTCAGATGTCGACCAATTAAAGTCTGGTCGAATATAGGTCGAATTCAATCAACCACATCTTCGGAAATACTGGGTACGAGTCATTCTCGGGGCTGGCCGCAACCTGGTGTATAATGCAATCGGTTATACCAAGTCAAGTTTGGGTTCAGATTGATCACGGTTCACCACAACTTAAGTAACCAACAAGTCAGATGATGGTCGGTATTGATCAATTTTGCATGTTGGGTCAATTTTTTCTACCGTTGTACTTGGATTATCAATTATAGTTTCTGGGCTTTTTGAGTTTTCGTGATAGACATAGAAGGAAAATGGTGAACATCAATGATGTTGTAAAGGTTGAACTGGGGGTGGGGGGGGCATTATTGCCTTATTGGTTATATAGATAGGAGATGGTGAACATATGTTGTAATGGTTGAACTAGTGGTGAAAGAGAAAATGTTAAGAGTTGTGAGAGGAAGTGATGCTATTGAATAAAAATGAAGTTATTTCATTATTTATACACGCTTGATAGTGGATTTTAAGCTACGCAACCTATAATTTATAGGGAAATTCCACATGGTAGCATCTAATTTTCATGAAACGACAGTGGCAGTACTTTTGTACGATTTTTCCACATGGTAGCATCCAGTTTATGCACTATCTAACTGCCGTAGCATTTTCCATTAAATTTTTGTTAATTTCCGTTTAATTCATCATTTTGTAAGATTTTTACACATGGTAGCATTCAGTTTTTACTCTCAAATGTTTAATTCACCATTTTAACTTTTAATTCACATATAAATTTATCAACGCCCTTAAATGTTGCAACAGTTAAGTAGATATGTATTAGTGCTTAGAGTGCACCTTTTGAACTTATGAAATGCACCTTTTGAGCTTATAAAATGTACATTTTGAATTATTTATTAGTGTTTGTAATGCAACTTTTGAATTTTATAATGCCAATAATTTGAATGAAAATAAAATTGTTATAATATTTAAGGGCGTTACAAATTAATTAGTGAATTAAAAGTTAAAATGGTGAACTAAATATTTGAAAGCAAAAACCAGATGCTAACATGTGGAAAAATCTTTCAAAATGATGAATTCAAGAGATGATGAATTCAAGAGAAATTAACAACAATTTAACGGAAAATGCTACGGCGGTTAGATAGTGCATAAGCTGGATGCTACCATGTGGAAAAATCTTGTGAAAGTGCTACCACTGGCGTTTCGTGAAAACTGGATGCTACCATGTGAAATTTCCCAAATTTAAAACCAAGGAGTAACAACTTATCCTAACATATTAGCCAAATAATCTACTTTTCAAAAAAAATTGTGATTAATCGTTTTTTTAATATGTATTAGGTTCTAGAAAACTTGAATACTATGATAAGATGGACATTTTTCAAGTTAACAAATCATGTTGCAATTTGCATGAAACGAGTTATAGCACCGCAACGTGCTGCGTCTGCAACACCACATCTACTACCGCGATCAGGACAACATCCTTATTTTATGGGCGGGTTATACAATTAACAAAGAGCCAATTTAGCTAATTATAATCACAGCCGAAAAGTAAGATATAAACGAGATTATCAAAATTTCTTCATTTATTATCATAGACAAACATAAATGTGTGTATATGTATAGGATTTGATAAGACACTATAGCGTTTAAAAAGGATGCGGACACACTTTTCAGATCACTGTTAATAAAAAAGTCACAATCTCAAAAAAGAGTAACTACCACAAAAGCACCATTTTTTAAAACATAATAACCCTAAAAATTTAAATTTTTCTCAGCAAGTCATATGTGTTGATAGTTGGAACTTAATTGAAATGAAAGGTGGAGAATGCTTCTCATGTTTGCTGTATATTTTTGTTGTAAAAATCCATATTCTCATTGAATCCCTTCTGTATACTTCCCCCGCTCTTTTTGACTCGCAACAGTCAACGTTTTTACACAACAGAAAACACACCTTTAAACTAAATTTTCTTGAATTATGCCCAATAAAAAAATATGAACACTTGATATTTAGAAGACAGACATCAAAACGAACCAAACAAAATCCTAATCGACTATATTTTTTCTTACATATAAAGAACGGTATGTAAAATGAGATTACCAAAAGAATAGTGATTATTATAGCGATGTTGTTCGTCAGAAAAGAAAAAGGAGAAAGTATATATATAAGCTTAGAACTATTTCAAAGAAAGAAGATTAAAGAACCATGCTCACAATGCAACAAACAAAAAAGGTAAAAGAAACAAAAAATAACAAAAAACGAAAGCATGAAGAAGTATACTCACACTAGCTGTAAACCACTTGCTTCGGTCCTGCATACATAAAAAATGCACAAGCAAATATTAGCACAATTAACCAACACACTAGTAACTAGACATAAAATATATAGCAAAATCAAAAAATGTCAAGATCAATTAACTTTTCAATTTATTGATCCAAGTAGCAACAGCAGTAATGCCAGATTTTCAATCCCAATTCCCAAAAGATTGGGGTAGGCTACATGAACCAATATATCGATGGTAGTCCACATGGATTCTTCTTCTCCATTCATTTCTATTTTTAACAATTTCAATTTCTAAGTCTAAATCCTTCATATCCCAAAATAACTTTAAAAAGAACTAAACTTGTTTTGCATATAATTTTGATGTTATATATAATTCATATTGTGTGATTAAGAATCCTAGAAGCGAAACTAAAATGCTAACCTAAAAAATGATGAAATATAAGACAACAATAGGAACACATTCATTAATATTCATACATTAGTAATTATGTTATTTTATTCTTCAAATTATTAATGAATAATAATAATAATAATAATAATAATAATAATAATATTATAAAATGTGATAAGTAATGTATAATGCCTACGTATGTTTTTGAAAAAAAATATTGTCATTATATTTTCTTACATAATATACGTGCAAAAGAAAAGAAAATTAAAAAGAGCAAAAAAAAAATTATTAGTCGAATAGCTTGAGTATATGATTGATCCTAACCGATTAATAAGCCTACCTCCATTAATACCGAAATCACAATGACAAAACCTATGTAAAAAGTAATTTGTATCTTCAAAGGCATCAAAGGAGGTGCACTTGATGTGCACCATCCTCAAGCAAACCAACTTTAATAGTCTTAAGTAAGTCTCCAATTACATACATTAAGGCCCATAGTAGTGTACATAAAAAGCTCGATCAACTCTAAGATTTCCAATAAGTGTGCCCTAGACCCTAAGGAGTAAGGAGACAACAAACTTTGAGAGATTATGCATTTCAACTATGCAAAAGAAGAAACCATGACCATGTTAAAAGGTTAAGCCTAGACGAATCCAATAAGAAGATCCCAAAATATACCACCCAATCTTACCAAAATCGCTAAATTCTCTTTTATGTTTACATCTTAAGTTGTTTCATGTTTACATCTTCCATGACTCGAATTTAAAAAATTTATTACAATAATTCAAAAAATAGAAAACTACATTTAAACTACCTAAGTAAATTGATAAAACACTACTTATGAAGCTAAATTAAATGAATATAATAATATCCAACATTAGAGGGTGTAAATTTTGAAATATAAATTGAGAAACCTTACATGTATTGTTTAAAAGCTATGTTTTATTAGCTAGTCAAAACACATTGCTTCTCGTATCCGTAAACCCCAACCAAAACTAATACTTCAAAAGCTTAAGCCATACATGCATCCCATCTTTGTTATCAGAACTTCAAAGACGCATGTCATGGATATAGTCCCTATAATATGCTTTTAATGATTTGTGTTGCCTAAAGTGTCCAATATGTCAACTACAATGTATGACTTTTGACACAAAATACCATCCTAATGGCTACTAATTCCTAACCTCCAATTAGTAAGGAAATACAACAATGTCAATTTGCACTTTCAGCAACAGCTTTGACAATGTCTTCTACTTTTGATTCTCGTTGCGCTCAAAGGCCTCACATGTCATTGTGATTGTCTAATTAACTTTTCACTCTTTAAATTCTCATTTTCCAAAGCCTCTATATTTTACTAATTTTCCCAAAAAGTAGACTTTGCACAGGTTTATTTGGTTCAAATAGGAGTAATCAATTTGAAGATGTCTTGTACCCTTATGTTTCATCAATTTGCTCTTTCCGTTTTGAACAATCAAAATTTTAACAATCACTTCTAAGGTTTGATTATAAAAGAGAATTAAAACGATAAGTAAGAAATAGAACCAAGAAAGCCCAATTAAAGGTGGTATTTGAGCCACCACCAAGCTCCTAAATCCTCCTCAATTCTTATTTATTACTTGACAAGAGAATAATATGTACAATGGGTTCTATATTATAGGAGTCTAACATTCTAAGACTCCTAATGCCACCTCATCAAGAAAATCAAGAAAAGATTATTTATTCTAATTACATGCCACCTAGGCTTTATTTATTATTTAGACTCCTAATAGGCCTTTATTTATTATTAAGACCCCTCCTAACATATGTTTTGACAACCGGTCCAACCGGTTGCCCCCCATTCATTACAATACCCCCTCTAAAACTTTCACCTTGTCCTCAAGGTGAGAAAGAGGGTATAAAGCAAAGAACTTTGAGGAGTCTTCCCATGTGGCCTCGGCCGGATCGTGTCCTTTCCAAAGCACCAAAATTTCCTTGTTTCCGGATGGGAATGTGTGCACATCGAGGATATCTTGAGGTGGAGCTGAGAATTCCATGTCCTCGGTAAGTGGGGGTGCGGTTACCGTGGGCGTAGTAGCCCCCGTTGCGGCCTTTAATTGCGAGACATGGAAGACCGGGTGAATGCGGCTCTCACGGGGTAAGTCCAACTTGTATGCTACCGACCCAATTCTTTGGAGAATCTTATAGGGACCAAAATATCGCATGGCAAGTTTTTGATTGCTCCGGCTTGCTAGCGATTTTTGCCTATATGGTTGGATTTTGAGATACACGAGGTCGCCCTCCATAAACTCCAATTCCCTTCTCTTCTTATCGGCTTGTTGTTTCATGCGCACTTGCGCTTTTAGCATGTTGAATTTCAACTCTTCCAACATCAAATCTCTTTCTTGTAGCAAGAGATCCAAGGAATCCACCGTAGTGGAATGTTGCCCTACGCGAGCTATGTGGGGCGGGACGCGACCGTATAGGGCTTGAAATGGGGTCATGTTAATGGATAGATGGGGTGAAGTATTATAGCTAAATTCAGCCCAATGTATCCATTTGGCCCATTGTTTCGAATGACCACCAATGAAGCACCGTAGGTAGGTTTCCACCATCTTATTCACTATCTCCGATTGGCCATCCGTTTGTGGATGAAAGGCCGTACTTCTAAGGAGCTTGGTTTGTTGTAACCGGAACAATTCTCTCCAAAAGATACTCGTAAAAACCTCGTCCCTATCCGATACAATTGACGTAGGAAACCCGTGGAGGCGCATAATTTCTTTCACAAAAATTTCGGCCACTTTTAAGAGCCGTAAATGGGTGTCGTAACGTGAGAAAATGCCCATACTTTGTAAGTCGATCCACCACTACTAGGATAGTATCCACCCCCTCCGACTTTGGTAATCCTTCCACAAAATCCATAGTCACGTGCTCCCATACTTGTGTGGGAATCGATAAATTGTGTAAGAATCCCGCCGGCTTTTGTGAAGATGCCTTGGCTTGTTGGCAAACATGACAATCTCGAACATAGCGCATCACCTGGCGACGCATACCGTCCCAATACCATTCCTTTGACAATCGCAAGAAAGTCTTTAAGTCCCCCGCATGCCCTACCAAAGGAGAGTCATGATATCCTCTTAGCAACACCGGAATGAAAGGCGATGATTTTGATAACACATACCGACCCCGAAAAAACAAGATCCCGTTCTCTAAAGAAAACCCCAAAGGGTTCGGTTCTCCCTTTAGGAGTCCTTGCCGAATGGCCTCTAGGGTAACATCCTTCTTGACCTCCTCCTCGAGCAATTTCCATTCAATCCCATTTGAGCTAAGTAGTGATCCTAACTCCATCCCCGAACTCGGAATACGAGACAAAGCATCGGCCACAATATTATTTTTCCCCGGATTATACTCTATACCAAAATCAAAAGCCATCAATTTAATCATCCATTTTTGGTAGTCACCGTTAACCTCCCTTTGCTCCAATAAATGCTTGAGGCTACTTTGATCCGTTCGAACCAAGAATCGCCGCCCCATAAGATAATGCTTCCATTTGAGAACCGCAAACACAATCGCCATCAACTCCTTCTCATAAATGGATTTTTCCTTGGCTCTTGCTCCCAATGTTTTACTAAAGAAAGCGATGGGATGCTTTTCTTGTAGTAAAACGGCTCCTACCCCATAGTGACATGCATCCGTCTCTACTACAAACAATGCTTGAAAATTCGGCATGGCTAAAACCAGCACTTGAGTCATGGCCAATTTTAGCCTATGAAACGCCTCGTCGACCTTTTCATCCCAAAGAAACGCGTCCTTTTGAAGCAACCTAGTAAGGCTGTGGCTTGGTGTGCATAACCTTGGACGAAACGCCTATAATATCCCGTGAGACCCAAGAATCCCCTTAACTCCTTTAGCGATGAGGGTTTCGGCCATTGCAACATAGCTTGGATTTTTTCATCGTCTACTTCCACCCCCTTCTCCGAAATGATATGCCCTAAATAAGCAACTCGACGTACTCCAAATTCACACTTGCCTCCATTAACTGGTTTTTTATGTGTCTCTTCTTCCCTACTATACACCAATATATCATCAAAAAAGACCAACACAAACTTTCGCAAGAACGGGCGGAAAATTTCGTTCATCAACGATTGGAACGTAGATGGGGCATTAGTGAGCCCGAATGGCATCACTAAAATTTCGGGTGCCCCTCGCGCGCGAAATGCGGTTTTATGGACATCTTGTTGCCGCATCCGAATCTGATGGTAACCCGATTTGAGATCAAATTTAGTAGACTCGTGCCCCATGTAACTCATCAAGTAACTCATCTATCATGGGGATCGGGTATTTATCCGGTACCGTGACTTTATTTAGCGCCCGATAGTCCACACAAAAGCGCCAAGAACCATCTTTCTTTTTGACCAATATCACCGGGCTTGAGAACGGACTAGTAGATGGTTGAATTAGTCCGGCCTTCATCATATCGTGCACTAACCGCTCTATCTCATTTTTTTGGCTATGCGGGTATCGGTAGGGTCGAACATTGACCGGATCCGTGCCTTCTTTCAAGGTGATGGTGTGATCTTGAGGCCGGATCGGAGGCAAAGTCGACAAGGGTTGAAACACATCATCAAATTTTGCAAATAATTCTTTCAAGATTGCGGGAACGATTACCTTCTTGACACAACTTTCTATGCCATTGTACTCCACAAGAATGTCGCCTCCTTCTAACCTCAACTCCTTACACATTGCCTTCAAACTAATGCGTGACCGTTTTAAGGATGGGTCACCAATCAATGATACTGATCTTCCTTCCCAAGAAAATTGCATTGTTTGTGTTCTCCAATTTGTTGTCACCGGTCCCAAAGTCTCCAACCATTGCACTCCAAGAATTACATCGGAATTCCCTAACTCCAAAGATAAAAAATCTTGAACAATAACTAACCCTTGCAAATGCAATGTCACCCTTCTACATACTCCTTGCCCCACTATCTCATCTCCATTGCCCAAAAGAACTCGAAATCTTTCACATTCCTCACATGTTATCCCCATCTTCTTGACGGCCATGTGTGAAATGAAATTGTTTGTGGCGCCCGGATCGATCATCACTACCAATTCTTCCTCTCCAATTTGCCCAATCATCTTCATGGTTTTAGGATTCGTTATCCCCACTACGGAATTCAAAGAAATGATTGAACTAGTGTCCTCTTCCACCTTCGGCTCTTCGGTCAAGTCGCCCACCTCTTCCTCCTCTTTCTCTTCTACTCTTCCAATTAGCACACTCAATTCCTTCTTGCTACACACATGATTCAAGGACCACTTTGCATCACATTAGAAACATAATCCCTTCGCTCGCTTCTCCCTAAACTCCTTATCGGAAAGTCGTCGAATTCTTTCCTTGGGTTGTGGTGTTTGGTTACTCATGTCTCTAGATTTGTATGTGGAATTTGGTGGGAATTTGTGGGTATTTGGAATTTGGGAGTGATTGGGGTAGTTCCGGGTTGGGTAAAATTTGGGTGGGTTATATGGGGGTACTTGGTACGTTTGGGCCATGTGGGCCGTGGGGTTTGGGTGGGTTCGGTTTTGGGTTTTTGGGTCCCAAGCATTCTTCCTTCCTAACCAAGTTGAAGATTGGGCTATTAATTTTGCCTCAATCTTTTCCGCCCATGCCATCACTTGCCCCAAATCAACCGGTCCTAGCATCTTCAATTCCGTTTTTATTTCCTCCCTTAGCCCTCTCAAAAAGGCTCCTACCATGACACTTTCTTCCTTCTTCCCCAAGTGAGTCAAACGTGAGACGAAATCACTCCTATACTCGGCCACGGTTCCCAATTGCTCAGCCGACCTCCAATATTCACACATTTCATTTTCATCCCAAGGTCGAAATCTTCCAAGAATCAATTTCTTTAAGTCGTCCCAACTTCGAATCGTCCCATTTTGTTCCTCCCAATCGAGCCACATCTCGGCTTCTCCCTCAAAACATACCGCTAACGCTTCTAACTTCTCCTTTACACTCAATTGATAAAATGAAAAGTATTTTTCCGCTTTCCGGACCCAAGAATCTGGGTCTTCCCCATTAAAGTTGGGAATTTCCAACTTTCTCTTTTTCCAATTGGACCTCTTTCCTTCCCTATCTTCATCATCATATTCGCCTACCTTCTTTCCCTTTGCCTCCTATTCGGTTTCTTCATTTTTCCTCCTCACAGGCTGTCGGTCCTCCTTATCCAATTTCTCAAATAATTTCGAGTGTCCCTTCACTAACATCTCAAACATTTGATCGGTCTTATCATGCCTTTGATTGAATCTTTCTTCAACCGCCTCCAATTCCAACCGCATCGTATCTTCCATGGCATTCTTTAACTCCTCCACACTTTGTTCAAGAGAAATCATGATTTTACAAGAAACACCAATCTTTCTTGCCCACAATCGAACAATGCTCTGATACCCTTGTAACAAATCACTTCTAAGGTTTGATTATAAAAGAGAATTAAAACGATAAGTAAGAAATAGAACCAAGAAAGCCCAATTAAAGGTGGTATTTGAGCCACCACCAAGCTCCTAAATCCTCCTCAATTCTTATTTATTACTTGACAAGAGAATAATATGTACAATGGGTTCTATATTATAGGAGTCTAACATTCTAAGACTCCTAATGCCACCTCATCAAGAAAATCAAGAAAAGATTATTTATTCTAATTACATGCCACCTAGGCTTTATTTATTATTTAGACTCCTAATAGGCCTTATTTATTATTAAGACCCCTCCTAACATACGTTTTGACAACCAGTCCAACCGGTTGCCCCCCATTCATTACAATACCCCCCTCTAAACTTTCACCTTGTCCTCAAGGTGAGAAAGAGGGTATAAAGCAAAGAACTTTGAGGAGTCTTCCCATGTGGCCTCGGCCAGATCATGTCCCTTCCAAAGCACCAAAATTTCCTTGTTTCCGGATGGGAATGTGTGCACATCGAGGATATCTTGAGGTTGAGCCGAGAATTCCATGTCCTCGGTAAGTGGGGGTGCGGTTACCGTGGGCGTAGTAGCCCCCGTTGCGGCCTTTAATTGCGAGACATGGAAGATCGGGTGAATGCGGCTCTCACGGGGTAAGTCCAACTTGTACGCTACCGACCCAATTCTTTGGAGAATCTTATAGGGACCAAAATATCGCATGGCAAGTTTTTGATTGCTCCGGCTTGCTAGCGATTTTTGCCTATATGGTTGGATTTTGAGATACACGAGGTCGCCCTCCATAAACTCCAATTCCCTTCTCTTCTTATCGGCTTGTTGTTTCATGCGCACTTTCGCTTTTAGCATGTTGAATTTCAACTCTTCCAACATCAAATCTCTTTCTTGTAGCAAGAGATCCTAGGAATCCACCGTAGTGGAGTATTGCCCTACGCAAGCTATGTGGGGTGGGACGCGACCGTATAGAGCTTGAAATGGGGTCATGTTAATGGATAGGTGGGGTGAAGTATTATAGCTAAGTTCAGCCCAATGTATCCACTTGGCCCATTGTTTCGGATGACCACCAATGAAGCACCGTAGGTAGGTTTCCACTATCTTATTCACTATCTCCGATTGGCCATCCGTTTATGGATGAAAGGCCGTACTTCTAAGGAGCTTGGTTTGTTGTAACCGAAACAATTCTCTCCAAAAGATACTCATAAAAACCTTGTCCCTATCCGATACAATTGACGAAGGAAACCCGTGGAGGCGCACAATTTCCTTCACAAAAATTTCGGCTACTTTAAGAGTCGTAAATGGGTGTCGCAACGTGAGAAAATGCCAGTACTTTGTAAGTCGATCCACCACTACTAGGATAGTATCCACCCCCTCCGACTTTGGTAAGCCTTCCACACGTGCTCCCACACTTGTGTGAGAATCGGTAAATTGTGTAAGAATCCCGCCGGTTTTTGTGACGAAGCCTTGGCTTGTTGGCAAATATGACAATCTCTAACATAGCGCATCACTTGGCGACGCATACCGTCCCAATACCATTCCTTTGCCAATCGCAGGAAAGTCTTTAAGTCCCCCGCATGCCCTCCCAAAGGAGAGTCATGATATTCTCTTAGTAACACCGGAATGAAAGGCGATGATTTTGATAACACATACCGACCCCGAAAAAACAAGATCCCGTTCTCTAAAGAAAACCCCAAAGGGTTCGGTTCTCCCTTAAGGAGACCTTGCCGAATGCCCTCCAAGGTCACGTCTCTCTTGACCTCCTCCTCAAGCAATTTCCACTCAATTCCATTCGAACTAAGTAGGGCTCCTAACTCCATTCCCGAACTCGGAATACGAGACAAAGCATCGGCCACAATATTATTTTCACCCGGATTATACTCTATACCAAAATCAAAGGCCATCAATTTAATCATCCATTTTTGGTAGTCCCCATTAACCTCCCTTTGCTCTAATAAGTGCTTGAGGCTACTTTGATCCGTTCAAACCAAGAATCGCCTCCCCATAAGATAATGCTTCCATTTGAGAACCGCAAACACAATCACCATTAACTCCTTTTCATAGATGGATTTCGCCTTGGCTCTAGCTCCCAATGTTTTACTAAAGAAAGCGATGGGATGCTTTTCTTGTAGTAAAACGGCTCCTACCCCATAGTGACATGCATCCGTCTCTACTATGAATAGTGCTTGGAAATTTGGCATGGCTAAAACCGACACTTGAGTCATGGCCAATTTTAGCCTATGAAACGCCTCATTGGCCTTTTCATCCCAAAGAAATGCATCTTTTTGAAGCAACTTAGTAAGTGTCGTGGCTTGGTGTGCATACCCTTGGACGAAACGCCTATAATATCCCGTGAGACCCAAGAATCCCCTTAACTCCTTTAGTGAAGAAGGTTTCGACCATTGCAACATTGCCTGGATTTTTTCATCATCTACTTCCACCCCTTTCTCCGAAATGATGTGCCCTAAATAAGCAACCCGACGCACTCCAAATTCACACTTGCCTCCATTAACAATAAGCCATTCTCTCGCAACTTCTCTAGAACAAGCTCTACATGACAACGGTGCTCCTCTTCTTCCCTACTGTACACCAATATATCATCGAAAAAAACCAACACAAACTTTCTCAAGAATGGGCGAAAAATCTCGTTCATCAACGATTGGAACGTAGATGGGGCATTAGTGAGGCCGAATGGCATCACTAAAATTTCGTGGTGCCCCTCATGCGCTCGAAATGCGGTTTTATGGACATCTTGTTGCCGCATCCGAATCTGATGGTAACCCGATTTGAGATCAAATTTAGTAGACTCGTGCCCCATGTAACTCATCAAGTAACTCATCTATCATGGGGATCGGGTATTTATCCGGTACCGTGACTTTATTTAGCGCCCGATAGTCCACACAAAAGCGCCAAGAACCATCTTTCTTTTTGACCAATATCACCGGGCTTGAGAACGGACTAGTAGATGGTTGAATTAGTCCGGCCTTCATCATATCGTGCACTAACCGCTCTATCTCATTTTTTTGGCTATGCGGGTATCGGTAGGGTCGAACATTGACCGGATCCGTGCCCTCTTTCAAGGTGATGGCGTGATCTTGAGGCCGGATCGGAGGCAAAGTCGACAAGGGTTGAAACACATCATCAAATTTTGCAAATAATTCTTTCAAGATTGCGGGAACGATTACCTTCTTGACACAACTTTCTATGCCATTGTACTCCACAAGAATGCCGCCTCCTTCTAACTTCAACTCCTTACACATTGCCTTCAAACTAATGTGTGACCGTTTTAAGGATGGGTAATGATACCGATCTTCCTTCCCAAGAAAATTGCATTGTTTGCGTTCTCCAATTTGTTGTCACCGGTCCCAAAGTCTCCAACCATTGCACTCCAAGAATTACATCGGAATTCCCTAACTCCAAAGATAAGAAATCTTGAACAATAACTAACCCTTGCAATTGCAATGTCACCCGTCTACATACTCCTTGTCCCACTATCTCATCTCCATTGCCCAAAAGAACTCGAAATCTTTCACATTCCTCACATGCTATCCCCATCTTCTTGACAACCATGTGTGAAATGAAATTGTTCGTGGCGCCCGGATCGATCATCACTACTAATTCCTCCTCTCCAATTTGCCCAATCATCTTCATGGTTTTAGGATTAGTTATCCCCACTACGGAATTCAAAGAAATGATGGAGCTAGTATCCTCTTCCACCTTCGGCTCCTCGGCTATGTCGACCTTCATCTTCTACACTTCCAATTAGCACACTCAATTCCTTCTTGCTACACACATGGTTCAAGGACCACTTTGCATCACATTGAAAGCATAATCCCTTCGCTCGCTTCTCCCTAAACTCCTTATCGGAAAGTCGTCGGATTCTCTCCTTGGGTTGTGGTGTTTGGTTACTCATGTCTCTAGGTTTGTATGTGGAATTGGGTGGGAATTTGTGGGTATTTAAAGAATTTGGTTGGGAGTGATTGGGGTAGTTTCGGGTGGGGTAGAAATTAGGTGGGCTATATGGGGGTACTTGATATGTTTGGGCTGTGTGGGCCGTGGGGTTTCGGTGGGTTCGGTTTTGGGTTTTTGGGCCCGGAATTTGGGTGTTCCGTTTGGACATTTGGGGTTAAGTTGGGTCAACCGGCCCTAGCATCTTCAATTCCGTTTTTATTTCATCCCTTAGTCCTCTCTAAAAGGCCCCGATCATGACACTTTCTTCCTTCTTCCCCAAGTGAGTCAAACGTGAGACGAATTCACTTCGATACTCGGCCACCTGCTCCAATTGCTCAGCCGACCTCCAATATTCACACATTTCATTTTCATCCCAAGGTCGAAATCTTCCAAGAATCAATTTCTTTAAGTCGTCCCAACTTCGAATCGTCCCATTTTGTTCCTCCCAATCGAGCCACATCTCGGCTTCTCCCTCAAAACATACCGCTAACGCTTCTAACTTCTCCTTTACACTCAATTGATAAAATGAAAAGTATTTTTCCGCTTCCGACCCAAGAATGGTCTTCCCAATAAAGTTGGGAATTTCCAACTTCCCCTTTTTCCAATTGGACCTCTTTCCTTCCCTATCTTCATCATCATTTTCGCCTACCTTCTTTCCCTTTGCCTCCTATTCGGTTTCTTCATTTTTCCTCCTCACAGGCTGTCGGTCCTCCTTATCCAATTTCTCAAATAATTTCGAGTGTCCCTTCACTAACATCTCAACATTTGATCGGTCTTGTCATACCTTTGATTGAATCTTTCCTCAATCACGTCCAATTCCAACCGCATCTTATCTTCCATGGCCTTCTTTAACTCCTCCACACTTTGTTCAAGAGAACTCATGATTGCACTAGAAAAACCAATCTTTCTTGCCCACAATCGAACAATGCTCTGATACCTTTGTAACAAATCACTTCTAAAGTTTGATTATAAAAGAGAATTAAAAGACAAGAAATAGAACCAAGAAAGCCCAATTAAAGATGGTGTTTGAGCCACAACCAAGCTCCTAAATCCTCCTCAATTCTTATTTGTTACTTGACAAGAGAATAATATGTATAATGGGTTCTATATATAGGAGTCTAACATTTTAAGACTCCTAATGCCACCTCATCAAGAAAATCAAGAAAAGCTTATTTATTCTAATTACATGCCACCTAGGCTTTATTTATTATTTAGACTCCTAATAGGCCTTTATTTATTATTAAGACCCCTCCTAACATACGTTTTGACAACCGGTCCAACCGGTTGCCCCCCATTCATTACGATTTATTATGTTCTTTCGTTGATGGAATACCGTAAGATCAAAATCAAGTATATTAACGTTGAACAATCAAAATTTTAACAATTTTGATTTATTATGTTCTTTCGTTGATGGAATACCACAAACGATGGTAGGGGACAGATTTAGTAATCCAAGACGTGGATAAGGTGCCGCCAACTGCCCCTATCCCTGGTCAGGTCCTTGGAGAGGTGAAGTTCATGCATGTCATTTTTAGTATGTTCCTCCCACGTTCTCCTAGGTCTTCCTTGACTTCTCTTTCCCTCCATTATGATGCATTTGATCCTTCTTACCGAGGCGTCATGTGTCTTTCTTTGCACATGACCAAACCACCTCAACATGTTCTCCCGCATCTTTAGTGAGAGAGGTGGAACCCCTAACTTCTCCCTGAATACCTAGTATCTTATCCTATCCATCATAGTATAAACACATCCATCTCAGCATACACATTTATGTTACTTTCATCCTCTGTTCGTAAACCTTCTTTACACGCCAACATTTTGTCCCATACAACGTCGGCTTAATTGCAACGCGGTAAAATTTACCTTTTAATCTCCTCGGGAACTTTTTATCACAAAGCACTCTGATTCTTGCTCGCCACTTAAGCCAACTCAGTTGTATACGATTAGTAACGTCTGCATCAATCTCCTCATTACTCTTAATCACCGATCCCAAATATTTGAACTTTGACGTACATGCAACAACTTCTCCCCCTATGGTCACCTCTGGCTCCCCTTTGATTCGTTTGATTATGAGATAAATTTTTGTTGTTATTATTGTTTATTTAAGCATAAACGATTTCATTTTGTAATATAATCATACATTTCACGTTTATTGGATAGATTCTTCAAGAAATACAGAGTAATGAGTGCACAAAGCTTAGGAGAATAATTCTCTTTACTTGTCTCAATGTGTTGGCTTATTGGATTTGGGTGGCTCGCGATAAAGGTGTTTGGGAAGGTATGGTGTGATATAATGATTATATTCTTCAGAACAACAAGCACTATATAAAGGTTCATGGTGTATTTTACAATTCGAAGAATAGTATTGTTAATAAAGCTTGGTTTGACAAGCTCTATTAGATATTGTTTTTGTTTTGTTTTGTAGATCATATTATCGATTTATGGCTTTTTATTTTGAAAGCCAAGTTTGTTCTCCCCTTTGGTTTAAAGGGTTGTATCCCTTTTCCTATAAATCTTGCATTGTTTTTGCCATCGTTGATGGCCGCTTGTTATGTCCCCATAAGGGCTTTGAAAGGGGAGTCCATATGGATTTATTTCCTCCCCTTATAGAGTTGTTAATAATCTAGCACAACGATGTTATTCACCCATTTCCAACTGTCCAACATTTCCTTGTCACAATTGTGAACATATTAACAAACCTATTAAAGTTGTATCTTCATAAAACATAGTGCAAAAAATAAGGTCGCATCGTTTCATATCATTCGTCTTCTAAAGGATTACCAAATTGCCAACATATACTATTCGCATTGTAAAGGTGTAAGAAAAACACATTTTACGCGAGTTCAAGGATATATCATGGTCTCAACTCTCAACTGGTTAAAATAAAACAAATCCATCACCCTCATCATCACACAATTTTTTTCGCACATCCACGATGAACAAGTTGATGAAACTTGTGAAATACTCCGATTCTATTTAGATGTCCCATTTGCTGGGTCCCAATCAATGACCCCATTTTCCCCTTCCCAAAAAAAAATAGTTTTTTTTCCCCCAATTTTTTCCCCGGCCCCAAATCTAAAAACCCCCAAGAATTCTTAACCCAACCCAAAGATAAAAAATCTTGAACAATAACTAACCCTTGCAAATGCAATGTCACCTCTACATACTCCTCGCCTCACTATCTCATCTCCATTTGCCCAAAAGAACTCGAATCTTTCACATTCCTCCGATTTATCCCCTCTTCGACGCCATGTGTGAAATGAAATTGTTTGTGGCGCGGATCGATCATCACTACCAATTCTTCCTCCATTTGCTCCATCATCTTCATGGTTTTAGGATTGATATCCCTCACGAATTCAAAGAAATGATTGAACTAGTGTCCCTTCCACCCTACCTTCTCAAGTCGCCCCTCTTCCTCCTCTTCCTCTTCTACTCTTCCAATTAGCACCTCATTCCTTCTGCTACACACATGATTCAAGGACCACTTTGCATCCATTAGAAACATAATCCCTTGCCGCTCTCCCTAAACTCCTTATCGAAGCGTCAATTCTTTCCTTTGGTGTGGTGTTTGGTTACTCTTATCCTAGATTTGTATGTGGAATTTGTGGGAATTTGTGGGTATTTGGAATTTGGGAGTGATTGGGGTAGTTCCGGGTTGGGTAAAATTTGGGTGGGTTATATGGGGGTACTTGGTACGTTTGGGCCATGTGGGCCGTGGGGTTTGGGTGGGTTCGGTTTTGGGTTTTTGGGTCCCAAGCATTCTTCCTTCCTAACCAAGTTGAAGATTGGGCTATTAATTTTGCCTCAATCTTTTCCGCCCATGCCATCACTTGCCCCAAATCAACCGGTCCTAGCATCTTCAATTCCGTTTTTATTTCCTCCCTTAGCCCTCTCAAAAAGGCTCCTACCATGACACTTTCTTCCTTCTTCCCCAAGTGAGTCAAACGTGAGACGAAATCACTCCTATACTCGGCCACGGTTCCCAATTGCTCAGCCGACCTCCAATATTCACACATTTCATTTTCATCCCAAGGTCGAAATCTTCCAAGAATCAATTTCTTTAAGTCGTCCCAACTTCGAATCGTCCCATTTTGTTCCTCCCAATCAAGCCACATCTCGGCTTCTCCTTCAAAACACACCGCTACCGCTTCTAACTTCTTTTCATTCAATTGATAAAAAGAGAAGTATTTTTCCGCTTTCCGGACCCCAGAATCCGGGTCTTCCCCAATAAAGTTGGGAATTTCCAACTTCCCCTTTTTCCAATTGGACCTCTTTCCTTCCCTATCTTCATCATCATTTTCGCCTACCTTCTTTCCCTTTGCCTCCCATTCGGTTTCTTCCTTTTTCCTCCTCACGGGTTGCCCGTCCTCCATATCCAATTTCTCAAATAATTTCGAGTGTCCCTTCACTAACATATCCAACATTTGATCGGTCTTGTCATACCTTTGATTGAATCTTTCCTCAATCACGTCCAATTCCAACCGCATCTTATCTTCCATGGCCTTCTTTAACTCCTCCACACTTTGTTCAAGAGAACTCATGATTGCACTAGAAAAACCAATCTTTCTTGCCCACAATCGAACAATGCTCTGATACCTTTGTAACAAATCACTTCTAAAGTTTGATTATAAAAGAGAATTAAAAGACAAGAAATAGAACCAAGAAAGCCCAATTAAAGATGGTGTTTGAGCCACCACCAAGCTCCTAAATCCTCCTCAATTCTTATTTATTACTTGACAAGAGAATAATATGTACAATGGGTTCTATATTATAGGAGTCTAACATTCTAAGACTCCTAATGCCACCTCATCAAGAAAATCAAGAAAAGATTATTTATTCTAATTACATGCCACCTAGGCTTTATTTATTATTTAGACTCCTAATAGGCCTTTATTTATTATTAAGACCCCTCCTAACATATGTTTTGACAACCGGTCCAACCGGTTGCCCCCCATTCATTACAGATTTATTATGTTCTTTCGTTGATGGAATACCGTAAGATCAAAATCAAGTATATTAACGTTGAACAATCAAAATTTTAACAATTTTGATTTATTATGTTCTTTCGTTGATGGAATACCACAAACGATGGTAGGGGACAGATTTAGTAATCCAAGACGTGGATAAGGTGCCGCCAACTGCCCCTATCCCTGGTCAGGTCCTTGGAGAGGTGAAGTTCATGCATGTCATTTTTAGTATGTTCCTCCCACGTTCTCCTAGGTCTTCCTTGACTTCTCTTTCCCTCCATTATGATGCATTTGATCCTTCTTACCGAGGCGTCATGTGTCTTTCTTTGCACATGACCAAACCACCTCAACATGTTCTCCCGCATCTTTAGTGAGAGAGGTGGAACCCCTAACTTCTCCCTGAATACCTAGTATCTTATCCTATCCATCATAGTATAAACACATCCATCTCAGCATACACATTTATGTTACTTTCATCCTCTGTTCGTAAACCTTCTTTACACGCCAACATTTTGTCCCATACAACGTCGGCTTAATTGCAACGCGGTAAAATTTACCTTTTAATCTCCTCGGGAACTTTTTATCACAAAGCACTCTGATTCTTGCTCGCCACTTAAGCCAACTCAGTTGTATACGATTAGTAACGTCTGCATCAATCTCCTCATTACTCTTAATCACCGATCCCAAATATTTGAACTTTGACGTACATGCAACAACTTCTCCCCCTATGGTCACCTCTGGCTCCCCTTTGATTCGTTTGATTATGAGATAAATTTTTGTTGTTATTATTGTTTATTTAAGCATAAACGATTTCATTTTGTAATATAATCATACATTTCACGTTTATTGGATAGATTCTTCAAGAAATACAGAGTAATGAGTGCACAAAGCTTAGGAGAATAATTCTCTTTACTTGTCTCAATGTGTTGGCTTATTGGATTTGGGTGGCTCGCGATAAAGGTGTTTGGGAAGGTATGGTGTGATATAATGATTATATTCTTCAGAACAACAAGCACTATATAAAGGTTCATGGTGTATTTTACAATTCGAAGAATAGTATTGTTAATAAAGCTTGGTTTGACAAGCTCTATTAGATATTGTTTTTGTTTTGTTTTGTAGATCATATTATCGATTTATGGCTTTTTATTTTGAAAGCCAAGTTTGTTCTCCCCTTTGGTTTAAAGGGTTGTATCCCTTTTCCTATAAATCTTGCATTGTTTTTGCCATCGTTGATGGCCGCTTGTTATGTCCCCATAAGGGCTTTGAAAGGGGAGTCCATATGGATTTATTTCCTCCCCTTATAGAGTTGTTAATAATCTAGCACAACGATGTTATTCACCCATTTCCAACTGTCCAACATTTCCTTGTCACAATTGTGAACATATTAACAAACCTATTAAAGTTGTATCTTCATAAAACATAGTGCAAAAAATAAGGTCGCATCGTTTCATATCATTCGTCTTCTAAAGGATTACCAAATTGCCAACATATACTATTCGCATTGTAAAGGTGTAAGAAAAACACATTTTACGCGAGTTCAAGGATATATCATGGTCTCAACTCTCAACTGGTTAAAATAAAACAAATCCATCACCCTCATCATCACACAATTTTTTTCGCACATCCACGATGAACAAGTTGATGAAACTTGTGAAATACTCCCTCCGATTCTATTTAGATGTCCCATTTGCTTGGGCACGGTTATTAAGGGTGGTGTGGGGTCCATTAAAAAGTGAGTAGTTGGGGCATTCTAAATGATTATACTAATTGTAAAGGTGGTAGTGGAGGTATTGTAAGTAGTAAAAGTGAGGGTATTTTAGACATTACTTGTGTGAACATGGGGTATTTAGGTATAAAAATGATTGACAAAAAAGAAAATGTGACATCTAAATAGAATCGGAGGGAGTATGAATTATGGCTAGATAATAATGACCAGTTTTTGTTCACTTCTAAATCAAAGCACATTGATTTTATGCCCAAAACCAAAAAGTTTGGTCACATTATTATTTATTTACTAACGCACTTTTTTGAAAATTTCAAAGACATAAAAGAAAATTTAACATAAAGTGAACCAATAATACTTACAGGTGGTCGATTAGTGACTTCCTTAACACGCCCAAAAGCTTCAATCTCAGCATCTTTAGTTTCCTTAGTTGGCACTTTACACTTCTCATTGCTTGCCCCAACCATTTTCCTACTCAAATTGACTTTATTAACAATTTCAGCATCATCATCAACAGGTAGTGAACCCTTAATTGCTGCAACATACACTCTCGAAGACCCCTGCATATCTTTTGATCGTTTCACGGACAATTTACCATGCTTGACATAAGATTCATCCTCAGTTAAGCCCTCAGACTGGAGCTTTTTAGAAAGGCTATTGCTTATACCATTGCATTCTTTGGTTAGCCGATCTCTACCATTAGCAGCAGCAACAGATTGGAATGCCTTGTGGCTACCAACGATAGTATCTTTCTGAGTGCTAGTCCCACCATTGTCACTGGACAAAGGTGCAGTAACATCAACCTTGAATTTCTTCAATGGCCTGTCTTGGGTATCAGCAGTAGTACGTTTTAGGGTGCTAGTCCCACCATTGTCACTGGACAGTGGTGCAGAACCATCAACCTTGAGTTTCTTCAATGGCCTGTCTTGGGTCTTTGAGTTTAAAACAGCATCAGTTGACCTGTAATTGTCATTCTTGAGTTTTGATTTTCTATTGTCAGTAGCAGCAAGTAGAACAGAATTATCAACACTATTGATTCTAGAATCATTAACATTATTGATTCCAGAATCATGATGCCCATTTTCTGTTGGTATCATAACGCAATTTTTTCTCATGATGTTCTGATTGAATGCCAAGGCTACTTCAGTAGCAGGAAAACCCACAGGATCAATATCAAGTCTAGTAGCATCACCTCTTCCGTTTGACCCATTATCCTCTTCAAGAATCGAAAAACCTTCACTGCCTTTATATTTCTCACCTTCATCTGCTCCTCCTAAATCCTTTTTGATCAACTTTCTCTCTAACCCTACAACAGCGACGCTCTTACCAGCTCCAGTAGCATCATAAGTTATCATGGGATGGGCTATTGACTTGTCCAATAAACGAATCGGCTTGTCCTCTTCTTTCTCTAAATCCAAATAACGATTCTCACTATGTACCATCGAGAGATCCGGTAATTGAGAATCATTTTTTTTCAATAAGAAATTAACTGTGACAAATTAGTAATAAAAATGTGTCATGACACAAGTATTATCGCATAACGCTTGAAAAAGAATAAGACGTCCAGGCAAAAGAATGTACCATCAATCATGGCAATCTTTTCACCTAGCTTATCGGAAATCGTACGATCTTGGACATCAAATGTGCGATAAAATACATAGTCTGCCATCTTTAGTTCTTCTTTGGAGGGTTGTCGATTTCTCTCATCGTTTGAAATGCAAACAACATTGCACTTTCCAGCAATCGCTTCCTGGATTAATATAAATAGAATCAACATCGATGCCCAAGTGTATGCGATGAACCGTGGTTAAAAGTAAACATTCCATACATGCAGATCCTCAAAGGCATGTATTTTACGTAAAAAGAACCAAAAGAACAACAGACAATCTTCCCTTCGTTTGATCTTTTTCTCTTAGATAAGAGAAATTACACAAAAGCTCGACAAGAACGATGAGTGAAGTAAACTTTGACTTACGCACTTTTACAAAAACCGTATGTTTGCACTATTTAGCCAACCTTTCCCACATGAAGTAAAAGAAATTCTACAAATCTATTTAGCACGAAGGCTCATTATCCAAAAAAGAGAAACAATAAACATTTGTAATATGTGAAAACAAGGCTGATTGTAAGTTTTGTAACCCAACATATATAAGAAAAGAAATGCATCACACCCAATCTGACAAGTCGATATAGATGGGTGTTGCCCACAAATTTGATGTTGCGGGCATAGTGCAAAATCTCAACAAATCCCTCCATCGTGTTGTAGTCTAAAGGCACTTTAGGTTATATTGCAGCTGTAGTAGCGGCCGTGACAACCATGAAATAATTCTTCCATGAAAATGATTTTACGACCAATACCGCAAAAACAACTGCATCCAAGATTTTGCACTAAGATTTTGAGTTTCCATTCCTGTTGGGATATGCATTCATAACCTTAAAAATTTGTAACCATAATAGTTTGGAACATTATAAAAAAAATTTTAAAGGATTAAAAAAGGGAGAACTTGGGTAAGAAATAAGGTTAAAAGTATGTTCAAAAAGAAAAGTTATGTATCAATCCAGCAATAAAAAGATGAATCAGACAACGTAATTAACTAAAATAAGAAGAAGCACAATGATAGCTTCTTAAAGAAAAGTAGAAAAAAAACAGTTCAGCACACTATCATGAAACTGTAAGTATAAAAACAAAATAGTCTCAATAATAACTTACCAAGGGATTAACATTTGCTAAGCCTTTCCCGACACCAGTTGCTAGAAAGAGTTCATTCTCTAGCACATTCTCACCTACAAGATAATTTGATATTTCTTCGGGGTGGAAAAACCATAGTATTTTTACCTTCCTTTCTTTATTTTTCGCTTCCCAAATTTTGATGAGCTTACCAACGTAAGGTTTGGCTTCACCTTCCTTCAAAAGATAAACACAATCATACAGAAAGTACTCCACATCATCATATGTGAAAGATCCATAGAATTGTACGTCCTTGTTTTGGCCTCCTCGGCCTTTCCTTATACCCCAAGAAAAACCAATGTCATCACTTTTATCGCCATCTTTTAAATTAGACATTATGAAGTCTCGTGGTCTGCATCATAAGTATCAGGCTTAAACAAAAAAATTAGGACATGGGCAGACTAGACATACTAAAATGTAATAATAAACCCACAACTAGCAAGTACAACTTGCAATATTGCACACAATGAGGGAAATGAGGGGCACTCAAAATAAAGTCTATTAAGATGTTGGGACTGTGACTCAGTAAGTATGGGCAAGGAGAGTCGAAATCGCAACGACAACAACTATATGAGAGTAAGGCTAGTATGGTGCTATAAATTGTACCTTTTGCTCAAGGGAAATGGCCAAATGGGGCATGTATATTTTGTGAAGTTTTGTATCATGTCCATAAATTGTGTCAAAATTGTCACCCATATAAAAATTTATAATGTAGTCGCACTCACTCATTGTGATCTATTATCATGTTCTTATGATTATTACGATAATGACTATTGCGATAAAAAGTATCAATTCAACAAAGAGCATGCTTCATGAGTTAGATTAAATGGGGGTATTTGAAGTCGATAATAACGTTGGAGGTAAGGCACGCATGGTCTTGATAATTATCCATCAGTGGCTAGGTTTGAGGGGATCAGATGTTCAAGAAATCAATTATTTCTTGACATCATCATATTAACAAAAATTCAAAAAATGTAAAATAAGTGTGTAGTTATGTGACCTAAGACTCAAAAATCCTGAAGAAGACCAACTAGCAAGATATTAAATGCAAACAGTACAGCACATTCAAACGGAAGTTAATCAAAGAAATTGAATAATCCAAATTCCAAATAATAGATACATACTGATTGACAGCAAAAAAGAATCATTTTAACTCTAAATTGTATCCCCTAAATAATGCTTGAATGTTCAAAATTCCCAAATTCAGCACTGGTTAATTTAATTTCACCACAACTACCTACAAAGGCTCATGCAGACCTAGTTTATTCAGTAGAGGGGGGATTCAAGTTATTCACATAATCTATGTATCTCACAGATTAAAGTGAGTACATATAATGAATGCTTAAACATTTCTAACGATAATCAAACTGGGTAATTTATTTAGTTCATGTAATGAAAAATGTAGGACACGTGACTTAAAGAAATCATATAAGAAAATAAAGTAACATAACGACCATAACAAACCATATAACTTTTGCACCGGAACGGTACCGAAACGAGACCCAAATCGCCGGCGGCAACATTCCAGTTGCTAACATCAGAACTTTTAAGCCATCCAAAATTGGTATTGAAAAGAAGAAAAGATGCAGTCTAAATTAAAACTCTATCAAAAAAAAGCAGAAGAAACACAAGAGAGAAGGATGAAGAAAACTTACCGTCAATGGCGGTTGAAGACTGAGAAATTGCCGATAGGGTTTTCAGTTTTACAAGTGCTCCGTTCTTTATTTTCGTCTCTAAACTGTATCAGTTTTTTTCGAACATGTATCTAAAACATTTTTATTCAGGAGAAAATTAAATAATTCCCGTTTTAAAACAATTTGTTATACTAGATAGGTTTACGCGTAAAACACTAATATTATTATAAATATTTCTAGTATGATTATATTAATATTATTTTATAATATTAAATCATGTAAAATATAAACTTTATCATTAAAATTTTCTATTTATTGTAATAATAATATAATTATCAAAGTGACGAAATAGTTTGTTATACAATTATATTAAAACATATACTCTCTTCGTCCCATTGAATTAGTAGTATAGAGAAAATGGGTGAGAATTAAGAAAGTGGTAATAAATGAAGAGAGAGAATGAATTGTGTGATGAAATTAAAATAGAGTTAAAATGTATGAATGAGATTAAAAGAAAGTGGAAGGCCATAGTCCAAAAATAAAAATGCTGCAATTTAAGTGGGACGGATGAAAATAGAAAATGCTGCAAATTATAAGGGACGGAGGGAGTAGGTGTTTTGCAAATGGTTGGTAGCTGATTATAGTGGCTGATTTTATTAACTGGTTTAACCAACTTATTTTTAACCCGCTGTTATAAGCAGCTTATTCAAAAACAATTTATTTGTATCACTAAGTTGTTTCAACCAGATAATTCATCAAACACTAGCATTAACTGGTTTAACCACTCAACCTCTATTTAGATCAAAATAAGCTAAAATTGCTCAATAAGCTAATGTGGCAAACATCCCAATGATAAAAATAGACAAAAAATACCATCAATCAATAAACATTTATCAAATTGATTATTTATTAATCTATATTAATGAAATCATAAAATCCATGTAAGTCGAGAAATGTCCGTCAATAGTTTTTATTAAATTGTAATTACAACAATTTTAACATGCAATAGAATACTCTATTTATTATTAAGAAATCTGTTTTTTTTTATGATTTCATCATTGAAAGTTTATAGAATTTCCATTAATGTATTATATTTTAATATTATTTGTAGATTTTTATCTTGTATTATTAACTATTAAAAAATTTTAAATGAATTATAAAATATATAAACTTAATATAACATACTATTATAATATATTTTTTGAGCTTCAGATTGTATATATGAAAATAAAAAATTAAGATTTTATTTTTGACTTTTTACTTGGTTGGATCATTTCAGTTTTATAACGGTTTAATGAACTGATACGCATGATTTATGTACATTTTATCCTCTAATTTTCACTCATATTATGCCATCCTTATGCTTTATTCTTCTGATTTAGTCAATTTATGCTTATTTTCGAGGATATTACTCTTTTGGTGTAGTGTTTGTTGTTTTGTCAATTTTTGCAGGTTTTCGAGCCATCACAAGCACTAATTATATTTATCGTCTTACTCTCGGAGGCTTGGTGACCTTATGAACTAAGTTAGTGACTAAAGGGAAGTCACATTAATTAAAAGAAGGCCAACCAAAGAAATGCTACATTTTTCGATCATCAAATGCAAAAGGGTCCACTTATAATGATCATACCTTTCAACACACTTGGAATTTGATAGATATTTTTATTGGAGATTAAACTTGGGTCCGTTAGCTTCGAAACGACTGGTCACATGCCCAAATCCGATATGATATTTTATGTGTTTATGTGTTTATGAATGATATGATATTTTATGTGTTTATGTGTTTATGTTAATTACCAACATGAGTGAGTAGTCTTCTTTCTAGAGTTTGGGGAAGTAGTTAGCTAATTATTTTGCTTATGGGGTAATGGGTTGATCATGAATATGTATATGAAAGAATATGTGAGTTCCATGGTAAGGAATCGAAAGTCCATTTCGATCTCCATCCATGGACAATTTATGTTGCTTGAATGTTTGAATGCTTGGGAAGTATGGATTCATGCTAGTAATGAGTAGCCCAGAAGCTAACTTTATTAGGATTCCTTTGAAGCCTAGCTCGTCCTTAGGATGAGGAACCATGCCCATCTTGTGTGAGTCTTTCTTATTTTAACATAAATTGGGGGTCATGAGCATGTATTAAGAAGTTGTTAGTATGGTCGAGTTATACGCCCAGAAGCTGAATCTCCTAAACCATATTAGTAGCTATATAGTTCCTATGCCTAGAAGTTGTGGAACTAAATTAGAAAGACTTTTCTTATCATACAATGTTAAAAACATATTTTCAACCCATCCCTTTAGCAAACTAAGAAGCTAAAATCCCCAAACTCTAGCCTTTTTATCTATTGTTAAACTTGAAATTTGAAATTTGTTGTCACTATAAAAACTTAAAAACCATAATCCTTCTTGTCATTTAAACTCTTTTTGACCAAAGTGTTTCCCTGTGGATCGACCCCTTACTTACCACTAATGCTAGTCATTAGGGTTATTTAAGGAGAACAAAATTAATTGTGTAGACCGGACCTAGTTAAACGATCAACGACCTACGGTTCCGCGTGCTACCAATTTGGCGCCGTTGCCGGGGAAATGTGTGTCGAAATTAGTTTTTATGGCAAAATTGTTAATATTGTACATATTTGCTTTTTAAATTTGTGTTAGTCAGTGCTAACTTTTTTCTTAGCTTTGTTGTTTGCATAAGTAAACCAAGGTGATGAGACTTTGGTACCTATCTTCAACAACATGAGTTCTCCATATTTTTGTGATTTATGCGGAGCCACAAATCACTTTGCCTCCTATTGTAGAGAAGTTCCAAGAGTAGATTACAACTATTGTGAACTATGTGGAGCCACGAACCACCTTGCCTCCTATTGTAGGGAAGTTCCACGAGCTGATTTGAATGGCTTACAAAGCTATGATATGGGTAGTGATGAATTTGCCTATGGGTATGACTTGGGGTTCCAAGGAGTGCAAGATTATGATGAGGCTCATAGTGACCACTATGGTTACTATGATGAGCAAAGCTAATGGGATTCCTACATTCCTTACCCAAATGAGCCTTATTATGAACCTCCATACCAATCCAACCAAGATTATGAGATCCACTTTGAAACCACCAACCTAAGCCAAATGACCCTTCAGATTGAGCACAAGAAAACCGAAACCGATGAAGAGGTTGAAAGAGCCATCTTGGACTTTTCTAAGGAGGTGGGCATGGAGAATCCTTTCCTCAATGAAGGATACGAGAGTGTTGAAATTGTGAATGTAGATGTTGAGATAATTAAGGGCATCGATAGGGTTGTAGATGACAAGGCCTATTAAGAGATTGAGGATTTCTTGCAACAAGTGGAGAAAGAGTTACAAGGTGACTATGAGAAAAGGCATAAAGAACAAAAAAATCAACAAATTAAAAATGAGAAAAAAAGAAGTTGTGAGAAGGAGGAAAAGGAGCCTATTAGTGAAAACTCTGAAAATGCCACCCCTAAGATTCCTAATAAAGAGCCCAACGATAATATGAAGTGCAAGCTTGAGGCACATGTCATTGGACCATCCTCCTTGAAAAGGAGGAAGAAAAAGAGAAAGTATGAGGAGTGTTCAACACCTCCTCACAAGGTGAAATTCAAATCCCCTTCCCCCGTTTCTCTCATGCTTGTGGATAGTATTTGTGATGATGTTCCCTCTTCTTTCGTGTTTCAATAGATCACATATATTTATAGTCAATGAACAAATATTACATGTTTAAATGTGTTAATTATTTCCTAAAATATGAAGTAAGTATAAAAAATTCTCATGTCAATGATTGAAAATAGGCGGAATAAATTTTAGTGCGAATGTGACACGTGTCCCAATATGTTTCTTCATTAGTATATTTTATTATTGATGATTGATGATTATTGATTATTATTATTGATTATTGATTATAATTACTGACACTATTTATCATTTGTGCTTATTTTATATATGGCGGTTAATGTATATGAATAAATATATTCTCTATGTTCTTTTTTTATCTTCTTGCTAAATAGATTCACATATTATGCACGGAGATTAGAAAAAAAAAAGTTTTTTAGTTAATTTTATATACTTGTAAAATATTTGTTTTACAGATTATTTACTTTAAAGATTATAAAGAAGTATTTTAAAGCATTAAAACTAAATTTCAAACCTCACTCTACGATCCCTATGTGATCAAAATCCGCAAAAGAATACAAGAAAAACAAGGGGAAAACTAGCTCCCAAAATCATGAAATTGAGTAATTCAAACTTCATCTTGTGAAATGATCAAGTTGAACATAATTTAAGAAAATAATATATAGTTGAATCAAAAATCAATATGTGTAAACAATATAGTATCACATAAACCAATTAATTAATTTGATATTTATTAATCACAACTCGTATTCTAATTTATAATATTTGAGAGAACGACAACGCCAGTAGGCCGAGATTTTGGATGTTTGACTATTTTGGACTTTCATAGTTAGTTGAATGATTATTTTGGACTTTTGTGTTAGATGTTTGGATTTAGAATAGTTGATACAATTACGTTTTAAATCTTGTGACCCTTTTCATGAGTTATGATTTCAAAATTGAGTTTTTTGGGCAAGTAAACCCCGTCATGACCTATCTTACTTAGTCAACCTATAAGGTAGGTTGTTATATAACTGGAGTGACATCAATTCTCGACACATAGCGCACTAGGACCACATACTAGACTTCATACCTTATAGTGCGCCCATGGATGCTACAAACACAACTATTATCGCTTATTATCTTCCATGGTTCTTTTCTATTACACGACGATGGATGGCTCTATGAGGTGTTATTGGTGCAACCAATACACTCTTACCACTCCTAAAATGACCCACTTCGTAAGAAAAGTTTAATATTGCATAATTTATTCAACTAATTAATTAATTAGCCTTTCAATTATTTCAAGTATTTGATTTTGTTGCGGGCACAAAGTATTTGATTTTATTTTGGGTACAAGGAATGGCGTTTGTTATTCACTCTAGTGAGGAGCAGTCAATAAGAAACATTGTTTAAGGTGTTCCTTTGAAGTTCAAAATTTCAGCATTTCATTCCAGACGTTGCGGAGTCAACTCAACCTACTACATCAATAAGTAGCTATTAGTAGTGTTTGTCACCACCAACTGATGATCATTTGGACGACATGTAGACTTGTCCTATCCACATGATGGTGCAGAGCCCTCTCAAGCTGCTGCAAGTATCTAGTACTTGCCCCTTCCATTACTCGAATGACACACTATAGCCTCTTACTATAATAGGAGTCATGCTAGGTCATCTCGGTTAAATAGGGTACGTAGTTGAGAAATATGAGAGTTAATTAGGACACTATATATTAGAATAATTTTACAAACTTCATTGTAAATTGAACTATTTGTATACAACTTGTTGAACTCTTATTTGACCATTACACTATTTGTATCAAAAACTAACGTAGGTTGTGTTAAAATTAGAGTCATTAATGCTCGTAGAATTTGATGATTTCTTAGTTTAGCTTTGAAGGTTGATTTATTGAAAACTCTTCAAAACAAAGTCAATGAAATATAAAGAAAATGCTATCAAAAATTCGATAAATACTTTATTACCATCAACAAGAGTTTAAAGTTTCAAACTACAACATTCATTTACAAAATAAAATTATACTACATAGCATTTACTCCTCAAAATTGAATACACTACCCGGCATTACTTTTTGGACCTCCTTATGACCTTCTTCGTTTCTTCAACTTCATCCAATCGATTCTTAAAAGTATCTAACTCGCTTTGAAGCTTTTATTTCTCTTCACCGGACTTAGTAGTGATATCCTTTTGCCCTTTTATGGCCTACGGATCAACTTCGTTATAGTGTTAATCATATTCAACTTCGTAATTGTAGTGACTCTTATTTTGAGCAATATCAATGTTTGACATCTAAGCACAAAGATCATGAATACTCAACAATAATCGATCTCAATCAAATATAAAAAATAATAAAATTAAATAGTTATCATATTAACTAATAAAATTAAATAATTAAAAAAATGTATTATAAAAAATCAATGCATAAATAAAGGAATTAGAGCTACATACCTTAACTAAACTTGCAATCACCTTATATTTTTGCAAAATACTTGAGAGAAGAATGACACTTTGGATGGATTGAAGGTAAGCATTTTAATGTTCTAAAAAAAAAGGTAAGCATTTTAATCTTCTTTATTGAACATGTATTCACTATTATGAACAACAAACTAAGTGATGAATAGTAAAAGCACCCGTATTTGTAAAAAAAGTCATGTTTTTCCAGGTTACTAATAGCGAACAAATGAGTATTTGTCAAACAAAGCTAACTCCTTGTTCGTTGTTAGTAACAATGAACAAAAAGTTGACCTTGTTTGACCAATAAGGCAATAGCATCGCATAAAAGACCCTCTAACGTTTTGTCTTTTTGAAACTGTCCACTTATTCGCTAATAGTAACAACGAACAAAGTTGACCACAAATTCAGAAACATAGAAGCTCATTTTGAGAATTAAGCTTTTATAAACACTTATTTTAAAAAAATTTTAAAATAAAAAAAGCTTCTTTTTCCAAAAGTTAAATTGGACTCACTCTTATGTAGGGATGGTAATGGGTCGCCTCTGAACTGAGTCCAGATGGACCCGAATTTATATTCGTTTTCACAGTTACGGTTAAGATCTGAATTTGAATATGCATGTCTAAATTTTCAGGACCCAAATTTGGATCCAAGGATATTGCAAATCCATTATTGGATTCGGGTTTAAAGCGAGTCCACCTTATTTTCGCATGTTTGATTGAATTTTGCATCGTATTGAGATTGCGATAGCATTACATTCATTTACTAATGACAATCATACATAATATTAATTTTGTTGTATAATACTCCCTTCTATTCAGCCTAAATGTCTCATTTGGTTTTTTCACACTTGCCGAGGCAACATTTTAACCCTTAATATCTCAAATTATTCTTAATTAAAAATTATAAAAATTTGATATTAATAATCAAATAAGATCTCACATGACTATGTTTTAACTTATAGATTATAAGAGTAAAATACAAATTAAGAGTGATGAGTCAATAGTAACAAAAAAACTAAATGAGACATTTAGATTGAGTAGGAAGTAGTAGGAAAAAGAAGATTGAATGAGTGAATGTCATTTGACTTTTTTTTATTGGGCGTTATTAATTGAGTTTCAGTGATTAGCATTTACACACTTGCCATATTTACAATTAATAAACAACAATTTAGGAAAACGATTGATCATATAAATCAGTCAAAATACATTAAAATCAGTGATTAGCATTCACACATTTACCCAATTTACAATTAATATACAACAATTTAGAAGATTGAATGATCATTTATATCTGTCAAAATACATTGTTAGGTTACCGTGAATGCAATTTTAAATTTTGCTATATAACAGAAAAAAGAAGATTAAGTGAATGCCATTTGTCTTTTTTCTATTGGTCGATATTAATTGAGTTTCAGTGATTAGCATTTACACACTTGCCATATTTACAATTAATAAACAACAATTTAGGAAAACGATTGATCATATAAATTTTGCTATATAACAGAAAAAAGAAGATTAAGTGAATGCCATTTGTCTTTTTTCTATTGGCCGATATTAATTGAGTTTCAGTGATTAGCATTTACACACTTGCCATATTTACAATTAATAAACAACAATTTAGGAAAACGATTGATCATATAAATCAGTCAAAATCTATTAAAATCAGTGATTAGCATTTACATGCTTACCATATTTGTAATTAAAATACAACAATTTAGAAAATTGAATGATATTTATATCAATTAAAATACATTGTTAGGTTACCATGAATATAATTTTAAATTTAAGAAAAAAAAAAAACTATATTGGATTAGATGACAATTATAGAAACAAATAAATAAATGCAAAAAATCATCCAATTGGAATATGTGTGAAACAATCAGTTTTTATATAACATAATTATTCCTTAACAAAAATAAAAATTTGGTTTTACTATAATTGTAAGAATTACAATATAAATAGACCATTCCAATTATTTGATCACACCATTTCTCTTTTTTCAAACTTAAGTGTTGGTGAATAATATTTTCTAGAATAACTTTCAGTTTAAATTACATTCAAGAAATTAAGAGTGCTAGGGGAACATGGAAAATCAATGACTATTAATAAAAGTCAAGGACAAACAGTATCTCATATTGATATGTTCCTACCTAAGTCTGTTTTTAGTCATGGATAATTTTACATCGCTATTTTGAGAGTGACTAGCAGGAAAGGACTAAGAATTCTCATATGCGACAAGGATGGTGAAATATATCATCGTACCGAGAATGTAGTATATAAAGAGGTGTTTTAAAACCTATAAACTCTTTATTAACAACCTATTTTGAGTTTCTTTATATTTTTTTTTTCAATTACAATATACATATGTAAATACTTTATAAACCACCTTCATTTAATATTTTTATTAGTCTAAAATTTCATTAAAATATTAACATATTTAAAAATCCGTACATTGCACGAGTTTCTATACTAGTAATATAATCTATCATCAAAAATAACAAATTTAAATACAATAATTTGGGTAAAATGTATAAGACCCTAATGAAAAGAATCAATCTGTTATTTAACTGGCTTTCAGACTTCTCAACTAATGTTATGATATATTGATATTTGATATGTACCAAAATCCTACTTGTACCACTCTTCAACATAGACATATGAAAAAAAAACTTTTTTAAGGGGGGAAGAAAAAGAGATTTGCGAAGAAAATCATTGAGAAGCAATTATATTCTTCTGTTTAATTCTTTGATCATAGTATTCATAAATATCATTTAGTATATAAAACGGATCCTAAGGATCCACGGATCTAGATCTAGGTATTTTTATAACCCAGATTCGAATCCATCAATTGTAAACTGATCTAGACCAAACCCGGATCCATAAATACGAATGAAAAGGAATTAAACAAAAAATTGTAAAAAAAAAATCAAAAAATGAGCAATTGGAAACTTATTTTTCAAAGTAAACTCTTTTTCCCATAGCTGAGATTTGAGTTGTTCGCTGTCAGTGCGAACAAAGAACATCAAACATAGCGGGCTGGTAAAAAAAGTAAAATTCTTTGTTCACTGTTTACTAACAGCGAAAACAACGAACAAAGACTTTGATGTTTTTTTACCAGGTCATTGTAGTAATTGCGAACAAAGAATTTGACTTTTTTTTGACCCGTCTTCTTTGTTCGCTGTTAGTAACAGCAAACAACCCAAACCTCAGCTCTGGACAAAAGTGCTTACTTTGAAAAATATTTTAAAACATTGCTTATTGTTTGACTTTTTTTTATATTATTTGCTTAACTAGTTAGTGCCCGTGCGATGCACGGTTTTATCAAATTTTCTGAGTAAAAATAACAAAAACAAATCCTAGTAAAAGTTTATTATGTTTTAACTATCTCAAAATATCCAATACATTAAATAATATTCATTTAACAAAAAATTGAAAAAACTTTTATAAATAATTAAAATAAATAAAATATAATATATAGTTTGCTAATACATTAAATATGATTTGACCCAAAAAGTAAAAAAAAAAATAATTAATAAGAAAAATAATATATTCAAAATAAAAAGTAGAAATTCAAAGATCATAATAACAGGGAAAAATTATATAAAACTACCTAATTTATACCTCTTTTTTTAAAAAACTACCTAATATAAAATTTTTTTCAAAAAACTACCTTGTATAATATCAAACTTTGCAAAAGACTACCTGTTAATGAATTTTCGTCATTGACTGTTAAAATTGACAGTGATTACCACGCTTTATGCACGTGCTATCTTAAGACCCTTTCATCTTTATTTAAATTCCAGATTCTTCCCTATTCTTCCATTAAAACTCAAAGCCCTAAACTCATTCTTCCTTATTCTTCAATTAAAACTCAAATCCCTAAACTCAAACCCCTAAAACGAACTAAAAAACCAAAATTAAAAAGATATACACACCTGTGTTTGGTAGGTGAGAGAATCTTTTAATGAATTGAAGATATGAAGAAGAAATTAATGTGGAGAATTAAAGGAGAAGGGTATGAAGTAAAAGCTTTCTATGTTGGTAGGTGAGAGATCGAGTATTTTGAGAGGTGAAGTAAGGCTTTCTGTGAAGGAGGAGGTGTTTTAAGAGATCACGTGACAAACGCGTGCTGGTCAACGTTATTCTTACCAGTCAACTGACGAAATTAGGTACAAGGTAGTCTTTTGCAAAGTTTGGTATTATACAAGGTAGTTTTTTGAATTTTTTTTTATATTAGGTAGTTTTTTACAAAAAGGGGTATAGAATAGGTAGTTTTATATAATTTTTCCTAATAACAATAACAATGACATCATCATTTAATTTAGGAGGGAAATTTTTTAATGTGAAAGCGACACGTAAGTAATTTTGAAAGGTGATGATGTAAGCGTGTTTTGTTTTAGTAATAGTTAAGATAGATAGATAGATTAGTTCAAATTTTTAAATACGAACTGCGTTCAAGATCCATTATCATCCATCGGTTTAAGTTGCAGAGTAGTTTTTTATTGCTTGCCAAACCAAAACCAAAGCCAAACGACTCTACACTTCCCTTTCCATTATTATTATATATCATAGAAAATCAACAATCCAAAATATAGAAGTGACACCATAGCAAATAAAGCATTCTTAGTTGGAGACGAGTATATAAAATCAAATAAATAAATTGACGACAAAACTAATTAAATCTCACTCTTTTTCCTTCTACTTTCTTACCGGCGAGACAATCCAACGCTCCTCTTCCCTACCACCGATTATCGTCGGGATCACGCCTCTTCTCTCTATCTCTCCTCTATTTTCCAAACCCTAATCTATTTCTATCCCTCCCTAATCTGCAGAAACAAAATTACATTGTTCAAAGTTCTTCTATTTGTGAACTTTTCTCGAGATTAGTTTATGATCACTTAGAATGATAATTTCGTTGCTCTGATTGTTTAATGATGTGGTTTTCCTTCTGGAGATCCAGAAATCGATTTTCCTTGGAGGAACTCAGGTTTGTTATTCTATTTTTCTTTTTTTTTATTCATAAAATGTTGCAATTGATTAGAGCTAAATTTTCTTTCTTAGTACTTACTTACTGATATCAATTTTTGTTTTTCGAATTTCTACTTTACTCGATTGGTGCTTAATTGAGTTGGGTTTTGATCAATTGTTTGTTTTCGTTTTCCTTTAATTCGTATTTCAGTTTGGTTTGATTAATTCTTTTCTTTTATTGGGGTGTGTTCATGATTTGGCATTTTGTATCCACAATTGAAGATAAAGGTGAAAGTGTTGCTGTGATAATAAATGAAATACCAAGCGAATGGTAAATGTGTGAAAACAGAAATTAGAATGAAATGTAGTTTTATGAAACTTAGTGTTATACATGGGTTTTTCCCTCTTCTCCCATCACTTCACTCACTTGCAATTTACCCGTCCTTCTTACGATTTCGTCATAAGACTTACAAGCTTTGTCACTCGTTTATCTGCGCTGTCTTTCCTGTCACTATTGTTCTTACAAAAAGGATGTATTGGAGGGCTTTTCTACCAATCTGGCAACATCTTGTTTGTCCTTTATATCTTGTCGAATAGGTACTTCAAAATCAATTCCGACCTTGGCTATTCATACTTGTAGGTTTATATATTTTCGAATAAGTAATTTAGGCAATATTATGGGTCTGCTATTTGGAGTTGGCGCTCTGCCGTTGAAGAGAGCTACTATGATCAGCTTTTTGGTTTTGCTTAAAAGCTGATTACCAACAAGTTTTTTTTAGCTTTATCAATCAAAAAGCCAAAAACCCAAAAAACGAACAAAAAAACCAAGAAAAAAGCTAATTGCAAAACACCCTGTTTCTGCAAAGAAACTAGTCACATTGTTTTTAGAGGAGAGGGACTTTATCCGAAAGGGATTCTGCTGTTAGAGAATCCGAATGACAGGAATCGGGTTCTACTACTGACGTGCAAAACGAACAGAGTCACTTGTCCGGGGGCTGCTTCCCGAAAAGCCCCTCTGGCGCTCTAGTCAGTGGTCGGAAATATGAAGCAAGAAATAAATGTGAGTAGTTGAGAGGATTTTTGGTAGTAGGAAAGCTTACCTCAAATGGTAATAAATGAGGGTATTTATAGGGTAATAAATGACCTGAGATGGTTGCTCAAGGGGTACTTTGGTAATTTCGCCCTTGAATTGGGCCCTTTGGGCCCTTGACTGGCAGTTACGAATACTGGGCCTGTTGACCTGGCCCGTTTAATTGGGGGCCTTTGACCCCATAACACACCCTTATAGTAAAAATTGAATATGGTTTGGACAATCTTTCTTATTCTATTTTTAATTTTATCTGAACCTTGAAGCAAGTCCCTTTTATTTTGCTAAAAGTAACTTTAGGACATCAAAATGAGTAAATTACAACTTGTACCATGAATTAGAAAGTTAAAATGTGTTTTTCCCCCAATGTTGCGTTTTTCTGTTATCCCAAGACAACATCCACATTGGTTTCTTTATTCTTTGGGGCACCATGGATGGCCTTGCCCCGTTTCCCAATAATAGTGCCTTTTAGAAAGGGCATGGGTGCTTTTAGCACTTTTAGAAACAATAACGCTCATATGGTAGACTTGAGGCATGACACACTTTTGCGTAAGAGTCAAACATGTGGTAATAGAAGTAATTTGTAGGGAATCAAAATGTGGTCGAGTCATCTTGAAATGGCCTTTTGGTAACGGTATTTATTTTCGCTGTTCCAATTTCTTGTGTTTTGTAACGTGGTTTCCAAAAACGACGAGTTAGATAAAAAATCGGCCGCATCAACTGTTATAAGGCACTGAAGTGGCTGAACCACCGAGACTACCGACGATTTATCAAATATCAAAATCCCATCATTTAAAAAGATAAAACAGGAAAGAAAATTTTTAAAGCTAAACAAAACACTTCTAGATCTAGATAAAAAACACAACATTGAACATTTGCCATTAAAGCTCTAACCTAGTCTCTGGAAGGACAAAGGAGAAGAAGTGTGTGCGTAAAACATTTATTTTTTTAACTAATGATAAAATATGAGGGTAAAACTTCTTGTAAAAGATTCTAGATACTGGGGTACAACTTTGCAAGTACTATAGTACAAGCCTACAAGGTTGGAATTTAATACTCTAAGTGGAAATAGTGGGGTTTTTATTAATTAAATAGTATAAGTGGGATTAGTTAAGTGGGACTCTGAAATTTTGTTTTATATTTTAGGAAGTACAATACTTCACTAGTACTCCTAGCATTCTAGAGTTTTAATGTAATTATGAAAATAGTAAGGTGTTTATGTAGATGGATAATTTAATTCTAAACTCTTTCAATTTATATATGAAGGTTATATTTCAAAAATATATAATAATATTGCAAATTCGCGATTTGTTAACCGCATTTTTTCCGTTCTCGCAACCTGCGATTGTGACTATGTTGCGATCACGACCGCGTTTTCATACCATGGTAATTTGCAAGTTGTGAGAACAATATAGTGAAAAAGTAAGAGAGTATGAGTCATGTGATGGGTTAACATTGTGGGAAAATAGGAGTTGAGACATAGGCTATGATAAGTTAGTGGAAAAATACAGTAGTGGTCACGATCATAATAACAGTCTTAAAACGAATTTCGCGGTCAATGCGTCCTATATTTCACTCCTGGTAAACTGAAAAACCTTTAGATATGGTAATTCAAATTTGTTTTGCACTTGGTGTATAGGCATATATGTGTAATATTTTTCCATATAATATATAAGAAATGCAAGCGCATGATCTATGTTGTAAGATGTTAAGTTTTCCTTTTTTCTTGAAATGTTTTTTCTTTTCTCCTTGTTCATATTAATACTTTGTCAACCTATATAGGATTCTAGAAATATTGAATGGTATGATCACAAGTTGCAAAAAAATTAAGCAATTAGACTTAGTGCTTCTATTAACAACTACAACAACGCAAAATCCTTAATCTCTAGAGTTCGCTACATGAACAAACAAATTTACATTCCCTCATGATGCTAATATTTTTTTTTATCCCCTTTGATTTTGATTCATTGTTGTTCCCCCTTGATGCAGATATTTGACTGATCAGCTACAAAAGGTTCAAATTGTAAATGAAGTTAACAAGGTTTGTCAAATGTTAGGTTATGTTCTCTCTGTTTGTCTACCATTGTGTTTTATTTATGAGTACTTTTTTTGTCATGAAGGATTTTGTAATTGAGGCACTGAGATCAATCGCAGAATTGGTAACATACGGAGACCAGCATGACCCAGCCTTCTTTGAGTAAGACTATAAAATATTAAGCTTAGAACTATTTTGTAAATAATTAGCTTAAACTATCTATCAACTATGTGAATTATGTGGAAAAAAATCGTGGAGTTAGAAAGTAGTGATAAACGTTATTTTTGAACAAGTAGTTTGTGAATTAGAGGAATTCATGGGCCTGAAACGGGCAAGGAATCATAACCTATCCACTTTTACAAACTTCAAAATTTTCCCCATACTCTTACATTTTATTAGTGGATTGGCTTGTGAGTAAATGGGCTTCGAAAAAGCTTTTTAACGGTATGAGTTGGTGAAATTATTTAATTAGTAAAACCTAAGTCTTGCTTTAATACACATCTAATAGTCTTATACATCATAGTATCATACTAATACTTAATTTCTAAACAATTCACCATGTTACACGATCCAATATAATGTTTAGATCCATCACTTAATTTTTAAGCAATTCACCATGTTACATGATGAAGCAATTGTTGAAGGGACCATTTGAGTTTTTGGGATTAGATTAAATTTCCCATAGATCTTGGATGTGTTTTTTCTATCTTTGCTTTCTAGCTGGCCTTTACATTAAAACTTGGCTTGTATAATCTATACGTACTGTATGGATAACAAAAAACCATCTTAAACGATTAAATAATAAACTCTTAACCATTGTTACCAGGATCGTGGTACGATTCGAATCGCGGAACGGGATCGGGGTCGCAATTCACTAGTGTCAGAAATTTGAGGTGGGATCGAAACGATTTTGGTTCGCGTTTTTTAGGGTCGCGGAACGATTTATTCCGGATTGCGGTACAATTTTGGGTCGATTACATTTGAATGAAGTACTTTCTACCTTAAATGTAAGATAATTTACAAGTGAAAAAAATAAGAAAAGAAAAAAAATAGAGAAGGATAGAATATAAACTTATAAAGTCACGTTTAGTTTCATTTGTAAAAGACCAAATTTTAAAATTTTAATTTAAAAATGGGCTTTTAACTTAAGTTGCCCAAAGGCCCAAAAACCTAACACTACTTATAGTCTTATATTATATCTAAACAAGAGAATAAAACCCTAAGAAACTAAACTGATGTCGGCTGAATTGTTTGGGTTCTTCATCTTCATCAACAAAAGTCACAATTTTTCCATTGATGCTGATTTTTAATGTTATTTTTTCTTTTCTCTTTCCCCATTTCTTTCTTTTCCTTTTCCTTTTCTTTTCTCCTTCTTCTTCTCTTCTCTGTTTCTTCTTTCTCTTCATTTTTCTTGCTACTTGACAACGTTTTAAGGCTGATATTGGATCGAGTGACATAACGTACCAGATCGTGACCCCGAGCGATCCAGATCGCAAATGACCCGCGATTGGGATCGAACGATCCAGATCGCGGTACGGATGCCAAACCTACGATCCTGGCTACACTGCTCTTAACCATTAAACTACATCTCCTTGTTCCAAACAATTAATTATAATAACACTTCACATAATCCCTATCTCTCTTTATGCATTTCCTTTCCATTACATTTCAATTTGTTATGCCAAACACCCCTTTAGTGTTTTGCTATATGTAACTGTGTATGAGGATAAGAATTGTGTGGATGTGCACGGTCTAGATTAAAGTGTCAAATAGACAAACACAGTGTTCTGGACAATTAACTAGTCATGAGTTTGCTATAATATTCGACTATTAGATTGATATGGCATTTGGAATCAAATTACACAAGGCTGAATTGATTGACCTGTAAGGCTTTAACCATAGTGCAAATTGCGGCCATATTGTAAAAGTTTTTGAGTTTACTACGACGACGAAATCATCCTTATTGGTTGTGAAATCCGTTGTGCGACCATAACTTGACCGTGACCGAAACTATATTTTCGCACTATGCCTATATCCTAGAGAGTTCTTGCAATAAGGGCATTGGAGTTTAAGCTTGTGACTTTTGTTTGTGTTATGCTTTGTGTACAGTTTTTTTATGGAGAAGCAAGTCTTGGGTGAGTTTGTGCGTATTTTGAAGATCAGTAAAACTCTGACAGTTTCGCTCCAGTTACTTCAGACAATAGGCATCATGATTCAAAATTTGAAAAATGAACATGCTATATGTGAGTTGTCTCATGGGGTATGAAGGTAGTCTATCTTTACTACTTGTTTGAGTTTTTTGTGTGTGACTGACAATAGGTTTTTTAATATTCAATAGATTATCTCTTCAGCAATGAGCATATTAACTATCTTATAAGTTATTCCTTTGACTTTCGGAACGAAGAGCTATTATCATATTATATATCCTTTTTAAGGTTTGTTTACTTCTAATAATCTTTATAATATTTATGTTTGTCTTGGATTTCATTCATGTTGTACTTAATTGAAGTGTTTACTACACACATTATTGAGTTGCTTTTGAGGTTATGTGTGCAGAGCAATAAGCGGGCATTTGAACAAGAGCACAATATCTTTGCTTGTGAAGACTCATAATGTAAGATAAGTATTGTGCTGTGGGTTTGTTGGAAATCATTTTGCAAGTAGACTATTAGTGTCTGGTCTGAAGAATTTTTTGGCTTTTTTTCAAAGACAGTTGTTCTGTGAGTTTATAACTTAATGATGATTTGTATGGAACTCTGAGACAAGATAATTTTACAAGCAGATTATGAAGTGAGTCCTTGTACTAGGTAATTCATAAAAGATAAAAGAGTATATTTGAGAATGACCCTTTCTTGTTCTATGATTTTATAGTACAATGGAATGTTGAGCAAGATTGTTCATACATCTTTTTCTAATGTAGTTAAATTTGGAGAGGGGTACAATAAATTTATTGTCTTTCAATAGTTATGTTATCGCTTCGATGGCCCCTATTAGTCCTATAATTGTGGCTCTTTACGTCCTGATGACTTTATAGAGAATTAGAGTTGATAGTTTCGTTCGTGACTGGCTTGATAGTTTTGTGGTCAAATGATGATAAAAGTTTATGCTTAGCGACTTATGTTTTCTGAATGAACTTCTTTTTTCTCCTTTTTTCTAATCTAGGATGAGGTTGTATCATTTCCATTGTATGTTGAAGCAATTCGGTTTGCTTTCCATGAAGAGAGTATGATACGTATTGCTGTACGTGCATTGACGCTAAATGTTTACCATGGTCAGTTATATTTCTGTATCCTTTTAAAGTTATAATCTACTTTATTCTTACATACTTCACCCTCTCTTGCTGTATTGAGGCACAAAATACCTCCTGATAAGATTTTGCTTTCTTTGCTTGTAGTGGGAGATGAGGGTGTTGATAGATACATCACAAGTGGTTCACTGGCTAATTACTTCACAGATTTAGTTATTTTTTTCAAAAAGCAGTGCTTTACTTTAAGTGATGTAGTTGTACAAACTTCAAGGTATGTTTCATTCTGAGCCCTGAGGTGTCAACAGAAACTTCTGATGCAAGTTTTTGGCTTCTTGCTAATTCAGTTTGTGCCATGTCTTTGTATGAGAACAGGGAATCCTCAAAGGATTTTTCGTCTAGCATTGTTGCTTCTATGGATGAAATTGAGGATAACCTGTACTATTTCAGTGACGTTATCTCGGCAGGGATTCCAGATGTGGACAGATTGATTACAGACAACTTGTTGAGGCTTTTGATATTGCCGCTGTTGCTACCTTCTCTGATTGGAGCTGTAAGTTTGGAATTTTAGCAGTCTGTTGGCCTTGTGTTCATGTTTACTATTGTTACCTTGATTGTGGCTCTTTTATTGTCAATCCTTTTTGTTCTAAATTGGTGTATTTTACTTGAACTTACTGTATTTTGTGGAAAAGAAAACAGGAATAGAGGAGGCTAATTTTTTTTTGTAAAGCAACTTGTTTTACCTACTTTCTGTATCTTTTGCATCCAGGGTAGTGGAATTGGAGATGTCACTTCTTTGTATCTACTTTGTTCTATATTGAGAATAGTCAAGATCAAAGATTTGGCAAATACCATGGTTGCTGCCTTCTTTTGTCCCCAAGTAGCCTTTGTATCACTTCAAGAAGCTAAAGTGAATGGGGATGCAGCTTCGCACAACAACCAACATTCATCCTCCGAAGAAAGTAACAATGGATGTACGGTAGAGAATGGAAGCAGCATGCATGTTGACATTCCTAAAGAGGACAGCTTGCAAGATAATTGTGTCGATTTGAGTCGGTCACTGAGGTTAGTTTCAACTCTCTATGTTCAAATATAATGATTTCTTTTTCTTTCGATTTTTGTGGGATTAGGAAATATTTTCGTAATGTGAAAGCTTATTATAGATTCACGGATTTCCTTATCCGCAATTATTGCTTTTCCTGTTATCTTTCCATTTTTCAATGTATAGGATGCCTTTGTATCAATCTAGCAATTTAAGTCACTTTTGGTTTGTGTTCTGTCCAAGTCTTCTAATAAAAGATGCATTAATTTACTTGTTTTCACATGGTTCCGTGCTTGAGTTCATTTTGTCCGTAAATATCGAATGTGACTTTCATTAGTAGTAAAAATTCGTCTCAAAACAGTGTTAAAATTAGTATCACTAGAGTCATAGTCCATGCAATGCCGGGTAGTTGGTATTTGATGTTTAGTTTCTACTTCTTTAAGTCTTGAGTATAGGATTTATTATTTTCTTAAATTATAGTTTTGTTCTGCATGTGTCATTGTATTTCCCTTTTGTCCATTTATAGACATTAAGTGGCACTTTGTATATTATTAACAAATATATAAGCAAAGAGATTAAGGTCAACAATACTCGATAAGATATTATTCATTATAATCTTTTTAAAAATATGCGTTGGGTTTTATAAAGGTCAAGTTCGTTTGACTCCAAATTTGTAACTTAACATTGACTGCATCCCTAGTTTCGTCTACTAGTATAATGCCATCAATGAACAACATGCTCCATGCAACCTTTCCCTTAATAGATTTTGTTATCTCACCTAGGACCATTTTATGTACAAAAGGGTTCAAAGTAGATGTAGATCTGTCGTGATTGGGAATTCTTCGTCACTAATCCAAATGTCTTGACATTGTTTTATACATCCTCATACATATCTTGGATTATACTGATTTGTCATAACCCACCAAATACTTCTCTCTTGTTACTTTGTCATACTCCTTCTCCAAATCAATAAAAGTCATCTAGTACTCCATTTGTTGTTGCATAGATGAATAGCATTCATGGTAGATTGTGTAGGTCTTAAATTCAATTGGTTTTGGGAAACGCTTGTACATCTTCTCAGATCTTATAAGTATAAACTCATGGTGTGACTCATAGTTACCTGGAACGCTGGACGATAGGGCATTTTCCGATCGGGGACGACCGTACCCAAACGCGGAATGGTGGCGTGCCGGAAAACTGTGGAACGCGTACCAAATCGCTACCATGGGCGACCCGCAAATCCTACTCAGTTTTACTGGAAAACTTTCTGTTATTTGCCATTAAAGTTTGTTGTTTTTTAAATGTAGAGATGGACTGAAAATTATAAAACTGATTAAGAAGATGAAACAGAGAATAAAACGATGAAGAAGATGAAGCATTATTTCTTAGAGGAGGGATTAAAGTCACATCTCACATGTGACAACTGACAAAGCTATATTACTTTTTCTAATACTAGGGTTGAGGCTACGTGGCTATTTCCCAAGAAAGCTTTAGTATTTTTTTTTCTCTTTTAACTAATGTACTAGATGACTATTGTAGAGAACCAGTTGGCACTATCACTTTTATTAAAATTGAAAAGGCTAATGTATTATTATTATTATTATTATTATTATTATAATAATTATTATTATCATTATAATAATAATAATAATAATAATAATAATTATTATTATTATTTTATTTTTCTTATTTTTATTTTAAATAAAAATGATGGTCGTCCCCATCGTTCCGGAGTCACCTTAAGTGGCGTTTCGCGTTCCCATTCCCGTCCCGCGTTCCGAACCGTTTTGCGTTTCGGGTAACTATGGTGACTCATTAAGTTTAAATCAGCCACATAGAGCAGTCATGCCCATCCCCTTTGTTTTCTTATAGGTACTATTGTGCTTGTGCCGTGTCTTTTGTCATCTTCATCTTGTTTGTTTTCTATGTCTTGTGAAAGAGGCTAGTTAAACAATTCAATCCTATGTACTCCCAAAACATATTTTCAAGTTTCACACTTCTTTGTTTTGATTTATTTTCTTCAGTGCTTATTCTATCATTATTCGTTATTTTGTTTATTCATTTCATGATCTCCCTATTCTTTTCCACCGATTCACCAAGGTGTTTCATGTCCCCCCGTGCATTGAGATATTTGATTTATTGTTTTCTTACTCTTTAAACACATATATTTGCATGATTTGTCGTGAAATCAATATTTCCTACCAAATTGAACTCTTCATTAAGTTTCAAGTTATAATAAACACTTCCCACATGAATTTTTAATGTATAAAATGGTGTGATCCTATTTGTTGCAACCGTCTACAAAACATAATAATAAATAAATTTAGCAATTACGTGAGAGGTAAAGTTAACAATACAATTACAAACACATCTACACAAATATTTACCCATCAAAGTAGTTTCAAATTGACATAGACAACGTTTTTTGTATCATAAGAGTGAAGTTTAAATTTTTTTATTAAGAATTAGTATAATAAGAGGTTTGATAGAAAAGGAGGAAATTAGAATCCTAAATGTGAAATTAGGTTTTAACGCAATGCGAAACACATTGCACATTTATACATGAGAATAAATCAAACTGATATTACAAAACTTAAAATAATTCTTTTTCTTAAAAGGGATACCATATAGTAAAAATGCAGTAGACATTATATAACTAACACTTTTATCTCTAACATGGAGCTCTAATAAAATTCCAAGCTAACGTCATTTGAAGCAAAAAACTTAAAGATAAAAAAGTATATGTAGGAAGGAAGTAGGATAAATTCTTAGATTACTAGAAGAGTCTAACACTCTGAATGTACTTGTTCTCACTCGATTTCAGAGTTGATAATTGCTGCTTCATTTGACAGTCGTCAGGCTTTGGTTTTAAAAATTGGATCAAGAATCAATTGCTTTTATTCTATTGTGTACATCAATATGTGATTCATACAATACATAATGAATTCTATGTGGTTATTGTGTGGTGCAGGGAGGCTGTACTCTGTTATCTCAACGATGGCAGCGATAAACAAGTTTTGGGATCATTGAGTGTACTTGCTACGTTGCTGCAAACTAAAGGTAGTACATTTAATTTAAGGTTTTTTGTATTTTACTTGTCTTATCATTTTTGTTAAAAGTTACTGATGTAATATTGTTGATACTCCCTTTGCATCATTGCACAAGGGTGTGCCTTAGATTGGTTACTTAATTCTTACTCTGGGGATCCCAAATTAGACACAATGGTAGACTAAAAAAATTCTGTGGAGACACTTAGGAAATAGTTGTAAAATTTGCTTATGTTAAATACAAGAAAATATTTTCTTATTAGGAAATGTTAAGAACAATAACATTCCATGACCCTAATGCCATTTAGTGACCCCCACATAGGAAATGTTTAGAACCAAAAAACCACTAGATCATTCAACTACAACAACACTACGAGAGCCTTAATCCCCAATGATTGGGGTCGGCTACAAGAGCATAAGAAATTGTAAAAATGTTTAATGTTGTACATCCGACGGATACATGTTGATGGAGGTTAAAGTTTTGTACCTTCATGCCCTCCTTTGAAATGATAATCAAGAAAGATAAATCACCTTGAGCAATTGAATCCATAAGAGAAAATTACCGAAAGAAGAGTATCAATTTATTTTCCCATTATTACTTTTATGTGTACGACATGAAACAAAATTTTTGGGACTGAGGGTACACTTAGCATGCCTTTACTCCTAAATTAAGTTTTTGTATTATTTTAGAATTGGAGGAGTCAATGCTGGATGCTCTCGGAATTCTACCAAAACGGAAGCAACATAAGAAGCTTTTGTTGGTATGTATATTTTATATACTTGGAAAAATATGGCTCTTGCTCGTATTACCTAAGATCAACTTATATATTCTATGGGGCATAAGGGCAATATTTTTGTTCATGTAGCTCCCTGTCTTCAAGGATTGTCGCTAAAACAAACTAGAGAACAATGGTTTTCTGAATTGCATATGTTTCTGCAAAAATTAATTAAATTTTTTGTTACAATTTGCCATCTCTTTTTTCGAATGTTTTGAGTTTATTTTTGGATCTCTAGGTTCTTCTTGGCTTCTTGCTGAGATGCTTTTTGTCTGGATTCTAATGATAGATTTTAGCTATGTTCAAGTTTTGTACTTAAGTCTGAAGTTTGAAGTTAAAAATCTATTAACTCTTCATGTTTCTAGGTTTCCCATCCTAATTTTTTTTTCAACAGGGTTCTATGCAAATTAAGCTAAGCGAATTGAAAACTTTTCTGAAACTTGTGCATCGGTAAAAATCATTGTTTTATTAAGAGTGCAAGGTTTTCCTCCGAGAACTTGAGGTGTTCTTCAATTAGGTCTTCTGTCAGATTTGGTGTTTGAAGTTTTTGCTTGGGTCCATTTTCAATTTTAATGTGTGTTCCGAGTGAACATAACATATCCTTTCATTTTTTATGTGTGGATTATTGTTGATACTTGGGTTCGGGTAATCAGGTTCAAAATGAATAGCTTTACAGATAAATGAATGTTTATCTTTTGTATTCATTAATTGAGTTAAATATTTTTCTTAAAAAATATGGCAATTAAAGTAGTAAATTAAAAGTTTTTAATCACTTATAGAAAGGTTATTCTAAGTGTTAATGGATTTCAGTAGAGAATTCCAGGGAAAGTAGAAATACTAATGTAATCTACACAGTTTAACATGATTCTCTAACCTCATGAAACGCAAATCAAAAAAAGCGAATTATGGTCGGTTTTGGGCTATTTTTTGGTGATTTTAAGTGAGTCTCGAATCGTGAATTTTAAAAGTGAATTAAGATGCGAATTATGTTAGACTAAACATGGAGTACCTAATAGATTGTATTTTTCTTGGATCTCATTAAAACTCACAATAAAAAAAAGGAAATCAGATTATCGTTTTAGGTCATAAGGAAATCCAAAGTGGTTTGTGTTTGAAATAATTGTAATTGAAAATATTTTAGCTTTTTGCATCATTTGATATTTGATGTAAATCTATATTAAGAAAATATCTTGGATTGTTCTTGCTTATGGGATCTGATCTATACAATCTAAGGGAACAAAGATATAATGAGGATATTGATTATGATTATCATACAGTTTCTTATCAATTATGCTGGTATTTTAATATTATCTCTAAGCGAAGTAAGGCATATTATATTGCTACAACCTGGTAAAAAGTGTTGCATTAAAGAATTCTTGATATTGCATTTTATTGAATGTAGAAGTTAGAGTGTGTCGATCTCTGATATTTAATTCTGTGTTTTCTTCTCTTTGGGGGGAATGGTGTGGTGACACTATAATGAATTCATACGTTTAAATTGTTGAAGTTCAAAAAGTTTATGAGTGAGAGGAACATAATAGGGACAGCCACGGGCAGCAAAGACAATTCTTATGGTGTGTTCTTTATAGATCATCCCAATTTATTGTAGTTTAGATTGAACTTGAGCTATCCTTATCAGAATTTATCTGACTTATTGGATCTTAGTTTTTTGGAAAATGTTGAAAATAACTGTGAAAAAACCTTAATCGATGCGGGGGGATCAAAGAAATGACTCTCATAAACGATTCTATCTCTTGAGGATTCTTGTTGATGACTTATTTTGATTGGTCAGGAAATCTCTTGCCACTCATGGCTGCAGTTTGCTCATGCTCTTTCCCATGCTTTCACAGTTTTTCTGCTTGTGATCTTATGTTCCTTACCCCTTCAATTTCTGGGTGGGATCCTTGTAATATGCTATGTTTCAAATAAGGTGTTATCACTTTATCAGTACAAGACATTAAGGTTAAGACTTGATGCTATGTTTTACTTAAGATACTCTTTAATATGCTTTGTATCTTTTCAAAATATGAAGTACGTTGTAAAATGAGATGATGGGAGCTTCAATCTGCTCTGCTCTACTCTGCGCTGCAATGATGTTACAAAGAACCTATTTTGGGCTGAACTTCATTATAAACTCGAAGAACTGAGGCCTGAAACTAGGGAATTGAACACTGATTAACATATTTATCCTTCTTCATCAGTTGGTTGTGATTTATTTTTTGACTCATTCCCCCTCGACTGCTAACCCTCTCCTCTACACAAAGGAACGCTATTTATTAATAACTAAAAAGTAGTCCAACTTAAATTGGTTTATATCTGAATTAAGAGTCCTATTTTCTGCTCCATATTTTGATATTTGTTTGTTCAATTAGTTTTACTTTGGAAATGGAAAATTTGATCATTATAATGTTCAGTTTCATATTGTAATCTTTAAGTTTGATATTTGAACGTGCAGACAGAAAACCGTAAAAAAAGACTTTACTTTTAACTACTTTTAGAAAAGGAAAATTTGCTATTATCACCCTTGTTTCTGTTAATATCAAATGCCTATCTTAAATAGTAAAATGGACATTTTGAACCTGAGCTTGAAGTTAAAATAAAGATCAAGTTTAATATAATCGAATCAAAACCATATAGTAAAGAAACAAAACTATTAGACCTTGAGGATTTGAGTGCTCAAGCATTCATTTTAGAAAGTAATGAGACTTCCATGAGAAAATCGAGTGTTGAATTGAAGTTAAGGAATCATTAGAGATGGAGCCTTCTCGACACATCTATCATTTAGAATGTCCTTGACTAGGCACGAAGGATCACTTTGATTGGACTAACTTAGAAAAAACAAGAAACTGTTATCGAGTTGAATGCAAAGTAGGGATCGTCTTTTATTGCCCATTATTAGTCTATTTCTTTTAAATTCAAAAAGCTACAAACAAAGTCTGAACAAGCATTTTTTGATTTTTCTTTGATAAATGGGAAATTGGGATTCTCCTTTCTTTAGAGATGCATAGAATAACAGGAGTAATTGTTTAAGTAGTTGCAGCTGCGCATTTGTACTCGAAATATCTTCGAAATCTAGTAACCTCAATAGAATTCCTTCGTGTAATTGTCCTTTTGAATTGCAAACTGTTCCATAAATAAGTTGGGTGATTTGCCTTTCAATAAGAAAAGCTTAGGTGTGGTACGTCCTCCATTAGTGATAATCAGTACTCATACCAAAACTCCAAGGCCTTTTCCATTAGTTGTTTTTGTTCACAGTCATATGTTTTTTTAATTTATCTAATAATGGCTTTCTTATCTTTTGCAGCAAGCCTTGGTTGGCGAGAGCTCTGGGGAAGAACAACTTTTCTCTGCCGGAAGCAATTCCACAAAAAGTGGTTCCGTTAGTGAGCTGGATAGCTACCTACTAAACCTCAAGGTGCTTGAACGTCCTATGTTCCTTATTCCAAGTCCTTTGTAATGTCATTTTGGAAATTGCTAGTGGTGATTATGATTTCCTTTGGCCCCTAGATATGTTCATGAGAATGAAATAAGAGCTGGACATCACTATTGTTCAACAATATCTGTAGCCATGAAGGCACCAGCTTGGATGATTATATTGGACATAAAATTTTCTGAAAAAGAAATAATAGCTTATGACATTCTTTGGCCTACCAAGGGTCAATCGGAAACAACCTCTTTGTTAGTGTCCTCACTGACAAGGGTAAAGTTGTGTACATCCAACCCCCCAAACGCCACCCGAGGTGGGAGCCGGTTGATGGAATTGGGATAATGAAAAATGAAACGTGACATTCTTTGGCCTACAACTTCAAAAAAAATTATAAAAAAAAACTCCTTATGTTCCCTTTGGCCCTAAACATGTTCACCAAATGTTTCCTGAAATGAAATTCGGTCGATAAGAAACGAAAACAATAAACGTTAATTTTAGAGCTTTGAAACCCTAGGAACGTAGGTACAATTTTATTTTACAATAAAAATAAAATGATTAAAAATGTAAGAAAAGAAAATGACAAAAAAGTAAAGATAAGGAAATATTAAATGTTTTTGTGCTTGAAAAAATCATTTGGGGAAGGTAGGTTCAAGAACGTTAATCTAGAGTTTCGGAAACAAAGGTTCCAAAACAAGATTCTGTGGGATAGTTTTCGATTTCTGGTAACTATGTTCATGCCAGTAATCACGTCTCCTTCTCATATATGTTTTTCTAACCTTAAGATTTTGGGGAAGAGCCACTTTTTTTTCTGGATAAGAAAAAATGTTATCAATGAAGTAATACGTCATACATCAATTGGATGTCCCAAAAAAGAAATATAGATAGCTACAATATTGAATTCCAATTACATCTACATAAATCATTAAGAGAGCAATGGTTAAATAACCCTTGTCCTTTACCCCAAAGTGATGCCAAAAAGACCATCTTCTCCCTTAGCATCTATACGTGTGGAAATCAATCATTGAAAATCCTCCTATTACTTTCTAACCATATAGACCATAGAATGGTAAAAGAAAAAATCACCCAAATCTTTGTAAGATTATTATCCCGTCCCATACCACAATGGTTAATCAAAGAAAATCTTCAATCCTTCTCGTTGCAATCCATTCTTTACCTCTGCTCTTAAACAACTTTTGCCAAGTTCTTGCTATCTTGCAATGAAGTAATGATGGGTACACTACTAGATGAATTTCTAGAGTTGTTTTTTTTTTTAGATTTTTTTTTTGTTTTTTGAAATTTCTTAAAGTTACAATGCATTTCCTATAAAGAGCTTGAAGGAACAACCTACCTTTGTGCCATGCTTAGATGTGTCACTCCTTTGACACGGTTATTATTATGCTTCAATGTTAGTTATGGATGACAATAATAGATTAACAATTATCCACCTGATCATTGTAATTACTCGTTTTTTTTTGTTAACTAGGCCAGCCATTTTATTTCAACTCGATGCAAAATGTTCATTTTACAAATGTTCTCATTGGAAGTTACTGGTTTTCCAAATGCTATGCTAAAAAAAAATCTTACGTTGATGTCTTAGACCAAATCTTTGGTATCATCTGTTCTCTACATGGAATACCTGTGTTGTTTAGATAATTTAGTTGCTTTCAATTCATCTGAGGGCTGTTTTTTTCTTGTATTTTCACACATGTACAGGAATATGGCGTTTCTACTTTCTATGAAACTAGATCAAGCCCACGCTCGAGCAGATTTCAGGTATTGGCAGTAATTATTTCTTCGAATTATAAAGGAATTTCCTTGTGTGCGTCAAGATTTGTTTATGCTTCCGCTTTATTAATTGGAAACAAAATGAATATTTTATATGTTCAGTTGACTGTACTTGTGTTTTGAGATTTTGATGCATTTTCATGTTGGTGTTTGCAAGTCCAACATTTATTCGATTAGATCTAGTTAATTGGAGAGGAAAAATGTCAATGGTTGTTGTAAGTTGCAACTTGACATTTCACATAATTCATTGTGTTGATTTAATTGGTGACTTGAGTGCACCAAATAAATTCTATGCATTATGTGAGCATAGAGATGGAATCCCATGGGTGGATTAATGTGTGTTCAAGCGTGTGCATCGAGTATGCAGATTAAGAGGGAAGTTTAATGTGGAGTTTAAGTGGGTGCTGAATGCATGGAGTTATGAGACATTTAATAAGAGACTTAAACATGAGTGTAATAAAGATTAATCATGGCACGATGAATGATAGTTAATGAGAAGACTAAGGGGTGAAGATTCTTGTTCGAGGCATCCACGTAATGAAACATTGCCTTGATCGAGCATTGAATTCGGTTTTTGACTCTGTGTTTTTTGGAGCTGTTTATTATGGAGTTAATCCCTTGTGTTTAGTATTCAATACTCATTAATGTAATCACCCCTATAAACAGAGAGCTCATATGCTCATCAAACACATCCACAAAATACCCTAACCTAAACACATAGCCTATATCTCTTCTCTATTGTAATTCTCCATTTGAGACTTCTTTGAACTCCTCTGTGATAATATAAGCGAGATACTACACACCGGAGGACGTAGCCTTAATTGGGTGAACCTCGTTAAATCTTTGTGTCATTTTTATTGCATTATTTTCTCTTACAGACATCGTTTTCATTGATAGTGTAATTTGTTTATCACATGACTTCATACATTCGATCTTGGTGATAGAAACACATCGTTTGAATTCCAATGTAGTATCTTTTTCACATTGTTTCAAGGATCTTTGTGTTGGCATGAAATAAATTTGTAATATGGCTTATTCTTTTATTTCCTATTGTATTTAAAAAACAAGGGGAGCATGGAAATCCTCTGAAGAAAGTTTATACTACTTGAAGTACTAGAACCCTTGCGACAATGTTATTAATGAGTTAAATAATATAAGATGCTTTTAGAGATTTAATCTGTGTTTTGGTAAGTAGTATTCTTTCCAGGTATTAGTTTTCTAAGTAGCTTTTAAATGGTGATTAATCTGTGTTTTTCAAGTATAGTTACTTACCAAAACACCCATTAATTCATAAATGGATATAAATATAGGCCATCAGAAGAGGGATAATAGTTATACGTTATACCCTTAGACCAGAGAAGAGCCGATGAAAGATGATAGTTTAGACCATTACTTGGTTGTACAAAAAACAAGGGAGAGTTACAATCACTTTTAGGAAGCTAGATTTACACTATGTTTGGATAACAAATTAGGAGAGAAAAGAAAGGAACAGAAGGGGAGGGAATGGAAGGGGAAGGAAAGGAAGGGAAATACTCTATTATTTGTATAGGAAGGAAGGGAAGGGGAAAGAAAGGAATTTCATTTTCCTTCCAAATCTTTCCTCTTATGGAGAGATTTAGATGTTAACAAAATGAAGGGACTTAATCCCTCCCATTCCCTTCCTTCCAAATCCCCTCCTTCCAAATCCCCTCCCTCCCTTTTTGCTATCCAAACAAGAGATCCCTTTTTGCTATCCAAACAAGAGATTTCCCATCCCTCCAAATCCTTTCTTTTCTTTTCCCTCCATTTCCCTCAATCCAAACAAGGCTTTAGTGTTCTTAAAGGGGGTTAGTTATATGTCTATGTAAGGTATTGATCATGTTAAGTACGTGATAGTTGTATGACACGTTTAAAATTGATCATATAAGAATAACTTGTAGTGTGTAAGTTATACGTTTGTATATGTTTATGAGTTTCTTTAGTTATAATGATCTGTCTCTACTAGTTAATTATGGTTTGTAACATAAATTGTAACTGTGTTTTACGGTTGTTAACATTCACCCATATATATATATATATATATATATATATATATATATATATATATTATATAATATATAATATAAATATAAAAAAATGTAGTAGAGAGTTGTTTTAGAGAGAGAGGCTCTCTTAGGGTTTAGGTTTTCCTCCCCTTGGAGGGCCTCATGGTTGTTGTCGGCGGCTATGTCTCCGGTTATCTTTCTGGTTTTTTTTCTTGTTGCGTTTCTTTTACCAAGTCTATATTTCTAGCAGATTTTTTTGCCTTTTTTCGATGGAATAAGCGGTATATCAAGCGTTTTTCTTGAACGTTTGTTTTCTTGTTTTGCGCTTTGTTTTGCGGTGGTTCTTGGGCTCGTTTTTCTTGACGGCGGCAAAGTTTTGGGATGGTGTTTTGGAGCCTTTCGAGATTTCATAGGGTTGCTAGGGTTCTTTATTGACGACGGTGGTTGCGGGTTCTTCTCTTGTTTTGGTTTTGGGGGCACTCTGAGATGGGTTTTGAGATGGGTTTTGAGTTGGGCTGTCGGTGGTGGGGCTGGTGGTGAACAACATAGGCGGGGGCTTTTTGCTTTTTAGCTAGTGACGTTTCAGTTTTATTAGCTCGTGAGTGGTGGGTTGTTTTTTTTCTAGGAAGGGCTGACGGTGGACTCTTCGTCTTCTGGGTCTAAGCTCTGTTTTTTCCTTTAGCTTTGGCAAGCTCTGGTTTTTGAAATCTGGACCCTCTCGAAGTCAGAGGTTTAGGGTCGATTTTGACGTTGGAAGGCCTTAGGGTGGGGAGCTTTGATGGTTCTGGTGGTGAACGGCGTTGCGGGAGTCGTTTTTCTGGTACTCTGAGCTTGATGGGTTCCTGGTCTGGTGTGGTTGGAGACTTTGCTTTTAGGGATTGTGGGTTCTCGTTTTTCTGGTGATGTATAGTGTTGGCGAGGGTCGGTTTTTCTTTGTCAGTGGGTTTTTCTGTGCTCTAGGCTGGTGTGGACGGCGGCCTAGCTTCTTAGGTTCTCTGATGGTGGTTTTCTATCGTGGGCGTTTTTTCCGTCATGGGCTGTTGATGGTGGTCTGGTTTTCGGAGGTGTAGGGGTATGCTTGTGGGAACTCTGTTTTTTGAGATCCTTGGTTGCTGGGGCTGCTGATAGTGATGTATAGAACCGTTTTGTCCTTGGGTTGTTGGTGGTCGTTTCTTCCGGTGGTGGTAGGGGTGCTGGGTTCATTCTTGCGGGCAGTGCAGGTGTTTGGAGAAGCCGGTTATTGGTGGTGGAGGAGACGCCGTTTTTGACGGTTGGTCCATCTTGAGGTTTGCCCGTTTTCTGGTGTTTTGAGTTAGGTCTCGATGGTTTTCTGGTCTTGAGTTTTTTTCTGTTCTCGTTGGTGTTTGTCTGGTTTCTGGGTGTTTCCAGTATTGAGTTTTTTTTCTCGAGGGTGTTCTGTCTGTTTTGAGCTGGTTCATGTGGAGCTGGTTCATGTGGAGCTGTTTCATGTAGTGTTTTTGCGTGGGGGTCTAGACCTAGGTTTTGGCGGAGGTTGTTTTAATATCTGGTGGTTTTGAATAGTTTTGGGAGGTATTTTGAATGGAAGTGGTGGAGGACTGCAGGGGATTTTCGTTTAGTAAGGTGGTGCTCACTCAGGGGTCTTCATGCTCGGTCTTTGGAGTTTTTTGGGTGTTTTCAGTAGGTATAAAGCTAGGCCTCTTGCGATGTTGGTGTAAGTGATCTTGTTAATGTCTCCTTAACGGTTTTCCTGGTGGGAAGATGTTGGAGCTTTAGGACTTGGTTGTAGGAAGTTATACTAGTGGCTCAATACGCATGAGAAATCTTACCTCTTGCATGTTGGTGTTGATGGGTCTTGAATTCGATCCTTTTGGTGGTTTGAGATATCTCTATTGGTGTTTGTTTTGCTTTTTGCCGTCCTACGGTGCCCGGTGTTTTGTTTATGGGGTTTTTGTTTATTACAATTGGTGAAGTAAAGCAATCTTTGGACACCTTGAAACGGTGTCATGGTATTCCTACAATTTGGTGTGTAAGAGTGAGGCTGTGGTGATCGTTGATGGCTCTTGGTGGATCTATTTATTGGTGTTTCGTCTCCTTTGCTGTGCTTCAGTGATTGGTGTCTTTTATCTGTGAGAATTGGTGTCCGCAGTCCCTATCGTTCCGTATGGTGGTGGAGTTGCTTGTGTTTTGCATTTTTTTGGTGTTTACGAGTCATAGCTTTTATGGTGTGTAAGGCGTAGGACCAGCTGTATTGGTGTGTAAGATGTTAGGACTAGTTTTATTGGTGTTTTTGAAAACGATTAGCATAGTCCATCCCTATGCTGTTTTGGGTGGCCTGTTCCATGGTCCTCTTTTCCAATGGCTTTTTTTCCAATGGCTTTTATATAGGGTCAAGTTCCAGTGAGATCCAAGCTTATATGAGAACCGTGAGAACCAAACTCCCTGATAAAAATATGTTACTTGTTTATAGAAAATGTGTTACTTTTGAGCAAAAAAATGTTACTTTTATTTTAAAAAAAGCTGGTACTTTTTAGCCAAAAAAGTTACTTTCAGATTAAATATTTTTTTCAAAAAAACAAAAAAACATTAAAAAGTAACACATTTTTTCCGAAAAGTAACACTTTTATATAAAAGGTAACTCCTTTTTATGAGTGTTTTTTCAGAATTTTTTTTAAAGTAACACTTTTTTGCCTAATAGTATTATAAAAAACAGTCTTACATTTTTGCTTAAAAGTAACACATTTTTAGTAAATAGTAACACTTTTTTGCAAGCCAGATTGGTTCACACAATTCTCATATGAGGATGGTTCTCATGGGACCTTCTTCCTTTCTCTCTCTCTATATATATATATGTGGGTAAACAAGCCTAACAAACTTGCTACTAGATTGGTTACAACATTCCTTTTGTAGAAGCTTCACTTCATTTTACTATTCTGCCCCCTTGTGTAGATATTTGATCCATCACAGAAAGTCCCATGAACTTTATGTACAACTATCTGAGTTCTGAGCTATAGCCCGCACACTACATGTCCTTTGATTTCCTGCCCGTACACCTTTTGCCATGCTTCATTTGCGTCAAATAGGTGCTTGTCATCTAATATAATGGGTTTCCGTTTCAGGTGCTTGATGCCTTGGTTAACCTTTTATGCCGGTCAGATGTCTCTGCTGGGACATTGTGGGATGGTGGTTGCCTTTTGCGACAATTGCTCCCTTATAGTGAGGCAGAATTTAATAGGAAACATCATACACTGCTCCAGGTAAGAACTTTCTTTTTTTGAGAAAAAAATACAGTTATTCTTATTTAACTTATTTGTAGTTAGCAATTGCTTCAAGACTCTAGTGTTTAAAGGTAATAACCATGTTAGACTCCTTGGATTTGAGATCTCTTGTTGATGGATGTATTTATTTTGACCAACTCCATTTGTGCTATATCTTTGTCTCCCATTCTAATAATTACTTTAAATAATATTCTGAATTGAACAGCGAACAAGTCCTATATAGTAGTTATTGTCCATACTCCTACCCATTTGATTTCTCCATTCTACTTCTTGAATCAAAGTAAACAAATGTTGGCTACAAATACAATAATTCCATTACCTCAAAGCCATTTATTGGCTCCGATATAGGTGTTGCTTGATAGGGTTGGATATATGCAACCATACCCTTGTTAGTAGTAACAAAGAGGTTGTAGCCGATTGACCCTTGATAGCAAACACCATAAGAAGTGCACTTGATTAATGAGTCATTTTAATGTTGGCCTAAAGGTATTATCAAATCGTCATTAAATGATAATGTGGAATTTTCATTGTTTTTTCTAGCAACTGTCATTGGGTTTATTTTGGTGCTTTAATTGGATTACTTCTCATAATCCTGTGTTAAAAAATTAAGAACTGTAAGCAATGGGGAAATAAAACCCTCAAAGATCCGAAAAAAATACAAAAGGGGACATAAGATTTGATTTGCATGAACTTAAGTGTTTACTTGTACCCTTGCTAGAGAGCAAGTTGGGGCTTAGCATTCCAAGAGTACCATCCATGTAAAATTCTGAAAAGATGTACAAGAATGATTGGCACTGAACTCGGAAGATAATGAAGTCCAATTTTCATGCTTCAAAAAGAAAAAAAAAGAATTAAGGATTGTAAGTTGAAATAAGCTGTTAATTGGTGGAGATAAAAGACAGGTAGTGGTGGATTTATGCACTACATAAACTGATAGGCGAGAGTGGAAAAGAGTGTTTACACTGACAAGGGATTCTAGAGGCGGTTCTGCACTGTATATGCGTTCAATTGTTTATAATTGTCAATAAAGACCAAAAAGGCCTAAGCTTTTTTTATTTTTTTTAATAAACATGTAGCATTGATTTCTAGTGACATGTTAAATATTGTTTGGGGCAGGAATCTTTTGCTAAATGGTCCAGTAATCTTCTGTTAGAGGCTAGAGGAATTTGGGCTGATTTCCTTATCTCAGTTGTCTGTGATGAGTGGAAAAAGTGCAAAAAAGGTATCAACCTCTATCAATTTTTTGTTTGGATATTCATTGGAATGGATTTTGGTGGTTTACACTTTGATGTTGTGTTTTTGTAGTGATGGAATCCTCATCCCCCAGGAATAAGTTGAGGTGCATGCTCTTGCCATCATCTTCTGGAGGTGTTTGATTAAACTTTTAAGTTTAATTTGTGTTTTACAAGTAATCATTTCTTCAACGTAAGACACTCATAATTACCTTTATGCAGGTGTCAGTTCAAGTGAATCTTTGGAAGCTGGAGAGAGAATGTACGAGGTGGTAAAGGTGAGATGGATTGTATGCTGTACATTGTCATCTAAGTGTTTTATTTTGTGTGCTTGCATTTACATGTGTACGAGATGGTAAATGGTAATGGTGCAATTTGACTAAGCTGTCACAACAAAAACTTTGTACTCCCTCCTTCCCATGAATAGCTGACGCATTTTCCTGTTTTATCTGTTGCCTATCAGTTTGCCGATTTCTACTTCGATTAATAAATGACGTCTTATGACCCACTCATTTTCTTATACTCCTCTATCCCCGTAAAAAGTAATGTATATCTTGCATCCGGCATCTCACATCTCTCATTCACCCACTCCCTTAGCCCAACCGCCCATTCATGTAGTCACGTCTCTAACTCACCCACTCACTCATTCAACAATGTCAAAGCCTTAATAAAAAAAATAAAAAATAAAAATCGCACTAACTCCTATAGTTTACACTCTCCTATCTCATTAAAATAAACTTAATAACTACATCCCATGCCTAAAACTACGAACCTTGATATGTGGGTAACTAATTGTGTATGGAGAGAGTAGCAGTTTGTAGCCCCATCAAAATTAGTTGATCCCATGTGCCTAGCTGAAATACAAGAAGAGGAGAGCTAGAGCTTACTTCCTGATGGCTTTCCAGTGACCTAGGAAAATTCTGATCATTTAGGGGGTGAAGTTATGAAGATACTTAAGACTTTTGTTGTAATATTGTGGACTCTTTCTAATTGCAGGCATTTGTTCTTCATCATCAACTCCAAGTTTTCTCAAGAGGCATAGCATTGCCTGATTTTGTGCCCATCTCCCATTCAGTTGATATACCTGAAAATTCACGTGCTAAGGCTATGGGTCTCGACTTTGCCGGACCAAAGCAAGGGGTGGAGTTAAAACTTGGTCAGTTTGTTGTCTATACTACATGTCTTGCTGCTCTAGTGATGGACAAGTTGCTCGAAATTCTCAATGCTAATCAAAGATTAACAAAGTTTCATTGTTGCAGCTGATGCAATTCCTTGTAGAATTTCCTTTGAAAGAGGTAAAGAGCGATATGTTTGGTTGCAAGCTGCTTCGGTTGGAACATCTGGCTGGATAGTGCTCACGGAAGAACTCCCCTTGAGACAAAATCTTGGAGTTGTTCGTGTTGTGGCACCTTTAGCTGCCTGTAATGTATGTCCTTAACTTAATCCTCTTGTTTGGCTTTTTGTTAGTAAATGGTGAGAATGATAATGAAAAATTGATGTAATTTAGCTAGAAAAACTAAGTTGTCTTACTCTGATCATAGTAGGTGGTAGTGGAAAATCATGAAGAAAATGTATCGGCGTGAGAGCTTCTTTATCATGAGACTGACAACATATTTTTTAAAAATTAAAACTAAAACTCATTCCCATTATAACCATTTAATATCAATAATCAAATACTAAGTGCTAAAGATTAGTTTTTGAACCCATGCTGTGCATGAGAACTACTAATTTTAATACCCTAATATCATTTAGGCATTAAGTGACGTCCATCTAGTCTATCACCTAGGCAAAGTTCAGTTAGGTTGGAATGTAGCCAACCTTACCTCCGTAAAAACAAAGTAGTTGTTTCCCATTGAACTTTTTGTAGCAAACCTCATGTGTAACCTTGCATAAATAAAATGCGCACGTGATTTAGTGAGTCATTTTACTATAGCTCACATAGAAAACAAATATAAAAATAGGAATTAAGTTCATTTAAATTTCTTGTTAATTCATTGATCATTCTCTTCTCTTGGTTGTGTTTGCGTCAGCCCCAAATAGATGTCAAGCACCCTAGATGGTTACACTTGAGGATTCGCCCCCCAACATTACAGTCATTAGATCCTTCCAAAACTGCTGCACCTGGAAAAGCAAAGACACGAACTTTGATCGACGGAAGATGGACTTTGGCATTTAGGGATGAAGAATCTTGCAAATCAGCTGTATCCATGATTCATGAAGAATGTAACCAACAAAGTAAAGAAGTTGAGAGACAATTAAAACCACTACTTGACCTCAAGCTCGACAGCTTAACAGCTCTACCAGATACTTCTTCAAGTCCAGAACCTTCATAATACAAATCCTTTATTTCAATATTGAATCATCAGTGTCAATCAGAAATTATACAGGGCTTCAGTATGTTTCATAGCAGTCATCCAATTGTACATGCTGATTAGGTAACCTTTAGCTTCATAATGTAGGTTAGTTTCAGATTTATACCATTCTTTTGTACACTAGAATTTTTACCCATGCGAGCTCTGTTTACCTGTAAACCTAATGTATACTGAGATGAAGTAAATGTATAGTCGATAGTTCTATAATATTTCAACGGGTGCCCTAAATGTTTTACCCACCTACCCGATTTCGGATTTTCTCCCATATATTATAAAGAATGGTCGCTACTTGCTACTGAAGACGAGGTAAAGATATCATAGGGTACTAAAGGAAAACATGAATGAATAAGTATCTTTCATTTAAACTGCATTTGCCTTGGCAGTATTTTTACGTACAAGAGATTATGTCTCATTTTAGATCCCGGTATCAAAGCACAAATTCTTATGAGATACGGTCTCTTTAAGAAACTAACTCTAATTGGGCCGGCGTATTATATATCTTTTGAAATATTGTAAGTAGGCATAACAATGATGTAAGTAGGCGTTTAAGCTATTATGAGTAGGCATTAAGGATACGGTAAGTAGACATTAATAAATGGATATTAAATTTTTTATTGGACTGGGCTTAAGATACGTCTCTCAAAGAGATAGTCTCTCAAGAGACTAGCTGGTATTAGAGTATTCCTATAGACAAGTGATGAATGATGATGAATTTTATGTTTTGGAGACTAATACTTTCTTGGTCTATTATGATCAAAACGTAAGGTTTTTTTATGAAAAATATTCAATAGGTATCCTAATGGTTTAAAGATGGGTTTAAAATTTGAAATTTTCCTTAAAAACACATTTACAGCATTGTAAGCTCCTTATTTGAAAGATTGTCTACTAACCTTATCTATGTATAAAAGTCTAATATGGACCTGCTGTATACTATTTTTGCTGTGCATATTTCTTATTATTCTGTTTACAAACTCATACTTGTCATTCTCTATATCATTCAGTCACACTCCCTAAATTCCATTGTTTGAATAGGTTATAATACTAACTTTAATAGGTTATAATACCAACTCTAAATAGGGATATACAATAAGATTTTTTTTAATAGTTGTTTTTTTATTAACAATGAACTGGCCCATTTGAGAAGCATCTTTTAGAAAGACGGTCACAAACCAGAATTTGTGTGAATATATTATAGTGCACACTATTTTTTGTGTGGATACTTACAAGTTACAATACTACCAATTCTTAAATAATTCATATATTATAAATTATAAATCAACTATGATTCACAATATTTGAAAATAAACATTACATTCACACATTTTCGACATATATACATGAATAAACAACATTATTAACATCATGATAAAACAAAGCTTAATTTCACATAATTACACATTTTAGAGATAAATAAGTGTTATAGTATACCAGCAACACACATACTTTAAAGAAAAACACAAATAACTATTAAAAACAATAAATAGGTACCTTAACAAGCTGTAGATAGACTAAGAGTGGTGCTTTGCAAATTTCGTAGCTTGCATTATGTAATTTATGAAGAGTTAAGTTAATGTCCAAAATTTTGAAATTATACACAAAAAACGAAAAAAAACTACCTGAAGGTTAGGGTTTGCTAACAGTTTCAATAAATCGTAGCTAATTTAAAATTGAGAGGATAAACTCAATGTTTGAAGGTGCTTTAATGGTGGAAAGAAAATGGGGATTTTCGTAGGTTTAGAGATTAGGGTTTGGATTTTGCGTGAAATGAGGAAGAAGGATTAATGTTGTATTTAGGGGCCTAACATGTCGTTGTTACTAACAGCGACGTTACACTTCGGCAAAAAAAAAAGTCAACCCTTTAATCGTTGTTACTGTTAGTAACAACGACTATATGTATTGTATTTTTTTCACCCAAGTTTATTCTCGCTGTTACTAATAGCGACTTTGTCCGTACCTAGCTTTGGAAGCCAACACGCTTGTTTGTGGATAAAAGTTTCACCAAAGCTTAATTTTTGACTAACTTTGTCCATCAGTCTTATTTTTTCAAATTTTCACGGAGTAAAGCCTTTAAAATTTCTATTATCTTTTCTTATTAAAAATTGTCACTTTCGTTTAGAGCCATTGCTTTCAAGGGAAAAAAAATACGAATATACTTAAATGGTAAAATTTCACTTGCCAAGGAGAAACCACATTACAAGAAAAAACATTTTGGACGTCAAAATACTAGAAATTTAGGAGACGTAATAAACAGTGCAATACAAAACAAGTTTAGGTGTCAAAACTAAAAATGTCATCTATAGTTTACTTTTGACCGACATGGTTTATTAATGACGCACATAATCGACTATTGTAGTCCATATAACGAAATTGTCGCCACAGTTTTGTTTTATTATCGCCCAAAATTCATAAAATCAAACCCTAAAGTTCTTAATATAATAAATGCAGTCCCCTCTATCCTTCCCCCTTTCCCTTTTCTACTCATTCCTGCTCGGACTCAATTCTAACTTTACTTTAATCCTTTCGATTTGTATAACTGCTTCTATTTTTTATCATAATATTTTCTTTCAACAATAAGTTTTTTTTTTTTATTTTTAGAACCACTTTAAACATTAAGTTTGATTATTACTATTAGTTTGAGTAAATCAACTTAATTACAAAATAAATGGGAGTGGGATGCAAGTTTATTCAAGTACGCCCATTTAAACGCGTTAATTTATTTGTCTCTATAAAACGGTGCGACCACATACTTTTGCCCTATTCATTCAATTATCATCGTCGTTTTTTACAACCTCGGAGACTCTCTCTATTTACATTCTACTTTCAGTTTGGAAAAATTGTTTAACTTTAAAATCGACCTTGACAAGGCGGTTACAATGGCGTCTGGGTCGGTGATTCCAGCAAATAGAGGAAGAAGAAATATGAACGACGACGACAAACTTCAGTTTGAGGCTACTGAAGGTATCGAACCTGTTAACAGTTTCGATAGAATGGGGATTAAAGATGACCTTTTGCGTGGGATCTATGCTTATGGTTTTGAGAAACCTTCCGCTATTCAACAACGTGCTGTTTTGCCTATTATTCAAGGTCGCGATGTTATTGCGCAGGCTCAGTCTGGTACTGGAAAAAGTTCTATGATTTCCTTGGCTGTTTGTCAGATGGTTGATACCTCTACTCGGGAGTATGTTCCTTTTTTAAAATTCTTTTCTTGCTTTCAATTGATTTGATATTTTGATAATTTGTGTTTTAATTTTTTATTGGATTAGTATTTTGTGAAGTTAGTGTTTACTAGAGGTATAGAGAAAATAAGGGTTTTCAGTAGGTAATTGAGATTTGGGTTCTGTGAAATAAGCTTTTTACATTCAATAACTAATATCAAAACTTCATTTTGATTTGTGTGGCCGTTCATATGCTCATACAAATCGGTTCTATCCTTTATGTTAATCCACCCATCCACTTTGACATACACATTTTCAGTAACCCATCTTCCTTCAATAATGTGACTTATATAATAGTATGGCAATCGCAATTGGTAAAATCACCTGATGTTGTCATTCTTGTGAAAAATTGGTACAAGCCACAAGGTATTGTAACGCTCACTTGTCAGATGCGAAGCTAAAAAATAAAAGTTAAGGGGATCGTGAAAATATGTAGCAATATATTATCGAAAAACCTGCACGGGTTGCATGGGTTGAACTTAAAAAATAGGTTGCAAGAATAGGCAACTAAAGTAGTCTGTGAGGGCACCCACATGGCTTCGCCATTGCTTGGCGTGATCTTGGTCATGATCATATGTGCCAAAACAACATTTTATATTCTATGTTTGACAAATGATTGTTGTCTTGTTGGCTGATTTGACCAGCTAAAAGTGTTATTGTTTAAACTAGCTAGATTAATCACTTGTCATGTTTATTAAACTGCTGGAAGTTAATAAGAGCAAAACTAGGCCAACACGCCAAAAATCATTGAAAATATTTTAAAAAACAAATTTTTTGGCTCAAAAACCAACTTTTTAACTTGCTAAAGAACTATTTACTAAACACATTTGGCGTTTGGACCAAACAACAAACTAAAAGCCAAAAACTAACAAAAAAGCCAATTTCAAAGTCATTTACCAAACAATCTTAGTTTTAAGCCATTATTTTAAAGCGTACGCCATACATCTACATTTCTAACATAGTATCAATTTCATCTATTGTTTTGCGCACTAATGTGATGCCACTAGCAAACAACATGTATTGTAGAATTTCTTGGATAGTTCTTGTCATCTCATCAATGCTACAAACTCAAAATTCAAAAGTAATTACCTTAAATCTTTGTAAAGCTAACAACTCTAGATTTTAGAAAAGAACACTATGTAAGTACTACTATTATGCTACATAAAATTTTAAATTTGAAATTAACTCTAATCTTAGTATTATTCTATTTTAAATATGATTATATTTACTAATTTATTTACAGCCTAAAGTTCTAATCCTTTGAAACCTCTTCTAAACACGCTGGAGCCATAATCAATAATCATTCAACCCTTTTATAATTTATATCTAACATCACGCATCCGATCAAATTAAACTAACACATCTGGTGCTTCATGTAAACTCTACCATCTTAAGGTTTTTGTCAAAACCATGAAGCCTAATAGCACTAAAGAAATATAATGTATACTCCAAATAGGTAAAGATATAAATATAATCAAAAGATACCAAATTGGATCATTTTGTATGAACCACAATAAACGTCTCATATAATCACCCAACCATAAGCTAGATAATACCACATGGTCATAAAACTAATATTTGTTGGGGATACGATAAGCATCCATCTTCATATCACGTGAGTAGACATGCTTTGGAAGACTAAGGTTTTGAAGTTTAGGCATTTAGCAAATGGGAGATACAATGTATAATTCATTAAAAGGTTATGAAATTTTTGGATATCAATTATTTATTGAATAAGGAAGTACTTTACCAGAGTAGGATGAATGATAAGGATAAAGAAGGATGAGTTGAGTCTATGAGAGCTGAAGGTGAACCTTTGTCTAAGTTGAAGAAACTTTTGAATACTTGGATTTTTGTTGATCTTCAAACTTTACATGTGGCTTGAAGAGGTAGATTGAGAAGATAAGTTGGCTAGAACCAAAGGGTAAAGCTGATTGTAAATATTAATTGATAATTAAAAATGTGGGAGGGAGGAAGGAGAACTTGTGAACAAATCAGATTTTGAACGCATATTATAGGTTTTCACATGAAGCACCTTTTTTTTTTATCATTTATGGGCCTTTTAAGTTTTAATTTATAATAGACCATGATTTGGATCATTTTATCATTTTAAATTTTTTTCTATAGTGAATTGTCCCACATTTTAGAGTTGAATTTAATTGTGAGTTTCCTTATCGGCCATTAGTGTAATATACTGTATTGTAGTTATATATATCAGATTTAACCATAGTGGTTGAGTGTGTGTGTGTATTCGTCCTTTTTAGATGAAATATGTTTCGAACTATCCATTGCACATTATAAAGGATTTTTTGTTTTCTACAATAGAGGACACAATTGAAAAACCACCCATTAAACTACAAAAGTGATTTCATGACCGTAACTAGAACTCAATTCTAAACTAAGTGTCGCTTGGGGCATGTCTTTAAGGGAGAAAAAATCGACAAATTTCGTAGATTTTTATGGAGTATATCTTAAGTATTAAACTATACAAGGAAAAAATTCATAAGTCAACAACTATGGCTTCTACTCAAGGTTATATGATTCGTTAATCACCTCGCGAATTATGGTCGGTTTTCGGCTATTTTTGAACCATATTGAGCAAATTGCGAATTCAAAAGTGAATTAACAAATTATGTTTCACTGCTTCAACTTATTGCAAGTAAACATGATTTATTGATGACAACAATTTTGCGTATGAAAGTTTGTGGGGCATGAAACTTAAACATTTTGATTGCCTTTTTTACTACAAAGTCAATTTAAGTGATCGTAATGAATAAAGTTAATGGTTATTAATGAAATTTAACATGGAGACAAATAACGTTGAAATATCGTTATAATGGTGAAATAAACGGCATTACACGTTACGTAGCGGTGAACGCGACATTTTGAGCGTGAAATTTCGCGGCAAGCCGACAACTCTAAAACCGGCTACATAACGGGCGTTACGCAACTTGACGGAAGAATTTCTATTCCATGAGTGTGGGTAATTGTGGTATAAGATTGAATTGAAAAGTTAGGTTGCATCTTAATTAGTGAGACCAAGAACGAAGTACAGTGGGTTAGTGGCACTTTTTGACCATTGTGAGAAACCAAGGAATCTTGATGCTTGATTGAATGAGTTTATTTGGCATGGGCACCTATGTGCTATTGAGCAAGATCGACATCACCAATTCCTTAAACCATACTTCCCGTCATATATAACAAAATTTCCCACCTTTCATCCCTACATGGTGTTGTCTTCCCTTCAAGGGAGGGGGAAGGAGGCATAGGAGATTGTTGGAGGGGTAATAAGAAGAGGGAGTGGGGTCCATGTATGTCTACATAAACGCGAGTACCATATTTTTATTTCTTACGTGACGTTTGCTACTCTCTTCCTTTTTACGCGAGTCTTTATAATTTTTAATGTTTTATGCTATATGAAATTAATAATTTGCTTTTCAACTCAACTAAACTACTTTAAGCAACCTTAATGATGTTTGGCGTTAGTGCATCATTGGGAGCTAGTTTTTGTTGAACTAATACTATAGTGGTGTGGATTGTAAAGCTCTAAATGCACAGGAAAGTTGGACATGAAGGTATGTACATTTGTGTTATACATCAAACAAGAAAAGTACTCTCAAAAGTCTAGTTTGATAGGTGATTTAACCTATTTCATTTATAAAACCCTCATTAGATGCCCAGTGGCCCACACAATCGATGTAGGATAAGCCTCATTACTTGTTAAGATTGTGTCATTTTGTAAATGTTTTGGTCAATTACATGTGTGGCAACCCATGTTTCAATGAGCTTAACCTATTTCTTTTCTCGTGACAACATTCGATAACAATCCACTTTAGCACTAAAATGTTCCTTTTTATTCTATAGGGTTCAAGCATTAATCTTATCACCTACACGAGAGTTGGCTTCTCAAACAGAAAAAGTTATTATGGCCATCGGTTTACACATGAATATACAAGCTCATGCATGCATTGGTGGGAAAAGCGTGGGTGAGGATATTAGGAAATTGGAGTATGGAGTTCATGTGGTTTCAGGAACCCCCGGTAGAGTTTGTGACATGATCAAGAGGAGAACACTTAGAACCCGAAATATCAAACTTTTAATTCTTGTGAGTTCTTGATTCTCTTCCCTTGTGATTTTCATTTTTATGCATTGTACCTTATTCAACACCATATCATTGTTGTTTAGGTTTTGATGGTTTGTGCATTTGACAAACCTAGTAATTTGCTTCTCTTTTATGATAGGATGAGTCCGATGAGATGTTGAGCAGGGGTTTTAAGGATCAGATTTATGATGTTTATCGTTACCTTCCACCAGAGCTTCAGGTACTCAAATTGAAAAAATCTACAACATTTTATCACTCAATGCCATTAAATGGATGTAGTGTCACATGATTCATGATTTGCTTTGATTTGTTCTACGGATTTGGGTTCGCGATTTGTTAATTGACATATATGTTGTTTGTTGATTGGATTTTTATGTTCAGTTTTTAGATTCGTGATTCATGCATTTCATTGGTTGGAGTTATTTCTATAAACATTTTATTAAAAAATAAATTTATATAACTTTTTGTTCTATTAGTTTATAATTTATCAAATATTGAATACTTATAGATTAAAGTTAATGAACCATACTTTGTTTTTGGAACATATGGTCTTGTGAAGCAAAGAAAAAAAAGCTCACTAAAAAAGTCATGTCAAATAGGTTAGGTGCACAACAATAGTTGCTTAGTGCTTACCAACTATAATAGTTGAATGTTAACCAATTTTATAAAAAACAAATTAGGTACTCTTTTAAGGTCCCAAAACCAATAGTTCACTTTACACTATTTAGATTAGAGTCCCAAGACGATTAAACCAATTTACTATTCAACCAACTTTTAATACAATAAAATATTCGAGAAAAGAAAAAGCAAAAAAACAAAAGTTGAATTTTTTTGGAACCGAAAAGACCATTCATCATTCATCTTCTTCTTCATCATTTCAAACAACAAACTTTTATTTCTCTTCTTCATTTCGAAAAGCAGAGGAGAAGTTTTTCTTATGTGTATACCCCTTTCTCCTACAAATATTCAAAGAAAAACTATACATAAAGTTGCTGCAACCTGCAAGATTCATGCTTTTCATTCTTGGTGAATATGCATTGAGCTTCTTTTATGGCGGCAAGAGAGCTTTAATGGCGGAGCTTTAAATCTAGTTCATATTTTGCTTTGCTTTGCAAGAAAATCCCAACATTTTGAGATATTTAAAATTAAAAAATTGAATCATGATTCATGGCAATTCAACCAGCAAACGAGTCCCGGTTGGGAAGGATCGAATTGAATCGTGGTTCGTGGGTTGGTTGGGCGACTCATGCTGCACTGATCGGATCATCTGCAACTTTACTTAAATAAGAAGTCACATTATTAACAATCCATTTTATTATAGTCCACTACTATAATCCAAAACCAAAGAACTATAAACCCCAAATGTGAAAAAAAAAAGACTTTGAAATGGCTGTTTTACTTTTATCCTTCTTTTAATCTTGTTTAGTGGGCTGGAAGTTTGTTGTCTGGCTTCTCTCCTTTACTAATTAAGTGTATTCACTTGATCTTCAATGTTGCTTCGTGCTTGAACATACTTAAACCCTTTTGTTAGGTTTGTTTTTGGTTTTTATTTATGTTTTAACATTAAGGGAGAAAGTTGGTTTTAAGTTGTTTATTCTGAATTGTTAATTATTTATCTACTTGCCATTTTGGGGAATTTGTTCAAAATGCCCCGGAAAATTTAGCATTAGAAAGATTAAAAGGAAAATCTTTTGCTCTTTAGTTTCTTAACTATGGTGTCGGAAGCGCATGGCTTGACTGTGATTAAGTTGTCATTTTCTTTAATGCCTTTTTGTCCAGCGATGAAACTTTTCATGTTGAACCAGGAACATAAGTTCATTGCTTTCTTTTAGTGTGTTTGTAATTATATTTTCTATATTGGTGTAAATTTATTTGAACAAAAATAGATTTATGCTTATGAGTTATGACATTGTGGTCTAAAGTGATTTTGGTTTCTATATGTATGTAGGTTGTGCTGATCTCGGCTACCCTCCCCAATGAAATTCTGGAAATCACCAATAAGTTCATGACAGATCCTGTTAAAATCCTTGTAAAGCGTGATGAGTTGACTTTAGAGGTAAGTCCCTTGCACCTTTATATCCAGAAAATGGGCCACCATATTTGGATTGTGTACTTATAAATTTGACCAACATTGGCAGGGCATCAAGCAATTCTTTGTTGCAGTTGAGCAGGAGGATTGGAAGTTTGATACTCTTTGTGATCTTTATGATACCCTCACAATTACTCAAGCTGTTATCTTTTGCAACACTAAGCGCAAGGTATTATGTTAGTTTTGTTTTGTGTATTGTTTCGAGGGGCTGCCATATCAACTCATTTTCAGCATACATAAGGGCAGGATCATGTGAAAACAACTAAAGGTGTGAAAATTGAAAGTCAGATTGAGATATACATATTGTGGTAAAAGGTGTACATAATATCTTATAGAGTGTACATATTTTTGTGAAGTAAATAGTTCGTATTATTTACAAATATGTCATCCAAATATATAAGCATGTATGTACACCTTTTAACAAATGTCCAATTATTTAATAAAATGCCACCCAAATGTGTACACATTTTATGCTTTTATGAATCCTTGTTTTCAGTTCTCACCACTTTAATTAGTTATCACATTATCCAAATCCTAATAATTTAGAGTTGGTTGTCTTTACAAACTATTTCCCATTCGTCAAACTCGTCTCTATTGCGCCTTGTCTTATATTCTAAGGTGTTTTACACGGATTTCTTTCATCTTGTGGTAGGTGGATTGGCTCACTGAAAAAATGCGAAACAATAACTTCACTGTTTCATCCATGCATGGTGATATGCCTCAAAAAGAACGAGATGCTATTATGAAGGAGTTTCGTGATGGTGATACTCGTGTTCTGATAACGACAGATGTTTGGGCTCGTGGGATTGATGTCCAACAGGTAATTTATTTCATTATCCTTATATTCCATTTATATCCTGTTGACTTGGTTCAAATGTGCAGTACCCTCTTTTTTTTCTTTTAATTTGATTGTTCATATGACTATGTTGCTCATGAAATGGTTCTTCCTTAGTCAACTATGTGTCCCTTTTTTTGTTGTGCTAAAAAACTAGGCTTTGTAGTTTAATTACACTATTCCAATTTAATCTTTTGAATTCTGGTCCCGTAATACATTTCAACTATTGTCGTTATTTCGAGGGGCCAAAAATTTATAGTTCTTTGGTTTAAGATTACAGTGGGGCTATAGTAAATGACTATTTAATTTATGTGCACTTCTATTAAGGGTCAATGGGAAAAAATCTCTTTGTTAGTGTTATCACTAACACTAACAAAAAGTTGCGTACATCCGATCCCCCAAATCCAAAGCTAATGAAGTAGTGTTGTATTGCATGTCAACCATATTATTTTCACTCTTCATTCTGTTGGTGTACATATTTTTAACACTATCTAGTATTACTTTTTTTCCTTCTCTTACTGCACCAAGATCGGTTCCTTCGGAGTCTCGATCTTGCACACAATCAACCCCTCGATTTGCACGCAGGATGGTCGAGTATTCTTTTCACAATACACACACCAAAGTACCCAAGAAATCAATTCTTGATTTCCAGATCAGCCCCTCAATCCAACACTTATTGGTTTCCTCACCAATGTTTGGACTCTACACCTTCTTTATTGAGTTTCACTCAATGCCAAAGAAGTATACACTCTTGAATTGTTCCACAATGAAGAGATTAGGAGGTGTTCCACACCTTTATGAGTGGGGTGATCAAAGAGACAAAGCAATGAACAAGAGAAACAAAAAATCTGATTTTCACTTATTAAGACACGGTTTATGTGCTCCAAAATGCAAATCTAAGGGATGTCCAATTCAATACAAGCTAAATCTATTTATAGGCCTAAGAATAAGAGAGAGACGTTGCACATTTAAAGACCCACGCCTAATACACGTGATTCTCAAGAAAAACGGAAATCAGAATTAAAAAAAAAGCGCAGCAGCTCTTTTTGTGCGACATGGCTGTTTGGTCTTCAATTCTTGGCTTATATCTTCCGTCTTTTCCTATGATTGATGCTCCTATTTGTAGCTTGCAATGCACCCTAACATTACTCCCTTTGGATTGATCAAAATAATGCTTCCTCTTCTCAATTTATTTCGTGGAAAGTCGCATGTCAGCAGCCTTGTTTTGTTGATTGATTACTGTCAGAATGTTACTGCCGACCGGGGGACCTTGTCCTTGGTTTTTCATGGGCTTGGGAATATCATTAGGAGGGTTCTTGGCCCTTGATGGCGAGGCCCATGTGCCAAGATGTCATATCCACTCTTATCCAAGTCATTGGTGCATAGGTGGAGGCTCCACGGGTGGTGCAAAGTGGGCTGGTCGCGAGGTGATTGCTATTATTCTTTTCGTGCCTTCATGATTTGTGGCTAATGTTTTCGTGTCCTTGTGATCTTGGATTGAGTCGTTGTGATCTCGACTTGAACCATTGTTTGACGGATGCACATATGGTTCACTTACCTACATATATTATGAATAGAAGTACTGTCATCCCTTATTTGATAGGAAGCTGTTTCCAAAGCTACCATCATGCTTTTTTTGTTTTCCTGAATACTGATAGGTAAAAAGATAAACAATAAAGGGATCAAAATCCAGTGAGATATTTCATTCCCTCCTGCTATCTAATGTCTAACATTTGGCCAATAATTTGCTTTTTTATATGGTACCGTGTATGATATTTTGAACTATGTTCCGGAGTAGGGACTATATTGTTTTTGCAAAATTACAAACTTTCTTTGAATCTATGTACAGTTTTGTAATGCTGCTGTCTGAAAAATAGTTGTGTATACAATCTTTGAGTTTGTCAATTATTTTTTTTCATCATTTCCTGAAAAAGTAGTAGATCAGTGGCGTTCCATAGCTGGTCCCGTTGAACATGACTACATGAGTTATGAATTTTTTTATTGTGTTGGCATTAAGATGATTTGGGTTAGTGTGACTGTTCATTCAGGCTGGATGATTTGTTTGGAAAGATTTACATTCCTTTTTTGAAGACTGGATTTCTTGTTCATTTTTGCAGGTTTCTTTGGTTATCAACTATGATTTGCCCAATAATCGTGAACTTTATATTCACCGTATAGGTCGATCTGGTCGTTTTGGACGCAAGGTGTGTAGGTTCTTTATAGCAGTTAGCCTATTTGTGTTTTCATTTTAAAATAATTTTAATGAGATAATGATTTTCATTCTCCAAGCATCAATCTTCTCTGTGTTTGGCGTTGGCATTTTCATGCTTTTGTTTATGTAGCCCCACTGCTATGTGTTGCACATGTGTGAAGCAAATGCAATAATTCATGGATGATTTCTTGTTTAGGAAGGTTTACTCCCTTGGCCGTTGTTCTACATCTGTATTTTTGTTATGACGTCTAACAACTTTTACTTAACATGCACTCTCCTCTCATAAAAAGATATTGCTAATTTACTTTTGTATTGTTTGGTTCTATAAAATGAGAATGGTCATAAAACTACTTACAATGCATTATTTTTGCTTTCTTCAAAAATGATGCTCAAAATTGTAATTTGTAATAATAAGATCGTGGAAGTCGCATCTTGTGGGTGTTATATTTTGATTAAGAGCCTGAATTATTAAATTGACAAAGATTCACTTTGCCTGTGCAATTCAAGAGTTGAGGAAAATATTCTATAGATTATGGCTATAGATATGAATTTTATAAATTTTAAAGTAAAAACCACATGTCCATACTTGTCAATTTTCATGGATATGGATGGTTTAAAAATTTTCGTGGTCAAAATATGTGTGCAAAGTTTTACTGTTTGTGTTTATTTGTATTTATAGTTAATAAACGCAACAAATTCATCAATGGATTAAAGGCTAATATGTTAAAATATCAATCTAATAGATGTTACTAGTTGCCACATAATTTTAAGTCATGCATTGCTGAAGAGCTTTCTGTGGAATGGCAAGTTCAAGTTCCATTACAAAAATTCATTATGTAATGAACTAACATGTTTTGATTCCATGATTGAAATCTACTTTGTCACCTAACAAAGTTATAATAGAAGATCCCTTACCCTCACTTTTTGCATTTTTGGAAATCTAGATAATGTATAATTTGAAAAATTAATTAAGAAATAAGAATGAAAAAGTGCACCAATTGTGGACATGTTTCCTGGAAGCTTGTGTTTCAAGTTGTCTCAAATGGCCATGGCGTAGGCGTGTAGCTAGTTAGTAGTTTAATTATTTTTTTGAAGTCAATTATTATCAGATAGGCGTATTGTTAATTTCAACTCGTATATGTTAACAAATAGTTGTGTTAGCAGCGTGTAGCTTGCTCCAGGTGTAGCGTGAATCTAAGCATTGAGTGAAGCAAGTAAGCAGCGTACTATGTATAAAGATGCGTTCACTTTATCAGCTTAATTTATACAGAACCAACCAGTAGAATATAAATGTATAGTAGGTGCCAGACAATGACTTGTAGCTCCAAAAACGCTATGGTTTGCGCCATGGACTGACATTCTTTCGTCAGTTTCCCCAAGGACCACAAATAGCTGGTTGTCTGGATGTCTTTAGAGATTTAGTTAGCTTAGACCAAGTTCATTTGTACTAGGGTTCTCTAGGGTGGTCCTATGTATAAGCAGCGGTTTACGTGATCAACAAGGATAGCTTTTTTGGTGAAATCAGATTATTGTATTTTAGGTTGAGTTTGTTGTGTAAAACTGCTAGCACAAACAGGTGAGAGGGAGAAATCGAGAAAGTTCAATTAGCTAAACAGAAATTAATATAGCAAGATTCTAGGTTACATTGAGAGTTGTTTGAGGAGATCGATTTGAAAGCTAATGTGTCTTGATCTGTCACCAGAATTCAGCATTATGTATTTTACGAAGCAGTCATCTTTGGATAAAGAAATGTCTTCAAAAACATAATTTTACATCAAGAAGCTTGGCTTACTTGCTGCAAACCTAGAGCTTCAAGGTGAATGGTAGTTTTTCTGCAACTAGACTCTAGGGTGATGGTCGACGTTGCTGGGTTCTTTTTAGCATTATGTATTTCGCAATATAGTAAAATTAAAAGGAATACGAAGTGAAAAATGATTGTTTGGGTGGGGATTGTGAGTGCATGATGTTTGTCTGTAATACAGTTTACAACACATCTTGCTTGCTTTATGTATAATAATGTTTATTGTGAATCTAATGCCGGCTGTATACAGGGTGTCGCGATCAACTTTGTCAAGAAGGACGATATCAGAATTTTAAGAGATATCGAGCAATATTACAGTACCCAAATTGATGAAATGCCGATGAATGTTGCTGATTTGATATGAGGTCGACGTGTGCATTATTGTGGTGTGAAGCGATAAAAGATCGACTTGTGCAATATTGTGGCATGAAGCAGGACTTGTTTTCCCTTTGCCTGAGAATGGGATGCCTTTTAGGGTGGCAATCAGATGTAATTGTGTGGATTGATGGACTTTTAGTCCTCTTTTCTATGTATTTGAAAAGAATTTGCCTATTCTCTGTCTCCTGTTTTTGATTTGCTAAAAAATTCTGGTTTTGTTTCCAAGAGGACAGTGGCCATTTTCCTGAGTCTCTTATTGATTCTTTGTTTTAAAAATTACTGTGCAATTCATAAGAGACTAATTATTTGAACTTTTGGAGAGATGGGTTTTCAATTTTAATACATTTTTATTAACAATAATACGAACGAAAATATTGGAATACTAATGTGTTGCAAAGATGTGAAGAATGTTAGGGTTGTAGGTGTATGTTAGAGTGTCGATGTGTCGTATGTGCTTAGAGCTAGTGCGATGGGTTGGAATGATTGTGATATGTTAAGACGACTAGTGTGTTGTTTAACGCGAACACGTGGACAACCAATGTTAATGGGTTGCTTAGCTGCTTAAAGGGTAGTGGTTGAGTAGTCTATGTTGTGGATGCTACTGTTGTGGTGATGTATTGAAGCTTGATGTCGGGGTGCATTAATGCTTGATGTGAGTTGGAATGACTACCTTAAATTTATAGAGACGAAGAGATACAAACTACAATAATGTTAAAGAAATAGATAACTGATTGAAAAATGAGTAGTGACGATCCTCTTTTTGCATATTATTAGTAATGGATAGATAATAAATTGACAAATACTTTTTTCATTTCTTTCAACTATACATACCATAGTTCAACCACCAAACATAGATAGGAATTATATGGTAAAGGTGCAAACAGCGAAGGGGAATGGGAAAACGAGCTTTGGATGATGGTAAAGGTAGTCTCTTAACACTCTATTTACTTATGCAAAATCATTCGGAGCTCATGAAGTTTGACCCACATAAATTGAATGCAATCAAGACAAAGTTGATCAGCAGTTGGTCTTAACATATCCTTCAAGTATTTGAGCTTTAAATATCTTCTACTATTTGATATGTATGCATAAATCACATATATATCCGTTTTTGACTTCTGTCACACTATAACAAAGACTGTATGCATAAATCACATATATATCCGTTTTTGACTTCTGTCACACTATAACAAAGACTGGCTGTAAAGTGGATGAAACTTTAAATGCTAGCATATGAGTGGCTAATTGCTAGAATTGTCTCAAAATACAAAAAAGTAATAAATATATAGCTGCTACCAGATGAATATAACTCGAGCCAACATCAAAGCATCCAGAAAATATGCTTCAAATAGTTCAAATAATCTCTTATATACATCGAAAATATAGAAATATAGTGTGTGCAACCTGGAAATTGATTAACAACTTCAATGCATAATTTGTAGCAGTTTCCCTAACACAACACCAACATACACCGGCATACAATGCATCGTCAAGGAACCAATTCAAACAAAAATTTAAGTTCATAGTTGAAGTTCCAAGATTTGTTATATACTCTAACACGCTTCTAACACGAGAGTCCTTTGGGCTAGAAATGTGGATGCAGCTCATATCCTGCTCAGACCTGGTGCTTAACGAAAGGTGTTTGAGATCCGAACCTTTGACCTCTTGTCACGATATATAATTAACTTCTGATACTACATCAAAGAATTCTAACTTAATCAAATGTTTAAGACTTTAAGCTGATGGTTAAGATTCGAAGATATATAATATAATCTAACAAGCATTTACACATGTAAAACCTTAAGGCACAAAGCCAACAATAATAGATGATCATCTAATCAAATAAGTAGTAATCAATTTTTGTATGAATTGAATTTATTTGATTAATGGTATGAAATTGAGTCTATGGTTGAATATATGTTTAATGAATTCTTGTTTAAATAACTTATTAGCCTTTTATAATATAACTAGTTGTGGGGCCGCGTGCTTCGCACGCGGTCCCCCAAGTTATACTATTAGATTCGATGACGGTATGGCGTAAATGTTGTATTAATGAACTTTACCTTAAAACGAATCAAATAAAATCCAAATAAGAATTTGTGTTAATTTATTTACAAACATAAAGACAATTTTATAGATACTGAAAATGCTAATAATCTTCTCCAAAGATAATTGCACTATTGGCTACATCAAATGAGCTTGGTCTTTAAAGCTTTGGTAGCAACTGATTGTATTCTCATCAAAATGCTGATAAGGAACAGCCTGCATACATTCAAACCTCACTTCAGAAATTGAGCAAAAACGAGAGGATTTCGAAACAATATAGGGGGAACATCTCATACCTCGAGGGGTAAAAATGAGCGTATTACGAAACTATACAAGGGGAGCATCTCAAAGTGGAAACTCTTTTTTAAGGACATCGAGATTACGAGAATCACAAGCTTCCAACATGTCGTCCCTTGAAGCACAACTACAATACACAAAATGTTATGTGAGCATCGATAAAGTCCCAATAAGTAGATAAAATATCGTCTACAATTCATGATACCTCAAAGAAATCCTCAAATACTACCATGCATTATCTGCTTTTGGATTCATTGCGAGTGCACGAGCGTAGTAGATTGATTCCTCTACATGCCCTGCCAATATTAATTTAAACATTAGCCTAAGACATACGAGATACACCCCATGTAAATTGTGCACAACATGTGCCAAAATCGGAGATTAGGTATCAGAAAAGGAAGGTTCGGTGCAGTGGGATGGAAAAGAATGTAAGTGGCATGAAAAAAGAAAGTTTCTATTTTATGTAGAAAAAGCTGGTGATTAAGAATAGCAGAGCAAAACCTGGTTGGCATAGCAGATACCCATGTTTGCCCATGCACAAAAATAATTAGGCTTCAAATCCAAGGCCTAATAGACAACCAACGAATTTAAACGTTAGTAAAAAAGAAAAGAAAATATATAATCTTTATTACCAATCATCCACAAGTATAAACATAGCACAATTTTGGGATTGCCCCTCCAAAATATAGATTAGAAACCGTAAGACGTAAAACTAAAAAATAACCCTTAGCAGCTCATTTAGTATGCGATTTTGGAAACGAAGGGCTAGAAATAGAAGAGTATTTCAGTCTTTCAAGTGCTGGAATCAGTAAGATATTCTCCCTGTCCGGCGAAGTTATACCTATTTTTCATTTTAGTCCGTCTCACTAAATTAGCCCCATTTCACTTTTTGACGATGACCACTATCCTTAATTCTCATCCATATATTTAACTTACCTTTTTATCTCACCATACATTTTTCCCACTTCTCCATAAAATAATACCCTTTTTACCACCTTTTACCAATTTCCTTGGTTTGCTCACCAAATGTACTTGGAGTAAATTTGGTGGGACAGAAGAAGTAAGTGATCAAATCCCGCACATGAAAGAAGATTCCAACAATTAAGGGTAATCAAAACTATGGGGCATTTGATAACAAGCTTATTTGGTAGACGTTCGGTGAAAAAGAACTGATTTGTGGTATATTGAAGGTTTTAGTAAAATCAGCTATTTGTAGTGTTTGAGGTATACTGGACGTTTGGCCAAAAACATGAAATGAACTCACTATGATATCCTGTTAACCCAAAAATCCCCTCAAGTCTCTCAAATGCTTCTGTTGCAGCCAGTTTAAAATGGTTGAAAATCTTTTCCCGGTCCATGATATAGAGCAAAGAGTTTTATAGTTGTTTCACATGAAAGTAGAATAAAACAAGACATAAGATACATAACATCAGGGCACAATGGTGCTTTTCTTCAAGCTTAATATATAATAAAGAGTAAATTTAACAATAAAATGATCTAGAATTCCAACACAATACTATTACATTAGGAGGAATAACACTTAGTAAAGGAGCAGAATGGTAATTTAACAACTGAATTATGGAAAAACACATAGAAGGTTCAATATTGTATCACATAGTTGAAAGGAAAAGAGAACTAAGATTGACTAACCTTGTATTGAGTTGCTTGTATCTGATATTGCTGTGCTATTGTTGTTTCAGCACAAATGACTTTTTATATTGTTTGGTTTGATTTGATATGATTTGCTGAAGATATACATTGGATAAGAGGAATGACAATTGACAATGACAATCTCTAAAAACATGAGGAAAGTAATTGCAAAAAGTTACTAAAAAAGTCTGAAAAGAAATTTACATTAAATGTTCAGATTGGCTGAAGATATAAAGAAGATTTTAGTCTCCATGCCCAGTAATAGGCTAGCAGCCTACCGTTTGCTATCAAAAGAAGGCTTTGGTTGAATGTTATAGACCAATAGAAAAAAGAAAGCTTACTCCAAAAACCCTGCAATCAAAGACGAGGTTTTCAGAAACAAATTTTCAACGGTGCACAATATCATATACCAATAGATAGGCACATCTCAAACAAAGAAATCAGACGAAAGCTTAATGCAAAGACCTCCAAAATAGAACACTTGTTATTGCTGCATATACTAAAAATAAACACGTGAATTCTAATAAAAACCCAAAAAATTTAAAAGTTGCTTCATTTCAATTGTGCATGCTTGTTTAAGGGAAGTTTCTGGTAAATTTGTGTACTACTTAACAATACAAGCATGTACGTTAAGTTGGATCATAATGTATGTGTTGTGATAGAGCTTAAAATATTGTTCATAATGGTATGTTGTGTCTAAGTTTAACTTATAATAGTGTTCATTTTTGTAATTATTCCTTCAAAAGTAGAAGAAATTTAGGAACCTCTTATAATCTAGGATGCTAATAATTGAGTTAAAAGTGCTTATTAGTTGAACATTAAAGCCAAAGCTCATTTTATGCGAGTAATTTGGAGCTATAATATGAATATCTATAAGAAACATTCGATTACCTGAACAATGAGCTGCAGTGACCATTTGAGCACAAGCAATGAGGCAGACAATGAGTCACTTTCTAATGTAGCCTGCATATAATAAGATCAGAGTATATTTTCTCATGTTTTGGGGGGAGGGGGGCTTAAATGCTGAACTCTGAATACATAGAAATCCTTGAGGTGAATCAATAGATGATGATTTCATAACAGATTTGATTTGGATTAAAACAAGTATGATCAAAGCAAACATCTTTACTTATCATTCAACTCAACAAATTGATTTGGAAAAAACAAAAGGAAAAACCCATCAAAACCCAACTTCAAATGGCAAACCCAACTTCATACCCAGATTTTTAGAAAATGAGAAATAAAGAACCTGATTTGTAGAATTGAATGGCCAAACATGAGAAATTCAAATGGCAAACCCAACTTCATACCCAGATTTTTCCATCAATTTAGTACTTTAATAACAAATTCAGAATAAAAAATTTGACATCTACTAAAACCTGTGTAATACACTTGGCTACGATGTGCTGCAATATTGAAGTAGTCTTTTTCTCCTTCATAGGCACATACCTGAAGATGTTTGATAAAAATTGGAATTTCGCAATTAGAATAATCTCATTTTCAGCTTATACTTGTTGTTAAAATCTCAAAATACTCAACAAAAAAAAGGCATAATGAGAGCTAAAAAACACTAACCCATAAAAAGTAGGCCATGATTTGAGAGCTAAAAAACAACAATTGCATAAAAACACATGATAGGTTTCTTGAAGGCAGTTAGAGCCTAGACTGAAACCCCAGAAAACAATACTATGTGAACTCCAACAAATTCCTAAATAGAGCAAGAAATCTTTCTAAATCTTGGTAACACTAAACAAATCACAAAACAAAAATTAACTACAAACTGTCAAACTCTATACAAATACTAATCTTTGTTGATAAGGATATAATTAAATTAAACTGTCAAACTGCAAACAACACAAAAACTAAACTGCAAACAACATAAAAATTTAATCAAATTGATAAGGATATAATTAAATTAATTAAAATAAATTAAATTAAATTAAACTTTCAAAGTAATGAATTCTTTGTTGTATGTGAAATCTTCCAACCCAACAAAGCCTCTAATCTAAAGAACAATCAAATTGTTAAAGACACAAAAGCTTAACAATTGATGGAAATAATCTAAACTTAGATCAATTTAATTGATACGTACATAGATTGTGAGTTTAAATTTAATTGAAAACATTAAACTGCAAACAACATAAAAATTAAATTGCAAACAATATAAAAATTAAATTAAACTGATAAGGATATAATCTAAATTTAGATCAATCAATTTAGATCAATTTAATCTAACGCAAACATTTGTGCATTTTATTTCCCTAACCTAACATGAATTGGCTAATCAACAAACATTGATTTTCCCAACTCAACGTGAATTGGAAACACACCAACAATCCAGTAAAATCAAACTGCAAACAAAAAATAGTGCTAAAAATGAAGATGCATATGAACAAACAGTTGTTGTGCATTTCAAGCAGCATAATCAGCAAGTACAACCTCTTAGATCAAAATCATAATATTGAATACAGTTCTAAATTTCATGATTTTAAATTACATTTCATAACTAAATGACAAACATTATCCTAAATTTCAGATTTCATGAATGATAGAACAAAGCAAATTACATGATATTTTCAACAAAGTCATGTACCTTTTTGAATTGAAATCAAATCCAGTGAATCGTTTCTTGAATGCGTTTCCTTTGTCAAGTAACATTATCATTGTAAGATATATGAATATTGAATACAGTTCTGAAGTGAGCAACACAAAATAAAAAAGAACCCACAAATGTCTAACCTCATTATCTTCATCATCAGTTTCCTCTTCCTGTTCATCTCATTTTCTTCAATGTCTTCATCTTCATCCTTGACATCCTCAATTTCTTGCAATTATACTCAAAGATCAAACAAATTACCTGATTTTTTTTAACAAAAACCAAACCCTAAATTTCAGATTCCATAAGTAGAGAAAATCAAATCTAAACCAAATGAAGAATCAAGAAGGAACCGAAAAGAGGAAGAACCAGAAAATTAAAAGTAAAACATGAAACACAAAGAAATGATAGAATGAAGCAAATTACCTGATTTTTTAAACAAAGTGATGGAGTAGATCTTCGAAACAAAGAAAATAAAACATAAATCAAATGAAGAATCATGAAGAAACAAAATAGAGGCTGAAGATGAATCGAAAACGAAGAATCATGAAGAAAACGGTACGAAAATGGGCTGAAGATGAACCCAAAACTTGAGAGGTGACAAAAGAGCAGCAATGAGGAAAATGGGAAAGAGCAGCAAGAAGATGGCAAAATACATTCAACAGTGTTTTCACTGTTCATTTTTGCAAAATGAACAGTTTCAATCCCTTACGCGTTTTTTATAGTTTAAGGATAAGGATTAAGGATACAAGTTTTGAGATTATAATTAATTTAGGATTAAGGTATATTTAAGTTAAATTCTTACTAGCTAGTGTAGTTAATATATCAGAAGTTTGAGGCTTAAAATTAGTAAGAATATATTAATCGACATAGCAAAAGTTTGA